>OY728128.1:977495317-978745317 GCA_963277665.1 Viscum album
TTTTCCAATAGGAAAGGATATTTTATTTGATAAATTGTTTTCAAGGATTTTTAATGCTTCCAATAGATATTTTTGTGTAAATTTTCATATAAAAGTATATCCAAAATATTTTATAAATTTTTATTTCAAATTATATTCAAATAATGTATATTTTCATAAATAAATTTTCCAAGTAATTATTCATTCAAAATAATTATCTATCTATGATTACATCCTTTGAATATACTTATTTTATACTGTAGATATTATCCAATGATGCCATTCATATTATTTCTCAGAATGGTTCATTTTTATGATTGTGTGTTGTTTATAAAACCTATTTCTCTTCTATGTGTTATACCATGACATAAATTTTGTGGAACCCACTTATTTTCATTGGTTATTATTTAATGAAATGGTAAAATTATTATGAAGAATTTCCTTTTTCTATAGGATCTAATATGATGAGACTTTTATGAAACCCATTTATTTTCATGGGTTATGATTTGATTAATGTTTTATTATTTAGTGGCACAAATATGTATTAATTTTAATTTTATGACATTTAGGTCCTATTTCTACTTCCAATGCATTGGGTAAATATTTTTATATCATGAGATAGATAGGAATATAAGGGGTAGTGAACATAGATCAGTAAGGGACATTGGGTGCTATGATAATCCTGGGAGTGAACCTTAACAAATATTATGGTTTCGGTAATGAACTAATTCTACTATGTTAACCATGGAAGTTATACTATATTACTAGAAATTTTCTTTTATGTTTATGTGTATGCCACAAATATTTCTTATGTTTCCTTTCCAATGTTTTTGAATAGTTGTTTTAAGTATGGTATGTGTGTGAAGACTACTCATGGAGAATATATTTATTAGAAAAAATGATGATTATTTGTGAATAAAGAATAAAAAATTAGATGATTTATGAGGAACTAAAATATTATGTTCCTCATGAATGTGTTTGTATAATGTCATGATTACTCATCAAATTCATAATAAAAATGTATGAGAAGAATATTTTCCTATAATTGGTATCATAGTATTGGTTTATTTAATATTTGTAAACTCGGATGATAAAACATGTGTGATATCTCTGTTGAAATTTCTAAGGATATGTATAGGGATGTCTCTAATAATAAGTATATGAATGAGTCAAGGTATAGGCAAATGTCATTGAATTTTGGTAAAGCATAGAGTGAATTATTTCCATGAAATTATATCACTATCAGAGTACTATAAGTGGGTGTGGATCTAGCATAGTTGTTCATTAGGATAATAACTCAAAAAGGGTTCATTGAGCTAGCCTCGATCATCACCTTGTGTTAGACAACGGGCAGTGTTGCACAACTGGTTTTTCAAACTCGATGGATATTCTTTGTAAATTCAAAATCTTTTTACATACCATCATGAATAATTTAAATACATGATGATGGTGAATGGACTTAGATAAACATAAGGTGTTAGGGAATAAAAATGGGAGTCATGTTTTAGACATTCTATATGTAGTTTTTTTATTATGTGATTTCCAAAAACGAAAATTTATACTTACACTATTTTTTTTTCATTCAATGGAGGTATCCATATTGAAACTAGGTAAAAATTTGTTGAGAAGGATAATTGGATGATGAATTGGGAAATTGTGTGGGGACTGGAGTAACAAATGTTCTAATTATTCATAATTAATTATCAGGATATATGATTAACAACATGCACCTTAACAAACTATAAGACTCACAAAATAAGAGAAGGATAGAGTTATCTAAGAGTTTCAAAAAGGGAATCCATGGAGGAGAGGAGATATAGTATTTTATATGCTTTAAATTTGGGAAGAAACACTTTATGGAGTGGATTAGAGACATGAGAATATTTTTTCAGGTTGGAAAATAATTACACAAAGAATGTTACTGCAATCAAAAAAAATGAAAATATCGGTCAACATAATGAATGATAATAGTGTTCTTCAATAGGAATCATCAACCATTGAGTGTTTCAAAGAAAAAATTTGTGAGAATTAAGAACATGAATTTCATATTGTGGAATATCATAAAGATAGTCAACAAGTTTTTAAGTGTAAATTTTTCATGTTTACGATGAAGAGACAATGAATGACATATTAATAGAAATAGGTTTTAAGGAATATGATGTTTAATCATCAGTAATAATTTTATAAGTATGCGGGATTATTGAAGTATTTATTTATTATAATTCAATAATTTTTCTTTATGAATTGTGAAATATAAAACAATTATTCGATATATGTTTTTCAATAATTATTTTAATGAATATGTTGAAAGATGTTGATATCCTAGAGAAGTGATTTAATGGAAACATGATTTTCATGGAAAAAGCATGATTAATTAAAGATGACCATTAATATGTTCTTGATGTTGAGATAATGATGTTGGGATAAATAGATGATTGATATGGATAATGTAAATTTGATAGTACTGATTACCTTGGAACTGATTAATTACTTGTTAATAAAGCGGTTTTTTCTTTCATGGATGGAGTGTACATTGTTTTGGATATAAAGAATATATAATTCTAGTTATTATCATGTTTCTATAGAATACATGATGAAGAAATTCAAATGATTGGTATGTGGAAATCATGATCCACATTGTGATATATGGGGAATTAATGTTAAGTTGGTTTTAAGTAATTTGGTGTTCTTATTTATAACTTTTAAATTTTGGAACAGTTATATAATTAACCATTTATGGAATGGTATAAGTGTAGATTTATAAGAGTTTTTAGAGATAAACATATTAATTCACCACATAAATATTTATCCATATTAGAGAACCATTTATAAAAATTTATTTATAACTAAATATTGAATTAATGATATATCATTCATTAATGGATCATATTTAATTATTCAAACAAGAAAAATTTATCCCTTAGAGTAAGAGATGTAGTGTAAATTATTTAAGTCACAAATATTGGAAAAAATAGTTTATATGAAATAAAAATATATCAGCTAATTATATTTTCATATGTTCTCAATCTAGATTGAAAAGTAGTTCCCCAACAATAGGAAAATGATATTGAAGTAAAATTTTATCTTATAATTGTCTCACGGCGCACGACGGGATCATGGGGGAGAAACATGCACTGCCCGACGGTTGATTAGAGAAGATTTGGTTCTACTTAATCACTCGTATCGGGTGCACCGTTTTTTCCTCGAAATGCCCAACGGTTCCATATCCAGAAATGCATGGACCTGCTTTCCAAAGGTAGGTGTTTGCTGGGTGGTTTGAAAAGCGATGCTTAAGAACTCACATTAGTCGAGAGGATGGGATGTCGGGCTCATCACACCCTTTTGGGGGGAAATTATTTCCTGTTCCGGGACTCTCTTATATATTTAATACTTATTTATATGTTCATTAATCTTTAGTTTATACCCAAGTATAGTATCCACAGATTACTCATGGTTAGCAATTGTCATCTGGACGCAGTGGTTCAGAATCATTTATGCCCAAGGTTTACCATCCCTCGTTGGATTAATGACCCTGAGGAATCTAAAATCATTGAGATGGCACTGGTTTAAATCCTTGTAATCAGGCACTCTGGAGTTTATTGTCATCCAGGGGGGAAATATAATGACTTGAACGTTTCGATTAAACCTGTGATATGAGCATCCTACATATCCTCATGAGAGGAATCAGAATCCACGTAGTTGAGTTTGATATGGGGCTTATACCCTAGGTTGGCTAGGGATGATGTGGAGAACCGACGTGAAGATATTCGAATCGACCGTTTGTCAGGCTTGAACCTTGGAGAGGCTTCCGACATACCATGCCTTGGAGACACGGATCAAAGTTCACTTAGTTCAGTAGGGAGTGTCGGAGAATCGACGGGAATGTAGACCCGAGGGTTTGATGGTGATCGGGATTGAACCTCTTGGAGTCTTCCTACGTATCCCTGTGGTGGGTAATCAAAGTCCACATAGTTCTAATGGGAGTGTTGGAGAACCGACGTGAATATGGACCCGGGGGTCCAATGGGGATCTGGCTTGAACCACTTGGAGGCATCCTACGTATCCCTGTGGTGTGGAATCAATGTCCAAATAGTTCAAATTAGAATGGGGCTTACGCTCTGAGGAAGACCATGAGAGGATTTCATGGTCGATTCATACTCTAAGCCCACGTGAGTCATGCTCGGTGTGAGAAACAAGAGGCAGCAGAGACCAGACGATCACGTCACAAAAGGTGCATCCGTAAGAAGTGCGATGGGGCTTACGCATGGGGGCCACCCAAAAATTTGGGGCTTATTCCGAGATGGATTCCCATGGAGAAAAAGCACAGCGGGAGAGGGACTTGGCCCCAAAGTAGAGCGGAGCAACACCCTTCCCAACTACGCCCTTCCTTGTCCATGGATGTTGGGAAGTATGGAGGTGCATGGAGACTTCCTTCTGATGGGTAGTCAACCACTCCTTGGGGAGGGGAGAAGTTCCCTAGTCCTATCATGTGGAAGGGCAAAAAGGTGACTCCTGGGCTCAGACTCTGCATTACCATGGGAATGTGAACCCAATAATGCTTTGGGAATCCGCTCAAGGGATGGAGAAACCCCTTCGCCCAAGCTTACCATGGGTATGTAAACTCCAAATGGAATGCTAATTTTCCTGAAGGTTACATCACATGGGTCTGGTGTCTCTGGTGGAGGCCTTGGCTCGGGGCCAATGAATGGGCCCATGAGGGGGTTCCAAGGGATCGGGCCATATTGGAAGGATTTTATTTGGCTCGGTGAATGGGAACTCCGAAGGATCTGGCGGGCCACACAGGTGTATGAGTGGTGGAACCCTTCGCGTAGGGAGGTTCTATACAGCTGTAGAGGCCATCCGCAAACCATGGTGGTCCGCGGGCTGATGGGAATCTCGTGAACCAGGGTGGTCCACGGGCTGATGGGCATCCCACGAACCAGGGTGGTCCACGGACTTGTGGGTATCCTGCGAACTAGGGTGGTTCGCAGATTCGGGTTCGTCTTGCATATCAGGTTGGTACACGAACGGTTCCATGCGAGCAGCGGCGGCCAAGGGTGACGCCGATCAGAGTTTTGTTAGTCGGGGCTTCGTCCACGTAGGAGGATGCTACGCGGTGCAACAGATCAGAAAAGGGGCATAAACTCCCTTGTCTGCGGGGAGTGCATCCGCGAAGGGGTCATGGTTTGCAGTCTTCTTTTCTTTATTATTTTATGTTCGCGGTTCACCAAGTTGTTATGCATTTTCGGTTCTTTATTAATTCTCATCCAGCTTCATACCTGTTCGGGTTCGCGAACTCGAATGATGTTGTTTGCAAAATACTAAGCTCCTTCCTTCAAAATCCTTCCACCCAAACCTAATCGATATCCTCTTTCTTCCCCCTTCATCTCCTTTTATAGAGTGGGGAAAGAGATGTATCTGTGGTCATGCAACACCTTTTGTGGAGACCCATGATCGGAAACCTGCTTTACAGATGACTAGGTCAATCTACAACTCACGGGGGGTATTGAACGTAACTCCCCCATGAACCAAACTAGCTCAGGGAGTGCTTCGCGGTCACACATGGTCCTGCCTCTATTCCACGAACGACAGCGGATGCGGTCTGGACCGGTTGATGCGGTTCGTGGCTGGGGTGGTTTGTGACGGTGGACCATCTTGGCTTTTGTCCTGCTTTGAGCTCGCCGAGGATACCCGCCTCCATTTCATGAACGATAGTGGTCTACAGTGGGGGGTGCTTCATGGAACCAGCCACATGGCGTTATCATTGGACTGATTTGCGGACCGGTTCAGCTTGTGACATCCTTTGAGTATTCTCCACACTTTTCCCCAATTCTTTGTGGGGAAATTGGGTAGAATCTCCCTTTTATTGAAGGTGACTCTCATTCTCATTTGCAAATTTTTCAGGACCCTGCAAATGCCCCCCATCGGAATGGGGTCCGATCAGAACTAAGAGGAGGCCATTAAAATGTAGTGTGGTCCTGAAACTTGGATGGTTTGTGGTAGGGGAGTGGACCCAGTAGGGGGCCAAACATATAAATATGTTGGCCCTTCCTTTGTCTTTTACCGAATTCTTCACGAAACCAGAGCTCTCTCACTTTTTGTCTCCATGTGATCGTTCTTTCGCGAAACTCCTCGTCCGTGAACCAGCTTCCACTTCCATGAACCATTCCTCGTTCGTGTCGTACTTCACCCACGGACCAATCTCCCAGTTGCGAAATAATACTTTTATTAATTAAAAATTAAGTCATGATGGGCCACGTAGGAACTCGCTCCGCGGTTTTGATGGTCCACGGACTGAAATATTCTCGAATTTGAAAATTTCATAAGTCTTCTGAACCTAACTATTTAAATCTGGGATTAAGATTCCATGGAGCAACCCGGTTTGTGGTTTTCTGGAAAACTCTCCGCGGGCCAGAGTACTGCGGACCTCTTCCGCATAGGGTTGGTTCGTGGGATGAAGTCATCGCGAAAAACATTTTGTGGCCTACTTGTGGACCTCGTCATGAAGGCTTCTTGGCTCCTTTTCCATATGCTTGGTATTTTTATCCAGATTTTATTATTCCGGACTAACCATTTTCCTAGTTTTCATAATACAGGGAGAAAACATGGTTCCACCTCTCCCTGCACCAAGGCATGCTGCAGAGCCTCTTCCGATTAGTTCGAGGAGACGTCAAGATTTGATTCGTAGAGCGGAGAGCATCAAATAGGACCCTAGTCGGTCCATCATTCCCGGAGATGGTGTCTTGAAGTACATTCTCTCTCCTGTGCTTCTTGGTTATCCACTATCAAATTGAATTCCGCTTTATAGCTTCAGTCCTCAAGAAGACGTCCCTATCCCCCCCTACATTCTCAGGTCTACTTTCTCCTTTCTTGGAAGTGTCACCAAAGTGCATTTAGGCGAACCATACCTTATTGGGGGAGATGATCTCTGATTCTGATCCGAAAGACACTTTCATTTTGAGAGGCTCTGTCTGGTCCCAAAGTGACCAGTGCACTCAAAACTTCTCTCAAGAATAAATCTTCATGATTTACCCATATATTATCAACCTTGCTTGAGTGGATCCTGACGCGGGGTGGATTCCTAGGTGGTATCTTCAGTCTGGTGGGATTTTCTCAAATGACTGGGTCTGGGCCTTCTGGGTCCATCATCACTGCCGGGAATCTCCCGAGTCATTGGAAGCAGTGAATCTGTACTCCGCGGTGTGGACCTCATAGTTTTCTGCTTACCCACCATCTTTGATCCTGTCTGACCTGCTCAGTCGCTGGTGTTCAAGAACTAATACTTTCAACCTTTCCCATGGAGTAATTGGAATTAGTTTGTGGGGCATATACCAATTGGGAGGGCTTCTGATCATTGGTGAGATGCATGACGAGTTTCTGCCCACTTCTGATGCATGGGACGACATTGAACAAGTGCCTTAGTTGGTGAGGGATCTACTAGTTATGGCGGAGCAGTCCTTGGGTCAGGCTTGGAATACCCACTCTCTTATTCCCTATAACTCCTGGATAGGGTTATTTCTGAGCACTACTAGTCCTGTGCTGAAGATCAAGTGCTCACGGACTCATCCTTCTCAATAGTCACGAACCATCCCAGGCTCCTACTGGGCAGTTTTGGAGGCGGGCGACTACCTTACATGGGGTCACAAGGTGCGCCCCGGTGTGCCGCCTATACTCAGGATGGAAGGTCTGTTTGATATGTTTTTGAGTGGGTGGTTATTCCCTTCTCGGGATATCAACCAAGGTGTCAGGGCATGTGCCTTGATGATCGCAGTTGAGTTGGCAGAGGGCCGCCCGGTGAATTTGGTTGTGCCCACTTTGGCTCGTATTTACAAACTATTGAGCCACATGCAGGAGGGTGGGTCACCCTACCATCTAAGTGGGCCATTTCAGTTATTATATGGCTGGATAGAGAATCATTTCCACTGTTATTAGTATTTTTATAACATAGTCATTCCCCTTCCAACCTTTTAGCCTACCCTGACCGATATAGCTGGGGTTCTCTTGAAGTCCCTTAGTTCTGATTAAGTCATCATGCTTCTGAGTGACTACTCCCAGTTTGATTTCACTCCCTACCCCACCCATTCCGGGGTCATTGTTGACAAACATAAGGGGAGCCTATAAGAGCATTCTTACATGATTTCACTACGGGATGGGTTTCTGTCCATACGGATTGATGGGGTTTCTCTATGCAATTTGTATGCCCCCATAGTTTTTCACGCCAATTTGGGTGTACAAAACTCCATGTTTCCCTTCCCCCTCCATAGGCTCGAAGACTACACCCAGCCACTCTTCATCAATGGTGGTTGATGATGATGCAGGAGGGATCTCACACAAGCATTTCCTTTCCTGGTATAGGAGCGGCTGCCAGCCTATCCTTGGAGTATGGAAGAATGTGGGTAAAACATTATCCTAATGGGATCGTGGGGAAGGATATCCAGAAGGTTCCCAAATCATGATTCATTACGGCTATTGTGCCTACCACACTTTCCTCATCGTCTCTAAGGGAGGACCGACTGATGGCTCATCGGTTAAAGCGACTTAGGGTATTTTTCTCTCCTAGCCCCTTTGCAGCTGAAGTTTAGATGGACCCAACTTTCTTGGATGTGGATGAGATTGACCCTGAGGCTTTGGGTCCGAGCGAGACAATTCCTAAAGTTTTACTTGCTGATACCGGACATAGCAACTTGATTCCCAAGCCCGAACCGGGGTTAGGGGCATCAGACCTTCCTACTTCGGAACCATATTCTAGCGTGCATATTCCTGCGCTGATTATAATGCCAAACTTCGTCCCCGTGCTACCTTGTGAGGATACTAAATATCTTTGTGTTATAGAGGACCGCTGATCAGTGCACTGGTTGTCCTAGCCCCGGATTTGCGAGATTGTTGTCGAAACTCCTCTAGATAAGATTGTAACAAAAACAGAAGCTCTCCGACAACTCTTCCTGGGTTTGGGGTTAGGTGGCTTTGACTATCAGCAGTTCTATTTTCTCGCTTTCCAGGTTGTCATTTCTCATTGGTAACTTACCTCTAGTGAACACAATCTTTCTCACCTCGCTGATCCTCATTGCCGAACCCAAACCCTTAAGGAGGCTAGGATGAAGCTCCATCAGCTGATAGCACAGGAGGCAGGCTCTCCAGATCAGGAAACCGCCCTATCTACCGAGTTATGTGAATGTGAAGCTCAAGCAGTGATGCTGAGGGATCAGTTGTAAACTCTGACTGGTAACCTTGAAGCCTCCAGGAAAAGTATCAATGACCTTCAAACGACAGTAAAGCATACTCGTTCAGAAGCTGAAGTTGAGGACAAGTAGAAGGTCGTGCTAGAGCAGACTTGCAACAACCTTTGCCGCACGGTCATTGATCTGATAGAGAGAGCAATCCATTCTCCTTTATGACTATCAGATCCATTTCTGTACACCTTGTTTTTCTTACCCCCACCCCCTTCATTTCTGTGAGGGAGAGGCTCCCAACCTGTGGATGTCCTCCCTTCTTGTTCAAACGGAATACAATCTATGTCAATATTTTCTTGCTGTAAAATTTGATTTTTACTCGAATAGTTGTTGCGTAAATAACAACTCACTAAATTAGAATTAATCATAATTCAGGAAAATAGAAACAGACTCTAACTTTTTCCTGGACCATGGGATTCAGCGAGCATAGTTTGAATATTTCTAGGGTTTTTTAGAAAAACCCCCACAAACGTTTTGTCTTTTCTTTTAATACCTTAATTTTTCCTGGGCCCATTTGGTGTGGACCCAACGGGTATGGCTCGACTTTTTCTTAGGTCGACCTTTTTGGGTTTCCATCCTAACATGCTTTTTGACTCTTTTTTTGAGCGGTTTAAAGTCCCGCCAACAAGACTAACATTTCTGTTGTTCTAGGTCGAATATCTTTGACCAGATATGGTGGGGCGATGGCCCCAATGAGGTTTGGTTGATTAAAAGATGTCTCGATATCCTTTAGATGCATGTGGGGGGAGCATGTTTAGATTTGAACGACATGCAGGGTATGTCTCAAGGCATGGGAGCCGCATCAGCATGCATAGGTAGGAAGATCATCACCTAAGGAAATCTTGCCTTTAGTAGACGGGCCAGGGGCGATCACTATGCAGAGCTGCTGATGGGCATGGAATTCATAGTCTTGCAACGGTGTTCTTAAGTCAATGACTCTCCATTTCTGATGGCTAGAGGACTTCATGGAAGTCTGTCTTATAGAAACCACCATGTGTGGCTTGGGGAATTATGAAAACCACCAGGGGTGGCTCAGAAAAGGTGTGTGAAGTCTGAAAGGGTTTGATAACATATTCATTAATAAGGAGTGTGGACTTAGGGTCCTTTTCCTACGCATTCATCTAGAGTAAAGGATGGTTAGAGCTTGGAACAGTTTAAATTCATGCAGCTGGGACATTACCTAGAATGGAATGGCTTCTCCTAGTTCTCGGTAATCTCGTCAGAGACATTCGATTATATTCAGGTAGGGTTATGAAAGAGGTTGGTAAACTATTTCTCAGAGGTTTCTAAATCCCGGGATGGATATGGGGGCTCAAAGGCCAAGAGGCATACGGAGAGAAGCATTGCATAAAGAAATCTTGCCTTTGGTAGAAGGGCTAGGGGTGATGAATATGCAGAGCCACTAAGGGCATGGTATGCATAGTCATGAAAAAGTGTCCTTAGGTCAATGATTTCATTCTCCCGATATCTAGGAAACTTCAAGGAAGTTCGAGATTCGGGACCACAAGGGGTGGTTTAAAAGGGTTTGGATTTTTCTGATTATAGATTATGGATTATGAGGAGAGGGTGCCTGGATACGGGAGAAACATCTAGGCTAAATTTCATGAGAATGGGTGAAGTAATTCCTTCTCAAGATAGTGTGAGACGGTGGTTTGTGTAGGTCTGAACTATGCACTGAGAGACAAAAAAAGACTCAGATTCTTACTAAACCCATGACAGGTTTGACCGTGCAGTTTAACATCATGTGGCAAGGGCTGCTTCCGTGCAGTTTAACGTCATGCGGTAAAGACGATGAGCATTATTAAAGGATGATGTGCAGTTTAATGTCATGCAACGAGGATGGGGAGGCATTTTTAAACCACTGAGGATTCTTTTAGTTTGAGGCATTTCCCTAGATGTTTAATGCTTGGTCTCTGTAGCTTTATTCTAGGCGGCCAAGATGTTTGATGCAGTTTAACGTCATGAGGTAAGGACATAGTTGAAAAGGCCGCTTTTGATCAGAATGTAACCGGGATTGAACATCTCAGCATGCCCAAGACATGGAGAGGGGTTGATTGGTGTAAATCATGGTTCTAGGGCTTCTTGTATTAGGAGAAATGATATGGGGGTTCTGAGGCCGGTAAGCGTACAGAGCTAGGAAGAGTATCGCCCGAGGAAATCTTGTCTTTGGTAGATGAGCCGGGGGCTATCAATATGTAGATCCGCTGAAGGAATGGTATGTATAGTCATGAAAAGGTGTCTATGGGTCGATAACTTTCAAATTCTTATGGCCGTGAAAGGTTATGAGGATATTCGATTGTCCGGGCCATGAAGTATGTCATTTGGTAAGAAAATATCTAGACATGTCTATCATATTCAGCCCTGGTTGCTGTTAAAAATTAGAGAGCTCCCTGTGCTGATTTATCTTTCGCGCGGGGGTTTACCTTCACTCCATGATGTTTAACGTTGTGCGGTAAGGATGAAGTACTACTAGTTTAGCGGTCATAGAGCTCGGACCATTGGATGGCTATTGCTGGAGTCACTCGAAGGATAACTGAGTTACCATGATCTAATATACTCTGAACAGGGTTGTGGATGGAGGTTGTAAACTGAAACTCTGAGGTTTCCTGGATCAGAAGATGTGGTGTGGGGGATTTGAGGCCTTTAAGCATACGGAACTAGGAAGAGTACCGCACGAGGAAATATTTCCTTTGGTATACGGGCGAGGGGCTATCAATATGCAGAGCTAATGAGAGCATGGTATGCATAGTCATGAAAAGGTGTCCACGAGTCGATAAAATTCCACTTCCAATGGCCATGAATGGTTATAGAAACCTGAGATTGCTCACAGTATAGAGTTCATCATGCGGGGATAATGGTGTCCGAGTATACAAGAAATATCTTCACTACAGTTGTCCATTGAGTCAATGTAGCCTAGCCCTGGCTTGATGTTCATATATGCTTGTCTTCATGCTGACCATGAGTGGATACATAGGATAACCGTGTAGATATACCCTGGAAATTTTTGGATGTGAAAAGGGGGATGGACTTGTAAACCAGTACGCCATAAATTTCTGGATCGGGAGATATGATATGAGGGCTCTGAGGTCAGTAAGCATACGGGGCTAGGAAGAGTATTTCTTGAGGAAATATTTCCTTTGGTAGACGGGCCAGGGACTATCAATATGTAGAGCCGCTGAGGGCATGGTATACATATTCATGCCAAGGTTTCCACGGGTCGATAAATTTCCACTTTCGATGGCCGTGAATGGTTATGAAGATCCATAATTATCCGGGACGTGGAGTCTGATTTATGGAGAGGATGAATCAAAACGCGCAAGAAGTATTTCCATCTCATTTCACAATATATCTTGGGTGGGTTGCAATGAATTCCATGCAGTTTAACATCATGCGGAAATGATGAGGTCCATGCAGTTTAACGTCATGTGGTAAGGACGAAGAATACACCCCGAGCAGATCTGGTATGTACACTTTGAAGAGGGAATTTTTTTTTAAAATCTCTATTCAGGAATGGCTGGGCCAGGATGGGAAACCCTGACTTCACTACGCGTCCTATGAGGGCAGTAATCAAGCCACGCATAGTTCCCTAAAGGAGGTCCACCCCGCGCAGGGTTAGTCCATACATGGGGGAAAGGGCATTTTTGACATTCATTTTGGGACGGTCGAGCCAGGGTGAGGGACCCTGGCATCACTATATATCCTGCGATGGTATGAATCAATCATCATGTAGTTCTATAAAGTCAGTGCAGTTTAACATTGTGCAGTGAGGACGACGAATACACCCCATTCATGTCTGGTTCGTACACGGGGGGAGAGATTTTTTTTGAATGGCTAGGCCAGGATGGGGAACCCTGTCATCACTATGTATCTCGTGAGGGTATGAATCAAGCCTCATGTAGTTATTTTGGGGAATACACCATGTGAAGGTATGGTCCATATAGGGGAAGGGGGTTTTTTGGCTTCATTTGAGGTGGTTGGGCTGGGGTGTGGAATTCTAGCGTCACTATGTATCCTACGAGGTCAAGAATCAAGCCTCACCTTGTTCTCTGAAAGAAAATACAGCCCATGCAGGTTTAGTCAGTACACGGGGGAGAAGGGGCATTTTTTTCTTATCTGTGCAGTGTAACGTCGTGCGGTAAGGAAGATTAATACACCCCATGCAGATCTGCTCTGTACATGGTGGAAGAGGGAATTTTTTTATTTTTGGGGTGGTTCGACTAGAATGGGGAACCATGGCATCTCTACGTATCCTGTGAAGGTAGGAATCAAGCCGTACGTAGTTCTCAGAAAGAAGTACACCATGTGAAAGGCTGGTCCGTACACAGGGGAAGGGGACATTTTATTTTATTTTATTCCAATTGGGAGTGGATGGGCCAGGATTGGGGATCCCGACGTCGCTATGTATCCTACGAGGGTAGGATTAAAGACATACATAGTTCTTTTTAGAGTACACCTTGTTCAATTCTGGTCCATACACGGAGGAAAGGGGCATTTTTAAATATTCTTATCCGTGCATTTTAACATCACATGGTAAGGACGAGGGATACACCCCATGAATTTATGGTCCATATATGGGGGAAAGGGAATTTTTAACTATTATTTGGGGGTGGATGGGCTGGGATGGGGGACCCGGGCATCACTACGTATCCTGCGAGGGTAGGAATCAATCTATACGTTGTTCTCTGAAATCTGTGAAGTTTAACGCCGTGTAGTGAGGAAAAAATACTCCTAATTTATGGTCATAGAGTTTGGACCATTGGGTGCTTGACAGTTTAACTTATTACTGCTCGGACGATAACTGCTTTTAGTTACTATGTGAAATACTTCTTCAAGAATCTCGCATTTGTAGGTGCGGTGGTGAACTAACCGTCCATGGGGATCAGGGTATATGCCATGTTGGAGTATACCTGTTTATAACATATGGTCCCTCCAATTTGGGCTCCAACATTGGAGGTTTCTTTCTGGGTATCATTGGGGTCTGGAGGACCAACGCCAATTCTCCTACCATGAAAGACCGAAGACAGACCTTTTTATTGAAGGCTCGTGCAATCCGGTTCTGATATACTTCCAGATGGTGCAAAGTTTGCAACCGCTTCTCGTCTAGCTGTTCCAATTCACCTAACCGCTTTTCTTATTGCTCATCATTGGATAAATGATCACAAATGGAAACACGGAGTGAGGGTAATTGGATCTCAATGGGTCGGACCGCTTCTATTCTATATACTAATGAGTATGGAGTAGCCTGAGTAGCGGTGCAGTTTGTGGTTCGATAAGCCCACAACGCATGAAAGAGTTTATATGGCCACAATTTCATGTCTTTGCCCACCATTTTCTGGAGAATTTTGGATAGGGTCTTATTGAAATCCTCTATCTATCTGTTGGCCGCTATGTGGTAGCGGGATGAGTGGTTATCCTTGATACCATATTCTTGGTATAGTTTCTCCAATTCAGCAGATCAGAAGTTGGTGTCGTTATCCATCAATATGGTATGAGAGACACTAAATCTAGTGATGATATTGGTTTTCACAAAGCTGACAATGTTTCTTGCCCTGACTTCTTTAAGGGGTACAACTTCTGCCCATTTGAAAAAAAGCCAATTGTCGTGAGGATATACTTCATCTGTTTGGCTGTAGCGGGAGGATATGGTCCCACGACTTCCATTCACCAGACGGAAAATGGCCAAGAGTACTTGTCCTGATGAAGTAACTCAGGGGGTTGGTGTATGAAGTTGGCATGAATTTTTCATGAGTTGCATTTTGTGATAAAGCGCCTGCAATCTTGTGCCACTGTGGGCCAATAGTACCCAAGTCTTCAAACCTGATGGGAATGTTTGGACCCCGGCTGATGTGCCCCACATACCCCAGTATGTACTTCAGTCATGACGACAACAGTTTCTTCTCCATCAATGCATCTGAGGAGGATTCCATTGAGGCCTCATTTGTAGAGGACCTCTTACTGACCCGTGCCGCCATATAGGACAAAGTTGGCTTCCCTTCTCTGTAATTTATCTTGTTATGCTCTGTCTGATGGGGGTTCTCCCTTTTGGAAGTAGTTTGAAATGGGGGTCATCCAGTCGGTGGCAGGATCATATGGCTCAGGGACAGGACTGACATCGTGTATTTCTTCCGTCTTAGTTTGAAGAAATGGAAAGACCATTCGACGGTGAGCAATACTGATAAAATTTTCATCCCGGTTTGGGTCGGCTAAGGCTGTGGCCGCATTATCTCATTTGTAGGCCTGGGCATTCTAACACTGGGGAATATAGGTAAATGTTGGTTCTGTGGAGAATTCCACCATTAACCCTGGGACATGGTCATACATGGGAATCAACTCCTCCATTTTAATATCATAGTCAACATTTAATTTCTTGATGACCAGTTCCGAGTCACCTTTTACCTTAAGGTGTTGTACTTGTGCCTGGAGTGCGAGCTCCAGGCCTGCGATGAGGGATCGATACTCTACTTCATTGTTCGTACATCCTTCTCACGGGAGGAAGGAATATGGAAAGACTGGATTTTCTGGAGACATGATTATTATCCCTAAACCCACCTTGTTAAATTTGGGATCTTCCATCCTCTTCCCAGTTGGGCTTCAGGATGCGCCATCGAAGTACATTTTCCATGCTGGGAACTCCTATTGAACCGTGAAGATGTATTCATTAGGTAACTCGATGTATGGTGTGGTAGTCCCTGTCGAGGGGTGCTCTGCCAGAAAATCTACTAATTCATGGCCTTTGATGGCCTTCTAATGCAAAAACCAGATGTCAAACTATTGCGGGATGACTGCCCATCGGGATAGGCGCTCGGTCGGCATCGGGCGACTAAGGATGTACTTGAGTGGGTTATTACACGAGACCAAATTGACTTTGTGATTCTGTAGATAATTTTGTAGTTTTTTAACTGTGAAGACCAAGGCCAAAAAACTCTTCTCAATGTTTGAGTATCGAGTCTCAGCATCAATCAAGGTTTAGATGAGGTAATAGAGACTGTTTTCACTGTCGACATCGTTCTTTTGTGCGAGGAAGGCTCCCAGTGACCGATCTATGGCTGTCACGTATAGAATGAGAGGTCTTCCTTCAACCGGGGGGCATGAGCACCGACGGGCTTAAGAGGTACCTCTTTTGGCTGTCGAATGCCTCATGGAAATCATCTGTCCATTGGTAGGTAACCCCATTTTTCATTAACCTAGTGAAGGGAAAACATTTTCCAACCAGGTTGGCTATGAACTGCCTAATATAGGCCAAGCGTCCTTGTAATCCTCTCAAATCGGTGATATTGCAGGGAGGTGGCAGGTCAAGGATAGACTTTGTCTTTTCAGGGTCGACTTTGATGCCTTGATGGTGTACGACGAAGCCAAGGAATTTCCCTGAGGTACCATGAGGAACATTTCAACATATTCATCTTCAGACTCTGTTGTCGAAGATTGTTGAAGATGACCTCATGGTTTGTCAGGTGATCTGAGCGCTATCTCAATTTGACCACAAATTCATCTGCGTAACATTCGATGAATCTCCCAAGGAATGGTTTAAAGATACGATGCATTCTGTGTTGATATGTAGCTCCGGCATTCTTGAGACCAAAGTTAATGACCCTATAACAGAATATTACTTGAGGGGCTCTGAAGGTAGTAGATTATTCATCTTCTCAGGCCATCCTGATTTGATTATACCCAGAATAACAGTCCATGAAGGAGAGAGCCTCATACCCGGCCGTCGCGTCGATTAATAACTCGGTAATCGGGACCAGGAAATCAACTTTTGGGAAATACTGATTGAGATCTATGAAGTTAGTGCAGACACAGATTTGTCTGTTCTTTTTCTTGACAGGGATAATATTGGCTGACCTGATGGGGTACTGGACCTCTTGAATGAAGCCTTCTTTAATGATCTTATCGACTTCAGCCTATATTTTGGCATCATGTGAGGTGTGTGTTCTTCTGGCGGCTTTTTTATATCCCCAATGGTCTTTTGGAAGACCTAAGTGGTGGTTTGCCACTTCGGGATCGAGTCCCGACATTTCTGTGTAATTCCAGGAAAAGACATCCCGGTGTTGCCTCAAGAAGAGGGTATATACCTCATGCTCCTCGAGAGACATGGCCGTACTAATAAGAGTGGGCCTCGGGCCTTCTTCGGTACCCTATTTTACTTCCTTGAGCTCATCCACTGTGGTGGAGATACCTTCCTCAAATGTGGTAGGTGCATCCCTGAGATCTTCCTCCTCTTCTTCTCCCAAATCCTCATCTTCTTGATCTAGCGAGTGGAGATCTCTTGAATCCGGATCCTGAGAGTCCTAAGGCGAGGCATTGTGGGTGTCCTCGCTCAAGTATTCACCCCCAAATTGAGGGTTGGTGGATGTTCCTGCGTTGTCACACTCGGCCGTTATGGCTGAGGTCATGAGGACAGTTGAGTGTGTGTCCGAACTTGGACCCATGCTCTCAATATGGTTAATGGGCAGTACGTAGTCTCTGCCAAGCTGCCAGAGGGGGTCATCAGGGACCATTTCCAGGCCATTTGGAGCGTGGATCTAGTCAATACCATCGAGCGAAGGCTTCTTATTCTTTTGCTCATAAAATCCGGTGTCAATGTAATATGACTCGGAGAGCTCAAAAGGGGCCCTGTCAGCATGCAATGTCCCACTTTGTCTGTTGACACAATACTTGATACACCGGTCGTAGGATTAAGGAACAACCTTATTCTTATGGATCCATGGACTTCCCAGCAGGGCATTGAATGATGTGTTCTTCTGGACCACCAGGAATTACAAGTAGGCCACAAGGTCACCAAAATGGGTCCTTAGCTTAATTTGTTCCATTGGCTTTTGTTCACTCTTTTCGTAACATAACCGAGTTGTGGATGAGGGTACTAGGTCATTCTCATTGTAGCCCAGCTTAAGAAGTGTTCTTAGGGGAAGGAGGATTACTCCAGAGCCATTGTCAATAAAGACTTTATGGATCTAAACATCCTTTAGTGTTCCAAATACATATAGTGGTTTGATATGTCCATACATGATGTCATCATCGCCCTGATCGGTGAAGGAAATCATCGCATTGCATTTAGTCGGGCCAGTCTCCGTTCGATATATCTCGGTGGCAGTTACCACGTCTTGAAGCATATGGGGGTTGAGCAAGGCTTATATAAGTGCCTCCCTGAGGTCTGCTGACAAACTCAAGGAGTCCAGGATTGACAGTTTAGCTGGTACCGACACCAGCTCCTTAAGGATGTCGTATTTCTGCTCCAGCGGCCGACCCTCCTCCGTTGGCAGGATAATTTTAGCAGGAAACTTGGGAGATGGAATACGTGACGAGGAGGGACTGGTTGTGGGGTCAGATGTCGATGATGTCCCCATGTTCTGGGGACTCGGCCCGATAGTTCTTTTTGTGCGCACTAGGTGGCTAGATGCTTGTTCCTCCTCTGATGGGTACCGTAGAATGAAGGGGCCATAGTGGGTGCTTGTAGAGGTGGAATGATATTTGTTCTCCTTCTGAGTTTTTTGAAGGGATCTCCCACGGGTTTCTGTGATATTGATGGTTTCGACCGAGGTTCAACCGTAGGGTTGGTTTTGGTCGCGATTGTGCCTCCCCTAGTATCCCCTGCCTCTGTGATTCCTTGTCCTGGCTCCTTGTATTAGGAACTCAGGTCTATAACCATTCCCTTCACCAGGTAATGATTCCATAAGATGGATGATGTTGATGGATCCAACGATTTTCTCGTCATCCTATAAAAATTTAACCCGGTCGGTTGTCCTTGATGGTTCTGTTTGGTGGGTTGGTGCTGTGGCGCCATGTTTGGTGGCATAAAATCTGACAGTGGCGGGGCTAACTTCAGCCTTGTTGCGAACTTCTCCTCTTGCACTTGTCTCCCCCCTTCTCTATTACGCCTAGATGACCGGATCGTGGAGGGTTGTGAAGCTGATATTGTCAGCTGTGTGGAAATAGGGGCTGTTGGTGGCAACACTGGCTGCTGTAGTTGAGCTCGGAGTATGCCATGGGATCGATTGATAGTCTTTCGAGTCATCTAGTTATCAAAATTTTTCCCCTTCTTGCTGGTGAATTCCTACAACCCCTCTCCTTTTTCGGAGTCAGTGGTAGAAATATATGTCACATGTGCTGGGGGTAGTCCCAGCTCGGCCTACCTGGAGTCTACCATCCTTTGTAGGTGGTCTTTGAAGACGAAACATTCTCGAATATTGTGCCCCAACATTCGATGGTAGGGATGGTCGTCTGGACTATCATCGCAGTTGACTTCTTCGGGTTTCCTTGGCTCCGGTAGGCGGAGTAAATTGAAATTCATGGTGGCGATGATGTAGCTGCAGACTTGGTCCTCTCGGAAGGAGTATACTTTGTGTATTTGTTCCTGAAACTATTTCCTCTTTGATCGTCTCTAATTGTCCCACTTAGGCGGAGGCAACAGCTGATCTACAGGGGGCCCTAGATGATTTGGTGGAGGCCTGAGCGGTGGAGAAGGTACAGAGGCTGGTTTGAGCGTGATAGAGGATGCTTCAGCTCTGGCTGCTCTCTTGGCAGAATCCTATGAGGCTATTCGGGACTTCAAATTGGTCTGTTGTAGGGAGTCCTCAATTCTCTGGGAAATGGGTGAGAGATGGCGGAAGCCAGTGTTGCACTCCACTGTTATGAGCGGTGTTCGCAACTCATCTTGAATATTATTGATGCATATGGAAAGAATCACATCTTGAAGCATTGGCATGTTCAGAGAGTAGGTTATACCTTTCCATCTAGCGATGAAATCTGCGACCCCCTCATTCTTCCTCATCTAGAAGTTCATGAGGTCGTTGACCGTTGTTTTAGGCAGCGTTGAGCTGAAGTGGAATAGGAACTCTTTCCAAAGGTCTTCCCAGCTTTTTATTGACTGGGCCGACAGACATGTATACCAGACGAAGGAAGATCATTGCATGGTCCGTACGAAGCATCTGAGTTTCACTACTTCTTGTTTCTCCGTAGTTCCCATCATAGGGATGCAATAAGACGCATAGTGCATCAAGTGTTGTTATGTATCTCCTGATCCATTAAAGATAGGAAATACAGGGCTCCCAAAATTGGGTGGAGGTGGTGTGTTGCTCACCCAATCCTGGTAGGGCTTCCGTTCGGGCTATATTGGAGCACGTCGACCTTCCATTGCTTCCAATCGATCTGTTAGTGCCTTGATGGTGTTGGTGAGACCCTAGTTTACATCCTTTTGGGCCTGGTCCTAGGCATGTGTATCCCGATGCATTGCTTGAGGATCCAACTCAGTTGGCACTAGGGGTGCATGTTCCGTTTGTGACACCTTCGGAGGGTTCGGACATACTCTCTCCGGTTGCTTCCTATGTGGAGGTAAGTCATGGTATTCATCCAGATCCACATTTAGGTAGTAGGACGGGCTGAGCGCCTCATTGTGTGGGAGCCCTGAATGTACTTAATTTGCTGGGGAAAACCATTTTCTTTGTTGTGCACTTACCAGGAGCACATGATGTGGCTCCTCTTGGGATGCACTTTCAATAAGACGGTTCCTCTGGAGTAGCTTGGATTTAAGCCGCCTCAATTCTTTCATTTCCTCTTACTGTCGAGCGAATCACTCTTCGAGCATGAGCGGCTCATTTTTATCTAGAGAACTAGGCGGGTTAAGCGTAACTGGTCCTTTGTTATTATCCTTGTTAGAAGCTCGCAGGGTTAGCGGAGGCGGGTTAGCTGAAGGGGTGGCCATATTTAGAGCTGCCCTCTAGTTCCGGGTGTGCACACCTGGTGGTTCATTGTGAGTCACATCCTGACCGGAACTATCGTCTCCTTATCCATCTAGATTTGCACCATCTTTGGTGTTACCAATGGGGTTGACCTCTATGATGTTTATGGATGCATATCGTAGGGCATAGAAGATGTCATATTAAAAATAGGAAGAGGATATCCCATGTCATTTACTAGTCTTCCCTTTCATGTCCTGGGATCGCTTTTGGACTCCTTGATGAAGGGTGAAACGGAGATATCTTTGATACGACCTGACGGTACCCCTCCCATTCGAAGGGGATGATGATTCAAACGACTGGATACGGTAGGAACCACCTCTTCTGACTATACTTCCTAGATGAGAGAATACTGATTCTCATGGGGGAGGTTGTTGTTGAGGAGGTAAAAATGCCCCCAACCCTGAGGGTTGTGGTTGGTTCTATTCCTTGGATGTTGAGTCTCTTCCCTCTTTTATTGGTCTTACGGGGTCATTTTTTGTTATATATTCCCCCAGCCCAACATGCTAGGGTTTACCCTGGATTGCGGCAGTGGCTGCTACTATCACTACCTGCCTGATCTCGCGAGCCCCCATTCGGGACTGAACTGGGATTGGTTCCAAGTTCTTCTGTGAATCAATCCCTTCTAGGGAGGCATGCAATGACCGCTGATTGGCCTCTATTAGGTGAGAGGCATGTTGTATGCTCTCGATGGTATACTTCAGGAGTTCTTGAATGGCTTGTTCCTGTCGGGCCTGACGCTTCTAGGACTTACTCAAAGCCTATCTCTATTGGGTGTGTTGTCTTTCATTAGCAGTGACCCCACTCTATTACTGTCCTGACGTTATGGAGTTGCAAGACACCATGCCGAACGGGTTCTTCTGGGCAGGTAATAGAGTGAAATGAAGAGCTATATGTTCCCACATCCTATGATATGGACTCCCATCAGGGCGTCATCAATAAGGTGATGCAACTTGTGTAGTGCATGGAGGCAGGCTAACTCATCGTTCCTTTTATGCCTCTCAGGTCGTGGTTGTCGCGCCGAAGGAAGAGCTTCCAAGTCGATGTGACACAGGAGGTCTCCTATTATCTTGACATGGTCTACATACCCATCGTAAGGAAGGAAGCTTGATTTCAGCCAGCGGAGGGTTGTCCATATATTGTAGTGGATGTCGTGCATGCATTCTTCCAACAACTTTCTGGGTATGTTGAATTGAGATGTGGTCTTGGGAAAAAATGTGACCGGTATATCATCCCCGGTGAGTCGTTTCCTCAGGTGAAACATGTCGACATACTCCTCCACTAATGAATCCTCTACCTGGTTAGCCAGACTGAGGTGCTCACCGATAGCGTGGTCGGAGGCTGTGGGATTGGAAGGTATTGAATTATCTTATGGGCGATACCGATGTGGTTTAGAAGATGAACGTGGCCCCGGAACATCTCCCGATTTAAGAAAGGAATCGTTGTTGACTAGCTGGGAATCTAACATGCTTGATCTTTTCCTTCTAAGTGCCTCGACGTAAGAGGGATTTTCTTTGATTGATTCGGCAGGGGGAGGACCTTCCTGTCGATATGATATGTCATTGCGGGGAGGACCTTCGAAATGGCCACCGCAATGGTGAGGACAACCATTACCACTTGCCGCCTCACTGCATAGAAGAATTTTGTAGTGCATACCCTGGGGAGGCCCTCCAAGGCATGCCGCAGTAAGGGGAGGACCTTCTAGCTACGTACAGTTGTTATGGGGAGGGCCTTCACAACAACTTCCATCATGGTGAGGATGACCATCATGGTTTGACGTTCGATGTGCTTCTTGGGGAGGAATTTCAAGACACACTGCGACAAGGGGAGGACTTTATTTTTACTTGGGGCCACTGTGGGGAGGACCTTCACAATGGCGGTCATGGTGCGAGGACTACCATCACAGCTGCTACAAATGGCGAGGACTACCATTACAGTTTCCGCAGGGAGAATATCTGCGGGGTACACCCAGGGGAGGGCCTTCAGAATGTACCACAATGAGGGGAGGGACTTCTCATTGCATGACGTCTCTATGGGGAGGTCCTTCATTATCAGGGTGGCGAGGACTACCACTGTGATCTGATGTCTGGTTGCGCGGAGTGATTTTGAAACGTTACCCCTGGGGAGGACATTCAGGGAAGGCCACGACAAGGGGAGGGCCTTCTTGTCTTGATGAGATGTCACTGCGGGGAGGGCCTCCGCAGTTCTGACTATGATAGTGAGGACTACTATCATAATCTATGGTCCCACTGCATGGTGAGTGCTTGCTGTGTATACCCCGGGGAAGACCTTCAGGGTGGACCGAAACAAGTGGAGGACCTTCTTGATGCTCAATCTTCTCGTCATGCGGAGGGCTGCAGTGACTTGCATCAAAATAGAAGCTCTTGTGATCGATCATTATATGCCTGTGGGGGAGGCCCCTGTGGGTGCTCTAGGGAGGACCTTCAGAGCTGCCAATAGTGACATTGTGAGGAGGACCTTTGCAACTGCTACTTCTACTCCCATAATATGGTAATGGGTGGGAAGGGTTCTGAGCCTTCAATATGTGCTTAGCGGCATCGGGAACCCCATCTTCCAGCAGAGCGGAGTCATGAACCCACAATTCATATTCCGGCTACCTTCGGCGCGTTCGGGGTGCTTTCTTGCAGGCAGCAGGGACCATATGATATTGACAACAGCCTTCTCATTTAGGTCCCTTTCTAATTGGGTCTCGTGATTTTGCTGGGATACACCGACAAACATCTTGAATTTTTGTAGGAATATATTCCTACTCTGGTGCATCCACCGTGATAGACAGGTGTCCACCAGTTAGAATGAGTGAAGCTGCTCAATCTAGTTTCCCTTGTGTCGAGGAATATAGCCAGCGACCCTCCTGGGTGGAAGGAGGGATTCAGATCTTCTCTGAGGTGGCTATCTCTTCTCTTAGATTAGTCTCTTCAATTGGGGAGATGGGCTCACGGTCTCGAGTCCTTGCTGTTGCCGATGATGCAATTACATTCTGGAAGGTCTGCAAGATATGATCTGGGATCGATACCTACTCTTCCATCATTGCCAAGATATGTAGAGAGACATCTTTGGCTGGAACGGGTATGAAGGATCATTCCAGTGTTGGAGTAGGAATATCTTGCTCCGGTCCTCCAGTAGTTAGTGGGTACTGACAATTCTCCTATGTCGGGGCAGGTGAACGAATCTACCCCTGGGACAGGATATGCCGGTTTATCCCTCTATTTTCCGCCACTTTGGGATGGTGGAATTTAGTTGCATCCTCAGGGAGTTGGCCCTACATATGTTGGTTTCCCACTGTATCGAGTCGGTGGCCTTTTTTGGCAGGGAGACGTGCCCACCTATTAATTTCCGCCACATCTGGATGGCAGGATTTGTTGATCCCCACCATGTCGGGATGCTAGGCGTCAAGAGAATCTACTAGGAGCTGGTCCTGCAGGTGCTGAATCGCCACCACGTCGGGTTGGTGGGCTTCGTGACCATGGGTAAAGAAAGGTTCCTTCCTGGTAGGTGTCTTCTTGTGTGAGAGACGAGCTTCATGGAGCCCGGTGGGGATGTGCGTCTTCTCGTATGATGCCTCCATCTCTAGATGGCAGACTCTGGAGGAGCGAATAGGTGTATGTGTCTGTTCGTGATACGTCTCCATGACTGGGCAGTGGAGCTCCTCCTCAGGGACAAGGGTGATGGTCGGTCCCTGGTTGTATGTTTTCCACCCTCATCGGGCAGTTCGAGGGGCTCGATCTCGGGGAGCGTGCGCCCGGATCCTCGGGGCGACATCCCCCTTATTGTGAGTATGTTGAGTCGCGTCGGGACTGTGATGACATCTTCCGGAGGGGTCCTTGGAGCAGAACCACCATTCAGCGGGGATGAAGTCCTCAGCGTCAACCTCATCTTCCTCCCTAACATAAGGGAGGTATGTGTTGTCTCATTCTAGGGATAGACTCCCGAAACAGTTTGAGACAGCAACGGGGGCTGTCTGGATCTGCTTTTGTGGCTGCTTCTGGGCAGGCGACCGGCGAGTCCTGGCGAATTGGAGGGCGTGCATGGATGCCTCCACCGTCGGGAGAGTACCGTTCACGTGGTACTCTCGGATCAACGCATCTGAAACCCAGCATTGAAGATGCTAGGTAGGTGACGAGGTCCTCCATTGGTGAGGAAGTCTGGTCATTACATTGTTGGAAGCACATGCCTTTGAGTTCCTTCATGATGCCATTGGATTGAAGGGAGGTCTGAGTGGTACCTATAAAATATTTTAACAAATACAAATAGAAAACTTGTCAAAGTAGTATCTCATGATCCCATGCATAATTAATGACCTTGCTTGGCCCCTCTTGTGAGTATAAATGGGAAACAATGTGGAATTAGGTTAAATCTATCATGTTTGGTTAAAGATTCTTTTCGGGTTCACCATTTTTTGTCTCACGGCGCACGGCAGGATCGTGGGGAAGAAACGTGTGCTACCTGATGGTTGATTAGAGAATATTGGGTTCTTCTTAATCATAGATATCGGGTGCACCGGATTCTCCTCGAAACACCCTACAGTTCCAAATCCAGCTATGTGTGGACAAGCTTTCCAAAGGAAGGCGTTCACTGGGTGGCTTGACCAACGATGCTTAAGAAGTCACATTGGTCGAGAGGATGGGAAGTTGGGAAAATTACACCCTTTTGGGGGGAAATTTTTGCATGTTACGGGTCTCTCTTATAGATTTAAGATTTATTCATATGTTCGTGAATATTTGGTTTATACCTAAGAATAGTATCCATAGATTACTCCTGGTTGGAAATGGTCAGCTGGACGCAGGGGTTCGTAATCATTTATACCCATGGTTTACCATCCCTCATTGGATTAATGACCCCAAGGAATCTGGACTCATTGAGACGACACTGGTTTAAAGCCACGTAATCAGGCACTATGGAGTTTATTGTCATCTAGGGGGGGAAGATAATGACTTGAACGTTTGGATCGAACCCGTGATACAAGCTTCCTATGTATCCTCATGAGAGGAATCAGAATCCATGTAGTTCGGTTTGATATGGGTCTTACACCAAAGGCTGCCCAGGGTTGGTGCGGCAAACCGACATGAAGATAGTCGAATCGACCAGTTGTCGGGCTTGAACCTCGGGGAGGCTACCTACATACCATGCCTAGGAGATAGGGATCAAATTCCACACAGTTAGGATGGGAGTGTAGGAGAACTGACATGAATGTGGACCCGGGGGTTCGATGGTGATAGGTATTGAACCTCTTGGAGGCTTTCTACGTATCCATATGGTGGGGAATCAAAGTCCACGTAGTTTGAATGGGAGTGTCGGAGAACCGACGTGAATGTGGACCCGGGGGTCCGATGGTAATCGGGCATGGACCTCTTAGAGGATTCCTACATATCCTTGTAGTGGGGAATCAAAGTCCACATAGTTCGAATTAGAATGGGGTTTACGCTCTGAGGCAGCCCAGGAGAGGATTTCATGGTCGATGAATACTCTAAGCCCACGTGAGTCATGCTCGATGTGAGAAACAAGACGCAGTAGGGACCAGATGATCACATCACGAAATGTGCGTCTGTGGGATGTGCGATGGGGCTTACATGTGGGGGCGGCCCAAAAAGTCAAGGCTTACTTCGAGATGGACTCCCATGGCAAAAAAGCACAGTGAGAGAGGGACTTGGACCTAAATTAGAATGGAGAATCACCCTTTCCCACTACGCCCTTCCTTGGCCATGGAGATGGGGAAGTACAGAGGTGCATGTGGACTTCCTTCTGATGGGTAGTCCTCCACTCCCCGGGGAGGGTGGAAGTGCCCTAGTCCTAATAAGTGGAGCAGTAGAAAGGGGACTCTCGGGCTTGGACTCCACATTACTGTGGGAATGTGAACCCAGGAATGCTTTGGGAATCCGCTCAAGGGCCAGAGAAACCCCTTCTTCCTCGCATACTGTGGGTATGTGAACTCAAAACGGTGCGCTTATGCACCTGAATGTTACATCACACGGGTCTGGTGGCTCTGGTGGAGGCCTAATCTTGGGGTCGATGAATGGGCCAATGAGGGGGTTGTGGAGGATCGGGCCGGATTGGAAGGATTTTATCTGGATCAGGGAATGGGAACTCTGAAGGATCTGGAGGGTCACACAGGTGTATGAGTGGTGGAACCCTTCACCTAGGGAGGTTCTATGTGGCTGGAGAGGCCATCCGCTAACCAGGGTTGTCAGCGGGCTGATGGGAATCCCACGAACTAGGATGGTCCGCCGGATGATGGGCATCCCGCGAACCAGGGTGGTCCACCGACTGGTGGGCATCCCGCAAACCAGGGTGGTTTGCAGCTTCGGTTTCGGCCCATGTACCAGGTTGGTACATGGAGGGGTCCATGAAAGTAGTAGTGGATGAGGGTGACGCTGGTCAGAGGTTCATCGGTTAGGACTTCGCCCACGTAGGAGGGTTCTATACGGTGCGACGGACCGGAAAAGGGGCATAAAATCCCTGGTCCGCAGGTAGTGCATCCATGGAGGAGCCATGGTTCGCGATCTTCTTTTCATTGTTATTTTATGTTCATGGTTCACCATGTTGTTATGTATTTTCAGTTCCTTATTAATTCTCTTCCAGCTTTATACATTTTCTGGTTCGCGAACTGGAACTTCGCTCTTTGCGAAATCCTAAGCTCCTTCCTTCGAAATCCTTCCACCTGAACCTGATCGATTTCCTCCTTCTTCCCCCTCTATCTCCAATTATAGAGTGGGGAAAGAGATGTATCTGTGGTCATCTGTCACCTTTTGCGGAGGCCCATGATCGGAAACCCGTTTTACGGATGACTTGGTCAATCCGCAACTCACAGAGGGTATTGTACGCACCTGCCACGCGAACCAAACTAGCTCGAGGAGTGCTTTGCGGCCGCGCAGGGTCCCGCCTCTATTCCGTGAATGACACTGGATGCGTTCTGGGCCGGTTGATGCGGTTCGCAGCTGGGGAGATTGGTCACAGTGGACCGGCTTGGCGCCCGTCCTGCTTTGCGCCCGCAGAGGATCCCCGCCTCCATTCCTCAAACGACAGCGGTCCACGGAGGGGGGTGCTTTGCAGAACCGACCGCGTTCCATTATCATTGGACCGGTTTGCAGACCAATTCATCTTGTACCATCATTTGACTATTCTCCACACTTTTGCCCAATTCTTTGAGGGATAATTGGGTAGAATCTTCCTTGTATTAAAGGGGAATCTCATTCTACTTTGCGAATTTTTCAGGACCCTACAATAATCATCATTTTTTATGATATTAATAACGTAGTTATTACCTCTTTGTTTTATGGGTTTTCAGTCATTGTCCTTCTCTAGATCACCTAAATTCTTTTTATCAATAATCCCCATCATTCTCTATAATTATTTACACTTTTCTTCCATATCCAAATATTAACTTACCACCTATGTTCTCAAATGTAGAAACCTAATTTTGATTTTATTTTTGTAATCATTATGTTTACAACTTCTCCTTTTACATGAAAGTACTATTGCTCAATTTTATGATGTGGGTTTCTATGAAGGAACATTAAAATGTTAATCCTTTGTTGGACAAGATTAAATTTGACGACGAAATTCATTTTATGGGCGTAAAATGTAGCACCATGATATTTTATGAGTTTTTTTCAAATTATTTTAACTCTTTCCGATATTTTGAGTTACAATTAACATAGAGTATTACATTATGCTGAGGAACAAGGATCTCTATCTCATAGCTATGTCTTCCCTCATGGTGAAGCCCCAACCATAATGTCGTGGAGCCATGATCCCCGCTATCGATTGGAGGGGGACATTCCGCAATATCAATCACATGGAAGGGGTAATGCCATATTTTTGTTCTCAAATTCCAATTATCTTCCTTCCTTCTCGAGTATTTAGCTCTCCTCGAAAGTCCATAACCACTTCCAGGGAGCACCTCAACTCCTTCTTTCCCCGGAGGAGCTCAATAGTTCCACAGAACTATGAAATCTCACGCTAGTGGCTAGGTTTTGTCTTTAGTGGCCTTTGGTTGATGTGTTTGATCATTTTGTATTCAATTCATTGGATCTTCAAGATTCTGCCGTATTCTTCTTAATTGATTAGAGGAACTCAATGATTCAGTTTGATATGGAAGCTGATTTGATTGTCGCCTAGTCCAAATCCCCTCGAAGATGCAACAGAGATCGTTTTTATATGTTTCAATGGAGTCTCGATTTCCACATGCGGCATGACCCCCCGATGATGGAGAAAAGGGTGATTCTCCCTGGTGTTCCACTTTTCTTTCAAAATACCTCCATTTTGTGTCATATTGGTAATATTATAGTCCTGTTGTAAGGCCCCAGACTAAAATATTACATAATCATTTAAGTTAATAACAGTCATTTTCTCGATATTTGGTAGTTGAGTAAAAATGAACTTCTTATAATTACAAGTTTTCCATGTGGTTAGAAGACTATTTCCGACGCTTTCTCCGGGGCGCGCGCCCGTACATCCGTGGAGGAGGACGCGCGACACTTTGTTGCCCCGCATTCCCGCTTTCCAAAGGCGGACGGCATTCGCTCCTTATTCAGGGACGTCTGCTCCTTGATCGAAACGGGATGATGGGATGTCGGTTCTTCCTCCTGTGGATTCCTCCTCAGAACTCGTCACCTAGTCCGGGTCTCCCTCATAGATGTAATACGTAGTTCGTGAATCTCTTCCCAGTGCCATGTTTCCATGGACGCCGGTTAATTACACCGCTTCTGTCAGGACATTCCAAAGGGTCCGGTCAGGGCAGAAACCTTCAGTCGGGGGAGTAGTCACGTTGAGGCATCAGTAGCGTGTCTGGATGCTGGGGAACCTGGCATGTCTGTCTGTTATCCCTGGTCACAGGGCTTCTCGAGGGCGTGGAAGCTCGAGGCATCCCACATCGAGCGCGGGGAATTATATTCCATAGACACATATCTGAGGTTTTCCTCAGCTTCCCGTGTTTAACACAGGGTATGTCGCGAGTTTAACGTCTAGCGGAGACGGATCAACCCAACTAGAGCATTATTTAGGGTAGATCGGATTGAGGGATTCTCCTTGAAGGGATGTCGATACCGGGGCCAGCCCATGGGCGGCTGTGAAGAAGAGTGCACTGACATGGTTTCACTGAGATATGACGGTCCGGGCGAGAATCAGGATGGACTGTAGGTGGATGAATGAAGTAGAGGGGGAATGAAATGGGGCCATCGCAGGGGGGCGACAGTGAAGTTGGGCTCGAACCATGAAGAGGCTTCCTACGTATCCCCGTGGTAGGGAATCAAAGTCCGCGTAGTTCGGGATGGCGCCGGTAGACCGACGTGAAGGTGGACCCTGGCCCGATGAATGTCGTCGGCGAACCAACGTGAAGGTGGACCTTGGTCCGAGGGGCATCATCAGCGTGTCGACGTGAGGGTGGACCTTAGTCCGATGAGTGGTGGGATTGAGAATGGGGGCCTGGCACACCGCCTAGGAGACGGTTTGGGCCGATGATTGTTGGACTTGAACCTCAGGGAGGCTTCCTACGTACCATGCCTTGACACAGATCAAAGTCCTCATAGTTCGAATTAGGGAATACAGTTTAACGTCGTGCGGGACGGGGGCGAACCGACGTGAATGAGGTCGGGACGACCGGATGGTGGGTTTGAACCTCGTAGAGGCTTCCTACGTACCATGACTTGACATGGATCAAAGACCTCGTAGTTCGGGTTGGTCACAATGGCTTGCCGTCGGACTAGAATTGCAGTTTAACGTCATGCTGGACGTGGGTAGAACACGACGTGAATTGGTTGGGTGGGCTTGAACCTCGTGGAGGCTTCCTACGTACCACGCCTTGACATGGATCAAAGACCTCGTAGTTCGGGTTGGGTTTTGTCGGCGAACCGATGTGAAAGTGGACCTTGGTCTAATGGGTGGCGGGCTTGAACCTTTGGAAGGTTTTCTACATACCATGCCTTGACATGGATCAAAGACCTCGTAGTTCAGGTGGGAACTGGTGTGCAGTTTAATGTCATGCAGGACAAAGGGAGGTGTGCAGTTTAATGTCATGCGGGACAAAAGGAGGCATACAGTTTAACGTCATGCTGGACGAGGGCGAAAATCGACGTGAATGAACGACCGAGCAATGTGTGGATTGAACCTCATAGAGGCTTCCTATGTACCATGCCTTGACATGGATCAAAGTCCTCGTAGTTCGCTGTGGGTGGGTCGCAACGGCTTTCCATTGGACCGGAATGCAGTTTAACGTCATGCTGGACGAGAATGGGACCCGACGTGAATAGATGACGGGTGGGCTTGAACCTCAGGGAGGCTTCCTACGTACCATGCCTTGACATGGATCAAAGTCCCCGTAGTTCGCTGGGATGGGTCGTAACGGCTTTCCATTGGACCAGAATGCAGTTTAACGTCGTGCTGGACGAGAATGGGACCCGACGTGAATAGATGACAGGTGGGCTTGAACCTTATGGAGGCTTCCTACGTACCATGCCTTGACACGGATCAAAGTCCTCGTAGTTCTCTAGATGGGTCGCAATGGCTTTCCATTGGACCAGAATGCAGTTTAACGTCATTCTGGATGAGAATGGGACCCAACGTGAATAGATGACGGGTGGGCTTGAACCTCATGGAGGCTTCCTACGTACCATGCCTTGACATGGATCAAAGTCCTCGTAGTTCTCTAGGGGTGGGGGTCAGGGTCGGTGCTCTCTCTAAGACCACGTGAGTCATGATCGGTGTGAGAAACAAGAGGTTGCAAGGACCTGACGATCACGTCGCAAAGGATGCATCCGTGAGAAGCAAAGAGGGGCTTACGCGTTAGGCGGCCCATGGTGCTGGGACTTACTCTAGGATGGAGGCCCATAGTGCGACAAAGCACGGGAGAGATGGACCTTGGTCCAATGATGGGAGGTTCCTCATTCCCTATCATGCCCTCCACTGACCTTGGTAGTGGGGAAGTACGGAGATGCAGAGGTGCGACCATCCGTTGGGGATCTAGGTTCGCCCTTCTCCTACGAACATACGCCACTCCAATAAGGAGGATATCATCCCTTGTGGATGGGTGATTCCATTCCTGTAGAGACGAGTGGTGTAAAGAATGTTCGACCTGGGGGGACCCTTCGTGAGGGAGATGAGGTCGGATCATAGTTTAACGTCATGTGTTGAGGACGTGGAGCTTGGTAGTTTAACGTCCTGCAGCTCGGACGAGGTGGGTTCACTCCACACCCCTAGGACTTACATAACTGGTACCCTCTGGTCCTTGGGGAAGGGAAGGTACCAGTAAGGCCATGGTCAATGGGGTTGTGGAACGAACCATCGAGGGGTCCACGTTAGCGTGGCTATGTGAAGAAGCAATAGCCGTTAGCGTGCCTATGCGAAGAAGCATTAGGCTAAGCAACCCAACGGGTGGTATTGTCCATGGGACTTTGAAATCGCATCGTGCAAACCTGGAGGGTCGCACGGGAAGAGGAATCGCTAAGAAAAGGAGTGTGCTTCACAAAGTGGAGTGCCTTGGCCTTAGCATGGGGCATAGGTGTGAGTGGAAGGTGCTTCGCGAAGTGGAATAGTGTTCGCGGAGCACTGCCTCGCGAAGAAGGGGTGCCTTGCGAAGCAGGGTCCTGCGAAGCAGTGTGCTTCGCGATGTGTAGCGATCCTGCCTTGGCATAGGGATCACTAGCATGGGTTGGGTGTTTCGCGAAGCATAAACGCTCCGTGGCTGCCTGGGTTCCCTTGGGAATCCCCTTCCTTTGCAAATGCCCTTGAGCTTCGCGAAGGGAATCCCTCTCGGAAGAGGGGCTCAAAACGAGACAATGCAGAGGAGTATCGCGAAGTAGAAGTCCCTCGCGGAGCTCATGATTCCCAGGGCAAAGAGTGATTCGCGATTCGGGAGAGGAGAAGCTGAAAGGTCGGATTGTCCATCCTCTGGGACTCAGGGGGAGTCCAGTATTTATAGGCAAGGGGCGCCGCGAAGCAGAACTCGCGCGCCGCCTCAGGTGCTTCGCGGCGCGCTCGCGAACGTCAACGGCATTCACGGAGGATTACCGCCTCTGGAGCTTCGCGGCGGCTCGCGAACGTCAAATGCGTTCGTGGAGGATTACCACCTATGGAGCTTCGCGGCGGCTCGCGAATGTCAAATGTGTTCGTGGAGGATTACCGCCTCTAGAGCTTCGCGAGGACACGATGGTCAAGGCCCTTCGCGGCGGTCCTTCGCGGCGGTGCTTCGCGAGGGTGCTTCGCGAGGCAGCGTGCCAGCCTTCTTTTTCGTTCCTTCCCTTCGTGCAATATTTTGGCGCCAACAAATTCCCCCCCTCAGACTTGGATCCGCGGAGGGCGAAGAGTCGAAGTCTGAGGGAAAATCGCCAAAACTGTCGGTGGTTCGCGATGCGGCTTCGCGAAGGGTGCCCGCGGTGCTGACCGGGGCCACAGATCCGGACGCGCCGCGATGCTCCGCGCGGGTGAGGCGCGCCGCGATGCTCCGGGGTCGCCGCCTATAAATAGGGGGTCGACCTATTTTGTCTTCACGTGCCTTCCTTGCCTTTTTGTGATCTCGACTTCGCGAAGCTCCGCGTACTCCGTGACACCCCTCCACGAATCGAGCTTCACGGCGAACCGCGGGTCTCCGACTCCGCGTCCGCGCCAAGAGAACCTCTGCCCGTCGGCCTTGGCCAGACTTCGCGGCTTGGTCTCGCGACCGATCTTCGTGATCCGGCTTCGCGATTCAGCTTCGCGGTCGAGCTTCGCGATCCAGCTGAAAAAAAAATCTTTTCTGAGGGCCAGAGTTAAAATGGCCCATCAAGAGGTTGTATTGGGGGTGCTTGCAGATGCCGCTCGTCAAGATGAGATGGCCAACTGTCCAGGCCTGGGGGAGATGATCCGAAGTCACTCAGACCACACTTCTTTGACAGATCTGCTTTCGGAGGGTCAGAAGGATTACCCGCAGTGCAAGAAACTGCCTTTGTACGGCTTCGGGCTGAGAGATGATGTCTTTATCCCTGAGGCGAGTAGGGACGAACCGGCTTGCTGGTTCAAAAGCATACCATGCCAGCACCAATGGTTCAGGGCTGCCGATGGTCACGCACAAGAGAACTTAACACCCGTTACCGCCGACTGCCTCTACAACCATGTGAACGACATTGACGGGAAGCCACTGCAGCCGGAGACTTCCCCTCCCCTCTACCATACCATGCTGAAGGCGGCTTTGCAGGATTCGAAGAAGGGATGGTCCGATGAGTGGGACCTGCGCCAGGGTGGCAACTTTACTGATGACTGGGCCTGGGCCTACTGGGTAGGTGCCTCATGCGAGGAGTTTGGGGTCGAGCTGAGGAGGTTGGGGTTGTATGAGGCGGCATGGGCCTCCCAATTCCACATTTACCAACCAAAGCAACTGATGCCGGAGCTGCTGAGCAGATGGTCGTCTAGGACCAACACTTTTCACCTGCATCACGGGGAGGTGGGAATCAGCCTGTCGGATGTCCACCAGATTTCTGGGGTCCCGATCTTGGGGGCCATATATGACGAATTCATCCCCGTCGTCAGCGCATGGGGGGATACGGAGCAAATGTCGCGACTGGCGTCGGCGCTGATGGAACTCGTCCCTGGAGAGGAAAAGAAGGTAGTGAGGGATGTCCACTTTAAGAGGTGGTTCAAATGCTTCCTGAATTTCCCAGAGAATCGAGAGTTCCCTCCGAGGCCTCGAACTTGTCCGAGGGCAGCCCAACAGGGCAAGGGGCACTCGTATTGGAGGGTCTTGGAGGACAGCCAATGAAAGACATGGGGTTTCAGAGTCAGCACTGAACAACATCCGATAGTCAGGCTGGCGGCGTTCATCGCGGCTCTCATCTGTGGTTGGATCCTACCGGTGAGAGATACAAGCATGGGGGTACGGCCCAGCTCGTTTATCATGGCGTCGATGTTGGCTATGGGGAAGCGGATCAATCTGGGTATTCCGATGCTCACCAAACTGTACAGAATGCTGCGGCATATTAGCGAGGGCAAGAAGCCTCCAAGGATATGCGGGCCCTTCCACCTCCTGTATGGGTGGATCACAGCGCATATCAGGGGGATTTACGAGTATCCAAACCCCATTTCGCCTCTGGGATCGAACTTCCGCCCCTCCATCCTGAACGCAGTCGGGAGCTTCCCGTTCAAGCTGGCCATTCCGATGGTGCTGAATAGGGTGTGGAGGGCGGATGAGTTTAACTTCCACCCCTTCCCATTGCCGACGAGAATGCTTACTGATGATGGGCGGGGAACGGAAGAACATCGGGCTTATCTCCTGGCCTTCCGAGGTGGATTTTTGGTGGAACGAATAGATCGTGAGCCGCTCTGTGAACCGTACACCCCGCATCGGTTTGCGAGGTAGTTCTGGTGCCTCCAACGGCTGACCCCGCAGGTCTACTGGGAGGTGAATCACGAGGATCACCCGTGTGTGATGAGGCAGCTGTGGCTCATGTTCACATAGGAAGATGGAAAGATGCGGATTGCATTTCCTCCATCCACCGCCGCTTTCGGACTGGTGAAGGAGTACGCCATCAGTTGGGAGGCTGCTTACCTAGGGGAAATGCTGAAGCAACCAACTATCCGGGTCGGTGACGGTGGACCTCCTCTATCTCGAGGTCGGGGTCGGAGGGCAGCTAGGGCTGCTCGCGGTAGCGGGGCTGCCATGGCGGCGAGACCCACACCGGCCGAGGGTATGGCAGCAGTGGTGGATCCGGTGATTCCGGAAGAGCAGGGTCATCCGGAGGGGCGGCCACCGAGGGGATTTTTTAGGATATCCACTCAGGCTCCGGGGAAGCGCCTGCGTCATATTGACATGGCAGAGGATGCCGTCTTCCCAGAAGCTTGGGACATTTGGGATGTCAACCGGCAATTCCTCAGCCCACCCGAGATATGGGCCCACCTGAATCGCCTCGGGATGGAATTACCGGGCATAGGCCCAGTCCGGGCTGGATTCATGGCGTCTCCGGCGGAGGCAACACAATACCAGGACGAACTGGAGGATTACGTCCACTCCAGTGGTGTCCCTCGCCCAATGATAGACCGGGTGAGGGTACTGTTGAATCAGACGGTCCCCCCATAGTTATCAGCTGCCGATATGAGGGAGTGCTTCCCCTTACCGGAAGAATCAGAGGACTCCTCTCGGGAGGATGAGGCTGGAGGAGGGAGCCCGTTGGAGGAGGGGGAGGTCGGAGACTGAGGCTCAGAATCCGACGATTCCGCGGAGGCTCTCGAGGTAGCATTCCGAACTTCTTTCCTTACGGTCTTTTCTTGGGTCTCTATGGACTTCTCACCAATGTTTGAGCCATGCAGGAGGAACTTGTTCGCAGGCCTTGTTCTCTCTCCTTGGCGGATGATGATGCGGGACCGTTAGAACCTGCGCCTATGGCTGCGTCCAATTCCACGTCTGGTGGGACCAGAGCGCTCGAGGTGGCTCCTCTGAAATCTCCAGACCTTCCAACAATATACGGAGGGCCTCGCCTCGGGGTCCCGTCAGTACCGGCTCAAGAGCAGCACCAGGAGGTCGATCTCCGTAAGTATCCTCTACCGGTCTCCTCTTTGTCACATGTAGACCATGCCAACTAACGTTTGTCCCTCTCTGTCGCACAGTTCTTCGACTAGCGTGGGTTGCTGCGGAAAGACTGGTCGGGATGTCTGGTGGCGTCCCTCCTAGGGGCATGCCGGTGATGGTGGTGATAGTCCCTCCATCTCCTCAAGCTGCGGCGCACATCATCACTGGCAGGACCACCAGCAGGGTCGTACCCGAAGTCATTGAGGTGGACTCTGAGGAAGAGGATCAACCGGTCGGTCCCAGTCTTGTCGCGCCTGCTTCGGCGCCAGGTGTCATACTGGATTCAACACCGGATGTTGATCCTGCCGAGGATTTCTTGCGGGCATACCCCGTGTACGATCCTTCCAATCATGCAGACTGGGACGAAACGGCCTCCGACGAGGAAGACAACAGCATAGTCCGCCGCCGGTCGTGGAAGCTGATCACGCGCTTTATCAAAGACACTCCCCAAGCACAATGGCTGGCCGAAATGGATAGACTTTGCTCACGGTTACGTGAACTATGTGCTGGGGGAGTGGATTCCCAACGTCCTCACGCACTCATCCGAGATCTTATGGCTGAAATGATCCGGGAGCATGATCGTGGGCTCAGCGTGGGATGGCAGCGGAGGAAGGCGACCAGTATCAAGAAGCTCCAGGAGGCTGAAGGAGAGGTTCAACAGATGCAGACTCGAGTAGATGAGCTTTCAGCCTCTCTTGACGCACAATCTGAGCTGGTCTCACGGTTTAAGGCCCAGCTGGTAGAGGCAGAAGAGCATATGAGGCAGACCTCTGGAGAGATGGTTGTCGTTTGAGCTGGCGTGGAGAGGGCCAAATCCAGGACTGACGAACTGTGCCCCGCCACTGCTGAGGAGGAGCGGGAGCTGATTCAGCGGTAGCAAGCCTTGGATGCTACAAGTCAACGGGTGGCAGAGCTGCAACGCTCTTTTGACGGGGTCAACCCGTCCATGGGGGAAGTTAACCCCAGAGTATTGTAACAAACCCATAAACCTTTCATTGGTACTTTCGTGCTTCAAAATTTTCTCTTTGTTTTGAAAGCCGTAGCGCGCACGATTTCCACTGTTGAATTACCTTGTTATATCCCTACAACGTTTGCGGGACGTTCGACGACAATTCCCCAGGCCCACGTGGGTCGAGCCCGATGTCCGGGATTCGGATTACCAGTCCGGATTTCTGAAAGATGGGAGAGGCTTGATGGGGGAAGGAACTTTCAGGGTATCCGAATTACCGTTTCTTCAATGTGCTCTCATGCACGAATGGGGCAATGCCAGGGGCGCTGAAATCGGTCCAAACAAATGAAAATGGGAAGTGTGAATCATGATACCCAGGATTCGGAACACTGTGGGGATGGCGTGACAATAAGGGGCAACCGTTAACCGTGGCGGAGAAACGGTATCCTTACTGCGTTAGCCTGAAATGGGGACAAAAAATGAGCATCGACCGCTGACCGTATTCGCAACGCGGGATTTTATCAATTTTTCGTCGATCAATATTTCGGGATGTTGGCCCATGATAGTAGGCGGACCATAGGTCAAACATCCATACTGTTAGGGGGTCCTTCCAGGTATGATCCGTCTTCCGGAACGTTGGCCCAGGATGGTAGGTGAGCCGATGCGGCATGAGACCAGGCCGTTAGGGGGTCCCATGAGACATGAAAGGGGATGAGGGTCCGAATAAAGGGCACGCAAAACATGGAATATGGAGTGATGGTATGTTCGAACAGAATCCAACACTTAGGTAGTTACACCACCATGGTGGGAGTACTCCAGATGGGAGCATCAGTTTGATCATGGATCATTCCTTCTTTCAGACAGGGCCTCTCTGGTGAGGGGATCTATCACTTCCCAGTGGGATCTTGGGGCATCCTGAACTTGTTCAGGGTAGAACCGCAGTTTAATGTCATGCATTGAGGACACATAGACTCCTGTAGTTTAACGGCATACGATAGGACGTGGAATAAAAGGGAAGGAAGCGTGTGGCGCGGTAGATATGAAACCGAAGCAAATGAGGACTTGGAGTCCAAATCACACCATGTACCCCCGGAGGAAACCCTTCAGGTCGAGGGACCAAGAGTGAGGATTAGGCTAGGCCCAAAGCAGAGTGGTTGGGAATTCCTATGTACCCCATGAGGATGGGAATCAAGACATACGTAGTTCTGAAAGTGTAGTTTAACATCATGCAGGACGAGGAACAGCCTGACTGTGTTGGTACACATCCTGCCAAAACTACTAAGCCCACGTGAGTCATGCTCGGTGTGGGAAACAAGCAGTAGTGATAGGAATTTCCTGACACAGAAAGGGGAAGGTTAGGGCCAAGGGACGCTCAGTGAATACTGGCCCAGTGAAACTAACACGATCATTTAGCGCATCTAGATGCGCGAAGAGAAAGAGCTGAGTATGATGGAATTCCACTTGAACATGAGGAAGTGGAAATGTGTGAATCATGGAACTAAAGATTCAGATCACGATGATGGCGGCGTGACGACGAAGGATAACTGTTGACTGTGTTTGCAACACAGCATCCTGTCGCGTTAGCCTAGAATGGGGACAGACAAATGAGGGTCGACCGTTGACCATGTTCGAAACACAGGACCGTGTCACAGATGTTGTCAAATATCCATAGGGACGTTGGCCCGAAACAATTGAAGGGACCTTAGGTCCAGCATTCATGGAGAGCCCTTAAGACTAGTATCCATGTCATCCGGGGGTCCTTCTGGATATGGAAGTGGATGAGGATCCAAATAGTGAGCTCACGAAGCTTGGTCGTGGGACGAAGGGAATGTCCGTATGAAAGTCACACACTTCAGGTTCTTTGTCGAAACACATCTGAATACGACAGCGAAACACATTAGAGAGAGGGAGCAGATTCCTTTCCCTTGGGAAGATCTTAGTTTAGGGTCGTAGAATTTGGACCATGAAAAGTTAGACTGGGCCCGCGAGGAAGTTCCCGGGCGCTCCTACGTATCTCATAGGGATGAGAATCAAGCCTTACGTAGTTCTTCATGGACCTTAGACTATAAATGGGTAAAGGGAGAAGGGGACGCATGGCATCAAAACCCGACGTGAAGGAGGACCTAAGCCCTACTTACCATGCGTTCTCTGGGGAAATGCTCGAGTCGAGGGACCGAACACAAAGGTTAGGCTGGGCCCGTGGGGAAGTGCCCGGGCGCTCCTACGTATCTCATAAGGATGAGAATCAAGCCATACGTAGTTCTAAAGGGTGACATGGTAGGATACCAGTGCCAGGGGAAAAGGGGAGTTCGGGTGTGGCCCTTGCACTAAAAGAAGCGGAATTTGATGTATCTTGTTTGTTCTTTAAGGTGAATGGTTTTTTTTGTGAAGCGACAGGCCTAGAATAGTAGGTCGTGATGTCGCCACAAGGATCAAGCCGTGATGGGCGTTGACAAATGGCATGGCACGTGACCAATACTCAACATGATGTCCTCTACAACGAGGTCACCACAATGCAATGCCGTTTTTCGTCGTGCGGCCAGGACGATAATGTCACAGTTTAGGGTCGTATGATAGGACCAAGCATGCATTTTATCGTCATGCAGCGCAGACGTAGTAGAGACGATGCTAGGCGGGAAATGTGCGCAGTGTTATAAAACACAATTGATGGAGACATGATCCCACATCAAATTGTACGCCATCCGGAGAGGGAAACCTTATGTCGAGGGGCCTATATAGAGGTAAGAGGTGAAACCGGGGGAGAGACTGGCTCTCTAAATGGGTTGTACCTGAAGAAAGGGCATCCGGGCGGTCCTACGTATCCCATGAGGATGGGAATCAAGCCTCACGTAGTTCTTAATGGATCTTAGTTTATGGTCTTAGAGCTCGGAGCATGGGAGCCCCGAAGGACGCCACATTGCAGCTTTGTCCCCCTGGCATGCAAAGGTGCACTGAGGGATAGCGCCAAAAGTGTCGAGATTCCACCTGGACATGATGGGGTGGAAAATGATATGAATCGTGCAACCAACATTCGAGGACTGAAGGGGCTGGAATGACGACAGAGGATTACTGCTGACCATGTTCGCAACACAACATCCTATCGAGTTAGCCTGAAATGGGGATAGACAAATGAGCATCGACCGCTGACCGTATTCGCAACGCGGGATTTTATCGATTTGTTGTCCAAAACCCTCGGGGGCGTTGGCCCGTAACAGTAGGAGAGCCCTTGGGCGTAGTATCTAGGCCGTTCTTGGGGGTCCCTCCAGGTGTGAAAGGCAATGGAAGCCCGAATGGAGGGGAACACGAAGCTTGACAAGTGGAATGAACTTGATCAAGTTGAATCTGACACTCTTGGTCCTAGACCAGAGTACTCTTAGCACATGGGTTGGTAGCTTCAAGGAGTCAAGGGACTCAACTTTGAGGGTGATCAAGAGATGGCATATTCCTGGGGAAAGGGGCATGGCGCCCAAAACCTTGTATCATACCTACATATCCCCCTCCTGGAGAGGGACAGACCAAGTGGCCTAGGTGACCGGGAGATCAGGAGATCACTAAGAGGTGGGGCTGGACCTGAATCCTAGACATTCGGGTGGTCCTACATATCCCATGAGGATGGGAATAAAGCCACACGTAGTTCTGAAGGGTGCCTTTTAATGTCATGTGGGACAGGGAATAGGAGGGCTAACTCTCAGAACGGGGTGCACGTGGTGCAGCTATTACAAACCCGGCGTGAATGAGGACGTAGTCCTACACTACGCCACGCGGCCCCGTGGTTGGGGTCCCAATGGCAGGACCCAAAAGGCGAATTATCTGAATTCAAGCTGGACCCAAAGACAAGGGGTCTGGGCATTCCTACGTATCCTATCGAGATAGGAATCAAGCTAAACGTAGTTCCAGATGAGAATCTTAGTTTATGGTCTTAGAGCTCGGACCATGGATGGTGACAACTCCCCGAGTAAGCACAGATGTCAACCCAATCCCTAAGCCCACGTGAGATAAACTCGGTGTGGGAAACACGGGGGGTATCCTCATCACAATACTTGGGGCGTCCATCAAAGGGGAGTCGGCGGAGAGTTCCGAAGGACACCATCGATGCAGCTTGTTCCCCCAACGTGCGGACGTGCACAGAGGAAAAGTACCAAGAGTCCCGAGACTCTACTTGGAAATGATGAAGTGATGAAGGGTGTGAATTGTGTACCCGACATTTTGGGCTTAATGGGTTGGCATGGCGATAGAGGGAAACTGTTAACCATGGTGGAAACACAGCGTCCATATCGCGTTAGCCTGAGGTGGGAACAACAAACGAGCATCGACCGCTGACCATATTCGCAACGCGGGATTTTATCGATTTGTTGTCCGAAACCCTCGGGGGCGTTGGCCCGTAACGGTAGGAGAGCCCTTGGGCGTTGTATCCAGGCCATTCTTGGGGGTCCCTCCGAGCGTGAAAGATGCTGAAAGCCCTGATGCAGGGATACACAAAACCTGGAAAGCGGGTGAGGACGTGTCCGAGCAAAGCTTGGCATTCCAGGTAATAAACCAGAGTACTCTTAGGAACATTGGTGGACCGCCGAAAAGGGATTGACGAAACAACTCAGTAGGGGGAGGTACATGGCGTGGTCATTACGAGACCTACGTGAATGAGGACGTAGTCCTACACCATACCATATAATCCCCTCATGGAGGAAGGATAGGCCAAGGGGCCAAGATGGGATGAGAATTCCCAAGAGATGGGGCCGGACCCGAATCATGGACATTCAGGTGGTCCTACGTATCCCTTGAAGGGAATCAAGCCACCCGTAGTTCTCCAAATGTAGTTTAACTTCATACGGGACGAAAAGGGGAGTAATATACCCCTAAACAAGGGAGGTATACGGTATGGAGAAGAAGCCGACGTGAATGAGGACATAGTCCCACACCACACCGTACACTCCTATAAGAGAGGACCTGGGTCATGGCCCGGAAAGGCCAAGGGGCCTGATGGTGGTTAGGAAGTCCTGACCTGCTTGTAGTTTAACGTCTTGCAATGATGACGAGGGTCGGGGACCCGAGGAGGCCAAGGGGCCGGAGGCTGGGCCTCGCAAGGGGAGGCGTACGACATGGTACATGATCCTGATGTGAATGAGGACATAGTCCCACACCACACCGTACACTCCGGGTAAGAAGTTGGGTGAAGGGGCCCGAGAAGGCCAGGGGGCCTAAGGTTAGGCATCGGTCAGGAAGGCCTGATGGGTCTGCAGTTTAACGTCTTACATGAGGACGGGGGTCGGGGACCTGAGGAGGCCAAGGGGCCTGAGGCTGGGCCTCGCAAGGGGAGGCGTACGGCATGGTACATGATCCCGACATGAATGAGGACGTAGTCCCACAACACACCGTACACCCCTATGATAGATCGGGGCCGTGGGCCCGATCGCTAGCACCACCCGGGGGGAAGTTTGTCACCTCGGGATGGGGCAGAATGAATCACTACACTCGATGTCTGGGACATCTCGGGGTGGACCCGAAGATCCAGGACACTGTTGACCGTGTTCGAAACACAGCGTTCCTATGGTGACCCGTTATGGGAGCAACAAATGAGCATCAACCAGTGCCCAAATTCGAAACGCGGGACTTGTATCGGCTTGTTGCTTGAAAACCCTCGGGGGCATTGGCTCGTATCGGTAGGAGAGCCCTTGGGCGTAGTATCCAGGCCGTTCTTGGGGGTCCCTATGGGTGTGAAAAATGATGGAATCCCAGTCAAGGAGTGGGTGAAGCATAGTTGTATCCATCCACGAAAGAGGCAAACATCTCCAGGGGGGATGTGCAGCCGGGTCGAGGCTTTCTCGATGTGGGTCGGGGCAAAAGTGTGCACCCTGCCATGTCTTGACCCGAGGGGCAGATTTTGGCTTTTGGGCTGGGCCAACAGACGAAATGTCCGGGAATTCCTACATATCTCATAAGGATGAGAATCAAGCCATACATAGTTCTTTAAATTCCATGCAGTTTAGCGTCATGCGGTAAGGACGTGGGAGGATAGAAGAACGGGAGCATGCACATGGTGCGACCCTCACAATCCTTGTGCGAGCGGGGTTGCATGAGCGAGGCCAAGAAAGCCTACTCCCTGCTACACAAAGATCCTCTAAGGAAACTATTCCCAGGGGGAATAGTGGAAGAGAAAAGCTTGGGGCTAGGCTCAAGACTAGGCGTCCGAGCGTTCCAACGTATCCCATGAAGATGGGAATCAAGCCACACGTAGTTCTTGACATGCAGTTTAAAGTCATGCGGGATGATGAATTAGCATCTCATTTGGGGATATGTATAGTACGACGAGTAATCCGACGTGAATGAGGACGTAGTCCTACACCATACCGTACAATCCCGCAAGAGGGTAGATCGGGGAAAACCAGGGTGCCTGGGGCCGGACCGCGGTCAGGGAGACCTGACCAGCTTGTTGTTTAACGTCTCGCGGTGAAGACGGGGGGCCAGTGGCCCGAGGAGGCCAAGGGGCCTGAGGCTGAGCCTCGGTCAGGAAGGCCTGACTGGCTTGAAGTTTAACGTCTTGCAGTAAGGACGGGGGTCGGGGACCCGAGGAGGCCAAGGGGCCTAAGGTCAGGCATTGGTCAGGAAGGCCTGACGGGTCTGCAGTTTAACGTCTTGCGGTAAGGACAGAGATTCAATTTATGGTCGTGCAGGAATTTACAGTTTAGAGTCATGTTGGACCATAATGTGCAGTTTAAGGTCATGCGGGACCGTTTCACAGTTTATCGTCTTGCAGGACGAAGATGCAGTTTAAGGTCGTGCAGGACCATCTTGCAGTTTAGGGTCGTGCAGGCCCTTTTTTTCCCTAGGAAAAGTATCATTTAGGGAATTTGGCATTAGTGGGAGGGGTTATACGTTCTCCATATGTGGTCACCAAGGAGTATGCTCCATTGGGGTAAACCTTATGGATGATATAAGGCCCTTCCCATTTGGGTTCTAGTTTGGGCAGTTTCCTACCGGGAATCATTGGCGCTCAAAGGGCCAATACCAGGTCGCCCTATAGAAAAGAGCGGAGACGAACCTTCTTGTCGAAGGCCCTCGCTATCTTGTCCTGATGCCTTTCCAGATTGTGCAGGGCATGAAGCCGGTTCTCGTCCAGTGCTTCTAATTCAGCTAGATGGATCTCGGCTACCTCATCTACTGTCTGGTGGTCATAAACTGCAGTGCGTAACGACAGCAGCTGGATCTCAATGGGTAGGACGACATCAGCTCCATACACCAGGGAATATGGGGTCACCTGGGTAGAGTTGCAAGTCGTCGTCCGGTAAGCCCAGAGGGCGTTGGGGAGCTTGTCCGGCCAACTTTTCTTGTTCTGACCAACCATCTTCTGCAGAATGTTAGAAAGGGTCTTGTTGAACGCCTCGATCTGTCCATTCGCCTGCGCGTGGTAGCGGGAGGTATGGTTCGACTGGATGTCGTAATTGGCATACAATTTCTTCAATTCAGCAGCTCGGAAGTTGGTGCTGTTATCGGTGAGGACGACGTGAGGTACCCCAAACCGGTGGATAATGTTGGAGCTCACAAAGTCAACGATGGAATGGGCCTTGACCACTTTGAGTGGAACTGCCTCTGCCCACTTGGAGAAGAAATCTGTAGCAGTCAGGATGAACCTACACTGGCGGGCTATTGCCGGTGGATACGGTCCTACTACATCAAGTCCCCATACCGCAAATGGCCAAGAGTACTGGGTAGGGTGGAGGGGCTCCGGCGACCGATGCAAGAAGTTGGCGTGTACTTGGCACGCGTGGCATCTCTTGGCATATCCAATACAATCATGGATCATAGAGGGCCAAAAGTACCCTAACCTCCGGATTTGATGGGACAGCTTCGGCCCAGCTTGATGGGCACCACAGGAACCGGCGTGAACCTCTTGCATAACTTGAGGTATCTCCCCTCCTTGGAGGCAACGGAGAAGGACACCATCGAAACTCTGCTTATAAAGGATTTTTTCAAGACTGGGGCCGCTCTGGAGGATAAATTGAAGCGCGCGGCATCAGATTCGCTCGCGCTCGGCCCGGTCGTCCGGGAGCTGACCATTTTGGAGATACTCGACAAAAGGTGCTCTCCAGTCAGGAGTGGCTTCAACCACTGCGTCTGACGAACCCGGTGCCCCTGACGTGGAGGGTCCGGCGGTGAGATGACTTACCTGCGGGCCATCATTGTCCTCTTGGGTGGCAGGGGCAATGACTCTCCGGTGGGCTACATGTATGATCAAATCATCTTGCTCGGGTTCCGCGAGCGACGCGGCTAAGCCAGCCAGGGCGTCCTCTTGGCCGTTCCACGACCGTGGGACATGGTTAACCTCTGGTCGATAAGGGAACTGGGCCATTAGGCGGAGGGTGCACTCCAGCAATGGTGCGAGCTCCGGCTTCCTGACGACGTAGTCGCCATTAACCTATTTGATTACCAGCTCGGAATCTCCCTTCACATGTAGATGGGGCACATGGATCTCAAGGGCGAACTCGAGGCCGGTGATGAGAGATTGGTAATCTGCCTCGTTGTTCGTACAGCCTTCTGACAACAAGAACGAGTATGGCAGGATGGCTTGCGCTGGGGTAATGAAGACAATACCCAGGCCCACTCTGTTGAGCTTGGGATCATTGAGCTTCCTACTGGTGGGGCTCCGGGAGGTGCCGTCGAAATGCATTTGCCAACACGGGACAACATGATCGACTGAGAGGATCGTCTCATAAGGGAAATCCAGGTCCAGGGATTGATCCGCGGAGGTTGTATGGGCAGCTAAAAAGTCTTCCAACGCCTGTCCCTTAATGGCCTTCTGAGGTACAAACCTGATGTCAAACTGCTGGAGAATCACTGCCCACCACGCTAGTTGGCCAGTCAGCATAGGGCGGTTCAGGATGTACTTCAGTGGGTCCACCCGGGAGACCAATTGCACCACATGGTGTTGCAGGTAATGTCGCAACTTCTGCATGGCGAAGACGAGCGCAAGGCATCTCTTTTCGATAGGGGAGTGTCTGACCTCCGTATCGAGAAGCATGTGGCTGAGATAGTAGAGACTATTCTCAGTACCCTCATTATTCTTCTGGGCGAGCAGCGCACCGAGGGATCTCTCCAGGGTAGTCACGTAAAGGACCAGTGGCTTTCCGAAGATGGGTGGAATCAAGACCGGAGGTTGGAGTAGATACTGCTTGATTTCCTCGAAGGCGGTATGACACTCCTCATCCCATTCGTAGGCGGCACCCCTCTTCATGATCCGGGAAAAGGGCTTACACTTACCGTCCAGATTCGTGATGAATTGACGTATATAGGATAAGTGGCCTTGAAGGACTCGAAGCTCCCGAATGTTGCTCGGGGGAGGCATTTGGCTGATGGCCTTGATCTTCTCTAGGTCGATCTCGATACCTCGGTATCTGACAGCAAAACCCAGAAACTTCCCAGAGGTGACACCCGAAGGCACACTTCAGCGGGTTCATCTTCAGGTGACGGGAGCAGAGGAAACCGAACACTTTCTCAAGGTCTTTGAGATGGTCCTAGCGCTGACATGATTTGACTATGAGGTCATCCACGTAGCATTCCACTAATGTCCCGAGAATCAGCTTGAATATGCGATGCATGGCCCTCTGATAAGTGGCACCTGCATTTTTCAAACCGAATGGCATAACCTGGTAGAAAAAGGTACCTTGGGGAGCTCTGAAGGCAGTGGACTCCTCGTCTTCGGGGGCCATCTGGATCTGGTTATACCCGGAATACCCATCCATGAAAGAGAGGGCTTGGAACCCAGCCGTGGCGTCAATCAACAACTCCGTCACTGGGAGTGGGAAGTCATCCTTTGGGTAGTGGCGATTAACATCGCGGAAGTCGATGCAGACTCTGATCTTCCCATTCTTCTTCCTGACTGGCACAATATTGGCAAGACACTTAGGGTACTAGACCTCCTTGATGAAGTTGGCTTTGATTAGCTTGTCAACTTCGTCCTCAACCATAGCACCATGAGAAGGGTGCATCTTCCTGGGAGGCTGCTTGAACCCCCGATGTTTTGCCGAGAGGCCCAAACGGTGAACGACTACCTTGGGATCTAGCCCTGAAATCTCGTTGTAACTCCAAGAAAACACATCACGGTGCTGTTTGAGGAAGTCTACGTACTGCTGCCACTCCTCGGGGGACATGGCTGCACTGATCAATGTGGGTTTTGGATCTGACTCGCTACCAAGGTTCACCTGTACCCATTCATCAATCGTGGTAGAGACGCCTTCTTCAAAGGCGGGGGAGCATCCTCCAGGTCTTCCTCCCCACCCGTGGGGGGACTTCCCGCGACGGGAGATACTTCTGGGCTATCAAAACCTGAGGGGCAGCTGGTGCTGACTTGGGGCAGCAGCAGTCATCACATCGGGAGACTCACTTGCCATCGAGACCATAGCAATGAAGGCGGTCGACCCTATCCCATCTGGCCTTCGGCCTAAGGGGCCGCGTTTGATAATATCAAAGCAGTGGTGACGTGTCGGCTTGAGTCGGTTGATTCTAGCCCGGCGGAAGAGACACGTATGGCGCACCGCCGTTGTCATAAGCTTGACACTCCGGTACTGTACATGGGTAGGAGATTCCGGGATGACCTGAGCCTGGTTGATGTAGGAGTACGAGGTGATTTTCCGTCGTCGCTTGGACACGGGAACATGCCTTCCTTGCGTACCCGAAACAACAAAACATTGTCCCATGTCAGGGGTCGTGGCCTCCAACCGTTGGATCAGGAGGATGTAGGCATCATCCATGCTTTCCTAGGGATCACTTGTGACCGGGGCGGGTTCATCCTCGCTTACCAGGATTTGTTTGTCCTTACTTTTGTAATAACCCGCATCCAGATAGCGGGCCTCACAAGAAGCGAAAGGGGACGCGTCTCCTTGGAGCACGCCTACTCGACTGTTAAGCGAGTACTTGAGGCACTGGTGATACGACGAAGGGACCGCTGCATGCAGATAGAGCCATGGCCTACCCATCAATGAATTGTAGGCGGTGTCCTGAGAGACAACCATGAACTCGGTGCTGGCAATTAAGCCACCGAACTGAGTCTTCAGGCGGATCTTTCCGACTAGGGTTTTCTCTGTCCTGTCATAACCCTGGATCCTGAGGTCAGAGGGAGTTAAATCACTTTCAGACAGACCCAGCTTTCGCAACGTCCGGGTTGGAATTAGATTGATTCCGGAACCCGTTTCAACGAGGCAGCGACGGACTTCCACGCCATTGAAGTGGCCAGTGATGTACAACGGGTGAATGTGCCCCTGTATAGGAGGGTCCTCATCTTCACCGGAGAATGAGATAATCGCCTGACATTCGGCGTTTTCAATCATCTCGGTATGGAAGTCTTCTGCAGCTGCTACCTCCGTCTCAAACTGGAGGGGGCTCCTTAGGGCCTCGGAAAGTGCCTCGCGCATTTCAGATGACAGGCGAAGGGCCTCGAGGATAGAAAGCCTCGCCGGACTGCCGTCCAGGTGCTTCAGGACATCATACTTTCGCGCCAAACATGAACCTCTGCTTACAGGAGGTCGTTCGACATTTGGAGGCATAGCGGGTCCTGCTGGTTGAACCGGCGATCGGCTAGTACTGGGTACATCTTGCTGCCTACTAGTAGAAGCCTGGAGAGTAGTTTCCAGACTAGGATCAGACAGCGGAGGCTGGCCTGTAGCCGGGCAAGACTGACTGTGATACGAACGAGGCAGCTCCCCCCGATCCAGTAGCACGAACGGCGGTGGAGGTAGAGCCGAGGGCGTTAGATGGGGTTGTGTGTGCTAAGATCTACGCTGAGCCTGCTGCCTGGTCTCAGTAGCGTGCACGGATTGGCCAAAAGTGCCTGCTGACGTACCTCGATGACCGGCGTGGTTGCGATTCTGCTGACGTTGACGTCGGCTGGAAACATTGGGGAGGTCTGCCTGGCGTTCCCCCTCGTCGTGGGTCATATAGGGTTTTACCAGCTCCACGACGTTAACCGAAGCGTACCCCTGGCTGTCACTCGAGGAGTCATCCACCGCTGGGCGGATTCTGGGAGGAATCCCCATTTCAGGGGGCATAAATTCCCTGAGAGTGTGGGATGACGATGGCACCAGCGGTGCGCGTTGCTTCTTCTTGCGTCGCCGCTGCTTGCCCTTTTGGGAAGAGGCCGACTGTGAAGACGACGTGGAGGCACCAGCTACTTCTTCTGAAGGTTCTGACTACTTCAGGCGTGCCCGGATGATACCATGGGCACGGACGACGGTTTTTCGAGCCGTCCAGTCATCGTATTTCTGGGATCCGCAGCTGGGGACTTGCTGCCACTCGCCTTCACTGTCGCTGCCGATCTCTGATCCTGCAAAGACACCTGCCACTTACGTTGGTGCTGGGCCCAACTTTACTATGTTTTTGTTGAACTGGTCTTGAATCCAGTCTTTAAACACATAGCATTGCTTGAGGGTGTGCCCCAGGATCCGATGATAAGGGCAGTAGTTGGGGTGATCGGTGAGATTCGCCTCTGCTGGCCTTCTGTACTCAGGCAGACGCACAATCCCTTACTCTAGAGCACTTCGGAAGTAGCCAGGGACCTGATTTTAGTTGAACGAATAAGTCTGGTACCTTCTTTCCGGATAGGGGGCCCTGGGGGCCTGGCCCTGACGAGGGGCCGGAGGGTCCTGCCGAGGAGGCGGCACATGATTGCCTCGCCTAGGTGGCCGTGGCGCATTACGCGAGGGAACCTGTCGGTTCTTAGGTGGTCGCTACTGGGCAGGAGCCTGTGCTTGAGGTGGAGGACCTCTGCGGGGTTGCGAGGGTGGTGCCGCCGGCAGTAACTCCAGCTGCCTCGGGGCTTCTATTTGGGCCACCGCAGTGGGTTCAGCCCTGGCGGTCCTCCTGGCCGGGATCATAGGGGGCAACAAACGTGCCTGACTGGCTGTTTCAGGGCTTCCTCAAGGTGTTGAGCCTTATCTGAGAAATCTCTGAACCCTCCAGGTTAGTTCTGGGTAATCAGATAGGGTAACAGCTCTGTCTTGACGTTCCCCACACACATCGTCAGTAGTTTCTCCTAAGTCAGTGTCATATCGAGGGAATATGTAAGTCCCTTCCACCGGGCGATGAAATCTGCAACCCGCTCATCAGGCCTTTGCTTTCACTTGAAGAGGTCTGCAATGCTGGTCTTCCGCGTGGTGGAGCTGAACTGGTATAAGAATTGCCGGCGAAGATCCTCCCAACCGGTCACTGATCCGATAGGGAGATGGCTGTACCAGACGAATGTCGGACCTTCCAATTTCTGTACGAAACATCGGAGCTTGGCGGCTTCTTGCTGAGCCGGGGTCCCCAGCATGAGGCCACACCTGGAAGAAAAATGAGCCAAGTGCTGCGGCGGGTCCCCTGTCCCGTTAAAAGACGAGAAAGTGGGGTTCCCAAAACCCGGAGGTGCAGGAATATCATCCACCCACGCGAGATAAGGCTTGCCATCCGGTGGGACCGCCACCTGCCGCATTTCCAACGCTTCGAGGCGGGTTGTGAGCGCCGCAATAAGATCATCCGGGTGGGGGTCCCTGTCTTGACAGAGATCCCTAACCACAAGTGCATTTCCAGGTTCTTCAACACGGTAGACGGCTTCGGCCGCTCGTGGATCAACTGGCTGGATGACCCACGGGGCGACTGGGGGAACCCGGACTGGATTCTTCAGATTGCCCCGTCGCTCGGGGGGATTTGGCGAGACGTATCACGCCCTCTTTCCATACATTCCGGCTTCTGCCCTGTCTGCGGTAGTAGCATGATCAGGGTTTCCCGGAGGCATCTCACCGGGGGGGAATTGTTCCTGCCCCTGCTGCCCCGGCCTGGGATTACCATAGTCGGGTCGTCGCTCTGCGGCGCGCTCAGCCAAGAGTTCGTCAACCAGCCTCTTCTGCTCAGCAAGCAGCTAGCGTAACATGGCCTTCTCGGGATCTTCGTCCATTTTCTGCACAGAGGCGGACTGGTCGGAGTGATTGACTATTCCGACGTGCTCCTTACCCTTGCCAGTGTTTCGACCGAGTACCAGCGACTCGGTGGGAACGGGGAGGCCTAGCAGGTTCCTCTGCTGACGGGTAACTCTCCCTGATGGGTCCATCAGTGGCGGTACGCCCTCGGGGGGTAAGTCTCCATCAAGGAATTCAAGCTCATCTTCCTTGTCCATGACGTCAGCCATGTGGACCGCAACCCCTCTCGAGGGCATGTCCTCGATGTCGCATAGCGAATCGGGCTACCGTCGGATAGGGTCGAAGAGGGGAGTGACATAGTGTCCCCAACCACGGACTTTCACATGGGGGGGTGGCTTCCCTGACGATTCTGCGGAGTGATTTAAAACTCTGAATGCATTTTCATTGAAGGGAGCTCTGGTGGCCTGGAGACTCAGGGTTCTAGGCCACAAGGAGTGCGGCTGCATCGACCAGGCGACATTGCTCGCCGATTTCTTCGAAGTGCTCTCGACTTCTGGGGTACACCACCCATTTGTAACAGAGGCGGAAGTGTGTTCCCATAGGGTTCGACAAAAGTACCCCACTTCTTTAGGGGTAAGAGACTCCGGTACACGAAAATTCCGCGCCGCCGTCGGCCAGAACTTTTCCGGGAATTAATCCGCCGCGAGGATACTCCAGAAGCTCCTGGGCTCAGACTCAGGGTCTGGCCCTGTGTTGCCCCACTCGTCAACCGGGGGCAGCTGAGGGACCGGTAGCGGTACCGAGGTGGACCTCTGAGATAGTAAGCTCGGCGGTGGAGAATACGGCGAACGAGCTGACTGGCCGCCGAATTCCGGGCCTTCTTCCGAAGAGTGAGGTGACCTGGCCACGATGTCACGATACGACGGGCTAATAACCACAGCTTCCTGAACAGGAGTCGCGGCTACCGGCGACAGGTCGTGTCGTCTCTCTACCGTCGTTGTCCCCCAAAATAACTCTCCGTGATCTCTGGTAGAGGTAGAGGGTGCTTCTGGTGAAAAAGGTGGTGATTGCGTGGTCGAGACCTGCGGAATTCCCAAGATTTCTTCCTCTTGGATGTACCTGCGGAGGGAGATGGGAATCTTGTGGACCTCAAATTCTAGGAGAATGAGGCTAACTCGTCTGGTTCCTGCCCCAGTCCTTGATACGGAGGAGCGAGGAGAAGGTTCCATCGCTGAATCGCATTCCGATTCCGAGTCGGAGAAGCGGGCAGGTTTGATCTCCACCTGAGCCTTCCCAGGGTTCTTCTTGTTGCGGCGACGACCCGCTCTCCTGCCCCGGGGTGGCTCTTCGGGATAGGGTTGACCCTTATCAGGCAGCCTCGGGGTGGCGCTGGAACCGTGGCGGAGAGGGCCTCCACTCGAGATAGCCGGGGTGCGAGGGGCACCGGGGCAAATGTCAAAGGGTACATGGGGAGGACCTCTATGAATAGAACCCATATAGGCGGAGCCCCTGTTGGAATCGGCAGGAGCATAGGGAGGACCTCCATGGTCGATGCAAGTGGAGCGAGGATGACCTTCACTTGAGTTGCTGGGGTGAGGAGGACCTTCGCCGGTCATAGAGAGGAGGTAGAGATGGACCCCATGTTGAAGAAGGACCGGATGGACGGTGCCTTCAGGATGGCGGTCGGGGGCAAGAGGATGGACCCCATACCCTGTATAACGGGCGCGGGAAAGGTTTCCGCGCTGAGCGTCACTGCTGCGGGGCAGGTCTTCCTTCGGGATGGAGGTAGCCCGAGGCATGCCTCCATGACGAACTTCGGAGCGGGGAAGGCCCACACTCTGTGGAGTAGTGTTACGGGGAGGACCTCCGTACAGGGTGACATTACCACGGGTTAGTTTGCGGCAATCACCACTTGGGCCTGCCACCCGGAGAGTCAACCCAGCCTGCCCATGGGGTGGTTGGGGTCTCGATCTTGGTGGGGTGAAGGATTGACCCTGCTGAGTGTATGAAGGGGCTTCACGATGCACGTCGGCGGTGGCTCGGGACACTGTAGCTGTCATCGTTGACGTGCCTGGGCGAGCGTCCTCAGCCCGGGACCAGCTCTGACGTCGGGTTAGGCGAGCTGGTGCAGGTGGCGCAGGGACGTAGCCTGCCTGCTCTTCCTGCGGGGCCGGACGGCGGCGCTGACATGGCTGGGCGGGAGCTCTCGCCTGGAGCCCTTGGGTTGGGACCCTGAGCGGGCTGAGCCGGACGGCGCCCGCCTCTTCAGCGTAAGGCGAGGAGTCGTCAAGGCGTTCCGGAGACAGTCTCCCGAAACGGTTGAACGTTGGGGCGGGGAGCAGGGGCTCCCTGCGCGGCCTGTTAGGATGGCGTTGACGGCGGGGCCTGGAGGCCTCCAAGTCCAGGCGGTCCATATCCCGAGTTGGGATGACCCCTTCTTCCTCGTAGATGCGCATGAGGTTGTTGATCACCCTTTGTTGGATGACCTCTGATGGGGAAAGGGGACGTGGGCGCCCCGTATTCCGTGATGTGGCGGCCGTCGTGGCGGTAGTGGTGCTACGTGGGGTGGCCGTGGCAGTGTTGCCTCTGCCCCTGTGTGGGCGAGGAGCGGATGGTGATCGCGTCTCTGTAATAGTAACCTGGTTCCTGAGAAACGAAGGGATCAACTCATCAGTACTGAGAGGAAAAGAATTGACAGCCAGTTCCCCAGCGTCCTTCCATTCTCCACGTCTGTAAGAAGGATCCACGCCAACACGCTATAGAACGGAGTGCTCCACGTTCTACTGCCCCGACTTCCGGTGGGTTTCACGACAGGCCCGCTATTTTCTTGGTGGGACTAGGCGTCGGATATCTGGATCCGGTGACACGTCAATCTACTGATGTCTCGAACGCTACTAATCTCCATATTGAGGAGAAGAATTTCACGTCGGGTTCACCATTTCTATTTCTGACTCTTTCGCCGGGGCGCGCGCCCGTCCGTCCGTGGAGGAGGACGCGCGACGCTTTGTTTCCCCACATTCCCGCTTTCCAAAGGCGGGCGACATTCACTCCTTATTCAGGGACGTCTGCTCCTTGATCGAAACAGGATGATGGGATGTCGATTCTTCCTCCTGTGGATTCCTCCTCAGAACTCGTCAACTAGTCCGGGTCTCCCTCATAGATTTAATACGTAGTTCATGAAACTCTTCCCAGTGCCATGATTCCATGGACACCGGTTAATTACACTGCTTCTGTTGGGACATTCCAAAGGGTCAGGTCAGGGCAGCAACCTTCAGTCGGGGGAGTAGTCACGTTGAGGCATCAGTAGCGTGTCTGGATGCTGGGGAACCTGGCATGTCTGTCTGTTATCCCTGGTCACAGGGCTTCTCGAGGGCGTGGAAGCCCGATACATCCCACATCGAGCGCGGGGAATTATATGCCATAGACACATATCTGAGGTTTTCCTCAACTTCCCGTGTTTAACACAGGGTATGTCGCGAGTTTAACGTGCAGTGGAGATGGATCAACCCAACCAGAGCATTAGTTAGGGTAGATCGGATTGAGGGATTCTCCTTGAAGGGATGTCGATACCGGGGCCAGCCCATGGGCGGCTGTGAAGAAGAGCGCATCGACATGGTTTCACCGAGATATGACGGTCCGGGCGAGAATCAGGATGGGTTGTAGGTGGATGAATGAAGTAGAGGGGGAATGAAATGGGACCATCGCAGGGGGGAAACAATGAAGTTGGGCTCGAAACCTGAAGAGGCTTCCTACGTATCCCCGTGGCATGGAATCAAAGTCCGCGTAGTTCGGGATGGCGCCGATAGACCGACGTGAAGGTGGACCTTGGCCCGATGAATGTCGTCGGCGAACCATCGTGAAGGTGGAACTTGGTCCGAGGGGCATCATCAGCGTGCCGACGTGAGGGTGGACCTTGGTCCGATGAGTGGTGGGCTTGAGAATGGAGGCCTGACACAACGCCTAGGAGATGGTTTGGGCCGATGATTGTTGGGATTGAACCTCAGGGAGGCTTCCTACGTACCATGCCTTGACACAGATCAAAGTCCTCGTAGTTCGGATTAGGGAATACAGTTTAACATCATGCGGGATGGGGGTGAACCGACGTGAATGAGGTTGGGACGACCGGATGGTGGGTTTGAACCTCGTAGAGGCTTCCTACGTACCATGCCTTGACATGGATCAAAGACCTCGTAGTTCGGGTTGGTCACAACGGCTTGCCGTCGGACTGAAATTGCAGTTTAACGTCGTGCTGGACGTGGGTAGAACACCACGTGAATTGGATGGGTGGGCTTGAACCTCGTGGAGGCTTCCTACGTACCACACCTTGACATGGATCAAAGACCTTGTAGTTCAGGTTGGGTTTTGTCGGCGAACCGACGTGAAAGTGGACCTTGGTCCAATGGGTGGTGGGCTTGAACCTTTGGAAGGTTTCCTACGTACCATGCCTTGACATGGATCAAAGACCTCGTAGTTCAGGTGGGAACGAGTGTGCAGTTTAATGTCATGCAGGACAAAGGGAGGTGTGCAGTTTAATGTCATGTGGGACAAAAGGAGGCATACAGTTTAACGTCATGCTGGACGAGGGAGAAAATCGACGTGAATGAACGACCGAGCAATGTGTGGCTTGAACCTCATGGAGGCTTCCTACGTACCATTCCTTGACATGGATCAAATTTCTCGTAGTTCGCTGTGGGTGGGTCACAACGGCTTGCCATTGGACCGGAATGTAGTTTAACGTCATGATGGACGAGAATGGGACCCGACATGAATAGATGACGGGTGGGCTTGAACCTCATGGAGGCTTCCTACATACCATGTCTTGACATGGATCAAATTCCTCGTAGTTCGCTGGGATGGGTCGCAACGACTTTCCATTGGACCAGAATGCAGTTTAACGTCGTGCTGGACGAGAATGGGACCCGGCGTGAATAGATGACGGGTGGGCTTGAACCTCATGGAGGCTTCCTACATACCATGCCTTGACAGGGATCAAAGTCCTCGTAGTTCGCTAGATGGGTCGCAATGGCTTTCCATTGGACCAGAATGCAGTTTAACGTCATGCTGGACGAGAATGGGACCCGACGTGAATAGATGATGGATGGGCTTGAACCTCATGGAGGCTTCCTGCGTACCATGCCTTGACATGGATCAAATTCCTCGTAGTTCGCTAGGGGTGGGGGTTAGGGTCGGTGCTTGCTCTAAGCCCACGTGAGTCATGCTCGGTGTGAGAAACAAGAGGTTGAAAGGACCTGACGATCACGTCGCGAAGGATGCGTCTGTGAGAAGCGAAGAGGGGCTTATGCGTTAGGCGGCCCATGGTGCTGGGACTTACTCCAGGATGGAGGCCCATAGTGCGACAAAGCGCGAGAGAGATGGACCTTGGTCCAATGATGGGAGGTGCCTCGTTCCCTATCACGCCCTCCACTGACCTTGGTAGTGGGGAAGTACGGAGATGCAGAGGTGTAGCCATCCGTTGGGGAACTAGGGTCACCCTTCTCCTACGAACATATGCCACTCCAATAAGGAGGATATAATCCCTTGTGGATGGGTTATTCCATTCCCGTGGAGATGAGTGGTGTAAATAATCTTCGACCTGGGGGGACTCTTCGTGAGGGAGACGAGGTCGGATCACAGTTTAACGTCATGTGTTGAGGACGTGGTGCTTGCCAGTTTAATGTCCTGCAGCTCGGATGAGGTGGTTCACTCCACACCCCTAGGACTTACATAACCGGTACCCTCTGGTCCTTGGGGAAGGGAAGGTACTAGTAAGTCCATGGTCAAGGGGGGTTGTGGAACGAACCATCGAGGGGTCCACGTTAGCGTGGCTATGCGAAGAAGCAATAGTCGTTAGCGTGCCTATGTGAAGAAGCATTAGGCGAAGCAACGCTACAGGTGGTATTGTACATGGGACTTTGAAATCGCATCGTGCAAACCTGGAGGGTCGCACGGGAAGAGGAATCACTAAGCAAAGGAGTGTGCTTCGCGAAGTGGAGTGCCTTGGCCTTTGCATGGGACATAGGTGTGAGTGGAAGGTGCTTCGCGAAGTGGAACAGTGTTCGCGGAGCACTGCCTCGTGAAGAAGGGGTGCCTTGCGAAGCAGGGTCCTGCGAAGCAGTGTGCTTCGCGATGTGTAGCGATTCTGCCTTGGCATAGGGATCACTAGCAAGGGTTGGGTGTTTCGCGAAGCATAAACGCTCTGCGGCTGCCCGGGTTCCCTTGGGAATCCCCTTCCTTCGCGAATGCCCTTGAGCTTTGCGAAGGGCATCCCTCTCAGAAGAGGGGCTCAAAATGAGACAATGCAGAGGAGTCTCGCGAAGTAGAAGTACCTCGCGGAGCTCATGTTTCCCGGGGCAAAGCGTGCTTCGTGATTCGGGAGAGGAGAAGCCGAAAGGTCGGATTGCCCGTCCTCTGGGACTCAGGGGGAGTCCAGTATTTATAGGAAAGGGGTGCCGCAAAGCAAAACTTGCGCGCCGCCTCAGGTGCTTCACGGCACGCTCGCGAACGTCAACGACATTCGCAGAGGATTACCGCCTCTGGAGCTTCGCGGCGGCTCGCGAACATCAAATGCGTTCGTGGAGGATTACCGCCTCTAGAGCTTCGCGGCGGCTCGCGAACGTCAAATGCATTCGGGAAGGATTACTGCCTCTGGAGCTTCACGAGGCCGCGATGGTCAAGGACCTTCGCGGCGGTCCTTCGTGGCGGTGCTTCGCGAGGGTGCTTCGCGAGGCAGCGTGCCAGCCTTCTTTTTCGTTCCTTCACTTCGTGCAATATTTTGGCGCCAACAAATACCATTATATCCAAAATGATATTCATGATTTAGATATAATATATATCCAGTATATATATGTATTTACCATAGTACATAACATATGGACATAAGAAATTAAATGCACCGTTCATGAATACGGTAAGTCTTACGTACGCATGAACGCTACTTTTATTTCAATTTCGAATTTAATGGAATGAAAACATAATGATACATAGGTATATTATAATTCTGGTATAATATCATATATAATTTCATTAACACCATCCTTTATATGTTCAATGTATGGAATGAATGTTTCATATCACTTTGAGGGGGTGGTAATCCACACTTTCTCGAAAGAAATTATCATATTTACCCATTATGGAAACCATAATTTTATGATATAAATGAAAAATACAGAATAATAGAGAAAATATAAAAATAATATATATCACATATAAATAGAGTTCCATCTTAATGGCTACCATAAGAGGTGGTAGGATATAATTGAATAATCATCGTTTTGTGATGTATTAGTTCGTTGTCCATAGAAATAGTATGTTCGTATCCATTAGATGGATGTGTGTGGAAGTGTAGTTAGAATCCTCCTCATAACAACATCATAGTATATTGAATATACTGGTGTTGTTATAGAATAATTTAATAAAGAGATTTTAGGGGGTTAGAGAAGGAAAATAAAAGAAATGAACTTGAGAGAAGTTATAACCTTTAAATTGGGTAACTCCCTTTGGTTTGAACCAAATGGATTTGTTGAAGTACCTTAATCCTATGTTAAGGATTCTAGGTGGAAGAGAGGGATTTTGGGAGTTTATTTTGGTAGAGTTTGAACAATCCAAGGGATCTTGATAGGTGTGAGTAAGGGTTATAGTTTATGGAATTATATAATGGGGAGGAGGGACTCCTTAGTAATATTTGAAAAAATTATTTTATTATAAACTGAATATCAATTTAAAAAGTTCCCCAAATCATTTAATTTAAATAAAAGGTGATTATTTTTTTAAATCCTCCCACTAATTGGTTTTAGGCAAGTTTATCACATAAAAGTAACCTTATCCTTTATCTTTAACCTTTGGTTAACTAATTTATCTTTTAAAATGTCCACTTGTATATAAATATTGTACGGTTAATATATTAACTATAAAATGTAAAGCGACCCAAAAATGGATTATTATTTATATTTATAATAGTATATATGTAATTTGGCTGAATCATATATTTTTAGGACTAATTTATCATTTAATAAAATATTTATTGATTTAAAAACTCATTTGTGTAAATTTATAAACGATTAATATTGAGACTTTAAAAAAATTCTATAACGACTTAATTTATTCAGAAAAACTACACTAACTCAAATATAACAAGTTATAATAATATATAAAATTCACGTATGGTATAAAATGTTTCAAAATAAATTTATTCTAATATTTATACTCTCATTTATTTAAAACATTCATTAATGAGGTCCTTATTACATCATCATTTGGTCATAAATAAATTTATTTATTTCATTCTAAAAATTGTGAATAAACTTTAACGATGTAGTAAATTGTATTTAGATTTCTAATGACTATTTATACTAGAAAATATCACTTATATAGCCCTATTTAAAAAAAATTTTACTAAGAGATATATGTTTATGTTAAATTTTCCTTAACATTAAATTTTCTTTTATAAAGTGTCATTTTCACATACAAGTTGCTCCATGGGGTCCCAAAATCGACCCAAGATTTCCCATGGTCGGGCATGTTTCAGAAAATTAGATTAGAACATGTTTTAGAGTAATTTAATATTATTATAATATTATTGTTTACCCTTATTTACAAGATTTACCCTGTTAACCGTGGAAAATAAAATATTTACTGAAGTTACTATTCATAATGTCTTAAAATAAAATTTATATATTTACACAATTTGGACCTCATGATTCCAAATATGGAATCCATTTTTCCAAATTAAAAATACATAAATTATAGAAATTAATTTAATATTAATTCATGTTGTCAAAACCAAAAAATGTGTTTTTAAAAAATAATAACTATCAAAATATTGACAATTCTTTATGTTCAATTTCAAAGTGAAATTACTTCCAATGAACATCATTGGATTAAATGGTAAAAATATAATCTAATTACACATTAAAAAAAATTAAAAAGTTAATATAACAATATATATAAATTATATTAAAATAAGGTTTTGAATAAAAATGCAGTATTTTTAACTATTCATTAAAAAAATGAACTTTATAAGAGAAATACCAAAATTTAATCCAAAGTAATTTTTTCTGGCCCAATTCTAAATAATAATATTGTTTTTTTCAAATAGAATATATAAAATTGAAAAATATTACATTTAAAAATGGGTCCCCATCAAAAGGCGGCAAATCGACCTTTTAAAAATTAATAGAGTATTTATGATTAAAATTGGATTCATTCACATTTTATACCTCCAAATTTTATTAGATAAATGTAAAAACATTTTACAAATATGTATAATCATGTTGTAGTTAGTTATATTCATTCCCTCTAACACAACAACTAGGTGTTAACTACCATTTAAAATAATATTATAATATTATATATTTCTTTCTGTATGACTCATCATTATGTGCAACATGAAATTTTGGAGAAACCTATTGTTACGTGTCAAGTACTCCATCGAACATAGAATCCCATTTAAACTAAAATTAATATTTAATTCACAAATATTCATAAATATGAAAATATCCTATTCATTATTTACCAATGATGTTACATACTTCCCCCTTTTGGGAATTGCGTCACCACAATTCTATTCACTTGTCAAATAAGTGGGGGTATTTATATTTCAAATCATTTTCAGATTCCCACATTGCATCTTCCACCATAGGGTTTTTCACAAAACTTTTACCATATAGAATACCTTATCCTGCAACACTTTCTCTCTGCGATCAAGAATTTGTATAGGTTTTTCGTCGTAAGAAATATTTTCTTCCAACTGAAATACCTCTGGGCTTAAAACAAGAGATGGATCTGAAATATACATTCTCAAGATTGAAACAAGAAAAAAATTGTGTACCAAGGATAAACATGGAGGTAAATCCACTATGTAGACAACTCATCCAACTTTCTCTAGGAAATCATAGGGTCCAATGAACCTTGGACTCATCTTTCCCTCCTTAACAAAACACATCACACTTTTCCATGGAGAAACATTGAAAAAGACATGATCACCTACCTCAAAACAAATATCCTTCCTCTGGTTATCTGCATAATTTTTCTCTCTACTCTGAGTTATTATCATGTGATTCTGAATCAACCGATCTTTTTTAGTCATCTCTTCTACCAATTCTTGTCCCATCAGTTACCTATCACCTACATCATCCCAAAATTTTGGAGTTCGACGCCACTTTCAATATAATGCCTCAAACAAATCCATTTGTATATTGGAATGAAAACTGTTATTATAAAATATAATCAACCAAATAAATATGATGGTCCCAACATCCTTGTTAATCTATTAAGAGATCACATAGAATATTTTCAAATGCATAAATTATTTGTTCTTAATTCCCATATGATTGAGGATGAAAAGGTGTACTAAAATTTAATTCAGTACCAAACGAATTATGAAGGAATTTCCAAAAGTTAGAAGTAAACCTGAGATAATGATTAGATACAATGGAGTGGGGAACACTACAAAACCTGCATATCTCTTTAACATAAATCTGAGAAATTTGGTCTTGAGACAGAGTATCTCGAATAGGATGGAAATGAGCATATTTAGTAAATCGATCAATAATAACCCAGATCACATTACTAGTTTTATAAGTCTTTGGTAATCCCATGAATAAATCCTTGGAAACATTTTTACATTTCCACTCTGGCACCGGTAAATGATGAAGCATCCATTTCAGTAACTTCTACACTGCTTTAAACTGTTGATAAGTCAAACACTTCACAATAAAGTCACCAATATCTATTTTCATTCCATCCCATCAGTAATAATCTCGAAGATCCATGTACCACTTAGTACTTCCATGATGAATGGAATATGGAGAACTATGAGCTTCACATAACAACTCACTCTTCATCTTTGAATCAGAAGACACACCTAATCTCTTCCCAAACCTCAAAACACAATCTTTATCAATGTTAAATTCAGGTAACATACCCCTCTAAACCAACTCTCCATTTTTCTACAACTCACTATCTTCCTTCAGAACTTACTTAATTATGTCTAATAGAGATAATTTCAAGGAATCCTAAAACAAAATAGAGGAATCTCCAGAAAAAACAACATCTATTTCAATGTTCATCAAATTGTTAATCAAAGAATCTCGTTCCAAACGTAACATGGTTACTGTACCATTACTCCTTCGACATAATAACTCAACCAATTTCCTTGCCTCTACAAGATGGTAATGAATAGTGTATTCATAATCCTTGATTAATTATAGACACCTTCTCTATCTCACATTCAATTATTTCTGAGTGAATATATACTTCAAACTATTTTGGTCATTATATATTTCACATTTTACTCCATACAGATGATGCCACAAAATTTTTAAATCAAATACAACATAAGCTAATTCCAAATAATCTGTAGGGTAATTTAACTCATTAGGTTTCAACTAACATGAAACATAAGCAATTATATGACCATTCTTTATTAAGACACAACCAAGTCCTTCCAATGAATCGTCACTGTAGATAACAAATTCACCATCTCTGGAAGGCAGTTCCAAAACCAGATCATTCAACAATCTATTTTTCAATTCCTGAAAACAATCATCACATTCTTTTATGAAAATGAAAAAACACCTTTTTCAACTTAACATAGTCATTGGGCTAGATTTAAGTGAAAATATTTCAACAAAACTTATGTAATAGCCTTTCAAACCATGAAAAATACGAATCTCGATTATATTTGTTGGTATTCGCCATTATTCAACAACTTTTGTTTTATAAGCATCAACAGTTATGCCAATTTTTGAAACAATGTGACCAACGAATGAATTTTTTTGTAACAAAAAAACAAACTTACTAAAATTTCCATATACCTTGTTTTCTTTTATGGTTTTTAGAACAATCCTTATGTGACTTTAATCTTCCTCTCATCATTTAGAATATACCAAAATAACATCAATAAACACAACCACCATTTATCACCTGATTCAACTGAACCACCATAGAAAAAAACTACTCAATTTTGATTCTGACTATCTTAGGATTTTGATTTAGAAGATCATTTACCCCTGTATTCCTTCCCAACACAACAACCCTATTTCCTTTAAGAAAAACCATTCTGAACGTAGACATATCTTCGGCGAAGCAACATGGAAATGTGTAAATGATATATCATTTCAGTCATACGATAAATTTATTTATGTATATAACCACAAATCCTAAATTTTTCTAAACTGAACTTTGATACCACTTATAAGGCCCCATTATTAAACATTGCATAATCATTTAAGTTAATAATGGTCGTTTTATTGATATTTGGTACTTCTGTCAAAAATGAACTTCTTATAATTAATAGTTGTCCATGTGGTCAAAATTACATTATCTACATAATTATATTCATGATTTAGATATCATATATATCATATATATCCATTGTATATATGTATTTATAATAGTACATAACATTTAGAGATAAGAATTGAAATACACTATTCATGGAGATGGTAAGTTTTACGTACGCCTGAACGCTACTTTCATTTATACTTTTTATTTAGTGCAATGAAAAATTAATGATACATAAGTATATTATAATTCTAGTATAATATCATATATAGTTTCAGTAACTCCGTCCTTTATATGTTCTATGTATGGAATGAACGAGACATGTCACTTTGAGGGGGCGGTAATCTGCACTTCCTCAAATATAATTATCGTATTTCCCCATTATGGAAACGATAAAGGTATGATCTAAAAGAAAAACAAATAAGAATAGAGACAATATAAATAGAATATAAATCACATATAAATATAGTTTCGTCTTAATGGCCACCGTAATAATCGGTAGAAGATAATTGAACAACCATCATTTCATCAGGGAGTAGTTCGTCGTCCAGAGAAACAGTATGTTCGTATCCATTAGATAGAGGTGTGTGGAAGTGTAGTTATAATTATCCTCATAAAAATAATAGTATATTTTAGATAACTTTTTTATATAATAATTGAATAAATAGATTTTAGGGGTTGGAGAAGGAAAATAAAAGAATAGAACTTGAGAGAAGATGTTACCTTTAAATTAGGTGACTCCCTTTCATTTGAACCAAAAGGGTTTCTTTAAGTTCCTTCTGCCTAAGTTAATTCTTCAAGGTAGAAGATAAATATGTTGGGAGCTTATTTGGGTAGAGGATATATGATCCAAGGGGGCTTGAGAGGCGTGACTAAGGGTCACAGGTGATGGCTTTTTATAAGGGGGGAGGGGCTCTTTAGGAAAGTTTGAAATTACTATTTTATTTTAAACTGGATTTAGTTTTCAAATAGTTCATAACTAATTTAATTCTAATATAAGGTGATTATTTTCAGACATACTCCTAGAAACTGGGGTTTAGACATGTTTAGGGAATAAAATTAACCTTATCGTTTGGCATTATCATTTAGTTAACTAAATTAACTTTTACCATGTCATATTTTATATTTATACTATATGGTTAATATATTTCTATAAAATAACAAGTGACCCAAAATGGACGATTAATGACATTTTCAACATTATATATGTCATTTGGCTGAATCTTAGTTTTTTAGGATTATTTTATAATTTTATAATATATTGATTGATTAAAAAACTCATTTATGTCAATTTATAATCTATTAATATCAAGACTTTAAAAAATATATATAAACATTATTATTTCACAAAAACTACATTAATAAAAATATAACAAGTAATAATAATCTATAAAATTCTTTAGTGGTATAAAAAGATTCAAAATAAATTTATTTTAATATTTATAATCTAATTTCTTTAAAACATTCATTAATGAGGTAATCATTACATCATCATTAGGCAATAAATAAATATATTTATTTGACTATAAATTTATTTATTAAAATATTATGATGTAGTAAATCGTTTTATCTTTCTAGTGACGATTTATACTTGAAAATATCACTTATATAACCCCATATAAAAATTATTTTACTAGGTGATATATGTTTATGTAACATTTTCCTTAACATTAAATTAGTTTTTATAAAGTGCCATTTTCTCTTATATGTGGCTCCATGGGGTCCCAAAATTGACCCAAGGATGACCACGATCATACATCTATCATCCAATAGGATTAAGACATGTATTAAGATAATTTATATTATTATAATATTATTTGTTACACTTATCTACAAGATTTACTCTTTTAACCATGGTAAATAAAATATTTACTAAAGTTACTATTCATAATGTCTAAAAATAAAAGATACTTATTTACACAATTTGTACTTCCTGATTCCAAATATGAAATCTATTTTTCAAAATTAAAAATATAGAAGTTGCAAAAATCAATTTAAAATTAATTCCCTTTGTCAAAACCTAAAAGCATGTTTTTAAGAAATAATAACTATCAAACGATTGACACTTTTTTATCTTCAATTTCAAACTGAAATTACTTCCAGTGAATAAAATTGGATTAAATGGTTAAAATATAATCTATTTTCACTTTAAGACCAATTAAAAAGGTAATCTATCCACATAAATAAATTATATTAAAAGACAGTTTTGAATTAAAATGCAGTATTTTCACTATTCATTAAAAAAAGGACTATTATCAGAGAAATGCCAAAATCTCATACAACGTAAATTTTTATGTCCCAATTCTAAATATTAATATTATATTGTCAAATTGAAGATATAAAAGTGAAAAAAAACTAGACTTAAAAAATGTTCTCCATCAAAAGGTGGTAAATCGACCTTTTAAAGAATATTAGAGTATTCCTGCTTAAATTTGGATTCCTTCAAATTTTAAGCATATACCTTTTATTTGAAGAATTTAAAAACATTTAAAAAACATTTATAATAGTATTTTAGTTAGTTCTATTCATTCTCTCCAATACAACAGCTATGTGTTAACTACCATTTAAAATAATATTATATTATTATATATATTTTTCCAGTATAATTCCGCATTGTGTGCAACATGAGATTTCGTAGAAACTGATTGTTGCATTTTGGATACACCATTGAACATCGTATCAACTATAAAGTAAAATCAATATTTAATTAACAAATATTAATAAATATACAAATATCATATTCTTTATTTACCTGATATGTTACACCGATATCTTTGCTCTGATAGTCGAACGGAGGTGGTATGTCCCCCATATGTCCACAGATTTGTGTTATGGTCGATATTGTGAGGAATTTAGTGAGCTGGGTTGGGATAATGTATGTGAAGGAGTTTCGATGGAAGGAGGATGTCATATTCAAATCGTGAATTCTCTATTGTGTTGCATGTGGTCGTTTTTTGGCATACGGAAACAGTATGTTGTAGTAAGGGCTTGGCTTAGGTCTCACTGGGGGAGATGATGATGGGTAATGGTGGCTAAATTGTATCTATTTCAGATTTTCTACTATTGAGGTATCCTCCTAGGAGTACTCTTCCAAGGAATGTCACTGTCGAAGTCTCTCAAGATCATATCGGGTGTGTGAATGTGATTTCCGCTGTTCAGGAAGTGGTTGAGGAGAAATCACATGATAATGTGTTGTGGTCTGTGGTGCTGGTTGTACATATAGTGATAAAATAACATGGTAATGATCCTATGTAGGTGAAATGAATGCCATAGGACCTGCCAGTTAGGCAGGTTTTTGATCACCTAAAGCTTGATCTTGGTATTGATATGGCACTTGTAGTGTAAAATACCGTGGAAGATTGTTCCCCGTAACCAGATCATGTGATTGAGGAAAATTTGGAATCTGTAGTTTCTATGGATGGTGTAATCTTGGAGGATTTTAATTACTTTGATTAATATTTTTAAGGGATGGAAGATGGTGATAGAGGTGTGATAATCATAGTTTCCACTATTAATCGCATTCATAAATTGGAGTATGGGAAGAATTATCATGTTGAGGAGGGTACTCTAATAAATAGATGTGGAAATATGAAACCATATTTCTCTTCTCCGGACGTCGTAACCAGATATGGTGTAATGAAGAAAGTTATACATCATGGTCATGAGTTTTTGGAACACCCACACTGTCCTTCCATGATTGATACTAATATAAAATTTCAGTAGGACCGAGGAGTGAATGAGGGTTACCATGAGGTGCATATCCCTAGAAAATGGGGGGACATCTCTGATGGTGACAAGGAAATTTATAGTGGTATAGTTTTCCCTTTATATAGTTACATTTTTCATGGTAGGAAGAAGAAGGCATCCAGGAATGAGAAAGATATGACTTCTTCACCATGAAGAAGGCCGAGGAAAGACTAATCTTACCTTCCAAAGCTGGTGTCTAGCAGGTCTTATGTCATGCTAGGAAAGGGTACGCAGTCCTATAAGGATTTTCCATAATTGGAGAAGTTGAATATTAGAAGGAAGTACTCCATGATTCTGAAGCACTATGAAAGCTCAGAGTGGGAATCGGCTACTGCGGAGGAAGTAATCTTTCTTGGATATGGTTATGGGTGTGATTCCTATGATCTGTAAATGTCTTTTCTTCCTTGTAGTACTATCTTGATGTACTTTTTTAATAAATGGTCAGAGGATTTCCTCTTACTATTATTTTATGGTATAACATTCATTATATGTAGCCCCAATTTTTTGCACTTGTTACATGGATAAATGATTTTATTCGACAATGCTCATGTCACACGACACCAATCTTCAGTGAACCTTGAAATAATATTAGTTTAAATATACCTATTATAACCTATTTTTTATGTAGGTGATTGTGAATAAAATTTATGACATTACTAATTATATGAATAAATTTTCAATTAAATATAATTTTTTCGTTAAAAATTATTAATTTATTAATAAATTTTTAGTATTGTACTATATTTTTATAAAATATATTTTCGTCAAAAATGATTTTTTCTATTAATTTCATAAAATATTATAATTAATTTATAGATATTTTAGAAAATTTTGCTTATAAAATTTACTTCATTTTTAAAATAATCATATCAAAAATAACTTAAGCAGAGCTTTGGTGATTTTTTGAGAAATATTGATTTTTCAGGGAATAGGGAAGAATAAAAGTTTTTGTAGAACTAATATCTATTTTCAATAAATTAAGTAATTTAAATATCCCATTGTTTTATAATGAAAAATAATTACAATTTATTTATATTTAATCCACTAAACTATCATTCAATCAATATTATATTGGAATTTAGTATAAGTTTATTTTTTGGTTAAATGATTTTTTAACTGTTTTATAGTACATAACATTTCCTCATATTAATTTTTTAAAACAATACATAAGGAGTATTTTTTAAAATGAATTTATTTATTATTTATCTATAAATTTCATTTTAGATTCATATAACTTTTATTCTTAGAAATAGAGGTAATATAAAATCATCTTATGCTTTAAAAAACACTTCACAAAAACCCTCTTTTTCATCACATCTGCAAATTTTTTGTTATAAATTTATTTATTTAAAAAATTAGTATATTTATTTTAAAATAAAATATAACATGAAATCATAATTTCAAATTTATAATATTGTTAATTTTTTAAATTTATCATAAAATATTGTTTTATGAATAGTAAAAAATGCAGAATTCTAATTAAACATGCAATTTCATTAAAATTATTAAAAAAGTTAAATTATATTTTAAATTAGATTTAAATTTAAATTAGTTAAAATATATATCTATTAATACAATTTAGGTCATTAGAGAATATATTATAATGAAATTTGATATAAAAACATTGTTATATTTTGAATATTTTCTCTTTGAAAACACACATTCTCATTGTGTATACTGGGTAAATATTTAATTAAATTTTTTGAATTATGTGAATTTCATTTAGAAATGTAGTTTAATTTTTTTAATATTAATTTATATTTTCATATTGGTTCAAACTATTTTTTTAAGAAAATTAATAGTGATAACATAAAAAATAAATTAATGTGGTTAAGGTAAAAATTGGTTTGCCAAGGGGGTAAACTAAAACAATAAGTATTGAAATGACCACGAAAATTCTATAAAATCAATTTTATTTCCCTATTTCGTCTCTATGAATTATATTTATCAATAATAATCCATTTTGGCACTATTTCATTATAGAAACTTTGGTAAACAATATTCTTCTTCAAATATTACAATTGTGCATCTCACCTCACTTATAAAAAGAAACCCCCTATCCACTCCTCTTCACACCTTCAAACCCATTTTTTCATCCATAAAATTCCCAAATCACATAAAAAATTATATCATATCATAATATAATACTTATTTTGGACATTAATCCATCCTATAAAAGATTTTGGTGCGATCCTAATGAGGATTCCTGAACAAAATATATCATTCATCAATGGGTTTTTAATTTAATATCTTATTCCAACTAAATAAATTATTATTAATCCATGATGATATAATAAACTATATATATTACATAAATTTAGATTCCTTTATTTTAATGTAACTACCTTCAATATTCTTCAATTCCATAAAATGGGTTTTGATATCTTCACTCATGTGTATGGTGGACAACCACTTTTTGAACCAGTGCCATTCATTTTTCCATTTCCACCTCCCATAGCTGGGTACTATGATTGATATAAAATCTATATATATTTTATTTATAACATAATAATATCTCTTAATTTATTTTATCATATATTTCTCCTTTTTAATGTAAAGACCCATAAATTACAAGGGAATTTTTTTTCTTAATTTTCTTTGGAATTTTACAAGAGCGCAGCTTCTGACGGCACCTGATTCCGAGGCCCGGTGTGCCCGAAATCATTTTCTGAAGTTTGGCTTGGGTACGTTCAGTGAACGGACGAGCGGGTTTTTCTAACTTTTGAACCGGCGCTCGGAATCGAATTCTGAGGGCACCGATGGAATCGCAGCGCCGGTATTTGCTTAGAAACGCCTCTTCCGGAGTTGCGTTTGCTCGGGTGTGGTTTTTAATTTTCGGGCTTAAAGTTAAGAAATAAAATAATTTTACGACAACTTTATTTTATTTCACTTAAGCCACTTGAAAGCCACTTGAAGCCACTTAAAAGCGGCTTAAACTGAGTTGAACCGGATAGGGTACTATCCAGAAATATCTTACCCTCTTGGTAGGATATTTGTGAGGTGGTGCCCGCACGAGCCCCGCTGTTTCTTTCCGCTAAGTAACGCACCCGTGAAAACCCGTCTTTATGAAAGTCAACTGACGCGTTTTCTTAAATTCTTAACAGACCATTTAATTGGGCGGTTTATTTCGTAAATTAAATGAGCTGTTTCTTTTGTTGAATTAATTCTACGAATTAATGGTTCGTTTCTTATCTTTTGAAATTCAAATGTTTAGTTGTGTAAATAAAATAAGGCTTAAGCTTATTTTATTTTGGGTTGAAACTTGTGGCGTGGAGAGGATTTGGAGGAAAGCGTTCTTCTTCGGCGAAGAACGCGAAGAACACGAAGAACGCCAAACCTGCGGAGATCGACGACACGAATCCTTGTACCGCGACGCCAACGGATCTCCCTTCACGACGCTTCTTCCGCGACGATCCAACCCCGCGACAGCCTTCGATCGACAACAACCAAGATCGTCGACGCGACGCCCTTCCGCGGTGTGACGATCACCTCCTTCCGCGACGACCAATTCCGCGACGACCTCGCATCTGACAGCGACGGCGAGGTAGGGATTTATTTTGGGAATTACCCCCCTTTTATTTTTATATTCCCGTAATTGTTTCTTTAAAAAGTTAAAGAACTGGATTTGTGAACAATTTTAAAATTATTAAAATTGTTGTTTCCGTTCAAATAAGGAACCCGTTTTTATGAAACAATTTTATTTCATTAAAAATTGTTTCGGATATGCGTTCATGTGTTGAACTGTAATTTCTCCCGTTGATTATATCTAACGCGGAGGGTGCGGGCCAAACGAACACGGCCCGACAACCCTCCGTCGTTCTTCGTTCTTGTGCGGATTTGACGGGCAACGACGGAACGTGCCGCAACGGATGTTTGATGATCCCGCAGTAAAGAACGGAACCCGGGAGGAACAACGACGCAGACGGGAAGGAAAACGGGCCACCGGAGCGACTTCGGCGGCCCGCGGAAGCCGGTGGCGGTGCGGGTCACCGGCGCGGCGGCGCCGGCGGTAGGAGGCGGCGGCACCCCGTGGGTGTCCAGCGCGACACCCCGCGGGTGCCGCGGGGTAGTCACGCGGCACCCCGCGGGTGTCCAGCGCGGCACCCCGCGGGTGCCGCGGGTGTCCAGCACGCCACCCCGCGGGTGCCGCGGGTGTCCAGCGCGACACCCCGCGGGTGTCCAGGGCGACACCCCGTGGGTGCCGTGGGGTTGTCACGCGGCACCCCGCGGGTGTCGCGGGGTTGTCACGCGGCACGTCCGGCTGTCTGGCCGACACCCCGCGGGTGCCGCGAGGGTGTCATGCGTGGCGGCGGCTTTCCCCCGCGTCGGCCGCTCGGCCGAGCCGAGCCGGACCGGCCCTAGCCGGGCCGGGCCGGGCCAACCGGGTCGGACCCGACCCGGTTCGGGCCAACCAGGGGGGGTCGGGCCGGGTCGGCCCGGGCCCGGACCCCCCGTCTTCGGACGACTTTCGTTCAAACGCCCGTAACTTGAGCTACGGGCCTCCAAACGACTCGCCGTCAGCGGCAACGCAATCCTTGGAGCGACACGGTCGTTTCGGTCTGTCTCACTGAAGGTTTCAAAATACTTTGGGTTTGTCCGGGTTGGTTCATACACGAAACCAACCGGGCCCTCGGAGCGGAAACGCTCATATCTTGAGCTACGGACGTCCGATTGACGTACCGTCAGCTTTGTTAGTTTCCTCTTAGTGAGACGGATCTTTTGGGTCACTCCGACCGGGGTTTGGACGCAAGTGGAGTACAGTCGGGTTGGTTTTGCCTTAAAAACCAACCGGGCCCCTGGGACGAAAAAGCCAATAACTCTCAGACCGGGCGTCCGATTGACGCGCCGTCTGTTGCGTTGAGTTCCTGTTGACGATACGGAACTTTTGGCATCCTTCGCCCGAGTTTTGGATACAGTTGGTAGTGGCCGGGTTGGATCGCACCCGAAATCCAACCGGGCCCCTGGAACGGAAAAGCTGATATCTTTCAGACAGGACGTCCGTTTGACGAACCGTCAGCGGCGTTGATGATCACGTTGAGAAACAGTCCCTATGAGTATACCCTATGAGAGCTCGAGGTACAGTTGAGATACAGCTGGGTTTGGTTCGCTCACGAAACCAACCGGGCCCCTGGGACGAAAAGGCTAATAACTCACAGACCGGGCGTCCGATCGACGCGCCGTCTGTTGCGTTGAGACCCCTGTGACGAGGCGGTCCTTTGAGTTACATCTTCTTGGGACCTTGAGATACTTGGAGTATCGACTTGCAGCTCGTGGAGCGGACCCTCCCAGAGACGAGCGTGCGAAGTACAGAGACCGTGTAGCCGACTGAGACCTGACGACTGCTTGACCGACTCGACTTGGAGTGAGTCGACTAGCCCAGTGGACGAAGCACTACATTGTTTGGGTGCAGACCCATGGCGGACGGAGCACTACCTGTGTGACAGTGCAGACCCACGGTACTCGTCCGGAGAGTACCTCTGCAGGCTACTAGGGGGTGTGCACTACTGTGTTTGAGTGACATACCTCGGCGGGAAGCACTACTGTGTTTGGGTGACTGGCTCGCGGTACTCGACAGGAGGAGTACCTCAGCAGTCTTAGGTTAGTGAGCAGTACCTCGGAGTCGTGACAGGACCACTGTACACTCTAGAGACGGAGCTCTTCAGTAGTTACGGTTTCGATAATGAAAATCCTGGTTTGAGCTGAGACTTTTGACCTTTGTGTTTCCTCATGATTGAGATGGGTTACTTGATAACTTAGGTATATGTATGGGCATATACCTGGGTAGTGGTTATCCGTTGATTTCACAATCCTTGTGTTTCCTCATGATTGAGATGAGTTACTTGATAACTTAGGTATATGTATGAGCATATACATAAGTAGAGGTTATCTGTTGAGATCTTCTATGTGGTTATCCTTGTTGGTTTTAGTGAGACCTTGAGGGTCTCAGGGTCCCTACTGAGTATCGTTATACTCACCCCTGCACGGGCTATGCCCGCACCTCATTGTGTTGGTTGCAGACGACGGCCAGTACTGACAGAGGCCGAGTGTTCGAGGACTGGACGGTACCTGGAGGTGGACTATACGACGAGACGGTACCCAGAGGTGGACGTGACGACGAGGCGGTACCCGGAGGTGGACCACTGGGCGGGACATACTCGGAGAGGATGGCGGGACACGAGGAGCAGAGGACCTGTCTGTACCCACCCTTCAGGTGGGATTTCCAGTGGGCAGCTCGGCGTAGCAGCTTTACTTTTCAGTTGCTGTTTTCCCTTTCGAGTTGTACTTTACAGTTGGGCTTGTATTTCCGGCCCCTTTTTACTTTCTGCACTTACTATTGTACTCAGTTTTTACTTAGTGTTTATTTTTTTCCGCTTTCTTACTCTGTGGTGCTTGTTTACTTTACAAAGGCAATGCCTTCCCTTTTTACCGGGATTTACTCTTTGGTGCTAGTCGCCAGCCTCTGGCCTATGGAAGGCGGGCTTGGGGTAGTCACGGCACGGGCCCCGAGGACGGGTCGTGACAAATTGGTATTAGAGGTGGTCGGTTCTACCGCAGACTCTGATCTTTCTTTCTGTGAAGCAATAGTGTTAAGGGTACCGAGTGTGGTTTTCAGTTCAGGGAGTCCAGTGTTGGTGCGGGTGGCCGACGTATCCATACACCAGGACCCTGGAAACTGATTTCCGACTTTGTGCATGAAAACACTGATTGCGTGTGTGTTTTCAAAGGTTTCCCCCCTTAAAACAGCTCAAACCAGGTCAGCTCACCAGGTATAATCGTTTGACCGTGTTATGTTGTTTCTTTCAGGATGCCTTTTCTCGGACGACCAGTTAGAGCCCAGAGGGATGTGCGTGCTGACAGCCTGTCGAGTGACGAGGCTTCGGTAGAGGGCCCTCTGGCAGTTGAGGCACCACCGGTACTACCATACGTTGGGCCACCGATGCCACCAGCCCCAGCAGTAGGCGATGCCCGCTACTTGAGAGCACTGCATGAGTTCCAGCTCCAGAGGCCACCCAGGTTCGGGGGAGAGACGGACCCGCAGGCGGCTGAGGATTGGCTGGAGGCTGTGGTGAGAGTCTTCAGGCTTGTGGGGACGCCATCAGACTTCATGGTGACCTTTGCTGCCAGCCTTCTTCAGGCAGCAGCAGGATGGTGGTGGAGCCACTTGTTCCAGTTTTGCGATGGGATGGATTTCACATGGGAAGACTTCGAGACCTTCTTCAGGGTGGAGTTTGTGCCAGTAGCTCTACACCCCGAGCGTGTTCAGGAGCTGCTGCCTTTGCCGCGTGTTTTTCGATCAGAAGCTGAGTCATCTGTGGGTAGTAGACAGATGATGCAGAGGTCCAGGAGGACCAGACCAGCAGTTGGGCGATCTTGGGTTTTAGGATCGGTGGTGCGGGGCACCCGGGGTGGGGTCAGAGCCAGGCGTGCCAGAAGCAGACTGTGTTACTCGTGCGGTGGAAAGGGGCACCTGGCACGTGACTGTCCGACTCCTCGTACAGTTGACCCATAGGCTTTTGAGGAGCCACCGAGGCAGAGGCAGCGACGAATGCTTGAGCGACAGTAGAGCAGTGGACAAGGCAGTAGATCTCCTAGAGCAGGTGGACAGGAGCGGAACTAGTGGATACGTCTCTTGTACTTCTAGTTCCATGTTGATGTTGTTTTTGTGTCTTTGTACCATGAGCTGCAATAAAATAAAGACACTTATCTTGTGATGTTTGATTTTCTGTCCTCTTTTGTGATGTTACTAAGTGGTCCTGGTTAAGACTGTTGACTTGACCCTCACTTTCGAAATTCCTACTGGAGGAGACCCAGTGACCTCACACTGATGCCGACAGTGTGACTCGACCCTTGGAGGCGAGAGTGACAGTTGGATCTATTAGTAGTTGCGTCGAGGCCTTACGACGTCATCCATGGCATGAATGCATCATTTATGTCAGGATTGACTGTATTAGGAAACGAATGTGGTTCATCCAGGGGATGAGACCAGATTTCTCTTATCGGAAAAGAAGAAATCAAAGCAGCTCTTGTGAGGCTAAAGGAGGTGCAGTTCATCCAGGAGCAGATGAAGACTGCACAGTGCAGTAAGAAACAAGGAACCGGTGCTAGTCTTAGAGACTCGGGCGTGATAAATGTTTCAAGAAGAGGTAGCTTTAAATAGAGATGAGTCTGTGAAGAGGCAGACGTGGAGGCAAAGCTAGGAGAGCAGCATGAGGTGGTGTACATCTTAATATGCCACAACCACCCGCCTTAGTTACTCCCGCCAGGCTCAGGGAGCTGGAGGGTGGAGGAAGAGTGCGGCTGCATGCGGTCAAGGAGTGTGACCCAATGGCTCTAGAAATGATTCAAGGGACAGTCTATGTCCACTACTAGCTTCTGTAGTAACAGACGTCGATATGAATCATTCCTCGCTTCCACAAATCTTGTTCCAGACCTAGAGTTTCCGGTATGCCGTGGATTTGACCCTCACGTTTGGAGATACCTTGGGAGGAGACTCGATAATCACACTTACGCCGACGGTGTGGTCAGACCCTCGAGGAGAGAGTTCTGGTTGGAATCTCTTGGTGGCAGCGTCGAGGCCTTACGACATTAGTTTGAGTATGGAATGGGAAATAACTGTTCATACTCAAATTGACGGTTTTAGGGAAACGTTGGGAAGGGTTTTCCTTGGTCGGCGGAAAAGGAAACCCCAGGCAGTGCAGGGTAACTCTTGCATAGGAGGGTGCGACCGATCACTCTTGAGTCGGTCAACCTTACCCTCATAGCAGCAGTTGTTTTGAGTTTTAGTTCTAACAGAAATGGAGACCTCTGGAGTTCGAGGATGACGACCACGTCTTCTTACGGGTCTCACCTCGATGAGGTTTACGGAGATGTGGCCTAGGAGGCAAGTTATCTCCGAGGTTCAACGAACCTTTCTAGGTCCTCAGCTGGGTAGGCGAGGTGGTTTACCGCTTGGCCCATCCACTTCAGTTGCACTAGGTGCACGACGTTTTCCACGTATCCCAACTGAGGAGATACGTGCTCAACCCCTTCGCATATCATCGACCATGAGGAGCTAGACGGTGGCGATGAGTGTCTTATACGGAGGTTCCTGTGGGGATAGAGGATCGACAGGAGCGGATCCTAGGAGGATGGTCGATTCCTCTTGTGCACTTTCTTTGGCAGTGTGGGAACCTCCAGGTGAGCACATGGGAGCGGAAGGCTCAGATGCGTGCTCAGTACCGCTTGATTTCCCTAAGTTTGTGGTGAAGCTTTACGGGGACGTAAAGCCCTGTGGTGGAAGTAATGTAAAGACCCATAAATTACAAGGAATTTTTTTTTCTTAATTTTCTTTGGAATTTTACAAGAGCGTAGCTTCTGACGGAACCTGATTCCGAGGCCCGGTGTGCCCGGAATCATTTTCTGAAGTTTGGATTGGGTACGTTCAGTGAACGGACGAGCGGATTTTTCTAACTTTTGAACCGGTGCTCGGAATCGAATTCTGAGGGCACCGATGGAATCGCAGCGCCGGTATTTGCTTAGAAACGCCTCTTCCGGAGTTGCGTTTGCTCGGGTGTGGTTTTTAATTTTCGGGCTTAAAGTTAAGAAATAAAATAATTTTACGACAACTTTATTTTATTTCACTTAAGCCACTTGGAAGCCACTTGAAGCCACTTAAAAGCGGCTTAAACTGAGTTGAACCGGATATGGTACTATCCAGAAATATCTTACCCTCTTGGTAGGATATTTGTGAGGTGGTGCCCGCACGAGCCCCGCTGTTTCTTTCCGCTAAGTAACGCACCCGTGAAAACCCGTCTTTATGAAAGTCAACTGACGCGTTTTCTTAAATTCTTAACAGACCATTTAATTGGGCGGTTTATTTCGTAAATTAAATGAGATGTTTCTTTCGTTGAATTAATTCTACTAATTAATGGTTCATTTTTTATCTTTTGAAATTCAAATGTTTAGTTGTGTAAATAAAATAAGGCTTAAGCTTATTTTATTTTGGGTTGAAACTTATGGCGTGGAGAGGATTTGGAGGAAGGCGTTCTTCTTCGGCGAAGAACGCGAAGAACGCCAAACCTGCGGAGATCGACGACGCGAAGCCTTGTACCACGACGCCAATGGATCTCCCTTCGCGACGCTTCTTCCGCGACGATCCAACCCCGCGACAGCCTTTGATCGACAACAACCAAGATCGTCGACGCGACGCCCTTCCACGGTGTGACGATCACCTCCTTCCGCAACGGCCAATTCCGCGACGACCTCGCATCCGACAGCGATGGTGAGGTAGGGATTTATTTTGGGAATTACCCCCCTTTTCTTTTTATATTCCCGTAATTGTTTCTTTAAAAAGTTAAAGAACTGGATTTGTGAACAATTTTAAAATTATTAAAATTGTTGTTTCTGTTCAAATAAGGAACCCGTTTTTATGAAACAATTTTATTTCATTAAAAATTGTTTCGGATATGCATTCATGTGTTGAACTGTAATTTCTCCCGTTGTTTATATCTAACGCGGAGGGTGCGGGCCAAACGAACACGGCCCGATAACCCTCCGCCGTTCTTCGTTCTTGTGCGGATTTGACGGGCAACGACGGAACGTGCCGCAACGGATGTTTGATGATCCCGCAGTAAAGAACGGAACCTGGGAGGAACAACGGCGCATACGGGAAGGAAAACAGGCCACCGGAGCGACTCCAGCGGCCCGCGGAAGCCGGTGGCGGCGCGGGTCGCCGGCGTGGCGGCGCCGGCAGCCGAAGGCGGCGGCAGCCTGCGGGTGCCGCGGGTGTCCAGCGCGACACCCCGCGGGTGTCCAGGGCGACACCCCGCGGGTGCCCTGGGGTTGTCACGCGACACCCCGCGGGTGTCCAGGGCGGCACCCCGCGGGTGTCGCGAGGTTGTCACGCGGCACGTCCGGCTGTCTGGCCGACACCCCGCGGGTGCCGCGGGGGTGTCACGCGTGGCGGCGGCTTTCCCCCGCGTCGGCCGCTCGGCCGAGCCGAGCCGGACCGGCCCTGGCCGGGCCGGGGTGGGCCAACCGGGTCGGACCCGACCCGGTTCGGGCCAACCAGGGGGGGTCGGGCCGGGTCGGCCCGGTCCCGGACCCCCCGTCTTTGGACGACTTTCGTTCAAACGCCCGTAACTTGAGCTACGGGCCTCCAAACGACTCGCCGTCAGCGGAAACACAATCCTTGGAGCGACACGGTCGTTTTGGTTTGTCTCACTCAAGGTTTCGGAATACTTTGGGTTTGGCCGGGTTGGTTCGTACACGAAACCAACCGGGCCCTCGGAGCGGAAACGCTCATATCTTGAGCTACGGACGCCCGATTGACGTACCGTCAGCTTTGTTAGTTTCCTCTTAGTGAGACGGATCTTTTGGCCCACTCCGACCGGGGTTTGGACGCAAGTGGAGTACGGTCGGGTTGGTTTTGCCTTAAAAACCAACCGGGCCCCTGGGACGAAAAAGCCAATAACTCTCAGACCGGGCGTCCGATTGACGCGCCGTCTGTTGCGTTGAGTTCCTGTTGACGATACGGAACTTTTGGCATCCTTCGCCCGAGTTTTGGATACAGTTGGTAGTGGCCGAGTTGGATCGCACCCGAAATCCAACCGGGCCCCTGGAACGGAAAAGCTGATATCTTTCAGACAAGACGTCCGTTTGACGAACCGTCAACGGCGTTGACGATCACGTTGAGAAACGGTCCCTATGAGTATACCCTATGAGAGCTCGGGGTACAGTTGAGATACGGCTGGGTTTGGTTCGCTCACGAAACCAACCGGGCCCCTAGGACGAAGAGGCTAATAACTCACAGACCGGGCGTCCGATCGACGCGCCGTCTGTTGCGTTGAGACCCCTGTGACGAGGCGGTCCTTTGAGTTACTTATTCTTGGGACCTTGAGATACTTGGAGTATCGACTTGCAGCTCGTGGAGCGGACCCTCCCAGAGACGAGCGTGCGAAGTACGGAGACCGTGTAGCCGACTGAGACCTGACGACTGCTTGACCGACTCGACTTAGAGTGAGTCGACTAGCCTAGTGGACGGAGCACTACTTTGTTTGGGTGCAGACCCATGGCGGACGGAGCACTACCTGTGTGATAGTGCAGACCCGCGGTACTCGTCCGGAGAGTACCTCTGCAGGCTACTAGGGGGTGTGCACTACTGTGTTTGAGTGACATACCTCGGCGGGAAGCACTACTGTGTTTGGGTGGCTGGCCCGCGGTACTCGACAGGAGGAGTACCTCAGCAGTCTTAGGTTAGTGAGCAGTACCTCAGAGTCGTGACAGGACCACTGTACACTCTAGAGACGGAGCTCTTCAGTAGTTACGGTTTCGATAACGAAAATCCTGGTTTGAGCTGAGACTTTTGACCTTTGTGTTTCCTCATGATTGAGATGGGTTACTTGATAACTTAGGTATATGTATGGGCATATACCTGGGTAGTGGTTATCCGTTGATTTCACAATCCTTGTGTTTCCTCATGATTGAGATGAGTTACTTGATAACTTAGGTATATGTATGGGCATATACATAAGTAGAGGTTATCTGTTGAGATCTTCTATGTGGTTATACTTGTTGGTTTTAGTGAGACCTTGAGGGTCTCGGGGTCCCTACTGAGTATCGTTATACTCACCCCTGCACGGGCTATGCCCGCACCTCGTTGTGTTGGTTGCAGACGACGGCCAGTACTGACAAAGGCCGAGTGTTCGAGGACTGGACGGTACCTGGAGGTGGACTATACGACGAGACGGTACCCAGAGGTGGACGTGACGACGAGGCGGTACCCGGAGGTGGACCACTGGGCAGGACATACTCGAAGCGGACGGCGGGACATGAGGAGCAGAGGAGCTGTCTGTACCCACCCTTCAGGTGGGATTTCCAGTGGACAGCTCGGCGTAGCAGCTTTACTTTTCAGTTGTTGTTTTCCCTTTCGAGTTGTACTTTACAGTTGGGCATGTATTTCCGGCCCCTTTTTACTTTCCGCACTTACTATTGTACTCAGTTTTTACTTAGTGTTTATTTTTTTCCGCTTGCTTACTCTGTGGTGCTTGTTTACTTTACAAAGGCAATGCCTTCCCTTTTTACCGGGATTTACGCCTTGGTGCTAGTCGCCAGCCCCTGGCCTATGGAAGACGGGCTTGGGGTAGTCACGGCACGGGCCCCGAGGATGGGTCGTGACATTTAATTTATATTCCATAGGGGATATGATATTATCATCCATGTGTATGGCAGACTACCACCTCATGAAGCGATGCGATTCATTCTTCATTAACACTTTATGTGGATTATAATAAGGATAAATATATGTGATATATATAAAATAATTATTGTATTCATTGAATATTTTTCACACTTAATATATAGTATATATTATTTTCTTTGTTACCAATTCAGTCTCTTTCAAATGATAACATCATTCATCTACATGTGGACTACCACATTATTGAAGAAATGTGATGTTATTTTCCTCACCAACAACATGGAATATAAAAATATGTATATTTATGGAATTAATATGTTATTTATGATATTATAATCAATCATTAAAAGATAATATATTACATAACTCCTTTAAATAATGATCATCAAATAATTAAAATGTTACTCATGCGTATGTATGACCTACCATTTACATGATCATACAATATTTAATTTCTCAAAACCATATTTCTGATCCTTCTTAAAATTATAATTAATATATAAATTTTATAATTATCTCATTATTATTATTTATTATATGATGGAACCATGATCAATGTTAGAGGACTGAAAACATTAAAATCAAGATATATAGGAAAAATAAATTGGTAATTAACCAAAACATGACATTAACAAGGAATTATTAATAAAACGGTAATGAAATGAAAAACAAAAATCATATATGCTTTGATATATATAATTTTGTTTATTTAATATATGTATAAGAAAATTATATTTATTAATCATGGGTTTTTAACATATACGAATAATTTCAAGACTAAAGGAATTGGATTTATAGTCACCCTTTTATTTCTAGTAAAAATTTAAAAATTCACCACTCGTTTTTTATGGGGTATATACTACCCCTTTCACATGTTATATCATTAATATACTTATTTTAATTGTATATAATTTTTCATTTTTATTCTTGAGGATTATTAAGAAAAATATTACTGAATTTGTTTGAGATTTGAGTCTCTCTTGTATTTTCTCTGAGTAACATGCCATGTTCACAATGGGTTTCATATATGTAGTGTATATAAAATACATCAATTTATTTTTTTATTATATTTTATTAATTTTTGATTTAAAAATTCATTTGATAATCTCTATTTTATTTTTATTATGAATAAAATTTACTATAGTTGTATGGGGTTTTTGTCACAATCTTATCATTTATTAGGATTTCTCATGGCTATGCTTCCAATAATGAGATACTGAAATCAATCTCTAAAGAAACTAATGATTTTTATTCTAATATTTTTATTTCATTATAATACATGATTTACATTTATTTTTATCTCATTATGTACCCAAGAGTTCAAAATAATGATTTTTATAATAACACATATTTATTTCTCTCTTCGGTCAAAACCCCTTTTGTTCCAAAACCTTCTTCTTGCCAAATGTTATCAAAAATATTTTTTAAAAAATTAAAAAACATTATTAAATATATTTTTACCCATTTTTTATTATTAAATGAAAAAATTTGAGAAATATTCATATTAGTTTCCAAGAAATTTCATTTTGTCTTTTACTAAGAATGTGTCAGTAATATTTATTTTATCATGTATGGAATGAAAAGGAATTTAGACTACAATGACCATTATTTTCATTTAATATTCCAAAGTATTCATTTTTTACTTCCAATGAAAATTAATTTAAAAAGAAATAAAAAAGTTTTTTTCAATTAAGAAAATATATTTTCTATAAGATATGTTTTAAATTATTTTTAAGGCTTCCATTATATTTTTTCAAGGTTATTTTGAAACAAAATAATTTTAAAATTGTTTTATGTTTTAAAAAGTGTTTTTTTCAAATATTGTAGGACGTTATCCACAAAAAAATGTTATAAATTGTATTGAAATATTGATTTATATGTTTTCAATTTTATTTTCAATGAAATGTATTTCAACAATATTTTATAAATTCTAGTTTTAAAAATTGATTTTAAAGTAAAGGTTAGTTTTTCTAAAAAAACATTCGAAGTAATTTTTATTAAAAATAATTATCTATTCAAGAAGACATACATTGAGGTTTCTTATGATTTTCTTGGTATATTATCCAAGGATACAATTCAAATTAGTTCATTGAATGTAAATTTTTTATGATTATGTGATGTTTATAAAGCCCTTTCCTATTCTATGTGTTAAAAAATGATAAATTTTATGGAAACATAGATATTTTCATGGGTTTATCTATGATAAAATTGTTATTTAACCTATTGATTTTTCACAATTTATGATATAATGAAATTTTAATGAAACCCATTTCATTTCATGGGTTGTAATATCATTAATGTTTTATAATCAAGTGGTAATCATAATAATTAATTTCACTATGTGATGGTTGGGACTGATATGTCCCTCAAATGAATTTAGTAAATATTTTTATCTAATTACACATATAGGACTGGATTGGTGAGTGAACTGAGTTCAGTATAGTCTTTTTCCATTATGGTGGTCATGGGAATAAAACATTCTTACTGTGATCGTTTGGGAGAGTGAAATCATTCCACTATGATATCCTCACAAGTGAAACAAGATTAATGTGGAAATTATATTTCTAAACTTATCTGTATTCCAAAAGTCTAAGTATTGTGGTAATTTTATTTTTTTATGGATCATTTTTTTTCGTTATCATTCAAGTCATATGATCTTCCATTATTTAGAAATTAATTAAGTTTATGATAATTGATATAATGGGTATAATGTTCAAATGTTATGATCATGTTATCATACCATTATGTTAATTTTATAGTTTTTTAACTCCCATGTTTACAATTTCCTAGAATTTAAAATATCCCTTTCAAATGTTTCCTTTTAACATGTTATGAATACAGTTTCTAGGTAGCATATGACTGTGAATATTACTCAACGGGTTGATCTTTACTGGTGACATTGAAGACTATTTGTTAATAAATAATACTATGAACGAAGTTTTCAATGGAACTAAACTATTATAGTACATAGAAATGTGTTTATGTAATGTTTACAAGCTTGTTTTTTTAGTTTTTGTTCTAGAATAGTGTAAAAGGCTACCTCATAAGCCAGCATCAAACCGGGGTTCAAAGCCTAGCTACCCAATAAATGAGAATTTATTAGGATGAGGTTGGGGGGTCATGAAAGTTGGTGTAGCATCCTGGCGGGTGTCAAAGAAAGGCATTACTAGAGATTGAAGAGTGGTGGAGTTCATTGATGTTTTAAAGAATTGGGAAGGGGATCCTCATCAACATGCTTCATCAAGGAGGTTCGTGGTCAGTTGGATATGTAAAGGCAAATGGTGGTGTTCTTCATTAATGGTCGGTGCATGGGACAAAAAAATCTGGAGAGGCAATCCCGATGGGGGTGAGATGGATGACAGTGATGGGCTTCAATGATGGTGGGGCCTCCATGAATGAAAACAATAAGTGATGGTGGGGTGGTGTGATGAATATACATTATTAGAAGCTCAATTATGTAGATACAGTGTGAATATGTGCTTAGAGAGTGTAAAAACAGTTTGTTAAAATGATATTTAAGTCATATATCAGGGTTCATCCACTGATTAGGTCAGAACAATTAGAAACTACAAGAAATTATCCCATATTTTGATGAATGAGTGGTTATGTATTTTCTATCAGTATTCATCCCATATAGCCATGACTTGGTATTTCCTAATGTGTAGCTTTGTAGGTTAGTTTTTGAGGTCCAATTTTTTTTTTATCATTTGGGTGGGTATTTTTGTTTGGTGTTTGATCCCTAGACATGTAATGTGCATGAACCAAGACTTAGTTCCTTCGAGTCTATGGACCATGTTAATGATACCCCTTATCCTATAAAAGGGGATTCTCTATAGGCCTTTGAGCGTTCAGACTCTACTATTTTTACAAGATTTTAGTATCTTATTAATTTTAAATTTAATCTTTTCTAGTAAGAGGAGGATGATATATAATAGTGAATTATATTCAACCACATATATACCGATTAATATTTTTCATGTTTTGATTGTAGAATGGGAACCATGCTTGCTAACGAAAATCAATAAAATAAAAAACCTACTAAAAATATGAGATCTACAAAATTTGAGGATTTCTTGTGATTAATAGGTCCTCATTATTTTTACATACACTCATTTAAATATATAACCAATTTCCAATTTTATGTATACATATACATATATATTAATTTGGTAAGGTTTTCATGAAGTCACTTACCTATGCATAGAATATGTAATAAAATAACATTGATTTTTGGGGTATTATATTTCATTTATAGATAATACCTATAAATTATCCTTATTTAAAAGACCTATAACACTTAACTTAATCCCATTAAAAATTATTATAAAAAATTATAGTGATGAGGAGATTTAGATTTGTTTATTAAGAGATAATTTTCCCCCATAATCTAGACTATTTAAGAAACTCAAAATTGAAGTCATCCCATGGTCAGGTATATATTGTTGAGTAACATTTACACTAAAAATGATGTTGAAATAAGGATATTTCCAAATATACCATAATGAATACTGCATAAGAAAATGTCATTATGCATTTTAGAAATCCTTCTGGGGTCTATATACTGCTAAATAAATTAAAATTTATGCATATAAATGGATAATTTTCACTACATCACAATGGTTAATATTAGCCAAGAGATTTTTAATTGGTAAGTATGATTCAACATGGTTTTACAAAGGTGGGTAAATCCTATTAATGTTACAGAAATATACATTTTACACTCCTCTCTTATTTGAAATTGTGATTTCAGATTCCCATATATAGACCATCAACTATTTCATATCTGACTCGGACTTGGAATTATTATGAATAAATTTATGCGAACTATGATTTGAAATGAAATTATCTTTGAACGAATAAAATAAAAATGAAATTTTTACGAAGAAAACTAAATGAAATAAAGATATTTCCTAGTGGTTGTGATGTTTTATTGGGTAAAATATAAGGTAATTTAAGCATGTAGAATAATATATGAATCCCTCTCAACCCTTTCTGATAAAGACACCATATCATTATAGGCGGACCACTCATACATTGTCTTAATGGTGAGATCCCACCTATGTATTAGTTTAATGTATACAAATGTGAGAATCATTTTTTTGAATTAACAGAATCCATGAAATGATCACCAAACACAAATATGATATGTTTTGGTAGTAACTTGTAGAAGGAAACTTTGATCTTACTAAATTATTTAATGATTTATTAATAAAAACCTATTTGTCCCTTAAGACAATATACCTCATGGAAAAAATATATGTGGGAGTGGAGAAAATATTTAATTTTTATATTTATTCACTTTTATCCCATACATATATATGATTTTCCATAGAATAGTCCCCCAATCAATCATAAAATTAAATTTATCATGTTTAATATGATATATTTTCAAATTTATCAGTGTAAAAAATAACCTAGTTATTCCATACAATCATTAAAATCAAATCCAAGAGTAATTAAATAATTGATGAAATTTCCCATGCAATTCTCTAATAATTCAAATATAATACTCACCATAAAACAATGAAAGGTTCTATTATCATTACACAAACCAAATGAAATTTTTATTTATATAAATTTTCGGAATTTAAAAGTAAACATATTCATCTCTCGATCCTTTGGGGCTATATAGATTTTAAAATTTCCCGACTTTCCATAAATTAATTAATAATGATGCATATTATCCCATCATTATATAATTGGTCTAATAAAAGGAAGAGTAATGTGGATGGATAAATATTTACATAGTTGGGAGACATTGATATGGACATAAATTTTTAAGTAATATGGGTGTTAATTTAGATAATCTCTACTAAACACCCATGTAGTTGTGGAAGTGGATATCCAATAAAAATACCTTATTATTCATAGTGTTTTTTATTGAATAATTTTTTTATCGCATTAGAAATTCAGTTTATTAATAATGAATTTTTTTTTTCAAAAATAGTTTTCTTCTCAAATAATCTAGGTTCCTTTTCAAGTAATAAAAGTAAAATGATTTTTTCACTATTAAAACTCTGTTATTGCGGTATTTCATTTGAGAATAGTGGGTTCAAAGAGATTTAACTACTTATATTTCATTGATATTTTTAGACAATATTTTTAAGAGGATCAATACACATATTCAATTCATTATATGGTACTCAGTAAGAATGAGGTGGTTACCTAAAGTTCATTAATTGAGAACTGATAAATACAAAAATAATTTCAATTTAAATATAGATAGGATGTCTAATGGGTAAAAACATGTACAATATTATTGTTTTAAAAACTTGTTTATCAGCTATTTACTCTCTAAATTTACCTAATTTAAAAATACATAGTATTTTATTTTCAATTTTGATGTTTATTTTAATTTTTTATGTATAACACGAAAAAATACCCAATTTAGTGATACTTACTTTTCAAAAATAGAAAACCAAAGTAAATATTTGAAAATAAATTTGCAACCTCATTGGGATACAACTTAAGGAATAGTTACTATTCATTTCATAGGAGATAATTATTTTTAAGGGATTGATGATTGGATTGGGCCTCCTTCTAATGTATCCACTACACTTTAAAGACTTTAATTAGTATCATAGTCATCATGTTTTAAATTTCTATTTTTATAAATTATTAGGTCATTTAATGGATTTTTTTTCAAAGTATTCATGTTTTAAATTCCTTTCATATTGTAGTGGATTATACCACAGGTTAATATTAAATTTTATGGCCCAGAAAGGGATAAAAACGTAATGGATACTCAAATCCCCATCCTTTGGATCCAAGGACACAAACTTCAGGATTAGATTATATGATGTATTATATATGAGTAGAAATTGTGTGGTTTTTTGTCCTCTACACATGGCACACATCATGTAAATCATGATGTGTAATGTGGGACAATATGTGGAATCATTACATGTTGTGTGTTTATTTTTAGTGTGTCAAATTTTTATAAAGGATCTACATGATGTGAAGTGGTTTAGTACATGTCATGTATCATTAAGAATTGTACATTTTATGTGTTTTAGGTCCTGTTGTGTGGGTCAACGTTTGTCATTATTACAAACTGTGTAATTACTTCCATGATGGAAATCATAATGACTCAAACTACACTATTTCTAGTAAGAGTGAACACCATGTCATTTTTATAACTCCATTCAAGGAACATGCTATATAATTCACAACATGTCATTGAGGTCAATATGTGTTGTCACTACAGATCTTGTATTGATTTCCAGTACATGAAGTGTTATAGTAATATGCATATTTTCTAAAACACGTGGGATTATAGTATTAAAAAAATCTTATATTAATGGTGTGTCATATGATCATACACATCAAAATCATGCATGGTTTTTCCATGTGGATAAAGACACCATTTACGAGCAGTATATCCTGTAGAGTTAGTATTACCTTGTAATCTATGTGAACCATAGATTATATTTATCACACAAAATTTCAACTATCATTAAAATCTCAGTAATTATTAAATTCAAGTAAAATAATTTAATTTTACGTTGGAAGTACAGACCATGGTGTCTGTAATGTACATGTAGTGTAATTAATTAATAAAACTAGAATAATTTTTTTACTTATTTAATAAAAATAAATGACTTTTTTAGTATGCAACACAGACCATATGTTTAGTAGAATTTAATATAAGGAATTAATTTACTAATTTGTTTATTAATTTACCAATTCAACTTAACTTATCATATAATGAAAAAATGGGAATTAATGTTATATATATAAAACATCACTGTCGTTTCATATTGTTAATGATCCTTATATATGACCAACTTCTGTATGTGATGAATTTATTTATTGAATTCAATTATTTATATAATTCTATTTCAGTTTATAATTTTTATGAAATTAAATATAATGATATGAAAATTATTCATCCTTAATTTATTATTTATAGGATTGTATCTAAAAGGATATTTTAATGTAATAATAAACCCATAATACCCATCATTTTCATGTTATTACACATTTGTAATGGATGGAGATCCCCCTAGGAGAGACATTTTATGAGACAGGATAAAATGAGTCAAAAACAATGATACACTTGAGAATGGTGGAATATGAAACCCAATCTTAGCCAATGATTAATAACTTATTTTCCATATGGTCTAATCTGTTCTGTCACCATCTGATATATTATAATTATAAAGATCTCATAATCATTTCACAACATTATTTTATTTCATAATTAAAGGTTTTTTTATTTTTAATGTAAATAAAGGGTTTAATTTTCATAATTAAACATGAAACCCTATTATAAATAAAATTTAAAATTTAAAGACCTAGAAATTCCATGTAATTGTTTTTAAAAAATATCGGAATTTTACGAGTCCGCGAAAATTGACGTTGTGTGATTCTGAGTCCCGGAGTGCCCGGAATCAATTTCTGAAGTTTGGTTTGGGTACGTTCAGTAAACATATGAGCGGTTTTATAACTTTTGAACCAATGTCTGGAATTGAAATCCTAGGGCACTGTTGAACTCGCAGTGCTGATATTCGCTCAAGGAGACATTCACCTTGACGGGAGTGGGTCGAGAATAAAAGATAGTTTTTTTTTACTTTTTTCGTGGAAAATAATAAAATAAAATGAGCAACACTTTATTTTATTTTTGAGCCACCATGTGGAAGTTGGAGGTGGAGTCCACCAGAACTAAACCTACTCATGGTAGTTGAAGTGTGGGGTCCACCCGACCATAACCTCCCTTGAGAGGTTATGGTGGTGGGGCCCACCCGAACCTAACCTCCCGTGAGAGGTTATGGTGGTGGGTAGCACCCAGGACTAAACCCCTATATTAATTGTGGAAAACCTCTCAACTCCCTTAAAAAATGAGGGGGAACCTCTTGACCTCCTCTACCCAATTAATTATGCCAACACACATGCCATTAATGTGCCAAATTCTACCCATTAATTAATTGATCACATCATTTAATTATTTTTTAAACCTTTTTGAATTCTGTGCCAACCTCATGGATTAATTAAATGGAGTCAACTTAATTAATTCACCCAATTTGAATTTATATGCCAATGACTTAATAGATTTTATAATCTATTATTCTTGGTGACCTATTCTTTTGGATGGAAAAGGAGAAAGGATCTTTTGAGAGAAAATCTCTCGCCAATGAAGAACTAGTTTGTCCAATGAAGAATGAAGAACGTGTTCTTCGAATAATGAATGCTGGCGATGAGAATCTTCAGCTTCTTCCTATGAAGAACCTTGTGGAAGAAACTGATGTGGGACATCTTCGATGACCAACCGACCCTCCTCATCTTTATCAATGAACTAACGCACAATCTCGGGAATGGAAGTGTGTGGAAAACGCGACGAATCAGGACAACTATGTCTTCTTCCATACGACTCCATCGACGAACAGTGAATAAAGGTAGGGATTTTATTTAAGTATGATATTTTTCCATTGTTACTTTTCTTCCAAAACAAGGAACGCGGGCCAACTTATTATCAAGTTGATCCGCTGATTTTTTCTTAGCAGGCTGGGAATATTTTGTTAATGCGGGATTATGGGAATTGATGTTTTTATGATATCTTCCATGCTCATTCTTTTCTTCATTCTTGTGAGCTAGTTTCTATCACCCTAAACGTGGAAGGGTGCGGACCAAACCAACGTGGTCCAACACCACCGCCAATCTCCTTTGAGGTTTTCTTTAAATCGGAGGAAAGCAACTTCAAAGGCGATGAAGGTGATGAAGGAAACAGTCGCTCTACTCGTGGCCTCCGTGACCTGCTCCTCGCTCGCGCCTCTCCGGTGCCCTGGTCAAACCGACTCTGCCGCCCAGGGGCGAACCGCACCACCTGTCGGCTGAACCACACCACCCGTCGAGCCTCGGGCCACGACACACCAGGACAAACCGCACCACCCTCTGTGCTCCAGCCACGCCGCACCCCGGCAGTGTTGCCCTCACCGATCGCACCACCCTCACCGGTCGCACCGCCCTCACCAGCCACGCCTCCCTAGCCGGCCACACCGCCTCATCGGCCGCACCCCTGCGCCCCATCCACGCTGGCCCTGGCCAAACCGTCCGCCCCCTCATAGTGCCCCGACCGAGCCGACCCATCTTAGAGACCTCGCAACACCCTCTGGGCCAAGCTACACCCTCACGGTTCCCTCCGGGCCAAACCGGCCTTACGCCGACCCACGACCGGTTCGTGCCCTCGCGATCGGTCCGCACTCTCACGGCCCTCTACGAACCCTCACGACTTGGAGGGTTGGGCCCAGCTGGCTGGGAATAACGTAACAGGTTGGCACACCCACCGGGTCGGGCCAGACCCACTGGGTTGAGATGGGTCGACCCGAACTAGGTCGACTGAGACTGGGTCGGGCTGGGTTGGACTGGACCCGGGCACACTACGACCCTTTACATTCTTTTGGACATATCCTTGGCACAAGACGTCCATTTGAAGAACCGTCAATGGAGCTCGTAATCTTGGAGCATGATGGTCCCTTTGAGTATACCCCAATAGAGTTTGGGGTATAGTTGAGATACAGTCATGTTGGATCTTGCATGAATCCAACCGGGCCCCGAGACTAAAAGACTAATAACTCACCGAATGATGTCCGATTGACACGCCGTCTGTTGCGTTGAGACCTCTATGACATGGTGGACCATTGAGATACTTCTCGTATGACTTATTGACAATTTTAGTGTCAACCAGTAGCTCATGGAGTGGATCCTTCCAGAGATGAGTGGACAGATTGTGAAGACCTAGTAGGTGGGTGATACTTGATGACTACTGACCGATTGACTCAGAGTGACCCGACTATCCCATTGGGGACCACCTTGTTGTGGCGGCAGACCCACATCAAAGGAGCACCTGGTTGTGGTGGTGGAATTTTTGTACTCAACTAGAAGAGTACCTCTTCAGGCTATTAGGGGGAGCACCCGGTTGTGGCGGTAGACCCATGGTGGGGATCACCTTTGTGACGCAGCAGGCCCACGGTACTCGACCGTAGGAGTACCTCAGCAGTCCAAGGATAGTGGGAAGTGCCTTGGAGTCGCATCAAGGCCACTGTACTCGACAGAGGAGTTGTTATATAGTACTCATGGTTTCGTTAATGTGAATAAAATCCTGGTTGAGCTGAGTCAGTAACTTTTGTGTTTTCCTCATGATTGTGATGGATTACATGATAACTTAGGTATATGTATGGGAATATACCAAAGTGGGGTTGTCCGTTGATTTAATACTTTGTGGTTTATCCTTGTTGGTTTTTGTGAGACCTTGAGGGTCTTAGGGTTCCTACTGTGTATCGTTATACTCAACCCTTCATAGGCTATGCCCACACCTCGTTGTGTTGGATGCAGATGACGAACAATGCTGACCGAGGCTGAGAGTACTAGGACTGGACGGTGCCTGGAGGTGGACCATACATCATGTCGGTAGATGAAGGAGACTGATGGATGTGGAGTGCTAAGGAGGCGATCTGTACCTACCCTTCAGGTAGGAACCTTGGATGAAGACCCAGTAGCTATTTTTCCTTTTTCCCCAGTTGTACTTGTACGTTCAGTTTCTTGTACTTTCTTGTTGGGCTTGTATTCTGGCCCCTTTTTACATTCTATACTCACTTATTGGTTATAAAGTTTACTCATGTTCATATATTCTGTGTGTGTTTATAGGTTATAAAGGAAATTCCTTCCCAGTTTTAGTTAATTATTCCTTTGGAGCTAGTCTCCAGCCCTGGCCTATGGAAGGCGGGCTTGGGGTAGTCACGGCACAGGCCCCAGGGGACGTGTCGTGACAAATTGGTATTATAGGAGTCGTTTCTACCAGAGAACATTAGAAAATGATCTTTCTTTTCTATGAATAAATATTTTTAAGAGTATTGAGTGTGGTTCTAAGTTCATGGAGTCCAATGTTGGTGCGGCATCCAACGTATCCATACACCAGGACCCTGACTTCTGATTTTGAACTCAGTGCACAAAAACACTGATTGCGCGTGTGTTTTCAAAAGGTTTCTTTAAGTCATCTCAACTAGGTCAGCTCACTAGGTATAATCGGTTGACTGTGTCACATTTTTTTCTCCCAGGATGCCTCTCCATGGACGACCAGCTAGAGTCCTAAGAGTTGTACGCACAGATATCCCATAGAGCGATGAGGCCTCTGTGCAGGGCCCTTTTCTAGCGGAGGTACCAGTGGTACCACTCCCCGTTGGTACACCGATGCCACCAGCCCCAGTAGTAGATGATGAACGCTAGTTGAGCGCATTGCATCAGTTCCAGTGCCAGAGGCCACCCAGGTTTAGGGTAGAGAAGGACTCATGGGCGGCTGAGGATTGGCTGGAGGCTGTGGTGAGAGAATTCCGACAGGTAGGGACACCAGCCGACCTCGTGGTTATTCTTGCTGCCAAGCTTCTAGATTCTGTAGTGGGAAGATGGTGGAGTTTGATGATTCAAGTTCACGATGAGATGACGCTTCTCTGGGTAGACATTGAGAGCCTATTTCAGGCAGATTTTGACCCAGCAACTCTTCGTGCAGTGTGCTTACAGAAGCTACTTTGTCTGCAGTAGGGCAGCATGACTGTAGCTCAGTACTCAGAGAGGTGCACATACCTCTCATACTACTCCACCGATATGGTTCAAGACCCTTTATTCAGGGCTCGGACCTTCGATCAGGGACTCAGGTGGGAGATCAGAGGTTTGGTGATCTCACTCTGCATCCCGACGTAGGGAGGGGAGTTAGAGAGATCCCTCTTAGTGGAGTGTTTTCTTTCTAAGTAGTCTCTAGAAGTAAGATCCACCACCATTAAACACGTAGTAGAGTCTTCTGCAGCTAGCAGCAGACAGATGTTACAGATGTCCAAGAGGAACAGACCTACTGGTGGACAACTGCATTACTCAGTATCGGTTGTGCGGACCACCCGAGGCAGAGACAGACATGCGAGGAGCGAGCAATGTTACTCATGTGGAGGGAAGGGTCACATGTCTTGTGACTATCTGACCCTCCATCAGATGATCAGATTTTGGTCGAAGGACTGCCCAGTTAGATATATAGATTCAATCGAGGTGGTCCGCAGGGAGAAGGTGGACGTGGTAGAGGAGCTGGTCGTGCAGCTGGTGGTGGGAGATGTTTTGAGGTGTTACCACCACCACCACAAGGAGGTGCACCCCGACCGCATGAAGCATGTGGATAGGGGAGATCTCAGCTCCATGAATCTTAGGTCTATGATCACGACACTCCGAAGATGATATGAGGTACAATTTGTGTCTATTCCACCATAGTTACAGTTCTTATAGACAAAGGTTCCAGTCACTCTTTCATTTCCACTGCCCTCGATTGGAGCATGGATATTCCGACGGAGCCGTTGGATCGATCATTATGGCTAGAGAAAACTACGGGAGCAGACTTGATGATTACACACTAGTTCCGGTAGTGTGTGCTTACTCTAGTAGGCAAGAGATTAGGCTGAGATCTCGTAGTAGCTGCGTAGAGGCCTTACGACGTCATCTTGGGTATGGACTGATTATCTAGAGTCCATGCTCATATTCACTGTATTTGGCGCAACATGTGGTATGTCCACATGGATGGGACCAGGTTTACCTTCACCGGTGAGAAGAAATCCTTTGTACCATAGGACAGACTTACCCAGAGGAGGGTGCAACCAATCACTCATTAGTTGGCTAGACTTACCCTCGGAGTAGTTGATGTGGAGAGTCTGAGATATCCGGTAGTTGTGGACTAGTACACAGATGTTTTCCCTGATGATATCACAGGTCTACCTCCTCACAGAGAGGTGGAATTTTACATTGACTTATACCCAAATATGGAACCGATATATACTACAGCATATCGGATGGTTCCCTCAGATATTTGCGAGCTGTGGGTATAGCTAGAGGACTTATAGGGGAAGGGATTCATCTGACTAGTGTTTCTCCCAAGGTATCCCCGATTCTATTCGCCAAGAAAGAGGATGAGAGATTCAGGATTTGTGTTGACTATCGGCGCCTGAAATAGGTGACCATGAAGAACATGTGCCCACTACCGAGGATTGACGGCCTCTTTGATCAGCTGAAGGGAGCACAACGGTTCTTGAAGATAGATATAAGATCAGGCTATCACCAGCTCAGTGTTCGAGATGAGGATGTGTAGAATACGACCATCAGATGTCAGTACGACCACTATGAGTTCTTGGTTATGCCATTCGGTGTAACCAACCCCCCTGTAGTGTTCATGGGACTCATGAACTTGATCTTTTGACCATACATCGATTCCTTCGTCATAGTCTTCATCGACGACATTCTGATCTACTCGACTATTAAGGGGAGAATGCCTATCACTTGTGGGTAGTACTGGACACACTATGAGAGCACCATCTTTATTGTAAGCTCTCAAAAAGACATTTTTGGATCTGAGAGGTTCACTTTCCGAGTCATGTCGTCTCGAAGGCTAGAGTTACAGTGAATCCAGGGACGATTGAGGTGGAACGTTCTTGGGAGCCACCCAGGAGTGTGACGAAAGTATGAAGTTTCCTGTGTTTGACTGGTTATTATTGGACATTTGTACCAGAATTCTCCAGATTTGTAACACCACAATCAGACTTGATAGAGAAGGGGAAACCCTTTGTGTGGTCGGAGAGATGGCAACATATCTTTCAAGAGTAGAGACGAAGGTTGACTAGTACCCCCATCTTGATGCTTCTAGAGGACGACGTAGGGTACATAGTCAACTGCAACACATCAGGGACTGGACTCTGATGTGTCTTCATGCTATAGCAAGCAGTGATTGCATATGGATTGAATCTACTGAGATATCATGAGCAGAACTATGCTACCCATGACCTAGAGTTACCAGCAGGGGTCTTCACCTTGAAGATGTGGAGGCACTATCTGATGGGAGATCATTTTATCGTGTACTCTAATCACAAGAGTCTCAGGTATATCTTCTATCAAAAGGACATGAACCTGAGACATAGATTTTTTCTTGAGTTCCTCTAGGACTATGACTTTGAGATATTCTATACTCATGGGAAGGGGAATGTTGTTGCCAATTCTCTCAGTAGAAGATATGGTATACAACTGCTAGGTGAGGTGACAGAGCAGTTGGGTACTTTACAGATATACTTTTTGGATAGAGATGGAGCATCCTTTTTTCAGTCTCTTACAGTCACTCCCCCACTTTATTAGCAAGTCAGGGAGGCATATCATGGGGATGCTGACTACGAGACACAACGAGCTCTGATATCCATAGGGTAGGCAACTGATGGGTTTTCAGAAGGTGGGGAGCATGTCATCCTCTTTAGAGGACGTACTATGGTACCATTTTCACTTCAGGAGGAAGTGTTGAGGGATTTCACACATCCCCTTTATCGGTACATCCAGGAGTGGCGAAGATGTACCAGGACCTCCGACGACAACAGTGGTGGCCAGGAATGAAGAAGGCAGTTGCAGAGTTTGTCTCTCGGTGCCTCACTTGTTAGCAACTGAAGGCGGAGCATTAGGTACCAGCAGGCTTGGTTCAGCCTTTAGAGGTCCTAGAGTGGTAGTGGGATGGGATATCCATGGATTTTGGGACAGAACATCCATGTACATCCAGAGGTCATGACTCAATCTGGGCGATCATCGACTTACTCACCAAGTAAACCCACTTCTTACCGATTAGAGAGCAGGGTTCAGTAGAGAGCTTGGGACACCTCTATGTGTAAGATATTTTGTAGTTACATGGATTTCCTTTGATTATTATCTCTCATCATGACACACATTTTACTTCCCGGCTATGGGAGGGGTTACATGAATCTTTCGGGATGCACCTTCATTTGAGCACTTCCTTCCATCCTCAAACTGATTTCCAGACCAAGCGGACCATTCAGACCCATGAGGAGACGATGCGTGCTTTTTTCCCGGACTACGGTCACATTTGGGAGGATCACTTACCTTTGGTGGAGTTTTCTTACAAAAACAACTATCACTCCACCATTGGGATGTCACCTTTTGAGGCGTTGTATGGGCGACCTTACAGATCACCTTTGTGCTGGACTGACCCAGGGGAGCCAGCACTGGTTGGAGCATAGATGGTATGGGCTACCATGGAGAAGGTGTAGATCATCTAGGAGTGGATGAAGACTTCACAGAGTAGACAGAAGTCGTATGCTGATAGGAGATAGAGACCTCTGGAGTTTGAGTATGGTGACCACGCCTTTCTATGGGTCTCACCTCGACGAGGTATACAGAGATTTGGCTGAGGTGGAAAATATCTCTGAGATTCATCTGACCTTTTGAGGTCCTCAACAGAGTTGGAAAGGTAGCTTTAAACTTATATCTTCCACCTCAATTGCACTGGGTTCACGACGTCCTTCAAGTATCCCAGCTAAGGACATACGTTCACGACCCTTCCCACATCATCCACCATGGCGAGCTGGGTGTCGATGATGGGATGACTTTTATGGAGGTTCTATTATAGATTGAGGAATGAAAAAATCAGGTCCTTCATGGTTGTTTGATACCTCTAATGCGTGTTCACTGGCAACATGGGAACCTCCAAGAAATCACGTAGAAGCGGGAGGCTCATATGTGTTCTCAGTACCCCCACTTGTTCCCTTCGTTATGAGTTGTAGCTTATGGAGATGTAAAGCCCTGAGGTGGGGAGAATGTAAAGACCCGGTGCTGGGAATTGAAATCTGAGGGCACCACTAAATTGGCATCACTGGAATTTGCTTAAGGAGACTTTCACTTCAAAGGTAGTGGTTCGAGAATAAAATATTGTCGTTTTGGGTTTTCCATGGAAAATAATAAAATAAAATAAACTACACATTTTTTTATTTTTGATCCACCTTGTGGAAGTTGGAGGTGGGGTCCACGAGAACTAAACATCCTTGTGGGAGTTGAAGTGTGGGGACCACCCGACCATAACCTTCCATGAGAAGTTATTGTGGTGGGGCCCACCCAAGCCTAACTGCCCATGAGAGGTTAAGGTGGTGTGGACCACCCGAGAATAAACCCCCAGTTTAATTGTGTAAAACTCACAACTCCCATCATTAATGAGGGGGAGCCTCTTGACCTCCTCTACCCAATTAATTCTACCAACACACTTGCCACTAATGTGCCAAATCCTCCCCATTAATTAATTGAGCTCGCCATTTAATTTTTCTAACCTTTTTGAATTTTGTACCATCCTCATGAATTAATTAAGTGGAGTCATCTTAATTAATTCACCCAATTGGAATTTTTATGTCAACAACTTAATAGATTTTACAATCTATTATTCTTGGCTACCTATTATTTTGGTTGGAAATGGAGGAAGGAGATTTTGAGAGAAAATATCTCTCCAACGAAGAACTAGTTTCTCCAACAAAGAATGAAGAATGCGTTATTCCAGAGAACAACGTAGGTGAGGAGAATCTTCAACTTCTTCCTCGAAATAACCTTACGGAAGAAACCGACATGGGATGTCTTCGATGACTGACCCTCCCTCCACATCATCGTCAATGAACTGATTCTTGAGCTCGGGATTGGAAGTGTGCGACAGACGCGACGAACGACAACAACTCCGTCTTCTTCCCCACGACTCCATCGACAAACAACGAAAAAAGGTAGAGATTTTATTTAAGTATGATATTTTCCCTTTTTACTTTTCATCCAAAACAAGGAATGCGGACCAACTTATTATCATGTTGATCTACAAATGTTTTTCCTTGCAGTTTGGGAATATTTTGTTAATGTGGGATTATGGGAATTGATTTATATATGATATCTTCCATGCTCGTTCTTTTCTTCATTCTTGTGAGTTAATTGCTATCACCCTAAACATGGAAGGGTGCAGACCAAACCAACGTGGTCTGACCCATCTTCTGATCTCCTTTGTTTTTCATCGAAGCAGAGGAAAGAAACGTCGAAGGTGATGAATGTGACGAAGGCCACAACCACGCTACCCACGTCCTTTGTGACCCGTGCTGCCCCCGCGTCACTCCGGCACCACGGTCGAACTGGCTCCGCCACCCCAGGGCGAACCGCGCCACCCACTGGCCAAACTGATCTGAGCTGCGTCATACCTCTGTCACGCCGGACCCCGGAAGCGCCGCTCTCCCCATATGTGCTGCCCACACCGGTCGTTCAACCCTCGCTGACATTTCCCCCCTCACTGGCTGCACCGCCCTGCCGGGCGCGCCGCCTCCTAGGCCCCACCATCCCGCCCTCTCCGACCCCACCGCCATCACCGACCGCACCCTCACGGCTCTCTGACCGAGGTGGATTCACAGCCCCGACCATGTCACCCCAGACCCAGGCCGAGCCACCCCGAGCCGGCCCCTCGGGGTGCCCTCCAGGAAGAGTTGTGCCCTTATAGTGCCCTCTGGGACAAACCGGACTTGCGCTGACCCGTGGTCGGTCCTCGCCCTCATGACCGGTCTACGCTCTCGCGGCCCTCCACGACCCCTTGTTGCCTCACAGCCTTGGCCCGATGGGCCGGGCCAAACCTAACGGGCTATCCCGCCCTCGTGGTCAGGTTGGGATGACCCGAACCTTGTTGGCCCAGACTGGGTCGGGCCGAGTCGGTCCGACCGGGTCAGACCGGACGGGTGCCCACAATGACCCTTTACATTCTTTTGGCCATATATTTGGCACCGGATGTCTGTTGGACGAATCATCAGCGACACTAGTAATCTTCGATCAAGACATTCCATTTGAGTATACCCCACTATATTTTGTGGCATAGTTGAGATACAGTCAGGTTGGATGATGCACGAATCCAACCAGGCCGCCGGGACTAAAATGCTAATAACTCACAGATCAAGCGTCTGATTGACACGCTATCTATTGCGTTGAGACCTCTATGACTTTCTGGACCTTTGAGATACTTCTTCATGGTACATAGTGATAGTTGGAGTATAGAACTGAAGCTCATGGAGCAGATCCTTTCAGAGATGAGTGGACAGAGTGTGGAGACCTAGTAGCTGGCTTTGACTTGACGACTGCTGAACGATTGACTCTGAGTGACTCGACTAGCCCAGTGGAGAGCGCCTGGTTGTGGCGGCAAAACCACAGTAGAGGAGTTCCTGGATGTGGCGGAAGATCCATGGTACTCGATAGGAGGAGTACCTCTACAGGCTATTAGGGGGAGCGCCTGGTTGTGGCAGTTGACCCATGGTGGGGAGCGCCTTGATGACGTAGCATACCCACGGTCCTCGACCGGATGAGTACCTCAGCAGTCCAAGGTTAGTGGGAAGGGAAATGGTGTCGTGGAAGGCCCACTATACTTGACAGAGGAGGAGTTCTCCAGTAGCTATGGTTTCGTTAATGTGAATAAAATCCTGGTTGGGCTGAGTCAGTAACTTTTGTGTTTTCCTCATAATTGAGATGGATTACATGATAACATACATATATGTATGGGAATATACCTAAGTGGGGTTATATTTTGATTTCTTACTTTTTGGTTTATCCTTGTTGGGTTTTGTGAGACATTTAGGGTCTCTGGGTCCCTACTGAGTATCATTATACTCACCACTGCACGGGCTATGCCCGCACCTTATTGTGTTGGATGCAGACGACAGACAACATAGTCCGAGGCTGAGTGTACCAGGACTAGATGGTACCCGGAGGTGGACCTTACAGTGTGTCGGTACAAGGAGGAGACTGACAGATGTGGAGTGCTGAAGAGGCAATTTTACCTACCCTTCAGGTAGGAACATCATAGGACGACCCGATAGCTATTTTCCCTTTTTCCTCAGTTTTACTTGTACATTCAATTCCTTATACTTTCTAGTTGGGCTTGTATTCTGGCCTCATTTTACTTTCGGTACTCACATGTTGGTTATACAGTTTACTCGTGTTCATATCTTCTCTGCGTATTTACAGTTTATAAAGGCAATTTCTTCCCAGATTTAGGGAATTATGCCTCTGGAGCTAGTCGCCAACCCCTGGCCTATGGATGGTGGGATTGGGGTAGTCACAACACGGGGCTCGAGGGACACTTAATGTCAAAAAACTTGTTGAGACATGATAAAATAAGTTGTAAATGATTTATTTTATTTCCTATAGTTAATTAATTATGTGAGATTTTATATAAATTAAATAAAAATAATATAAATGATAAAAATAAAAATCTTATACAATAACTATAATTCCAAAATTATTTATATAAGATTCACATAAAATTTACAAGAATGGTTAGAATTAAATATGATGTCATTACACATTTGTTAAAGAAAAACCCATAACATAAAATATTAAGTCATCAAAATAATTTAATATATAGATTTGGATAACAAAAATAGTTCAATGTATGAGTTTGTTACTTATCAGGGTTCATTAAATTATTACAATGTTATAATGAATGTTTTAGGTCGAAATAACCATGTTATTATCAAGAGGCATTTTTTTAGCATGCTTGGTGTTACATAGGGGAAGGTTTTTTGTAAATATTGGATAGGATTTCATGATTGGGGGATCTATATAGTCAATAAAGGAATTGAATGTTAATGTAGTTGAATAAAATACAGGACACCAAAATAACATAGAATAATTTAAAATGGCCTCCTTATAGTATATGTGATGGGAAATATGGATCATTGTTATTATAATATATGAGATACTTGATAATTTGAATTCAACAATGATGGTATTAGGGGTTTTGTAAAATAGTGAGAGGATTAATTAAATAATTTATTATGTTATTATCAATAATAACGATAAATCATTAAACACATATTTATTATTTTTTGATAATGGAATGTAAAACCACAGAATCACCATGATCAATCATAATAAAAGAGAATATTTGAATCAACACAAAATTTCATCATTTGTATAAATTATTTAATATGATATTGCAACAGTTAAATAAGTTTTATGTGTGGGAAGCCCTAGTAACTATTAAACCATAGAAGGAGGAGAGTGAGGGTAATAAGGAATCTAAGATTAGGTAGATGGAGGATGCATTAGAAGTTTGATAGATCATGTAATCAGATATGTCTAGTGAGTCGAATATGTTGAATAAGGTTATTGATAGATAATCCATAACGACACATATCTAAAAACATAGTAAATCGAATGAAAGGAAATGATAAATGATATTATCACTAAAATATAGAATTGTAAATTAGAATATGGTTTCAAATATTGTGATGAATTATATAATATTATAAAATATATTGATATATTAGAAAATATGATTTCATGGGTGGATAATAAATTATCCTTAAATAAAATTTTTTAACCCTTAAAACTCATATTCACCAATTTCCATTAAATTTTAAAATTCTATGTATGGATATAGTTCTCAATATTTCTCCAACTATAATTCCCTAAGAAGAAAATGATATTTTTAATTTAGTTCTTTAATTATTATAATGAATTAGGTTCATGAAAAGGTTTAAAATAAAATGAAAATTTTAAATTGATGGTTCCTTTTCAAAACTGATTATAGGAACAAAAGATTCCTTGAAAGAGAAATTCACATGAGGAAATTTTCTTCACATTTTGAATGAAGTTACACTATGATATGAATTTCAATATTTTAAAGATCTTGCAAGAAGATTCTTTTACATCAATAATACTCATCATTGAATATAATATTTATATTTATATTCATTCATATTAAATACAATATGTGACATGTATATATATATATATATATATATATAAATACATGAACCAAGGAATACTAGAGAGATTACAAAAGAATTATGAACCATAAAAATGTTGATGGTGTATGTCACCTAATTCATATAAAATAAGATCACAACATCACATTTCCAAATATAAATATTATTATAATTTATTTTTTTTATTGGGTGTTTCTAGAAACCCTTATCTAGGTATTGAGTTTTAACATAATGAGAATATATTTAATTCTTTAAATAAATGATGTTATGTTATATTTTACATAATTAAGAATATAATTATATTTTAATCAAATATTTATAATATCATAAATTAATGATAAGTGTTGAATATATGACTCAATTTATAACTAGTTAAGGAAATATAATTCTTTGTATTGTAAAATGAGAAATAAATTCCTAGGACACACCAAGATGTGTGCATAAACACTCTAGTGTTTATAATATTAGGTAATTTAAATATTTATTTATATATTTAGAAGACAAAGAAATCCTTTGACATTAAAAGGATTTTAATCCATAGATATTAAATAATTATCGCAACAAGTTAAGTGCGAACTATTATATGTGTAAGCTACAGAAAAAATTATTTTCATTGGTATATTTATTTAAGAGATATATGAAATTTTTATGTGAAGTAGTAAATTTATTTAGTAGAATATAAGAGTTGATTTAGGAGGGTGAGCTGAAGAATATATTAACCAATCATTTAATGATTATTAAGATATAGATTGAAGCAATTTTTATACCCACACTACCTTATACACATTGGATTAATGGTGTTATTTAAAGTATTATCAATAAAAAATCTTATAAGTGTAGTAATTATTACATGATTCCTTTCAAAATATTATTTTTAATAACAAAATTAAAACTCCACCATATTTCAAATATAATAATAAATTGATATCATAAAGGGTATAATTTGAAAAAATTGTATTATGCCAAGAACTCATTTATTTTCATGAAAACACTTTTTTTGGATTTATTTTGGAAACAATCTACCATTATGAAAAACAAATTGTATATCTTTGTTAATAATATTAAGTCTTTAAGGATATTATTAACCTCAAGATAAGAAACTGATAGTTAACTAAATGACTATATCTCAATAAAATGGCATCTCATATTTATTTCAGATACTGGGAGAATGGTTGAATTAAGTTATGTAAAGGCATAAGATGCATGAATGTTATCATAGGAACCAAAACAACATGGGACATATGGGAAAGATTTTTTCTAGAGACACACGTTTCATATTAAATAAAAAACAAAAGATATATGGTTTTTGAAACATTAAGTATATATATTTTTCATTAATAATAAAGAATCATATATTACAAAAATGTAGTAAATGGAATGTATCTAATGTATAAATGTTAATTAGAACTATTAAATGGAGTATAAGTCCCCAAATAAATATTTTTAATTTTTGTAGTTTCTCTAACTAATGCAAACCCCTACTTTGAAGTGGGTATTATTGAAATAGATAGGCATTGATGGAAAAGTTTCCACCTATAAATAAAAATTATATATGTATGTTTTAACATCACTGTATTTTTTAACTATATAGAAATTGGTTTAAAAACATAAATTTACAAGTCCATTTGATTTTGAGTCAACATAGTATATATGATAATTTTTATATAAATAAGTATCTGTATATGTATAATAGGATATATTAAATAATATGATGGTTGTTTTTTAATGCATCAAAAAGAGGATATTGGGGGAACTATTATTTTCAAATGAAAAATTTGGTAAGTATATATAAATCTATTATTATTCAGAGTATGGTAAGACTATATTTAAAAATTTCTTCTCCAATGGATAAATTAAATAAGTGACCCAAGTTATAGGAAAAAACAAACAAAGATTGATCTATATAGTTGTTTAGACCAAAAAATAGTATATATATTTACATGGTATGGGAAATTAAAAATAGAATAGTTAAAGGGTGAATTATTTACTTTGTCACATGTAATAGGTTACTCAAAGATGAAATGTTAAGTTTCAGGAGAAAATTATGATTATGAAAAGAAATATGTCTACCTTATCAATTGAATATAATTATATGTCTTCATATATTATGATTTTAATGGTTTTTATCATAAATAATAAATAGAATAGTTGAAGAGTGAATTCTTTACTTTGTCAAATGTAATAGGTCACTCCAAGAAGAAATGTTATATTTTAGGAGAAAATTATGATTATGAAAAGAAATATGTGTGCTTTATCAGTTGAATATAATTTATATGTCTTCATATATTATGATTTTAATGAATTTTATCATAAATAATGATATAGGATGTTATGAAAATCCATGATATTAGCATATATTAGTAGTCAAAACTATGATATAGTACATAAGACAGTATAAGGCACAAGTTCTTGGTATATGTAAATGTTATAATTATAGTTATCAAAGGGATAAAAAAACTACTCTTCTTATAGATTTTTGTTATACAGATTAATAGTTAGTATTATAAAATGACTAATTAAATTTCATTGATGTTAGTGGTAGTTTTATATAAAAATAATATGTAATTTGTAGATTCTATTCTTGAAAAGAGTCAATATAAGTATACAAAACTTTGTTCTCATTCACTTTATTCTATTAAAAATAAGAAATATTATAATAATTCATATTGTAATAATATTATGGTTGTGGTAATAACCATGATTATTATATTGTGATAGTGGAATAAAAATGATATACTCTAATATATCACCTCTTGAGAGATTTTACTCAAATTAGTGAAGTCAGATCGACCAAAGTAGCCACAAGGTTAAATGTGGTTATCTCAGTTACTATAGACATACCCCATCCAAAGAATGATTATGATATCTAAGATAGTGAGTTTAGAAATATTAGTAGTTGGATCTTGTGAATACGGATATCAGTTATAGTTTTATCCCTTGAACAAAATGACATTGTTATTTTGATTACCAAGATATATTATTTATTAACATATAATGATTATTATTTTAGGAAAACAAAAATGTGATATTGTTCTTAGAATACTTGTTAAATCAAAGGGTAATAGAAATTATATACATTACAATTATAAATTAAATAGTATATCACTGTATTATTAAATCAATAAGATATGTGGTCTAGAAAAATTTGTAAAATGTGAAAATATGATTTCTAACTATCATTTTTTTGGTTTTAATAAGCATTGAGACTTAAAATCATAAATTATCTACTTCTTGAGCTCCACTAAGTGTGGTAATAAAGAAAAACCTTCCATTTGTTATTCCATAAGTTTTGTGTGTCCTTCGTTGTTCCCATAAATGAGTGTGTGTTTTAGTCCTTTGACAATAGATAATAATTTATTAGTCTAATGGATCTCATTATTTTATTCATAAACTAAAACCATGAAAACATATGATTTCAATAAGGTACAATGAACATGTTATGTTATAAGTGATATGATATTAATTGAATTGTTAAAAAATTATTTCTACCTACATCGCTAATTTAAGAATATATATCTATCCCTTCGATTGAAAGGAAATATTTTATAAAAATCCATTTTCATGGATGTGTATAAAAAGTACGTTTCATGAAACTAAAAAAATATAATTCTACAAAATGGGGTAGTGACAACTGTATTAATAATGCCCAGTGTGATATCGGTTGAAAAATTTATTGTATTATATAGTTTCATTCCTAGGAATTTTATTGTAGTTACTACATTGACTTCATTCCCTATGGGTTAAATTATATTTTACTATATGTTAATATTGGATTTTAGGGATGTTACACTTATTACTATTGAGAAAGAGATTCTGAGGGTCAAATAATAAATGTATCTAGGATTTTATTCTATTTTATTGAATTTATTTTCATGAATTGTTATATTGCCCGTTAGAGGACTAATATTTATTTGAGTAAACATGATTATGAAAATTCAATAATGATATATTCAACTTTAGATCATCTGATTTAAATTTAATATATTAATTAATTAACCACAAGATAGTGAATAAAATATTAATTTATTCAAATGATTAGTGAATATTTAAAAATTAATATTTATTCATATTTTTTTAATGTTGAAATAAATAGTTATTAGAAAAGATACAAATATAATACTTATTTTAAAAAATAAATAAATAATTTATTATAAAAGATTTGATAAATTTTGAGGGACAATATGCATGAAGTGTAATTATCCAATGAAAATTATAAATTAAATATAATTTAATAATTTTTTATTTATTTTTTTAATATATGATATCTTAAAAATGTCATTAAAATATTAATATTAATATTATTATGTGAGATAGGTGATGACTTCTATTAAAAAATGAAAAGGGAATTTTTTAAATTATCTTTATTTAATCAAAAAAATATAATCCAAAATTTATCATTTTCCACAAATGGAATGTTACTCACACAATACATCATCAAACAATCACTAAATCCCTATATAAAATTATCTCACTCTATCTTCTCATGAATCGGGAAATAAAAACAAGAGATCTTTTTTATTATCGATGAAAAATGATGTGTATTACTCGATACATATATGTTGTGACCTGGGACTTCCATAAAATTAATTATTGATTCATTGTTCTCATGTGTGTAAATTGTTAGATATATTCACATTTTGGTTATTTATCACAATGATAATGAGACCATGGAGATAACATAAAATTGGTCAATGAGAATCCCACAATCAAGGAAATTAAAATTTTAAATATATAATTAATTATCTTTTAATGATACTATATAAGATACTATAAGGTGTTTTAATCTAGTTCATATGATTTATCCATTTAATTTGAAAACAATTGTTCCTCCTTTCAATTCATGTTTTCTATCCTTGATACATTATGATGGCCTTGGTTGTTGTTTTATTTTTATAATTTCTATTTTAGGAATTATTGTTTTCTTTATATATAGATTCATTTGAATTTAAATTGGGTTCGAATGTTTTAATTGGGTAGTTAATTAAATCTAATATTTCTTGTCATTATTAAAACACATTTTTTTATAAAGGAATTGTAAAATGTGTGTGTTTAAAAACTCAAAAATAAATCTTTATTAAAAGGGATAAAGATAATATAGGGTCCTGGTGGTCTAAAGGAATTAATACAGAGTGAATCACCATTAAATCAATGATTAAGGGTTTGAATATTCCAATTCACATTATTAATTTCATTTTGTGAGATATTTGGATATGTTTTTTAACCACTAGTTTTATTTAAATAAAATATTTTGTTATTATTGAACTCATTTAATGTGTAATTTTAATTTTCCTAGGAACTACTAAACCATAAAAGTCAACTCTATTGGTAAAAGTACTAGTATCTGCGTCATTTTTGAGACTAGGTAATTGAACATGTATTTAAAAAAATATCTATAACTAATAAAATAACTTAAAAAAATAATATCTTTTGATTAAGGAGTCTATTTTATTTCAATGATATTTCAAATCAAATTTAGCTAAATTAAATACACCCTTAACATTGGGATTCCCTCATATAAATTGATTCTCATTTTCAAAGAATATCCAGATTTGAAAACTTTTCATGTTTTATGGAAGATTAGAATTATCAAAATGGGTAATTTAATTTATTTCATCACCTATTTTCAATCAAGTATAAAATTTATATTTTATATGGATATTTTTATCCAAAGAAACATTATAATAATATATAAATTATAAATGAATTTATTTTTACCAAAAACATATGTTTATTCGTGAGAAATTTGAAATCCACACCTCATTATTTGATGAATTCTATATGTAAATGTGAATTGGATAATTGGTGTGTGATGATCATTTGAAGTGGTATAATTGAGATTATTATAATGGGGAGTTCCCACATGATATTGAAATCGAAGAGTGATATTTTTTTGATTTTTTTATTTTAATGAAGATATATTTATTTATTTTATAAAAGATTAAATGATGTTTTTTTATACTAAGAATGATTTTTAATAAAATAAATTGTTGAAGTTAAGTGGGCCTGAAGTGTTAAGGTGGGAATAATTGTGAAACCATTCTTTTAGATATTATATATTGGTTAATAGTGGATTATTTTGAAAAATAAATATTTAACAATTTGAATATTTAAGAAGTTTTTATAGATTCATAGTCTAGTGAATGATACAAAGGTTGTGCATTCCAACTATATATATCCTGGTTGGGAGGAGTATCTAGGTTAATTTAAACACCTAACAGGATTCCTGAATAGAAAAAAAATATTGTATTTTGTATCATGGATTTAATGTCAAGATGATTTCAGTGGATGGGCTCATCCAATCCTAGGAAAATATAGTATTTTATTTTTAAGACCTCCAAAATGATGATCTGGATGGATGGGCCACTATTCTTCAATGGATTCTTCTCAGAGTTAAGGTCAATAAAAGGATTAAACTAGAATTCATAGAGTTTTTTATTTTTTTAGGTTGATCGATGTCTCTAGTGTACTTGTCGGGTTTCTCAGTTTTCCCTGAAAAGTGTTTTCTTGATAAAAATATTTTTTTGCTGTAAGCATGGTAATAGGGTCCTAAAAATAGTCTAGTATTAGGTACCTCATCCTACTCCACCACCAATTACATAAAAAAACCTAAACCCCCAAAACTGATACTCTAATGTTTATTGTGACTCCTCCAACTTCCCCTTCCTCATCTACCAAAATCCTCCAAAAATAGTATTATAATAATTCTCCATTTCGTATGCTCCTTCACCACAAAAATATCCCCTACATTGTAAGGAATTAAATTTAAACTATCTATCCCCCCTAATTCTTGATGGAAATTAATATTTTCTTCTATAGTTAGAGATCTTACATTAACTTATTTTATTCAGTTAATGTTATAAAAATTATATCAGGTATAAAACACATATTAATTTAAAATATGAGAGATTATGAGTTAATTTTTTTAATACATATGGGATCAACTAATGTTGATAAATTATTGATATTTTAAACTAATAAAAATTTCCTTATGGTTTAAATAATTTTATTTAAATATTAATATTTTATAGTAATAAGTTATTGTAATTTTTTTATATAAATTATTTTTATTAATATAGCATTTTTTATTCAATTATAAGTAAATTTTATAGTTTCATTAATTGGATAAAAGTGTATGATGATTCAATATATAAATATATGTTAATTTAATTTTTATACTCTAGAACTTATAATAAAATATATTTTTTTACAATTCACATTATAAATTTTAGTTATTTTATGAAACATACTCGGTTAATATTTTTAATATCATTTCCATTTTATTACCAATTTAATTTGTAATAATTGTATTTTTTTAGAAATTCCTTGTGATATTACAATATAAATAACATTAAATGTTGATATTGAGAAATGTATATTATACATATCATTTGAAAATATAAATCCTAGTTTTGATTTTATCAAATTAATTAACTTCATTATTATTTAATTATTTAATAACATAATTTAAAATATAATTTTTTTATTTATTAACATATTTATTTTCTAAAAAATAATCCCATTTTTATAGAGGGATGGATATAAGATAGATATACAATATTGATTGAATGAGAAATTGGATACAATTATTTATGTATTTTTTCAATAATTCCTCATATCGAGTAAATTTTAGATACCATTTTTATAAGTGTATTTGAAGATCATTCTCATTCCAAGAGTAACTGAGATTCAATATAACAAAAATATTTTACAGATTAACTACCATGTGTTGATTCATAGTGGATAAAAAGTTCTTATTGAGAATGATGATGGACCAATTGAAATGATTGGGTTGAATAATTTCATATATGAACCATTTACATTTATTTCTCAAGTAGACAAAACTTGTAGAGTAGTGTAATTGGACATAAATATAGAAATATATTTTTTATTTATTGATAAAAATAGTGAAATTTAGAATGTTAAACAGTTTATGGAACATACAAGGGCTCCAATATATCAGGATTCTAGTAAATTGACATGTAATGAATTTTTAATATGATTCTATAATATGTATGGATTCACTAATATTGTGATGAATTATATCCTTACATTTTTTTAGGACTCGATCACTGATGATAAATGTATTCAAGAAATAGATTACATATAATCTACTAATTTAATAAATTTAGATTTTTAGTAGGTAAAGACCTTATATTCCCTATATATTATTCTATTTTATAAGAAAAATAAAAAAATATTGAGAATAGTGTGAGACATTAAGAAACAATATTAATTAATATATAACCTAATCTTATATACCATTTAATGAATAGTGATTCTTTCCCTTAATTTTAAGGATTTAGAAAAATTAAAAAATGGAAATAGATTTATAATTCCATAGAGATAGGAAATTTAAGGAAAATTATAAATTGGTGTATACAATAGATAGATTTTCATATATAAATTTGATTGGAAAGATCCTGATTTTTCATCTCATCCAAAAAATCTAAGATTATGATTATCGTGTGAAAGATAACACTCATTTCACTAGATGTATACTCCACATAGTATGCATCATATTTTTATTCATATTTATAACTTTTTATCAAGGATGTGTATTAAATATAATTTTTTTAGGATGATTAAATTGATAGCTGGATCTATTGATCTTGGAAGTAATATTTACATAAACTTGTGACTATTAATAAATTAGTTAGTGGTGTTATGGAATCTAGTGTAAGAGAATATAATTTATTTAGGATAGAGTATTTTATTATATGTGTGGAAATTTAAGGATGATATATTATTTCCCTTCTTTCATAATGATATTTTATTGGTGAAATAATTTAAATTACATTTCATTAATTTTACATAAAATAAATATTTTAACAGGTTAATATTTTTGAACATTTAAAATTATATAAAATAAATAATTTATATTCATGGGTTATCCATATATGATATTTCATAGGCAATAAGATCATTCTATAGAGAAATAAGAATGATCAAGATGTATATTGGTTGATGATATACTAAAATAACATGAAGTGTTTAGTTATATTCTTAGAAAAAGTCCAAACAGTTCTGTAATGATATGTATTGTTACATTGAATAATGAATTTAATTTTAGAAATATAATTATATTTTTAGAGTTTATATATTATTCATTGACATTGCGAAATCACTATTTTTTTTGTATTTCATATCGATAAAAATATCTGTGAAATGTTACTTGATAATATTTTAAGTACCAAATTTGAAATAGAATATGCCTTGTGCTACCTCTGTGAATTAATATATTGGGGTATGAAACCTTGAATTCATCCACATTTAATTAGATAGAATAAGTTCAATGATCTTTACACTTATTTTGGTTGAAAAAATTATAGAACTTTTTTCACCATACAATATTTGAATATTAAATGGTTTTCGGTTGTTATTAGAGTAATATATTAAAATGGGTGAATAAATTATATATCATATTAAAATTAATTAAATCCCACGAGTATATTTTCATTTTACATGAGTTTATTCTCATACCCATTGAAAATTTATTTTCAAATAATATGATGGTCATTGTGATTTGATTGCATAACTTTTACCAAGTCATTTTTAATAAAAGGATGTGCCTCTTTTTAGTGATAAGAAATTATAAAAAGACACAAGATTCATTCTCTATGGCATGGAAAAAAATTCATCCACATTTTTTTACAAGTCTGTTACAGCTAACATTGAGGATTTCAAATAAATTTCTATTTAATGGCCTTTTTTTACTGGATGTATCCTAAAAAAATGATGACGTGTATGAAGAAATATTATGTGATGAATAGGAATCATCTGAATAGTTCCATTTTACAATTTTTTTTTGAATATTAATACTTGGTTTGTGTTCAGTTTATTTTGATAGTGTATCTTATGTAGCTCATCACATAATGATTACTGATTATTTTCATTATAATTCAATTAAACTTATATTCACATCATATCCTCAATCAAGCTGGATATGTAAATAATATTAATTACCTAATATAATCTTGGATGAGTGGGAAATAGATTATCATAAAATATATTTAGATGTTGGTGTGGTTGATGACTACATTATATAAGTAAATTAAATATTATACATTTTTCTAATTATATATTTTTATAAAATTATTATCAAAAAATTCAAAATTCAAGTAGAAAATATTAAAATAATCAAAATTATACATAATTATTTATTTATTAAGATGATGGATAATTTTAACAGTACACAAATTCACGGGTGATTAAAATTAAAGGTAATTACAAGTAATTATTTAATATAATATTTTCATATATTTCATCTTTAGATCTTTGAAATTTTTGATATGTATCACGTGATTAGGAAATTTATGTTTGGTCAAAATAATTTTGAAAATTATGGTATAGAATTTTTCAAAAAGAAATTAAATCAACTATAACCAGTTGTGAAATTAATATGTGAACACAACATAATGATATAAAATCCAATTTAATAATATTTTTTATACTAGTGCATTAGATATGCTATATTGATTAGAAAATGTATATTTCTGAAAGGTTATTTAGAAAATAACCACACTATATCAAGAAGTACATATTTATGAATCTATAATGAAACTTAAGTGTTTTTATTCAATGACATGGAAGGGAATGAATATAAATAAATGTGGTTTTAGGGAGATTGTCACAAAGAATCATTTTTGTATCATTTATCCCTATACTCTGGTATCATAAGAAAAGATATTTGTCCACTGAGATCACCTTAAAGGCATATTCTTGAATATCCTTTGGTAAATTCAATGAAAAATTAAAAACTATTCCCATTTGTTTAAATTAAAGGATGGGGGAGTTATTTTAGACTTTTTATTTCTATCCTTGTTAATTTGGCCATTGTAGTTTAGACTATGTCCCCTCCTTCAATTCAACATGTTCAATAACATGACATATCATCACCATTCGTGTCTCATCTAATTTGAGATTATATGGGGATAATTAGTTTTCCTAAAATGGGTTCTCGAGCCCTAAATCCTATTTAAGGCTTTCACATTAAGATCATGAAATTGATAAACTCCATCCAAAAGGTACTAAAATAATTTTTAATTATTAAATATTAAATGGTAAAATCTATTGAAATAATTCCACATACTGTGAAATATCCCTCTTGATAATGTGTTGCGTTATTATATAATTTTAACCTTATACAATTGATTTCAAAATTTTAACATATTTTATTAACCCATTATAAGAGACACTTTCATTCCAAAAATATCTTCAGTTATTTTTTCAAAACATGCTAAAAATTACATAATTATAGTGTTTCCTAAATGGATGGAATGTATTTATTTTTATGATAACATTCATAATATTAACGGGAAGAATAAATATATTTTTTATTATATTCATATTTCATTAGGATTCAATTCATGAAATTAGACCTAAGGATAAATTTAAATACATGAATGCTGTAATATTTTACACACATTAACAAGTTCTTATTTAGGTAAATTGGAACTAACAACTAAAAAATAAAAAAAAATTGAGATATATTGATCCAATTCAATTAATTTCACTTCTATTTAAGAAGAAAACTTAGTGGCCCACTTCTCTAAAAATATTTATGTAAATATATTGTTGATATTTTTTCCATCAATTTATAAATATGTTGGAAAAATATTTCATGGAAAACTCACTTATACCCATAAAAAATTAACTTATTATGGATCCTTGTTCCATAAATTGAAAATAAAATCACACCAAAGCAATCATAGGAAGTGCTTATTAACCAAAGGGTTTTCGGAAGAGTGAGAGTGTTTTGGGATATTCAATTGCATATACTTAACTCTTTTTCCTTCCATGGAGTTTTAATCAACCTATAGACAACATGGGGCGAGTTTCTGTAATTCCATATGTTAAATTTTTAATTCATTGAAAAATATTATAAGTTATATGTATTTTTTTTTTGAAATTATAATTACCACTTTTCTTACCACTATATCACTCTTAAATTCAAAGGATCATATTTGGTGGTGTCTATTTCAAAGTATCATTCATAGAGGTACCCATACTTCTGATTATTAACACTCCTGTTATTCATTTATAAACTTCACTCAACAATTGTGTTTGTGTAAATATTATACACTTATAAAATAAATTTAAATAAACTAATGAAATTGAACATTCATTTTGTTAAATAATGATAAAACCCCCTGAAATATTGAAAATGCACCATGTTTTTTTTAATCCTTGATTTGTTTTAGTTATAAAGTGAGGAAAATATTAGTTGGTCATCGGTAGTGGAATGTAATTTTTTTTTGAATAAATACTCATAGGTACGTAGGTATAAACTAAATTACATATTGTTCAATGTGTTTTTATAATCATCTGGATCTCTAATAAAATATTATTATAATATTTTATCAAATATTAATATAATAAAACTCCCCCAAAATCTAAAGGAATAATATATCTTGTAGATTATCTACATAAAACAAAATTCAAAAATGAAACTATATAACATTTTATTCTAATATTCATAATTCACTATAAGATATAATCATACACCTATAAATTCTTGGGAAACCATAGGAAATAAATTAAAAATCATTGATCTAAATATCCTTATATGGGGATAATTATCATTAGAATAAGAGATAAGTGTCAACATAAGGGATAATAAATAATAACAGTGGAACCTAGAATAAGGGTAATAAAATCATTGAGAAATAGTAATCATCTAAATTAAAATAATATGTATCAGTGAAATGGGATGTCATTATATACATAAATCATGTCTTTGTTCTATGATCTCATAACATTATGTGTTGGGATTACTATTTGTCCACTCTATATAATATCTCATTGGATTATTAAATTACATAATTTCTCTAGGGAATATATTTAATATTTAGACATATTGAACAATAATATTCCATGCATATTCTTTCCACATGGTGACACAAATCTGACATCATCCATAATCAAAAAATAAATATAAGTGAAGAAAATGGTTTACATAAAAGTATAACAAAGCATATATCAATGAGTAATAATATATGTTGAAAATATAATATGGGAGAATAACATTATAGATCATTAATCTTTGGGGTAATAAATAAACAACAGTATAGGACATGAAATTAATAATATAGTTGATAAAAAACATAATATGTTCCACGAATGTTTTTGAGAATAAAATGATTTACCATCAATATAAATGGATAATAGTTACTAAAAATGAAATATAAATATATACATCCCCATAAAAGAAAAGGTAAAATTTTAGACAATTTATCATGGAAATTTTTATTTATAATATATAAACATAATATTTGATAAATCTAAAAAAGAATATATAGAGAGAAAGAAGAAACTGAATTGTATTAGTAAAGTGAAAGATACCTCTTACCATGAGTGTGGAGCTCTTTGGATACTTTAATAACCTCATGAATAATCTAATTAATTTTATTAAAAAATTATTTAATATAATTTATCCTTAGTGTTTCTATATTTTTATTCCATTTTTTAAAATATAATCTAAATATTTTTTTTAGGTTTTATGTTCTCATCACTGATATGTTCATTTCATGGTTCCAGTGTTGTGTCAGTGTTATGGTATCAGACAGTGTTCATTCATCCAGAGTTTTATTAGGTACAAAAGTGTCAATATTTGGGGATGTGTGATTCCAGTAGTATAAAATATCCATTTTATTTTATACAGTCTATGATGGATTCAAATTATAACGTTCTTCTCTTTAAACTTCATCCTATTTTATTAAACCAACCGTTATTTTCTTATCATTATTATTATGAACATCATTCCAATTTTTTAATTAGGGAATATTAAAAATTAAACATCATGTTTTCCAATATTACAATTATTCATGAAAACCATTTTTTATAGAATTAAGTGAATTTAGGTAATAAATAAAAAAATATCTTATATATGTTTTGAAAATCAACCATGGTGTGAGAGGTTCATTTAATAATAATTAAAATAAAAAGAAAATAATGAAAACCATGTTTTTATAATTAAATTTAGGTGAAATAATTCAATTTTTAATTTTTAATTTATATTTTTAAAGGGGTTTTGAAGGGTTATAAAGTGAATTAAAATTAAAATATGTAAGGTAAGACAATTTTAACAATGTTTAGAAGGCCACCTAAGAATACTCCTTGAGGATCTGAATGCTGTTCATTTGGTTTAAAAAGGAATCTATAATATTTGAAGGATGGTTTACTGGGAGAATTAAAATATTTTTGGGATTGTTTTATGTTAGTTTTGTGAAGTTAAATCGGTGGATAAGGTGTATTTTTATAAGGGAATGAGATAGGAAGTTTATATTAAAATATTGAATAATTTATTATTCTTATATAATATATTGAATATAATAAATTGTGGTGGATTTTAATGGTATTTTATGAAAAATATATATTTTTATTATATTTAACTACATAAAAACCCAAATGACATCATTGTAATATTTAATTTATTGTAACAAATAAAAAAAAATTATTATAATTAAATGCATTTTAGAATTTGATAAGTAATTTATTAGCATGAAACAATTATTATTCTAAAATTATTTATTTCCCTCATTAAATAAATGTAATGTTAACAAAATAATTTTTTAAATTGGAAGAACATTTTTACATTATGGTGATGTCATAAAACATTTTCAATTAGACAAAAAAATATAATTACAATTTACCACAAACATCTACTTTCTTCAACAAAATATTAAAAATTCACCTGTATAAAAATTCAATGTTCTAATATTCAAAATGAGATCAATTTTTTCAAATAGAAATCCAAAACTCGGATATCCCCATATTCAAATTTTGATTTAATTACTATGGTTTCCCTTAATGTCATAAAATATTCCTTATAAAAAATTTACACATTTACAAACATTAAGTTACATGATTTTATAAGACAATTTATTATAAAATTATTTTTTATATTATTATTTCATTCTTTATAAATGTTACTTATCAGTTTTTTTTTATTTTAATGGTAATATATTTATTTTTATTACACGGTGACTATTCTAATAGTTAGGTTACTATTCTAAAAGTTAGGTTCTTTTTTGAACAATTATGTTACCATTCTCATGGTCCTATAACCTTTTAAATAACTATAAATCCATATTATTTCCATCACTATTCATTTATTCAATTTTATATCAATTTTCAATATAATTTAATTATAAAATTTCAATAAATTTTTAATTTTTAATTTTCTTATTACTGTGTCATTCATAGTTGTGGCATTCTTAGGGGCCTATGTCCCATAATATTTACAACGTATACAATTATTGACACTTGGGAATATATCAGTCCTTTATTTTTTTATTTTTTATTAGGAAATGAAATAATTTTTCCCTTTTAGTGTATATATTATAATTTACCCAAGTATTTAAGGAAACATTATTTCTTTTAATTTTATCAATTTTATTGATTATGTTTTCAAAAAAAAATTGGATTTTATACTAACAAAATACGGATTAAATTCTATCAACCCTTTCATTGAAATTATATAGTGTGAACAAATTAGGATTCCTTATAGTTGTCCTTGATTCAATCATTAAATATATTTTTTTAATTTAATTTAATAATTAGAACTAAAGGATTTGTTAAATGGTCCAAAGACCCCAAATTTTCAAAAATGTATTTTCATTTGGAGAATAATACTCATTTCTTAGAGTAAATGATCATAGAATTAATTGTGAGACTACCTATGGTTCCTTATATACAATATAAATTATTCTAAAAATAAATAAATTATTTAATCTATTCAATAATGAATTCAAATTCTGGATCCATTTCTAGGGAATAAGAGATCATATAAATTTAGTGTTGATAGTTTATTTCACACCCACACTCTCTAATTGTTTTTTTTAATATTTTTTATTTTATCTTTTCCCCCTAAATTTTTATTTTAATACTACATGTTTTTGAATACTTATTTTTTTTATATTAGGACAATCAAAAATTATTTACAAACCCATAATGAAACCACCATAGGTATTAAACCATTATAATATAGATCCTTATCCCCCTCCCCTTGAAATTTCATGGGATTTCCAATGAGAACCATGAAAAATAAATTAAGTAGTTCTACATTGTGTACTCCACCATGAAATGATTTCGAAAGATAATTTCTCATAACAAAAATAAGTCACTAACATTCTCCCTAATGGTGTAGGAAATTAGTAGTTTTACTATTGGCCTAAGAAAATTTGTGGCTAGATCAACCAAAATCGACCATTTTATAGAATTGATCCCTATCACCCAAACTAGATCCATTGTAAAGTAAATTTATGGGATTATAAAAAAATTAGAGGAACATTATAAGAACTATATGTGACTAATCGCATTTGATATATAAAAGATCAATATTATTGTTTATGAGACTCTATCTAATAAAACCCTGAATGTCACCCATGACTAGAGAACAAACAAGGATAAAAATACATAATAAATTGGATTCCAAGATGAAACACCATTAGGATTTAGAAGAAAATTGAAATGAATGAAGCACTATATCTATACATAATGAAACTTTCTTTAAGAATATAGTTATAAACTAGCTGTTAAACATAATTTTTCTGCTTCTATGATTTGAATTTCAAAAAACAGACATCTACGATTGTGATTAGTAAGTTATTAGGTTTCTCACAAAACCAACTTGTTTTTTTGGTGAATAGTATAATACGCATATTAATATTAATATGAATAGTAATATGACCCTTATTATTATTAAATAATTTTTTTATTTTATTTTCTTAAGGTTTTAAGATGATGAGATTCAGATTAATTTTTCAAGGTGACATAAAATGAGTTATAGTTTTAAAAATAATTTTGTAATAAATTGTGATTTTTTTAAAAGATAATTTTATCATATTAAGAAAATTATTTTGATAAAATGGATTTTATTTTCTAATTCTACATTTCAAAAAATGGTTAGGGTGAATTTTTCGTGTTTTTATAAATTACTCAAATTTTTTATGAATATTGAAATTCGGTAAATTACCCTATATATAAATTATGTGTAAAGTAAACAATTCCTAGAATCATGGATGAAGTAAGGACAATTTTTTAGAACTCGCATGATATATTTACTATTTTCTGTAACATGAATCATGACTATTATAAGTCTTGAGAAAAAATCGTAAACTAATGATTAAAATAATGGAAAAGCCCTCCTCTCATCCACCATAAATACCACACTCACCCCATCTTCTTCTCACACGTATCAAGATTTTAGCATTGTATAAATTATACCAAATAATATTACTAAGGATCTTCCCTACTTTTGATACCTTTTGGTCTCACCAATAGGACAAAACTAAAGTCCATAAGAAGGATCTCAAAGAGAAGATACCAAGTGGTAAAAATCCTATTTCATTTTCATGTGTTTTCTTCTCAGTTATTTTCTTTTCTTATACTCTATTCACCTCACCATATCAAAGAGTAATGAAAGATCATGTATTATATATAATATTTTTTTTCATGTTTATGGAAAAATTCATTATCTTTATTCCCCTCCTTCTTCCTATTATTCTAAAAATAAAAACATCATCTGTGATGTGTCAGTTTACCGACATCATGGATGATGTGTCTTCAATGTCCATTACATCCTTAAAATCTAGTTTTAAACCCATTTTTGGTTGAAAAATATTTTAAATTGTATCATATGACCTCTCACATGATCTAGAATTATATTATATGCATAATATTAAATTAATATGATAAACCAAGTTTTTGATTATCGAAGAAACGCCAAAACGGTCTAAATGAATATCACTAATGACTCATCATCATATAATTTAACCAACATGATTTATGGAATAATTTAATATTATGTAAACATATTAAGACAATTTAATTTCAATTTTGTATTTTATCTTCCATTGAACTATAAAATCCTTTACAAACCGACCCTATAAATAAAGTAAATCATGCACCCAATACAATTGGAATAACAAAATATTTTTTTAAAATGGGATGAATGATGTTATAAAATGATCATATAAGGTATTATAAACAAGATTGTTCTTCCTTAAAATATTTATAACACCCTTTTTACCATTATACATGAGTTTTAAACAATTTTAATGTAATAGAAACACAGGGTAAGGGAATTCGTAACCCAATTTCAATTCATTGGGTTAATCATCCACACCATTGATTATATGTCAATAAGATTATTTGTGTGATGAATTTTTTTATATTATTATTTATTATGTGTATTTACATTTCATACACATATTCCTTTCATTTTATTTATCCTCATATCAATTATATTATATTTTTAATGTACTTCTATTATAAAATCCTCTTTTAAACTTATAATTTTAAAAAATTCAAAATGAATGTTTTTATGAAAGTATTATTGACTTTATATTATGTTACGGTTCTTGGGAATTATTTATGATAAATGGTAGTACCTATATCTCCTTCAAATTCATTGGGTATGTGTATGTTAGAGGTCTTCTGTATGGCTACTCCAAGTGTAACTATGATGGTTACACTATAAGGTAGTCATGAGGGTAAGATGGAAAGGTAGCAGTCAGTGTTACAAATAAAAATGTATCCATGAAAGTAATAATATAATTATATAATTCAACATGATACCCTTATGGATTCATAAATTTTATCATCCACTGTTTTTAAAAAAATTTCATAGGTTATTAGAATGTGTATTAGAAATAAGTAAGTCAAGTTAATGATTTTAAATATTTTTCACAGAATGTTTGAAGTTTTTTGTGTTAATTTTTTTTTGATTTGATGAAATGTATACTATTTTTATGGTCCCAATATTTTATGCTTGGGGGTTGATATTAACGAGTTATTTCCTAAATTTATAAACCACTAAAACTAACAGAACTTTGGGAATATAAAGACGTTAAATCTAGTTGAAATCGATAGATTATGTAATGTTTGTGGTTGGGTCCTTATTGTTGGTATGAGAGAATAGTTTAGATAATAATAAGAGTTAGTTTGATATTTATAGAATAACATAATTGATTTTTTAACTTATGTTCTTGTGGAAATGGAATATAATTTTAAATGTTACAATGTTTCTTCATCTATGATATGTCTTTTCAGATTATTTTTCCCGAGAAGAAGAATGGAATATAAAGTTGGAAGGAACTGAGAGGCTGATATTATTACGAATCAGCAACTGGAAATGGGTAGAATTATATCCAAGAATATTTTTAAAGTAATGGATCAGCTAAAATAGGAAATAAATAGTGCTATCATCCATGAAAGAGAACAACTATAGATACCACAAGGGAACATGACAATAGTAGAAAATTTTCTAAGGAAATATTCTCTTTCATTCAATGAATCCTCTAATCCAGCAGTAGATGAAAGATAGATTAAATCCCTAGAAAATCTATTTTATTTTATGGAATGTTCAAATAAAAAAAATTATTTCCATTCATCATTTTGAATTAGATGTTGATCTATGTTGGTCAATGGTCAACAATATCATGGATTAAGAGTAGATTAAAGCTTTAGAGTGGTAGAATTTAAAGTTATTTTCATTGAAAAATATTTTCTGATGGTGCTTCAACTTAGGATGCAGAATTAATTCCTTGAATTTAGGGGAAAGTATGAAGATTCAGTGGTTATTTATGATAAAAACATCAAATGAATGGTTTGGGATGCCCCAAATCTTATTTGGGATCTTGATATCAAAATCAATCGCTTTAAATTAGGATTTCAGACACAATACAAAAGGGAATTAAACTCGGAATAATTCAAATGTTATGGGAAATGTTTCTGATGTGCTGAGAGGGTATAAATGAAGTTTGCTAATTATTACATGTAATTTGAAAACAAACATAATAATAGGTCCAAATGGAAATTGATGGGTAACAATTAATCAAATAAATCATATGGTAAAAATTTACAGTATCTAGTTTGTGAAAAGTTTGGTAAAAATAACATTAGGGAATGCCTTATCAAAACTAGGAAGTGTTTTTATGGTAATTTTGGGCATATGACTTCATATTTTCATGAAAATTATCTTAATATAAATTATGATAGGAAAACGATAATGTCTTTCAAACATGTTGAGATGGGTTATTATGGAAATTCTTTCACAAAGAATGATCCAAGTGATGGAAAGAAGCTAAGAAACTAACTGAAAGGGGTAGTGTGATACATTTCAAATATGAAATTAGAGGTAGTTCCATCCAATTAAGTTTTTTAGTTACTTTGTTTATTTACTCAGATTTTTCTAAATACATTTTTGATACGAGGTCTAGTCATTCCTTTATTTCTGAGAAATTATCTTGTAAATTAAAAAATATCACCACAAAAAATGAGACTGGTACTTTCTGTTAAAACTATGGGGGGAAATTTTACAAAAAAATAAAGTCAATTTAAGAATCTTTCTGTTATTTTCTATGGAAATACATTACCTATAAACCATTTTGTTTGTCCCTTGATAGAGTTTTATGTCATTCTAGGTATGTATTGGATTTATATTTATCATGCTAAGATTGATTATTGAGATAAAGATGTTATTTTTCAAGAAGTGTTTTAGTTTTTTATACAAGGACCAACCCATACAAATGATAGAAAATCGGGAAGATTAGAAACTATTGAAATATGGAAATTAATGGTAACTTGATCATATTGTTGACAATAAGGGATCTATTCAGAATAATTATGTGTTAGTGGTAAACTCATACCATTTTGTTTTTCATGATGATTCCCCTGGTCTTATACCTAATCTGGATGTGGAATTCCCAATTGACTTAGTTCCTGATGCTAATACAATTTCAAATATCTTTTATTTAATATATCAAATATAACTTCTTGAACTAAAAAATCAATTGAATGAGTTTTTTTGATAAAGTCTTCATTTTTCTTAGTACAACGCAATTTGGAGCTCATGTTTTGTTCATTAAAAAAATATGGTTCCATGAGATTTTTCTTTGATTATAGATCTTTGAATTACATTACTATTAAGAATAAGTATCATTTTCCACACATCGATGACTTAATTGTTCATCTCTATAGAGATCAATTTTTTTCCAAGATTGACTTGAGATCTTTATACCATCAACTAAACGTGAATGAGGATGACAATCCAAAAACAACATTTCAAACTAGATATGTTCATTATTAATTTTTTGTTATGTCGTTTGGGTTAACTAATGAACCTTTTGTATTCATGGATCTTATGAAAATAATATTTCATGGTTCTTGGATAAGTTTTGAGTTTTTTGTTGATGGAATTATAGTATATTCTAGTTGAAAAGATATGCATGAAAAACATCTAAGGGTTGTTTTTAAAACCTTAAAAGAAAATAAATTGTATTTAAAATTCATCAAGTTTGAATTTTTCTTGAAAAAAAATTCTTTCCTTGGTCCCATTGTTTCTAAAGATGGAATAACTTTTGATCCTGCTAAAGTTAAATTTATTGGAGAATGGATGAGACCCACATATATAACCTAGATATATAGTTTTCTTGGTTTGGAAGGCTATTACCATAGATTTTTTAAAAACTTTTCAATGTTATCTATTCCACTGACTATGTTACCTAAAAAAGGAGATAAATTCACTAAGATAAACGAATGTGATGATTGTTTTTAGGAATTGACAAGAATATTGGTGAATTATTTATTTTTGATCTTACCTTCTATAAATGGTTAGTTTTTTATCTATATTGATGATTCAATAAAGGGACATTGTTGTGTTCTGATGAAAAATTATAATGTAATTTCGGATACTTCCAGACAACTAAAACATCAGGAGTTAAATTAGACCACAAATTCTTTGGAATTAGTATTTATGGTTTTCACTTTAAAAATTTGGAGGCATCATATTCTGGGGATAAAAATGTGAAATATACAATGACCAAAAAAGTCAGATGTATATATTCACTAAAATGGAATTAAACAAGAGGTAGATAGGATAGATTTAATTGATAAAAGATTGTGATTTCATGAAAAATTACCATCCCTAAAAATAAACAAATGTGAAAGCTGCCATGAGTTGAAAACATCATGCATCGTTAACTATGTTATGGTTATAAAAACACCCTTTGATTAAAGATTTAATTAATTTTTTCTTGGATGTTGTGGGTGCTATAATTTCTTAAATTTTATCCCAGGATAGAGTGCAATCATCATTCCAAAATAGAATTGAAAATGTACATAAGGAAGACGTAGAGTTATAGAAAAAATTATAATTAGTTAAAATGGGTAATATTCTAGAATTTGTCATTGATGTAGATTGTGTTCTAATATTTGGAAATAGATTTTTTGTTCCTTATGATTCTCAGCTGAAGAAAGAGTTGTTCTGTGAAGCACATTGTTCTCCATTTTCAGTTCATCCTAGAGACACAAAGATATATAGTAATCTTCAAGGGTATTAATAATGGGTTGGAATAAAAATCATATTGCATATTTTACCGTGAAATTTTTGGAAGGTCAACAGGTTATGGATGAGTGGCAATTACCGAAGAGGGTGATTCATCCTTTACCAGTGTCGGAGTGGAAATGAGAAAATATATACATGGAATTCATTGTGGGACTTCTAAATACTTCTCTAGGTAACAATGAATTATAGGTTATTTTTTATCAAAAAAACTAAATATGCTCATTTACATCCTATTCGCGATACTATGCCTTTGGATTAGCTTTCTTGAATTTACCTCTAATAGCATGTTAGATAACATGGATTTTATCTTTCCATTGTATCTGACCATCATCCTAGGATAATTTATACCTTTTGGAATGGCCATTAGAAGTCATTGGGAATAGAATTGTTTTACAGTATTTCTTTTCATCCTTAATCAGATGGGAAATCAGAAAGGATGATTCTTACTTTGGAGAATATGCTTCGAGCATGTTCAATGGATTGCTATAGAATTTGAGATCTATATATTTCCTTAGTTTAATATTCTTATAATAATAGATTTCATTCCATTATATAGATGGAACGTTTTTGGGATTATATGGTAAGAGGTGTCGAACTCCAGCTTTTGGGATAAAGATGGGGAAATGATGTTGATGGGACACGAATTAGTAGAGAAGGCGGCTGAGAAAGTGAAGATGATCTAGAAACACATGAGGATAACTCATAGAATGCATAAAAGTTATGAAGATAATAGGAGGAGAGACTACTCTTTTGACGTAGGTGATCATATTTTTCTTAAAATCTCACCAGGGTAAAGTGTCATGAATTTTGGTAAGAATGGAATGTTGATTCTATGGTTCATTGGACCTCATAAAATTCTAGAGAATGTTGGACTGGTTTTCTATTGAGTTTCTTTGTCTTATATTTTATCTTGCATACACAATTTTTTTCATGATTAGATTATGAGAATATATGTGTCAGATTCATCTCATTTTTTGAGCCCAGAATCAGTTCAGTTGGAACTGATCCTTTCTTATGAAGAAAATCCTATTCAGATTCTTCATCAAATAGAACATGTATTGTGGATTATGGTAATACACTAGGTAATGGTTTTCTGTAGAAATCATGTGGTTAAAGAAAAAACATGAGTATCTAAAAATTCTATGAGGAAAAGGTACCCTCACTTGTTTAATAAGTTAAAAAAATTGTGAGGATGTAATTTCCAGAAGGTGGGGAGAATATAACACCCCCATGTTTCAAAAATAAATTGAAACGAGTGAAAAATTGTGTGTCTATATAATAAAACTTTTTTAAATATCTAGTTATAAATTAACAATTAAACATAAGTTTTTCTCTTCTATTATTTGTATCTTGAAAAATGGACATTTATCATTACGATTAGTAAGTTATTTGGAGTCTGATAGAACCAACTTGTTTTTTCGGTGAATAGTATCATAAGCTTAGGAATATATATATGAATAGAAATTTGACCCTTATGAATTGTAATTCTTATTATTATTTTATTGTATTAATGTTATAAGATAATTATATCTTGATTAATTTTTCATGGGGATATAAAATGAGTTAAATTTTAAAATTTTCATTTTTCAATAAACAATGGTTTTATTGATAGTTTAATTTTCTAATATTTAGATAATTACTTTGATAAAATGGATTTCATTTTTTAATTCTACATGTCAAAAAATGGTTAGAGTTATGTCTTGGGTATTTTCTGAAATAATAGAATAATTGATGAATATCTAAATATAGTAAATTACCATATATATACATTAAATATTAAATACACTATTGCTAGAATCCAGAATGATGTAATCACACTTGTTTTGAACTCACATGCACTCTTTACTTTTTTGGGTTACATTAATCAATACTATTTATAGTCTTGAGAAAAAATATTAAACTAATGTTTTAAATAATTGAAAACCCCTCCTCTCATCCTTTATAAATACCAACCTCACCCCCTATTCCTCTCACACCTATAAAGCTTTGATCATTGACTAAATTTTTCCAAATACCCTTCCTAACGCACGTACCCACATTCAAGACTTTCTATTTCACAAAAATTCTGAAACCAAAGGCCTTATGGAGGATCTTAATGAGAAGAGATCGAGAGGTAAAAATACTCTTTCATTTTCTTGTGTTTTCTTATAAATTATTTTCTTTTCTTATAATATCTTCACCTCCCTTTATCCAAGAGTCATGAAAGCAACAATATAATATATATTCTTTATTATTTTCATCTATTATTTTCTTAAATTAACTTATATGGATAATATTAATGTTATATGATGAAACACATTCGTGATTATCGAAGAATCGCCAAAATGATCTAAACGAATATCACTAATGATTTATTTAAGGTTTCCTCCTTGTAAAATATAACAAAAATGATTTATGGAATAAATTAATATTTTTAAAACATATTTACACCATTTAATTCAAAACCTGGTGTTTTTCTTCCATTTGACAAGAAAATATTTACTAAGTGACCATGGAAATTATGTAAAGAATGCACCCGAAATAATGGAAATAACAAAATATTATTAATATATGGGATGAATGATGTTATAAAATGATCATATAAGGTTTTATAAATATTATTATGCTTCTTTAAAATATTAATAACACCCTTTAAACAATTATACAAAAGTTTTAAAACTATTTTCAGTTAGACGAACCTGGCATAAGGGAATTATTTACGGAATTTCCATTCTTTAGGTTAACCTTATACTTCATTGATTATGTGTCACTAAGATTTTTTGGGTACATAATTTTTTTATATTATGTTTTATTATGTGGATTTAGTGTTCATACACATATTCCATTCATTTTTTTTTATTTTTATATCAATTATATGATATTTATAAGGAGATTCTGTTATGAAAGCCTCTTTTGAACTTATTGTTTTAAAAAATTCAAAATTAATGTTTTCTTCAAGTATTCTTGTTTCATTATTATTTTTTAGTTCTTTATAATTTTTTTTGATTAAGGGTGGGACCAATATCTCCCTCCAATTCATTTTGTATCTGTTTATTGTTGGGCGGACGTATGGTTACTCTATGTGTAACTACGATAGTTACACCATAAGGTACCCATGAGGGTTACATTGTAAGGAAGCCATGATAGATACAAATCATAAGGTATACATGAGGGTTAAAATATAGGTATGTAATTCCCCAAGTTACCCTTATGGTTTTATATATTATATTTCTTATTTTATGGAAATATCATGTTTCAAAAAGTATGTATATATGAGTGAGAATTATGTCTTTGTAAAAATGGTATAATATGTTTATAAGTATTCATAGACTAATGGATTATTTCCATTTCTTACATCCCATAGTGATATTTATATGATCATAACATGTTTTTTAATGTTTTTAAAGGGTTATAAAGACGTTTAAGTGAAGGAATGATGTCAAGTAAAATCTTATGAAGATTTTTCAAAGAAATCATGTTGTTGTTTTCTGATAAAAAACGTACTATTTGGAATAAATGGATTATGTTCCATGGGTGACCATATTTTATTATTGAGGGTTGATATGTATGAGTTATGTCCTAACTATTTAAATCTCTACACCAAAAAGAACTTTTGGAATATAAAGAAGTTAAATGTAGTTAAAGTAACTAGATTATGTAACGTTTATGGATGGGTCTTTATAAAAATGATATCAACCACAGAAATAGAACATTAAGTAAACCATTATTACCTAGAGTATTAGTTGGATGATATATATGATGAAATTATTAATATTTAATCATAATTTTCTCATGATAAATTTTATTTTAAATATTTGTGTACATTAAAATATTTTGGAATTAGTAATGATGAAACACACATCTATGATCAATGTACAAAACATTAAGAATCATATTACTTTTTATTGGAATATTTACAAGGGGTCCATTTCAATAAGAAACCTCTAATGATTCATGGGAGGGAAGAATGGTATAATTCCCTATGGGGACTAATAAAATTATGAATGATGTATTTTTTGTGTCTAATGCATCATATGAGAAAAAATATATATTTTAGATTATATACTTAGATTTAAATAAATGTAATCACAAAAAAGACATTGTAAATTTATTTAATTTAATTAATACACCACATCGTATAATAATATAAAAATATTATCTTCATTGTCATGAGTTTTTATCTAATATAATTTATTAAATTAATTAATTAAATTTTATTTATATCATATTAAATATTTAATTCCATTTTCATCACTAAAATCTATCAATATACTCCTATAAAATTATTCAAACCATTACTAATAAAATATATATTCATTCTATAAATTAAATATCTTATTATCACAGCATGTGGATTTATATTTATTCTAAAATTAACCTAACTTGAATAATCATTTTTTTAAAATTTAACTAAACATGTGAATAAATAAATAATATAATCATTATCTTATGAATAATTAATCATGATATGAAATTAAAATCTAACAATCTAAACTAAAATATCTCATTATTACATTTTTCAAATAATTTTACGTCAATAAATATTATTCTTCTAATGAGAGAAATATTTATTCCTAAACATGAATATTTATGAATTTTATAAAATTATAGATACACTTAGTGTGTGACCCTCTAGGACCCATTATATATGTAAATAGGTGGAACATATATAAAGTATTAGATTTGCATTTAGCACCACATCAAGCCATCAATAGAAAAAGATGTTCTTGTAGAATCAATAATAACCATTATATGAAAGTTAGTATGTAATTTAATCCTTTTGTAATGAATATCTCATCAAGTAGATTGCATAATTTTGTAATCACCCTATATTCTTGATTATCGTTGTTTAACTTTATGAAAAAAACATTCATATAAATAAAAATAGCCATTGATTTTGTTACATAGACGGGTTTCAATAATAGGTATAGAGATACATTTTACCATTAAATAATAAAATAGAAAACTTTTCTTGTTCATTAAATTAATATCATATAATCTATTTCAAACCTATTTCATACTACCTCCTATGGGAATGTGTTTTCATGGATTTTATTAATGTTTCTAATTCTAATATTCATAATTAAAATTAGTAATTATACAAAGCCAGATAACAAATACACACACTCGAATCTAGTAATTTCTAATGACATATAAAACATGTGGAATTCAAATTGGTGGTTCTATCCACATGACCTAACATATTAGAGATAACCAAGTGTGAAGTTATTAAGAAGTAGTCTCATTTCTTATAAGCCCCTGCAAACTGATATAAATATAAAATCTATTTCCTGTTAGAAGTATGTTTTTACAATATAAGACATGTTAATTTAAAAATATTATCATAAAATATGTAGTGTATCATTATAGAGAGAAATTTTTATAACAAAATATTACAAAAAATATTCCACAAACATTATTACATTAATATTTCATCGATGAATAATCATTAAATGATAAATAAGAATTTATTTTGGAAATCATAAGTATAAAGTAAATTGGTTTTAAAGAATCACCATTAACACCTATTTCACCATAAATAATCATTTCACCTTAGTCAAATCAACTTTAAAATCATTACTATAAATAATTATTCAAACTATTCAAAAAATCCAACAATACTACATAAAAATAATTTATTCAATGATTTCAAAATTTAACCACACATAAAATTAGATGTTTTTTGAAACATTTATATGAAAACAAAAAATGATGTTTACACAATAAAATTAAATAAATATTCTCTAACCACCATATATAAATTCATTAAGAAAATAAAGTCATTGGACAAACAAATTAACATCCCACATTATTTTATAACAAAACAAATCAATTCATCAAATTTTACATTCCTTTTAAATGAAAAGTATTTTATTTTTCATTAAATGTTTCTTAAAAACCAAACTCACAAAATTAAAGTTTTATTCATTGAGAATTATATTTATTCAAATGAAAATACATAAAAATGAATAATTGTATAAATGAGCTATTTTTTCTATGACGTACCATTTTAAAAATCATTACCATACACTAATGATATTGTAAAAAAATATAATAAAATTTATATTCAGAGTTTTTGATAAATTTTAACCAATTGAACACCGGATAATTTTAAAACAAAAATAATTGGAAACCAGTATTAATCTAAAATAAAATATATTTGTAAAAAATATACATTAATTCCATTATTTTCTTAATTAAACTCCATTAACAAAACATTTTTAAAAAATTACCCTTTTAAAATAGGTCTATTTAAAAACACTATATAAATATTATTATTCTACCAAGATAATTTTAAATATAAATACCCACTACTTTTATTTTACATCGGTAAAATTAAATATATAAAATAAAATTACCTGAAAGAAATATTCCAACCCTGAAATGAACAAACATGATTTATAAAATTAGGCTTCAACTGGAACAAGTTCTTTAGAATTAGATATGTGACTTGTTTACTTTTTTTTAAATTGGATTTTATTGTATTCCATCCTATAGAAACCTAAAAAACAAAAATAAACCCACTTCACAAAAAAAAACAAAAAATATCAAACACCCCTATTTAAACAATTACAATAAATAAATGGTATCATTAAAATACATAGAAGTAATATGCTAGAATTTCTAGAATACCTAAAAATATTCAATATTTTAGGTTTAAATTCACTCAATTATAAATAAACTATTTTTAAAATACTCATAAAGTTGTAGAACCCAAATTTTTTTAATAAATTAATAATTAAAAGTATTTGAATTATCATTAAAATAATAAAAATGATATAGTTACTCTATCTGAAATAAAAAACAATTTACCATGTGTTTCTAATTAAAAAAAATAACCAGGAGAAAAATCAATGTAAAATTTCCATAATAGAGTTCCAATATTATCAAAAGTGTACAAAAGCAATTAATTTCTTTTTAAATTTTAAAAATACCACCTAATTGAAACCCTACATCGAAATAAAAAATTCCATACATAAATCAATTTTCATTATTTCAATAACTTCTGACAGTAATATTTGAAAGATACATTTAAACCGTTAAAATAGTCAATTTATAAATAATCACAAAAAAGGGTACAAACTAAAAAAACATTTAAATCCAACACAAAAATATGTTCTAATCAATTGGATTTCCATTCAAAGTCATTCATTAAAATATTGAATAATTCAAACTATAATACTTCAAATTAAAACAATTTATTATGTGTGATATTGAAATTAACATCATCTATATTGAACATAAAAGTTGAAAACAATTTATAGTAATAAAATATAACATTAAAAATTCCATTATATGGTTATATGACCTCATAAAATCCAAAAAAACTTCTACATGATCAATCCCAAGTACCTACAAATTATTGCCTATGTCCAAATGATACATGGTCTCAAGAAGGTTTCGTAGTCAATTAATTCATTCAACTTGTGCTATTATATTCAATATGTACATTCTTTAATTCTTTTTCCTAAAAAAAGTGATGAACTATATTAAAATAAAATAACATTAAAACACAAAACCGTATTTGAAAATTATTTTTAAAACCAAGAAAATATTAATCATTATTGTGGAAAAATTACAACCAATATAAAACATTCCACAACAAAAGTAAATGAAAAAAATATTTATTTTGTATATTCAATCACCTTCGATGGTTAATCACTGAACACTTCAAAATATCTCTATGAAGCTACCTCATATCCTTCATGCTTGATGAATTTGGGTGACATTCCTTTTTCTATATCATGATAAACAATATCAACATGCACACCAATATGTGTGAGTGGGGGTAGGCAATAAATTACTCATTATTGTGGAAAAATTCCAACCAATATAAAAATTCCACAACCAAAGTAAATGAAAAAAATATTTATTTTGTATATTCAATCACCTTCGATGGTTTATCGGTGAACACCTCAAAATCTCTCCATGAAGCTACCTCATATCCTTAATGCTTGATTAATTTGGGTGGCTTTCCTTTTTCTATATCATGATAAACAATATCAACATGCAAACCAATATGCGTGAGTGGGAGTAGGCAATAAATTACTATGTGGTCATGATAGTCTGGAATTATGCATTCCATCCTTATGAAAGTAGATATTGATATTGCATGTGACCATTCAAATTGTAGAATATCCATGTGAATAAGTAAATGGGATTATTTGATTTTATCTTTTCTATATTATGCTGATGTTCAATTTTAAAAGGCTTTTGTTCTAGTTTGATACACTGCCTTAAATGTTTATGCTTATTTAAGAATGTTTTTTCTATAATGTTTTCCTTACTGAGCATCTGAGCTCACCCCTTTCTATGTTTTATTTTCACAGGATGCAAAAGAAGTATATTATGACTGACCTCTAGGGATAGTCTATGGGATCTTAGTTTTTATATCGACACAATATTGTTGTAGTTTTCCATTTTACGATGTAATGTAAACCTTATTAATGTATCTAGAACTTCTAGTTCTACTAAACTAATCGGTCTTTCAATAATTGATTTTTTATGATCATGCCAATGATACATATTAACGCACCGACTCTAGGATTCTGGGGTCGGGGCGTGACAAGGTGAATTATATTTTAAAACAATTTTCAATATTGTTAAGTAATTAGGGATACTTGTATTTCTAATTAAAAAACATAGTGGGTGTGAGATTCAAAATTTGGCTTTGTTCCACCATGAGTTCCTCCTTATCCTGGGTCTGGTGAAATAATAATTGTTCAGTGGGTCTTAATACAAGAGGTGTTTTCTATGGTAAGGGATGGATTGGATAGTAGAGGCCTTTTTAGTTTCAAAATTGTTCTTGGTGACTGATTTTCTATTTCTTTTTTATGAAAATAGTCCAATTTTGTCCTAAAGGCCCTGTCAATATTAGTAAAGTTAAATAATATGTATTTTCAATATTTTCTTAAACCAATGTAGTCTCAAGAGTATGTAATAGGTAACCTATCAAGAGAGGATAATCAATTCACTCTTTTTTATCAATTAATGTTTATTTAGATATTAGCATGAAATTATGTGATACATAATATGCAAGTGGATTTTCATTTGAAATATTTTTGAACATAGATATTTTAATTTTATAACTATTAAAAGAACTATATTTAAAAGTTATTATGAAAAAAGTTATTCATTTTATGATATGTATGTTTCTAAATTATCATTTCCTAAAGTAGATCATATTTTTTATGATGGTTTTCAGGGAAATGAAAGTGCTTCTCATAGCCGATATTGACACAATAATTGTCATATTTTATGGACCATACCCATATTTTACAAGACATAAACATCATGACCGTTGAATTTTTTTACAAAAAATATTGACAAAGAAGTTCACCAGAACCTAGTGGTAATCTTTCAACCTTAAATTTAATATTTATTTAAATAGATAAAAATAAAGAAAACATAAGTCTTTATAACCTTCATCACTAACATTTTTTATCATATGAAAACCATTTTATTGAATCATCATTTATTTTATACTATCCATGTGTAGAATCCCCCTACAAGTTATCTACATATTCTCTAATGATCTCCAAAAAATAATGATAAATGCTTCGATGATAGTGTGGGAGATCGATCATCTTGTAGTATTCTTTTTTACCGTTGTGGGGGTTTGTTACAGATTAAAGAACCATTATTTCACTCTCATTCATGAAATTATTGATGATAATGTATACTCTCTAGATAATTATTTATTCATGAGGGGGATGTCTATATTTAATTGTTCACATGGATTCTCATTTTTTATCAATACCAGCAAAATAGACATATTCATTGATTTGTATGGTTAGATATAAGGTTGAAATATAATTTAATTTTAAAAATAACATTAAATAATATATTAAACCCAACATGAGATCATTTTATATAAAAATATTATTATTATCATTTTCTCACTATGTCTTCTTTCTTTACGAATAATAAATATTATTTTTAAACAACTTCAGAATTAATATTATTCATCACACACCATCATGGTACTCTTATTCACCTAGACATTTAAATTTAAATATTATATATCAGTATAATAACTAATTACCTTGCGAATGAATATTTATTTGATTTATACAATAAATAAGTCTACGATAAAATTATTCATCGATAATGTGAATAGGGTTTATTCTAGTAATTAAAGTTTAATAAAACATAATTGATATCTATGGAAAAACAAACTTAGTGACCCTAAAGGTTTTCATCTAATTGGAATTAAGTGAGAGTTTCTAAGGTCCAACATAAATATGTAGAAATGTTTTAGAGAAGGAGGGTAATGTCACAATGTTGACAACCACGAATGAGTTCTCACGATGTGACATAATATATTGTTCACAATATCTCATCAATGTGGTGCAAACCCATGTCATGAACCTATTCAGTTGATATATATTTCTCTCACTATATAACAAAAACCTACCATTATACTATGGACATTAATAATAATTAGATGGGTTCATTTCAATCATAGTTTTGATATACCAACTTTAATTAATATGTATGGGGAGAATCCTTACCATACATATTCATTAATGACATGTCATTCATGATGCATGAAACGTACAATACTTACCATGAACAAATAGAATCATTTTTAGTAATTATAAGCGTAAAAGTCATTATATACACTAATTATAATAATAAAATCTTCTTACTATTACATGAAATGTTAGATAAGAATATCTAATGACACATAAATGTGTGGGATTTTACTGGATGGTTTTTCCTCATAATATCTCATATCAGGGACTACCAAGTGAAAACTTCATGAGATCAATTCTCGTCTTATTATTACTAATCTTGCCTAAAAATTAAAACACTATGTTCCACATCATATAATTTTATCCAACCATGGAACTAGGTTTAAGAATATCATCATTGCAATTCAATGTTCGTATAATAGTGGGGAACTCCCTTTCTCATTTCAATGTGACATAAACTCTACATTAAATTCATGTATAAAAATGAATGGTTTTTAATATTATTTTTATTTAATATTAAATTCATTGAATATAAAAGTAATCCAAAATAAAAAAAAGATGGTTCTAGAATGATAAATCCAACAGACTCCAACTTGGACTAGATGCAACTGCTATCGACTTGTGGATCACAAGACCTCACATGAAGATCACGTTTCATCTATGTTAAGGATTTAGTAAATTGTTCCACCATAGTATCTTATGTGGAGACTATGTTTTTTTGAAACATCGCCTCTATGATGAAAATATTACAATTGATGATACATCTAAAGTATGTACATTATTTGCTGATATAACCCTGTCTCCTTGCCAGGAGCCACCACTGTAGTATTATCATCACAGATTGTGATATAATCTATAATGCAATGGATAATGTAATGGTATAGAATAAATATGTGTATCTAGACCTATTATTTATCTACCTCAGTGGAAATAATAAACATGTACTCTATTTTTTGAATCTATGATAACATTGACTAGATCCAATATTGTAATTATTTTTTAAATTTTATTATTATTTATATACAAATTTTTTTATTAAATAATATAAGTTCAATAAAATTAAAATAGACACCAAATAATTCCATTAATAAATCATTGATACATTACATCAATGCACATAAAATGAAATCAAATACTTTATAAAACTCATTAAAAAACCCAGCAGAAAAATTGGAACATCACAAGGTGAAAAAAGGAGACCAAACGTGTAGTTGACATCCTCCGAATTTTCCATAATTAAAAATGTTTTTAATATCAATATAGAATGAACACTAAGAGTTATGGATATTTATAACATAATTCTTGTAATTGAAAAATAATTTTCAATGTTTTGTAAATTCCTTGGACATTAATTTATATGGTTTATGTGACCGTTTTGAAAAAAAATAGTTGTTGTAATTTATTTTTTATGATTGTTGATTTTTTAACCATTGGGTTTTGATTTACATTTACCATTTTATGTTTTGAAAATATAAAATAAATTTACAATAATATTCAAAAATAATAAAATTAATAACATATAAAGTTTAAATTAATAATTTTATATTATAAACATAGATTTGATGAAGATAATTTCAAAATTTCTAAATAATAATAACATGATAAAATATTTAAAACTATTAATACATAAATCATATTAGATGATTTTGGTAGTGTTTAAATAATTTTTCTAACAAATAAATTTCTATGCACCCACACAACCGAGAGAAGCATTTAAGAAAAATCGGTCACGGTCTAATGGGGGAACCTAACTATCCAACCCAAGAAACAGCAGGACAACCTGTGTATAAGGCGTGATTCAAACTGACTATAACTGGAATAAGAAATATTTTGGGTGTAGGTTGGGAGAAATCCCACATAACTAGTGTATAATGTCGTTGTACAGTGTGTGTTTTTGTTAAAAAAGAATGCCTTCTGTGTTTAGACTTCTAATGCGGTACTAGAACCAATCGTTTTCGATGTGGGACATATTTCTAAAACATGAGATCTAATATCATACATCCAACCGAATCTAAGTAATCATACCCTCCCAAATTCATTGTATGATTTGGACACCTATAATAAACAATATCTTTTCTTAGACCATTCTATTTTCTTGGATATGATCCTATCCCTTCATCCAAATCTCAACACTCACTCTTATTGAGCCCATTTGTGAAGCACTACTAGACATCTTCTGGGTGTAATCCAATCCCTTCAATCAATATTGGATGATTCATGCCATCCCCCACCCCACCCCTTTTTTCCTCTCTAATATGGCATCACATAATGGTTAGTGGATAGAACATATTCCTCCTCCACTGTTCCTACTCTACCATAAATCAACCTATGATGCTCCTTCCATCTCGATAAATAGCCCACTGCTAGCTTCTTTTTTCCATATGTAATGACTTGGATTTTCTCTATTTTATTTTTCAAAAATTTCTGCGAAACATCTCTGACAAGGTACTGAGTCAGCATGCGATTACATTCCCTAGTATTCCTGGAATGGTTTGGAGAAAAATGTTAAGTTTTTAATAGTGCGTATTAGTGAATTTCTTGAAATAAAGTGTAATTACTTCTAACCGGATGCATGTATTAGAAACCAGAGGTCACTGTTGAGCTTAGAGTTGTGTCTTTACCCAAGGAATGACTTAAATTTAGTTTTCACGGGTATTCTATGTAAAAACACAAAAATACAATAACCGTAAATAAAATAAATAAATAAAATAATTATATTTTTTAAAATCCTAATACTCATAAATGGTTACACGGGTTGGAAATCTGAGACCACCGTTGAGTTCTTAAGGGGGTGTTTTCCTTAGGTGAGCCTAACCTCCGCTGGTGCATACCAGCTATGAAAGATAATGTTTTTGGAATTTTTAAAGGATAATAAAATAATCTTAAAATTTATATTTTATTTCATTTTTCATTTCGTAGCATCATAACATCACTGTGATGCCAAGATAGGGAATCCCTTTTTCATTGATAATAAAAACAATGTGGTGACACTACAACATAGTAACGTGGTAATGTTGAAACATGTTATCTTCATTTAACAGGTTTGAAAAGATACAGGATTAGATTGGAAATCCTGGAAAAAGTCCCTAAAAGCTCTAAAGAATAAAAGAACTGGTGAAACCTCTCGTTGGTGAATGATGAACAACGATGAGACGATGGATCAAGATCGCTCGGGGGCGGATCGTCGATGATGACGAACGTTCTTCACTGATCAATCTAAACTCCAAATGGAGTGTTAGTTTTGTTTGATTTCATTCCCCATTCTATATCCCTATAATGAACATGGATTAATCAGTGAACTGATTAACCCACCGATCATACGTATTGCGGGATGGGATTTTTCTATTTCGGGAGTTGTAATCGGATTGATACATGTTAGAATTTAATTATTCCATCTTGGTTCATTAAAATCTAACATAGGAAGATAAAAACTGACCTAAAAAGTCCAAGATATGACCATTTTTAGTGTTCATATTCCTTTCCCTTATCCCTTCGACATTCCTTGATTCTCACATTTTCACAATCAATGTATCTTTGCGCCTTTGATATGTGGCGTAATGATCCGAGTTGGGATCCAACCCCACAGTGGCGCAAGGTGGTGGCTAGAGGTAGAAATTTTGAAAATTTTATGTGGAGCACGACGAGTTAAGGTTTCTAATAGTGTGTCCAGTGGTGGAGGTTTCACTGCCCCGGTAGGGTAGCAGGGTCGGTCGAACGCGGAAGGATGACTGGCAGCTTGGCGGACGACGGCAAAGGCGACACCGGCCTTGTAGTGAGTTCAGGTCAGCCATACTGGGCGAGATAGCCCCCAGTACGGTGGCAGGCGGTGGAGGAAAACTGTGTTCTAGGTGGGACCAAGAAGCTGTGATGGTTCATGGCGCGGAGGTCGCGAGCGATGGCTATTCGAGGCTTCTAGTAGTGCGGCCGATGGTGCTGGGACACAGTCCAACCAGACAGTGACATAGGAGGACCCTCAGAGGCATAACCTAGGGTATCTGATGGGTCATATGGACCACCTACACCACACAAACCGACCATGTTTATAGAGTACTGCATGGATTTGAGTAGCACACTCAGTAGAGCCGCGCACAGGAGAAGGCCCAGCCCGCATGTGGCGGGCCAGGCTGGAGGAATCGTGTCGCCCCGGGCAGACCGACAGGCCAAACTTCACAGCTCAACGGGCCAAAATCTAGCATGTCTAAGTGGTTGGTTCGGAAAAACCCATATCGGTTCAGGTAAGTCGAACCGGGTCGAGTCGTACCCTGACCCAACTAGGCCCTTTTTACAAAAAGGGCTGTATCTTCTAAATGGAAGGTTTCTTTCATGAGTCTTTTGTAGAAATGGGACCCTTATGAAGATATGGTCCATTTGAGATGGATTTTTTTGTTTTTAGTATGGAATAATGTAGGTGTGGATTTTCCTGTGTTTCCTTCTTCAATGGTTCAGTGTGGAATTATTTCCACATCACCAGACTGTAATCCCCTCTAGAGGGAAAGTCCCAAAAAGAGTTTTGGTATCCCTCCATGGGAATAAATAATCCTATATCACCTTTGATGATGATTTCTGGGAATTGAAATGAAACCTGACTATAAGGAATTAATCCTCAATCTAGTGGGTCGTAATGACAGGGTTCTTGGTATTATTTTAGAATAATCCCCAAAGTTGTAGATTAATACATATTGGGTTGTTGAAACTATATGAGAATAATCCCCTCTAAATATATCATAGACATGAATGCTGTATTTCTCTTCAGGTGGGGCCCAATTTAGGTGGACCTCTTTATAAGAGTCTCTGATGACATTAAGGCTCGAGGAGTGAGTTCCCACCGAATGAGCATCCCTCGAGCAGAATCTTGTGGTTAATTTTTTTTTGTGATCTTGTAACTCCAAGTATTAGTTAGACTTGATGCCTTAGGGAAACTTCATGATGTATCAATACCAGGTGTTCTCTCAGATAATTTTTATAGACTTGTTCTACATGTATACTATCAGATTCCTCAAGGAGTAAAATCTTCATGAATGAGAATTCTATGAGTTGAACCATATGGCTAGAGTTGGAGGATAATTTGAGTCTTGGAATCCTTTACGAGTATACCTAGATGTTCTTGTTGTATGTATTGTAGACATATACATATGTTGAGCTGACTGTATCAACATAGCGTTTTTTTCTTTGTGGTACTCTTATTCATGTTTTGGGGTGTCTTACTGAGTATTGTTCTACTCACCCCCTATAAGGGATTTACCCGCACATGTCGTGTCATGTGCAGATGATCGACGCTTTGACAGAGCCCTTGGTGGACTGGGGATAGGTGGTACTTATAGAGATCTGATTGTTGAAGTGTGCTTCTTCGGCTTTAGATAGCTATTCTGTACGTACCCTTCAGGTATGGTTTTCTACATAAGAGTTTCAGGGACATGTAACATTTTATTTTTCCTTTTTCTTGGGCTGGTATTCTGGACCCATTTAATTTTCGTTTTATAATGTTCTACTCTGTGTTGGTATCTTTCTGGTTTTCCTGTCTCTTTACTAAGTGTTTTTAGTTGTAACAATTTTTCATGGAGACATGTGTGTGTGTACATGTACATAGGAAAATTCCTCCCTTTTGTGACAAATTCATATTTGGTGCCAGTCATTAGGCCGAAGACTATAGGGTGTGGGCTTGTGGTAGTCACAATACAATCCCCATTGGGTGGGTCACGATAGAGCAGTATCAAAGGAGGTTGGTTTTACCTTGAGTACCAATAGTCTATGTGACTGGTTTTGGGGAAACAATGTTAAATGTTTCAAGTTCGGATTTCTGTCTTGGGAATCCAATATTGGTGTGGTAGCCAACGTATCCATACACCAGGACCATGAATTATTCTTTTTGACTTGGTACATGAAAACACAAGTTTCATGGAAAAATTTTGTATTTCATGCATCATATAAGAATGGGTTGTATTTTCTATGAACATCTTCATTCATCTCCTAAAGTATACATTATTGACTGTCGTACATCTAGTTTTACTTCAAGATTCTTCCACATACACAACTAGTCCTGATTCCACCATGTTATAATGAGGATGATTCACAGGGTAACGATATATCGGTATATATATTTGTTCCAATGACAGCACCTCTAGGTACTATACCATCTATACCCTCGCCTATAGAGTAGCACATGGTACTCGTAGTACTAGAAGATGAGATGTTCTTTCTAAGAGCACTTCACAGGTTTCAGCGATAGAGACAACACATGTGGCTTAGTACTATCTTGAGGTGGTGATAGTGTTTTTCTATCAAAATAGGGATCCAGCAGATCAGATTTTGGTAATTGTGGTGAGCCTTGTACATGGCTCGGCAGGGCGATGATGGTTTTAGATTACCCAATCCTATGATGGGGTGACTCTTCCATGGATAAGGTTTGAGAAAGTTGTTCATATAAGGATTTATCACCTTAGATGCTAAGGAATATGCATTACCAATTGCTTCTATAGCCTTAGTAGGACGACATGTTGGTATCTTAGTATTCATCAAGGCATACTGACCTTTCTAGGTACTCAATGAATACGATACACGATTTGTGCTTAAGGGTTCATACCATCAAGAAAGGTGTGATTAGGGACATCTGATCCATCACTACTCCTCTATGCATTTCTACATATGATGGGTTGGTACAGAAAACCATTGTGGTTGAATTCCTATGGCTGTGTGGATGCAGATAGTGAATTTGAGGAGTGGGAAAGTAGGGGTATAAACTATGGGAGAAGGATGCTGGAATTATTCTCAAGGACTAGACATGTGGGATGTTTTGAGAGGTGTTCCCATGAAAGAGGATCTACAGCTCAGAGCTCATAGAGTGAGTCTAGTCAACCTATAGATGGGAATTTCTTTTTATGTGACGGTTATGGACATCTCGCTAGAGATTGTCCAGACCTCCATACTAAAAGTAGAGAAAATTTTTATGGTCCACCGAGGAATATATAGTGATAGGAACATATGGATCTATAATGTGGAAGATGTGGAAGATGATCTGGTAGATCCGTATAAGGCGATGTACATTTCTACATGTTACCACCACCACCCGAAAGTGGTCCACATCAGGCATAGGGTGCTAGAGAACAAGGGAGGGGAATTCTACATTCGGTTGAGGCGTATAACCCAATAGTTTCAAGAACTATTAGAGGTGTGGCATACATCTACTCTTAGCATTCATATTGAAAGACATGGGTGCTAATCATTCTTTCCTTGTCACGAATATTGTTTGAGACCTAGAGTTTTCGGTTAAACCATTGACTTGACCCTTACGTCTGTATATACCTATAGGAGGAGAATCTATAATCAATCTAGTGTCGATAGTGTGATCCAACCCTTAAGTAAAGAGTTTTGGTCGGATACACTTATTAACAGTGTCGAGGCCTTAAAACATCATTCTTGATATGGATTCTTTATCCACAGTCCATGATCATATTGACTATTTTAGGAAAAGGGTGTAGAATGTACAGAAATAAGGAATAGAGTTTTCCTTGGTTAGAGAAAAGGGAAACCCAAGGATCATAGGATATACTCATGCATAGGAGGGTGTTGTTGAACACTCATGAGTTGGATATCCTTAACCTCGTAGTAGTAGATGTTATGATTTTTTAGTTCCCAACAATAGTGTCAGAATATGTGTACGTCTTTATAGAGGATGTTTTTTGGATTACGTTTCCACTGAGAGATTGATTTCTACATTTTTTGCACCCCATGATGGAACTGATATTAACATCAACCTATCATATGGATTTCACATAGCTTCGTGAGCTGAGGGTGTAGTTAGAGGACTTATTGAATAATGGATTAGCAAGACCACATGTTTGAGGTTATGTTTGGATTTCCATTTCATTAACCAAGTGGTCATAGAGGAAGAGTATCCACAACCAATGGATCAATGATCACTTCAATTAGCTGAAAGGGGAACAGGGGTTCTCAAAGGTTTACATCTGATCAAGGTATCACCAATTGGTAGTATAGGGGGAGGATATACTTAAGATGACATTCAGATGCTGCTATGATCACAATGAGTACATGGTGACGCCATTCTATGTAAAAAACTCCAAAAAATATTTCATGGGACTCATGAACAGGATCATTTAGCCATGAATTAAAAGGGTTTTTCTTTTTTGTGGATAGAGAGGTGCTATAAATAATTTCATCAGTTGAGACATAGTTCGAAAATCTTCCTAGTCATGATATTTCTAAAGTAGGAAGTCAAGTACATGGTCTTTTGAGATTCATCATAGACCAAAAATGGTTATGTCTTGATGTAGAGGGAATTAGTGAATTCATTTGGTTTATGCCAGTTGGGACTAGATGAGCAGAACAGCGCAACCCATGATCTTGAACTGGCTGCAGTTGTCTTTTCATTGAAGATGTTGCGACACTACCTAATGGGAGACCAATTTATCATCTACCCTGAGGACAATAGTCTCAAGTATATATTCAATTAAAATAACTAGAACTTGTGGTAGAGGTGATGGCTAGAGTTCCTACAGAACTATGAATTTGAGATAGTCTATATTCCTTGGAAGAGGGATATGGTGTTGGATTCTCTCAACAAGAGATCCAATTTGTAGTTAATAAACAAGGAATTGGAGTATGTTTCCTCATTATAGTTATCCATTATGTATAGAGTTGAGGTATCTTACCAGCAGTCGATGTTTGTTAATCCTATACCCTTACAGAGAGTCAGGGAGGCACAGTTCAGAGATACCAACTATGAGACTTTACATGCTCAGATGCCCTCAGGGAATATCCCAGATGGATATTCAAAATGTGGGGAGCACATCATTATTTTAAGAGGATGAACAGTAGCACCAGAAACAATGGGGATATGAGGTTATGAGGATGTTTCATACTATTCTCTTAGTTAGTACATCCACCTTTTTATCCTTGAGAGCTCGTTGTGTGTGGATGTGGAATTCCTTTCTTGGGGGTTGAGAGACAAGGGTCTATGGTTGTTTCATGATACTCATTATATGATTATGATCCTGGGATGGGTGATCCTGGAAGTCTTTTGAAATATGTGGGGTCAGGTGGCGTAGTTTTTGTGCTATTAGTAGACACTAAGAGTGGCCAGATACCTCAGGATATGCATGTGGGTGTCGAGGAGGACATCAAGGATGACTGAACTAGTTGGTTCTAGGATTACCAGTTGATATGAAAGATGAGTGCATGTTTGATCAATTTAGTAGTTTGTCAACTCACTATTTCGAGACCCCAGTACTTGAAAGGTATTTTTCACTTTTGATTTTGGGGTTCCAGAATGGAAGTGGAAAATGATATTGATAGAATTCATGACTGGTTTACCACGCATGTCTAGGAGACACGATACCATCTCGGTGATCATTGAACACCTAACAATTTCGACAACTCCTCAACTTTTTGGGAGCATATTTCAGTATAGATCTTGGTATACATCTATATGTAGGAGATAGTTCAACTACACAGAACCCGATCAACGATAGTTTCTGATCGGGATGCTCATTTTCTGTCCGAGTCATAGGGATCAGGGATTAGAAGGAGTGGATCAACTATGGGTATCTGATTCATTTAGTACATTCCTGGTGGTAGCATGATAATCTATGAGAGACCACATGAGAGTGGGTGGCTCAGATTCGTTCTTGTTTTCCTCATCTATTTGGGTATCCTATGGTTTGACTTTTGGGTATGTAAATCCCTAAGGTTGAGGGAATGTAATAACTCAAATTTTCCTGATTTTCTATTTAGAATATGTTTCAGAAAGTTATGAGACCAGGAACATAGACAATGTGTGATTCTGAGGCCCAGTGTGCCCATAATGGTTTGGAGAAAAATTATAGGTTTTTAATAGTGAGTGGATGATATTTTCCAAAAAAATTGAAATAACATCTAAATGGGTGTGAGGATCCAAAATACATGGGAGACGTTGAGCCTAGAGTTGTGGATTTACCAAAGGTGGGACTTAACATTACTCTATGTGGGTCTTCTTTGGAAAAAACAGGAAAATGGAATAACCATAAATAAAATAATAATAAAATTGTTTTATTTTATAAAATCCTAAAATCTCATAAACGGTCACTAATGTTTGAAATCAGAGACCACCATTGAGTTTGTAAGGGGTGTATTCCTTATGTAATGCCTAACATCAGATGATTCATTCTTACTATAAATGATAATTTTTTGGATGTTTTAAAGGAGAAAAAAATAAACTCAAAAAATTTATTTTATTTATTTGTGATATTTTTTTATGTCGCATAGACACTGTGATACCATGATATGGAATCCTATTTACTTTCATAATTGAAACAGCGGAGCGATGATGCAACACAGTGACACGAAAACACAGAAATATGTTTTCATTATTAAACATCTTGGTAGGGATATGATATTAAATTTAAAATCATAGAGAAATTCCCAAGAATATCTAGGGAAGAAATGAATTGGTGAAGCCTCTCTTTGGTGAATGACGGACGACGACGAGATGATGGGATGAGATTAGTCATGGAATGATTGTTGAAGATGAAGAAATTTTTTCACTGATTGATCCAAACTCAATTTAGGGTGAGAGTTTTGTTTCATTTCTATTCCAAATATTTATACCTATGATGAATGTGATTTAATTGCCGAACGGATTAACCCATGGGTTGTGCGTATTGGGTGTTGGGATTATTCTATTGTGGGAGTTGTTATATTATTAAAAAATGTTTCAATTTAATAATTTTCTACTCGTTCGTTAAATTATAACTAGGAAGGATCAATTCCAACAAAAACAATGCCAATATCCATTCATTTTTCATGTTCATGGGCATTTCTTTTACTCCTTCCTCGTTTTTCGATTCTCTATTTTTCACAATCAAAAGATCCTTGAACCTTCAATATATGGCACAATGATCAAGGTTGGGATCCAACCCCATGGTGGTGCAAGGTGTAGGCAACATGAGGTAGTGTCTAGAGGTGGTGGCTCCGACCATTTCAAGTGGAGGACGATGAGATGAGGCCATTGAGGGCGGATGTGGAACTCACCCAACAGGGTGGTCGGTCTAGTCCAACGTGATAAGATGGCTGCTAGTGGGGAGGTTGGAGGATAAGAGTACATCATCCTGGTAGGGAGGAAAACCAAGAAGACAAAACAAAACGGCCACTAGAAGCGTGACCATCAGCTACAGCAACCCGCGGTCCAGGCCGGACCACGACGATGAGACAACCCAAGGCACAAAGGTGGTGTGACATTGTATAGCCGGACTGTGTATGAGGAGGGCCTGTCATGGATTAAGTTTTAGGAAAAGACCAGGAGGATAATAAAGGAGGCTGTAGAGGATCTAGCGATGTGGCTGGAGCCACGTCAGAGGAGGGTCCCACAGTAGAGTCGTGGGTTATGGTGGCTAACTCAAACTGACTACACCACGCAGTCCAGTCGCATTGACTGAGAAATGCAGGCAGTTGAGCCACGTGCGGCATAATGGTCGGCCTGACAGGTTTTACCTTGAATCCCAATGGTCCATAGTTTAGTAGGCCCAATGGACCAGTTTAGACCGACCTAGATTAGGTTGGGTCACTCGAACCAGATAGGGTCTGGTTAGACCCAAACCAAACTAGGTACTATTTAAAAAATGGATATAACTTTTAAACGAAAGGTATGTTTTATTATCTATTTACAAATTTTGGACCCTTACGACAGGATAGGTAGTTTTGATATTGATTCAAGGGTTTTTAGTTTGGACTTGTGTAGGTGCAGAGTTTCTATTGGTTCTTCCCTCGATGGTTCAACGGAGCATTGTGTCCACATCATTGGAAAACAATCCCCTCATTAGGATGAGTCCTTGATATAGTTGTGGAAACCCTCCTTAGCACTAGAGTTATAGTATATCAACCCTCATAGAGTATTTTGGGGATTGACGTGACCCTCACGTACATGGAATTAATTCTATATCCAGTGGGCCATAAGGATAGGTTTCTCAGTATTATTTAAGTAGAATACCCTACTTTGGAGATTAATATAGATAATGTTGTCATAATTCTCTTAGAATAATCCTCTCTCTATATATCATTACCTTGACAATTGTATTTCTCTTTGGATGGACCAAATTTGAGAGGCCACTTTGTAAGAGTCTCTGATAAAATCAATGGTTGTGGTGTGAGTGATCACAAAATGATCATTCCTCTAGTAGAATCTTGTTGATAATTTTTATTTGTGATATTGAGACTCAATATCTTAGTGGGACCATATATCTCATAGAACATTCGTGACGTATCAAGACCAGGTGTTCTCTTATATTCTTTTGGTTGACATATTCTACATGCTTACTATCAGATGGTGTGAGGAGTGATATCTCATAGAATGAACATTCTACGAGCTAAACAATATGGAAGAAAGTGGAGTAGACATTGAGTATTGGAATCCTTTATGATTATACCATGATGTTCTCGTTTTATGTGTGGTATCCATATACTTGAGTTGTAATGACTATAACCACTTAGCGATGTTTTCTTTTTTGACCTTTACTTCTTATTTCGGGGTGTCATACTGAGTATTTTGTTACTCATGCCTGTAAGGGATTTTCCCACCTGTGTCGTGTCTTTTGTAGATGATTGATGCTTTGATGGAGTCCTTAGTGTACCAGGGCCAAGTGATTATTAGAGAGACCCGACAGTCAAGGCGTACTTCTACAGCTTCAAATAGTTGTTATGTACCTACCCTTCCGGTAGGCTTTTTAGGAGTTCCACAAAATTGTACCTTTATACATTTTTATTTTTGTTGGTCTTGTATTCTGGGACTGTTTACTTTCAATTTTCTAAAATTGTACAGTAAGTTGGTTTCTAAGTGGTATTCCTAGTTGATAAATTAGTGTTTTCAAATTCAGTACTTTTTCTTGGAGACGTATTCATGTGTATAGGTACTTAAGAAAATGCCTGCAATTTGAGGGATATACCTACTCGGTGCTATTAACCAACCCCTAGGCTATGGGAGGTGGGCCTATGGTAGTCACAACATGGTCCCCATTAGGATGGGTCATGCCACAATAACAACAACAAGTTGTGGTATTTTTAAAAACACGACCAATGACTCAAAACTCATATTCCTCTACATTATTTAATTTTAATAAACATATATATGTAAATTTATGAAATCATTATATTCCCTTTAAATTAACATTTTTTTATCAACTTATGGAAGATTTTCAAAAACCTTCATTATTAATTTTTATTGCAATATGGAAAAGCAATTTTTTTTATATAAACCATCAATGACCCAAGCTTCATCCTCCTAAGTCCCATATTTTTTTTTTCTTCTTAGATTTCTAGAATCTCTCATCCCTCATTTGATCCAAAAACCGGTAAGGGATTCTTTTATTACATCGAATTAATTTGTTTTATAATTATTTATATATATATTTGTATATAAATTTCATATATTTTTATATATATATAAATATTTATACATATATGACTATATATTATTAGAAAATATAAGATAAGGGTTTTGATTTAAATTTTTATTTCTAAAACCTTTGGTTTGTAAAAGATTAATTATTTTTTTAAATTATATTTTTTTAGAAATATGTACATATATATATATATATATATATATATATATATGAATTTATATCTATCTATATAACAGAATATATTCTGATATTATAAGATAAGGGTTTTTGTTTTAAATTTTAATTCTAAGTCTATGGTTTTCATGAGTTTAATTTTATTATTGGTAAAATTATGTTGATTATAAGGATATATATATATATATATATCTTTAAGATTTTTTTGAATAGAGGTTTTGTGTTAAATTTTATCTCTAAGATAACATGTTGTAAGAAAATCATTAATTTTAATAAAATGGTTTGATTATATTTTTTTTCTATAATTTATTTATAATGATTTATATATATATATATATATATAAATTTATATTTATTTATTTTAAGAAATTGAAGGGATGAAGTATTCATTTTCAATTTAATATAAAAAGGTTTTGAAATTGTTTTTATTCTATAATTTTATGGTTTATATTATTTATGTAACTTTTGTTTATAAATGATAACTATTATCATTTTATGTGCTTAACCAATAGAAACTATTATTTCATGTTTGAAATTTCATTCTCACTATTTGGAATGTCATGAAAAATTAGGTTTTCCCTTTATCTAACTTATAAATGGCACTTTGTTTATTTTAATCAAGTGTGAACATATTTTATTATGAATTTTATTTAAAACAAATTAATAAGTATAGACATATTTAATCACCATATTATCCAATAAATGATCATTTAAACACCCAATAATATGTGAATGAAATGTTTTAAGGAATCTTAGTTTCCTTTAAGGAAAATAATTTTATGAATATATTTTATAAATATTTTGGTTTGGGATTGAGAAAAGGATATACATTGAAGGTGTTTTGAAAAATGGAAATATATTAATGAATGTTATGTATTGGGGAATGAAACCAGAAGTCTTCAGGGAACATAGTTCTATATGAGTTATGACTTGCGTCTCTATTGATTTCATTATGGTCTACCAAGTATCAGAAATGACAACCCAAAATTTATTTTTTTCTCATGGAAGAAATCCTGGAAATCTTTTCAATTATAATTATTTTGAGAAATGATGATTTTATATATTATTTTTAGTATACAGTCATTAGGAAAATATAATTTTATATATGTATGTTTAATTTTATGATATGTTTTATAAGAATTTAGTATCTATTTTAAAACCCCTTACTCAACATTCTAATTTCACACCCTACATATTAAATTCATTTTTTTTGGTTTTGTAGATTAATCATTGGTGTATTTTTATGTGGAGGCATCACATTAATGATTATTTTGTTTATTTAATTTCATTTTGTATAGTTTATTTTGAAATGTAATATTTGAATCTAATTCTCTAAAACCTAGATTATTAAAGGACTTTTGTTGTGTAATTATTCTATTTATTTCGTAGAAAAATATCGTAGTATGTTTTAGCACTGGCTTTAGGATATAAGGATATGGATCACTACAGTTGGTTTTAAAAGAAGATTCTAGATAATATTGGAATACTACAAAAAAATATGCATACCTCCCTTATAAAAAAAATATTTTCCGTGACATTTTAAATGGAATGTAGAATATCACAAACCTACAATTTGTCCCATCCTCATGAGAGACTTGGAAAGATAAAGTGAAAATCTTGTTCAGATATATTCGAGCCTTTCAGAAATATTCTTTTATGATGAAAACTTATTTATCAAATATTAACACTCCTAGTACACTCCGAATATTCTGAGGATCGTGTTTCATTTATTTTCTCATAGTGAATGAAAAAATGAGTTTTATGAACATAAAAGAAACTATTTTCAAGTTCTCTTCAAATGTTTTACCACATCCTAAAAGTTTCATTCCTTAAGTAATTTCTCAGATGCTACTGAAGGGGTTTGTAATGACCAAAACTTTTATTAATGTAAATTCCTCTTAATCTAATTAAATGTTTTAGTATGTAAAATGGTTATATAACATAATAACTTCATTGGTTTTATGATTTTGGATTTTTAAAATATGGTTAATAATTGTTACTATTGCTAATACAGACTTTGAACAGTGACCACATGATTAGTATAAATATTGGTCTTTAACAAATCCAATTTACTCAGACAAAGGGAGTGATGTCCTCATCCAATATACTTTCCCCGTATGAAGCCCATTTTTCAAATATTGAAAAGGAGGTGGTATTATTGGGAATTTTTCTTAACCAATCCCAAGCTGAGTTTAAACATGTTGAGCTCGAATGGAACTACCTATGTGAGATGTGGATGTTGATAGAGATTACCACCCAAACATTGTTATCTGAGCCACCCCAAGAGTCGGTCACTATCGTACATCTTACCCTTCGGTATTATGCAGGTGTTATAAGGTGTTTTGTAACATGACTTTATCACTATGATTATGTGAATTATTTTTGTATATAATTAATTTTATACAGTAATTTTATTATTTTTACGTTGTAAATAGTTTTTAAAGAACAAACTTTTTTTTACTTCATATTCAATTAAGAAATATATTTTAAAGAATTAATGGATTTTTGAATTAAATAATTTTTTAATTAAATATTATTAGTAAATTACTTTTTATAGAATATAAATAACTATATAATTATTATGATTTCAATAGTGATTTTTATTAATGATTGAAAGCTATTTTGGACAAAACCGATGAATTTTTTATAAATGTCGGTTTTTATTTTAAATGTAAAAATGAACATACGTAGAAAATTATTTAGATAAAATTAATATTATTTTTGGAATTGGAATGTCGAAATTATCCAATGGTGAATTTTTCATAATTTTTTGAGATAGTCGAATTTTTTGGGTAAAAATGAAATACCGTTTAAATATATAATGTGTTTTATGAATTCATAATGACCCAATAGTGATGTAATAAAATAATATAAACATAATTTTCTCCCTATATATGTTTTAATATTAAAATAATTTGATTTTTGTTTTGTTTTATTAATTCTACAATGTTTTAGTAGCCCCTTCAAGACTTATAAAACATTTTAGCTTTTTAAATTGATTTCCTTGAGAGTGTGACTCACCTCTACATAAGAAACCCTATTGTTTTAAGATTTTAATCCATTTTCCATATAAAATATTTTTTTCCACTCCCATTTGGAAAAAACTATGTGCAAACATTTTGGGTTGGTTTGTGGTTTGGATTAGTTTAATGTGTGGTGACCCAAAACTGAATAATAAAGAATTCCATCTCCTTTCCTATATAAGCCCACCCATGTTACCACTTCTTCTTCACTCAAATCCTTTATAGTTTTTCCAAACAGTACCATCCCCTCTATAATCCTCCCACGACATTCCAAGCTCCCAAGAAGCCTATTTCAAGACTCTCCCAAGCCTTTGGGATGACACTTTTATGTAAGGGATTCCTTCCTTTCTCATTTTATCCATGTTTCATAATATTGCTATGCCCTTTTATATTCAATTATAAATGTTGGGGTATGATTTTAAACCTCCCCCATGCTTCCTTATTTATTTTTTAAGGATTAGAGACCCCTTTTCTTTCCCATTAATTGCTAACATGTACACCCATTACCATGCCGAAATTCTGTAAAGAACTTCACTCTTCATTTTCATTCAAGCAATTATTGTGTGTAATAAATCCGAATTCCATTAATTGTATTGGTAAATGGATCTGTATGACCCCATTACTGTCCATTTTATGTAAATATGATGATACACCATTTTCTCTCTCATTAAACTCTTTTTATGAAGTCTTATGTCACGCTATTATGGTGCCGAAATTACACAGCAATTTTCCAAGCCAAAATCATTATGTAGTGAATACCATGAAAAATTCTCTATCATGGGTATTCACCACTATGCATAGTTACTTTTTTATTTTAGAGTTTCATATATGAATTCCACATTCCATTTTCATGGAATAAATGATGGTTCATTGATTTTTTATTATCCAAGTGGCATAGTTATGCATGAAATGAAATGTTTAAGAAGGGTGTCCCCTAATAGTGCTCCAATGCTTTAGGTAAAGGTTAGTATCATGATACGTAAATTTAAATGAGGATTTAAACACTATAATTCATGTTAAATGAAGATTTACTCATTCTAATTCAAGTGAAATTATGGTTTAATCATGCTCCATGTGCAATGAGCCTTGGCTCATGCTAATTCCTTATTAAGTGTTTTTGCCACATTTCCATGTTATGATTATCATGCTATATCATGACTTTATATTCATTTTATTTTATACTCCATTTGTATTACTATTTCCAATCATGTGTTTTATTTTTCATGTTATGCCTTTTTTTCTCCCTTAATGGGTTTTATAGATCACCTTTTTCACATGTATTTCCTCAGGTTATCACATTCAATGCTAAGTATGAGGGAATGTTATGGTTATATAAATGAATATTTCAATAAAGATATTTTTTGTTTTATGTTTTAAGTAGTTATGTAATGTTATTAAGCCTAAAATACACTATACCTCTCAATATTCAATGTTTTATCAAGTGAAGAGTTTATTTAATAAATCATGTTTATGTGTTTAATAAAAAGCATGGTAATTATAAGGGTGACCTTCGTATAGCTTATCTGTATCAAGTCTTGAACATCAGTTTGTATAGGATACAAAATTATTTAAATTTTTTTGAAAATTAGGTAGTTAGTTTGGTTTATAGAAATTGGGTCCATTATTATGTCTCCAAACGTTTTACCATTCATGCTTTTTACTAAAGATCCAATCACTGTATACAACAGTTTTACCCAAGTTCATCGAGTTGTGTTTAGAAAAATGACATTGATGAACAAAGAGCTACATTGGAAAATATGACATTGGAGATTCACTAAAACTTGTGGATTTGGTGAAGGTATGAATAAAATGTTATAATCAAAATATGATAATTAATAATAATTAAGTTTTATTTGTAGGAACAACAAGATTTAAGCCTAAAGGAAAAAACTTGTATGAATATCTCTACTAATGAATTGTGAGGGCATAATTCTCTTAAGGAGGGATAATGCAATGCCATAAACCAATATTGTCATTTTTTTTCAGTTTTATTATTAGTTATATACAAAACAATTATTCAATCAAATAAATTCAAAAAATAAAAACAAATGATAAATTATTTCATTAATAAAACACTAATAAATTACATCATTACACGAAAAATACATCAACTCCTTCAGAAAACTCATTACAGGGCCCAACACAATAACTGGAACACCACCATGTAAAACAAGTATACCAAATGTGTATTTGAGATCCTCAAAATTTTCCATAATTAAAAACAATAGGGTCAGTACTATAGAAAGAATACTAAGTGTTGGGTAGATTTATATCATTATTCTTGTAAAAAAGATATAATTTATAATGTTTTAGAATTTCCTTTGACATGTATTTATTTGGTTTATGTGACGGTTGTAAAAAAATAGCTATTTGAATTAATTTATAATGACTTTTGATGTTTTTAACCATTTTTTCTTACTGTAATTTTGTTGTTGGATGTTTTAAAAATCTAAAATGAATTTAAAATAATATTTAAAAATAATAAAATTAATGACATGTGATTTTTAAATTAATAATTTGATATTATAACGATGTATTTTATAAATAAAATTTAGTAAATTTTATATAAGAATAACAAAATTAACTTTTAAAAAATATGTATACATAAGTCATAAAAATATTAATAGGTGGATTATTTTCGTTGTGTTTAAATAAATTATTTTTTACAAAAACATTTCTATATACCCACACAACTAACATCAGCCTTTAAGTCCAAGCCCTCATGGTCTAGTGGGGGCACAATAGAATCAAACTCAAGGAATAGCTGGTCTACCTCTGTATAAGAAGATTTTCGAATAGAGTATAAATAGATTGAGAACTAGTCTAGCTATAGGTTGGGTGAAATCCCACACAGCCCATGTATAAGGTCATTGTGATGTGGGTTTTCTTATTGTCAGACAACACCTTCCACGCCCAGACTTTCGAAGTGATCCCAGAGACCATTCGATTTCAATTTTGGATACATTTTTAAAATGTGAGATCTAATCTCGGTCATCTGACAATGTCTGAGTCATCTTAATTTTATGCATCCATTTTTTGATCAGTCCTCCTTTAACAAATAATAGGTTTTTTAGACCATCTTATTATCTCAGATATGATCCCATCCCACCATCTAGATCTCAACTGTCACCCTCATTGAGCCCATTCACGATGCATTGTTGGTTTTCTAATGGGTGTAATCCGCACCCTTTTATCAAAGTAGGATGATCCAAGTCCCCCTTTCTTCTTTGTGGAACTTGCATCACAGCTATTCCCATCGCACAAAGGTTAGCTGCTAGAACATTTTCATCCCCCACATTTCTTCCTCAATCATACATCGACCCATTATGATCCTTCCATATCCATCCATGCCCCCATGCTCACTTATTTTTCCATAGCAGCGATGAGTTTGAGTTATTATGAATCCAAGCCTATGACTCAAAACATGGATTCCTATAAAATTTTTAATTTTAATAAAAATATATGTGTTTTTTTAATTATTTGTATTCTCTTTTAATTATTTTTTTCATGTATCTTGGGAAAATTTTTAAAACATTTCAGTATCCTTTTTTATTACAACATCAATATAATTATTTTTTATATAAACCCTCAAATACCCAGTCCTCATCCTCCCAATTCCCCAATTTTGTTCTGCAAAAATTTCCAGAATCTCTCATCTCTTGTTTGATCCAAAAACATGTATGGGTTTAATTTAATATATAAAATTATTTTTTGGTCTATATATATATATATTTTTGTTTGTATATATATATATTGCATATATGTGTGTGTGTGTTTGTGTATATAAACATATATAATTATATATTTTCAAAAAATATAAGATAAAGGTGTTGATTTGAATGTTTATTTCTAAAACATTGGTTTGTAAGGGTTTAATTGTTTTTTATTGTGTTATACTGTTTTAAAAACATATACATATATGCATGTATATTGGAATTTTTGTCTATCTATTTAACTTAATATTTTTAGATGATATCAGATAAGGGTTTTTGTTTTGAATTTTATTTCTAATCATGTGTTTTTAATGGGTTTAATTTTATTATTGGTCAATTTATGTTGATTATAAATACATATATATATATATATATATATATATTTCTATCTTTAATATTTTATTAAATAGATTTTATGATTATTATTTTTTATATATGAAAATATTTGGTATGAAACTCATTTATTTTTATTAAAGGGTTTGATTATATTTTTGTTCTATAATTTTATATATAATGACTTAAATATTTATGTGTATATATATATATCAATTTATTTTAATAAATATAATGTATTAGGAGTTCATTTTCAATTCTATGTGAAAAGTTCTTGAAATTGTTCTTAGTCTATCTTTTTTTGTTATATATTTTATTTGTAATTTTTTTTAAATGATAATTATTATCATTTTATTTGATAAACAAAAACAATCTATTATTTTCTATGAGAAATGGCACATGATCCCTTTGTTATATCATGTATAATTATAAGTGAAAATTATCAAAATTATGTGTTCCACTCCATGCATTTTAATCAAGTGTTCACATATTTTATTATGCAATTTATTTATAACTTTTAAATAAGTATAAATTTTTTTTGTAATGTGATTCTCCAAAAAATGGTTTAACATACTCTCAATAAAATGTTGATGACATTTTATATGGAAGGTTATTTTTCATTAAAGAAGAAACTTTTACGTATGTGTTTCATAAATTTTTTGGTTTAGGATTGATAAAATTTTGTCCATTTAAAATGTTTCAAAAATTGGTACTAGTATATTGAATGTAATGTTATGGGGAGTGAACTCAAAAGTCTTAAGGGTTCTTTGTTCCAAATGAGTTATGACTAGTGGACTTATAGCTTTTATTATCATCTTCCAGGTATTGTAAATGACCCACCAAAATTTATTATTTCTAATATAGATAACAAAAATATCTTTTTCATTTTAATTATATTGAGAAGCTATTATTTTCTAAATTATTATTAATTATATACACATTCTAAAAATCTATTATTATGTATGTATGTTTATTTTAAAAACATGTTTTAAAATAATTTAGTAATTCTTTTAAAAACCCTTAATGAGCAATCTAAATGAACACCCTACACTTTAATTTCAATTTTTTATGTTTAATAGATTTATTATTTATGTATCATACTATGTGGAGGCAGCACATTAAAGATTATTTTTTAATTTAATTTCATTATATACAGTTTTGTTAAAATTGAATATTTTTATCCAATTATCCAAAAACCTAGACTAGTAAGGGTCCTATTTTGTGTAATTAATTGAGTAATTCTTCAATTTGTTTTATCCAAAAATGTTTTTGCACCAGAATTGAGATACTAGGGTCTGGGTCTTTATAATTAGTATCAGAGGAACTATCTAAATAATTTTGGAAAACAAGAACAAATAAAAAAAATTAAGCATACTTTTGTTGTTAAAAATATTATTTTCATTGATATTTTTAAATGAAAGGAAGAATATCACAAACTAATATTTGGACCCTTCCATATGTGATACTTGATTATATAATGTTAAAATCGTTTTCGGATGAATTCAATCATTTCATAAATATTCATTTATTATGAAAACATCTTTATAAAATTTCCAATATTCCTTGTATGCTCTAAATATTCTGAGGATCACGATTCATTTATTTTCTCACAGTTCATTGATATACCCCTTGGGCATCATTAGTTCCCAATGTTACTATGAAAAAACAAAATTTATAAAACCCAAACAATTCTACTCAATTAATTGAAACCTAGTATTAGGAAATATTAGGATTGAATACATAGAGACAGAGCGTATGTTTTAAATTAATTAGGGAAACATTATTTGAACTTGTTTAATTTGTTTGAGAAAAGAGAAATAATAGAAGTGGTGATTGGGGTTTGAAATATCGGGATGAGAGGCATGTCAGGTTCAATAATTTCAGGTTTTTTTCTAGGGATTTCATTTATTATTGGGTTTATTCGTGCTTGGTTTTAGAATTTGGTTAGCAGGGTTACTTGGTCTTGGTGTCCTACAAAAACAATGTGGTTGCACCTTTTGAATGGTCATCTACTTGGTTCAGTCACAAAATAAGGAGACACAAAACCACTTTTAAACATAACCGAATATGTAATGGATAATGGTCATACACAAACTAAGGCTATTAATTGATACAATAAATTTTACAATTATAGACCATTGTAATGATCATGTAATATGAAAAGAAGAATACATGGAACCTAATAAGTAGTTTAGAAAAATCCAAAAGATAAATAAGGGATAAATATGATTCGTAATATCATATCCCCCTAAGATCGTGTCACTTGGAACTAGGAGACTACTCACTCATGAAGAGAGTGAGTAACATGGGTACTTGAAAAATAAAGGTGGTAAAGAGAGGGTTTGGATCATTTGGTGGCTATCCCTTGGTGTCACATTTCCTTCTTCAATCCCCGATTATTTTAGGAGGGAGCCTGGTGGTTTCCCTTTATCGGGAAGGTCATCCATAACCTACAACCTCATGTTCGATATTTTTTTCTATGTGTGGACGCCTACAGGATGTGTTCCTGGGTTACAAAACTAGTATTTCAGATCTGGTTTTTACTCCACCACATTTAATCCATGTATGTTTCTCTAACTATTTTACTTTAATCACGATCTGTACTTAGCTTTCATGATGTGCATCTTGGTCATGACTTGTACAGTGGAGATCATTTTCAATTGATGGGGTCACGAAGTGTACTTGTGGTACACGACGTGTAGTTGTTTTTCCTCAATTTCCATCACCTCTTCTCTCTCAACATTCTATTGTCACACCGCGAGAAAATTTCATAGATAGAACCGTCATTCGGATCATATTTCCTCCCCTTTTCATTCCCATTTCATAAATCCATCATTTCCTACCATAAAAAATTAAACAGGTCAGATCATTCCAAAATTTGCAAGATTAATTATTTCAATACACAATTCAATAAAAAAATATTCTAAAATATATGAATTAAATTCATGTATCATGCATGAATATAATTTATTTTATGCACTTAATGGAATTAATTTTAAGGGTCTCTTCAAATGTTTTAACATGTCTAAAAAGTTTCAGATCTTAAAGAATTTTTTATAAGCTGCTAAGGAGGGTAACCTCCGAGAAACTAATATATATAAAGTATTTATCTTTAGTTCATATCGGAGAATTTATGATTTTAAAATTTTATAAAATGAGGTAGTTTGGTTGGTTTATAGAAATTTACTCTATTATAATGTCTCCAAACTTTTCACCTCTCATGGATACTTAAGATCCAATCATTTTATACACGATTTTGACTCTAGATTTTCGAGTTATTCTTAGAAAAAAGAAATTGAAGAATGTATAACTTCTGTGGTAATTAGGAAAACAAATAATCACCAAAACTGGTGGATTTGGGGAAGGTGTGAATTAAATTTTATAATTTAAATTTTATAGTAAATGATAATTATGTTTTTTATAGGAACAACAAAATTGATGTTTTCACGAATAAAATTTTCGGAATATGTATACCAATGAATTTCATGTGTGCAAATTTCATAAGGGTGTAAAATGAAATTCCCCAAAAAAATTGTGTAATTGTTTTGGTTAATTTTGTTATTATTTATATACAAACAAATGACATTTAATTAGATAAGTTCAAGAAAATAAAAAACTATAAGAAATACTTCCATTAATAATACACATATACATTACATCATTTAAAGGAAAAATACCTCAACTTCTGTAGAAAACTCATTACAAGACTTAAAATAATAACAAGAACACCACCAAGTAAAACGAGTAGACCAAATGTGTAGTTGACATGATCTGAATTTTCTAAAATTAAAAAGGTTATGACAAGCAGTATAGAAAGAACACTGAGAATCAGGGAGATCTAGAGCATCGTTCTTGTTTGAAATAAATAATTTTTGATGTTTAGGAAATGACATAGATAGGTATTTGTACGGTTTATGGGACAATTATAGAAAATACCTATTGTAATTTATTTTTATTTACTGTTTTTATTTTTAATTGATGGGTCTTTTTTTAATTTTATTGTTGGATGTTTTAAACATCTAAAATGAATTTAAAATAATATTTAAAAATAAAAAATTTAATGGCTTGTAATTTTTTAATTAATAATTTGATATTATAACCATAGATTTGATAAATATAATTTCATAAATTACAAATAATAATTAGAGAATAAAATTTTTTAAAATTATTTATACATAAGTCATACAAAATAAACTGTAGATGATTTTGGTTGTGTTAAAATATTTTTTAAAAAATAAAATAAAATAATGTACCCACACAACCAATATAAGCAATTAAGGCTAAGCCCTCAAGGTCCAGTGGAGGTAAAAAATAAGACAACTCAAGAAATATCAATCCAGCTCACATATAAGGAATGTTTTGAACTGAGTATAGTTGGACCAAGAACCAGTTCTGGAGTAGGTAGAGAAAAAGCATGCACGACCAGTGTATAAGGTTGTTGTGTTGTGTGTTTTTGTGTTATAAAAGAATTCCATCTATTCCCACACTTACAAATAAATCCTCGAAACCAAACTCTTTTGAGTTGGGATGTGTTTTTAGAATGCAAGATATAATCTTGAGCGCCTGATCGAGTTTAATTCATCCTAATCGTCTGCCTCCTTTTTCCGATCGGGCCTCCTCAAATAAACATTATGTTTTTTGGACTATTTCATTTTCTCGGATATGATCCCATCCGTATATCCAAATCTCAACCCTCTCCATCATTGATCTCATTCATACCTCATAGTTGGTCTGCCCATGGGTGTAATACTATCCCTTAGATCAATGTAGTAAGGTCTTTGAGGTCTCCCATTTCTTCATCGTTGATCATGTTCCACACTTATTCTCATCACATAAGTTTTTTCCTTGCTGGAACATTTTCCTCCACTTTTCTTTTTCATCTCTACACTGACCCATGATTCTCTTTATATATCCATCCATGGCCCTGTGCTCACTTCTTTTTTCATAACAATGATGATTTTAGGTTATTTTAAAACCCAACCAGTGACTCATAACCCATATTCCTCAACATGTTTTGATTTGCATAAAAATATATATGTAATTTTTTGTATTCATTATATTCTCTTTTAATTAATTTTTTTGTCTAAATTTTCCCAATTTTATAATACCTTCGGTATCTTTGTTTATTTCAACTTTGATATAAAATTTTTTATATATGAACCCTCAAATACATAATCCACATCTTCTCAAGTACCCCATTTTTGTTCTGATCAAATTTTTTAAATCACTAATACATCATTTGATACAAAAACATGCATGGGATTATTTTAGTACATCAAATTGTTTTTGTTTTAAAAATAGTTATATATATATATGTATATATATAACATATATGTGTGAGTGTGTGTCTGTGTACATATAAATATATGATTATATATTTTCAGAAAATATAAGATAGGGGTTTTGATTTAAATGTTTATTTCTAAAACATCTAGTTCATAAGGGTTTAATTATATTTTATCATATTTTTTTTACAAATATATGCATATATATATATATGTGTGTGTGTGTGTGTGTGTGTGTGAATTTATATCTATCTAAATAATTTAATATATTCATATGTTATAAGATAAGGGTTTTTTTTGAAATTTTAATTCTAAGCCTATTGTTTGCATGTGTTTAATTTTATTATTGGTCAAATTGTGTTGATTATAAATATATATATGTGTGGGAGTGTATCTATATTTATATATTTCTAATTTTATTAAATAAAATTTTTGTTTTAAATTTTTCTCTATGATTATATGTTTTAAAAAATCATTTATTTGTAGAAAATGGTTTTATTATATTTTAATTTTATCATTTTCTATATAATGATTTATATGTGTATATATAAAAATGTATATAAATTTATTTTAAAAAATAAAAGGGATTAGGCATTCATTTTCAATTTTAGATGAAAAGTTTTTGAAATTGTTCATAGTTTATCTTTTTATGGTTTATATTTTATGTTTAACATTTTTTTATAAATGATAATTATTATCATTTTATGTGCTAAACAAAAAAAGGATATTATTTCATGTTTGAAATGGAATCTCCACCTCTTGGTAAGTCATTCATAATTAGGTATGGCCATTATCTATCTTATAAGTGGATCTCTGTGCATTTAAATCAAGTTTCCACATATTTCATTATGGATTTATTTGTAACATTTAAATAAGTATAGAAATTTTTAAACATGTGATTCTTCAAAAAATGGTTTTAGAATCTCTCAATAAAATGTTGATGAAAAGTTATAAGGAATTTTATCTTCCTTTAAAAAAAATTAAGGTATGTATTTTGAAATTTTTTTGGTTAGGATTGAGAAATACATGTATTAGGAATTTTTTTTGAAATTGGAACTGTTATAATAAATGTAGTGTAATGGGGAGTTAACCCATATGTATTAAGGGAAAATTTATTTCATGTGATTTATGACTAGTGGAATTATAGTTTTTATTATGGTCTACCAGGTATCATAAATGACCCACCAAAAATTATTATTTTCAAGAGAGAAATCTCAATGATCTTTTAAAATATAATTATTTTGATAAATTATGGTTTTCTAAATTATTATATAGTATAAAAATGTTATGAAAATATAATATGATGTTTGTATGCTTATTTCAATGATATGTTTAAAATAATTTTATAATTGTTTTAGTAACCCATTAATAGGAATTCTAAATTCTCACCAATGGTTTTAAATTCATTTTTTTCATGCTTAGTATATTTATCAGTAATGTATTTTTGTATGTAGAGGCAACACACTGAATGTTATTTTATTTATTTAATTTTATTTTATAATGATTTGATAAAATTTTATATTTGTATCTACTTCTTAAAAACCTAAATAATTACAGGCCATCAGTTGTGTAATGTGTTTTTTAATTATTCAAATTATTTTATAAAAAAATAAACATCATGTTATAGAACTGACACTGGGATACAAGGGTTTGGTTCATTATAATGACCATGGATTTTTATGGAGATATTCCATCTCACAAAACCTCTATTGAGAGTGAATATATATCCTAACTATGGTTTTATATCATCTAGATCTATTTGGGATCTAGTATATGCATTTCCCCAGATGTCTAGTTCTTATTGTCCTCTATTGATGATGAAAATATAATTAGTATTCCTAATATACTGATGGATAGTCTTGACTGCAGTCCAATGACGATAACCTAGGTTATATAGATATATTTTTACCTTGTTTAATTCATAGGTGGCATCTAGCCTTATACATATAATAGTATACACGACTTCCCCAATCCCTTACTCACATTGGATCTTTATCATCCTCTCCCACACTCTATCTTCATATGTATGGGAACTAGTTTTATTTGAAAGCTGGTTTCCATGTGACAATTCTAACGATCCCCTTTAAGATTGTTTCACTCTAAATCTATTTAGTATCAGGTCAATGTTTGTTATTTATCATAGACCTATAATCTTATTACATATATCACAATGGATCTTAATCCCAATAATATATTATTCTTTATCAAAATCTTTCATGGAGAATCATGTGTTCAACCAAACATAAACTAACTATAATAGTGGTATTTTTTCTTAATAAGTAGCATGTCATCAACAAAATCTATTAATAAAATGGCTGCACATCCAATAAATTACTTATATACACAAGGCTCACCTTCTTTATTTATGAAACAAATTAAATAATCAAATTATGAAACTGAATTTTCCATGACTTATTCTTTAATTTACAAAAAAAATGGACCCATATAACTTTAATACCTTATTGGCATCCTTTGGAGTCACACACCCTTCTGGTTGTGTCATGTAAACATCTTCCTGAAAGATATTATTCAAAAATCTGTTTTTACATCCATATTCAAAATTTCATGGTCATGTTATAGTTCTATAACAAGTAAAATTATTATTTATTTCATTATAGAAAATGTTGAAAAAAAATCATTGTAAATTTATGATGTTTTATGAACCCTTTTTCAACAATTTTTTTTATTATATGTTCTTTTTTTCCTAAACATGTCCATTTTATTCTTTGAATACACATTTATAAACAATGTTATTTACACCCATTGAATGATACACCAAAATCTAGAATTTTTTTTGAAATAAGGAATTCATTTCAAAATTTATACCTTATTTAAAGCTGGAAACATATCTTCCACCTATAGATTCATTGTAGGTTAGAAAATGATTATTATCAATTAATAATGAGCCATAATCCTTATTGAATATTAAAATATATCATTGATGTTCTCCAATATCTGTTATAATTTTATGTAATACTTGTTCTTCTCTAAAGCTATCTTCCATGCGGCATTATGGCATCAGTTCTTGTGAAAACTCTTTCATATATTGGGCCTGAAATTTAAAAAAATTTATATCAATCCCACTTTATCATTTAGATATTTGATCCCTATCAAGGAATATTTCATGTCTTCCTAATATTAAATTTTTATTTGAGGGTTCTTATAGGCATTATACCACTATTTCCTTGGTGTATCCTATAAAGATACACTTTTTCATTGGGGTGAACGTTTGTTGCTTGAATAAGACTTAATAACTTCTTCAATACCACACACATGTAAAATCAATATCATATATTTCCTTCCACAAAAAAGTTCATTAGTAATTCAATTCTTCATATTAGTTGTCACTTGGTATATTATATATGTTGCATATTACGACACATATCCCCAAAAGGATAATGTAATACTCACATAAATCATTATTGATCTCACCATGTATAACAGGTGTGATTCATTATTTCTCTTATACTATTTTATCAATGTTTATAAGGATGAGTTAGTAGGTATATAATATCAAAATATAGTATATAATCAATCAAGATTTGATTATGATATTCTTCACCATGGTCTTAGTGGATTTGTTAATCTTCTTCAGAAAATTGTGCTGAAATTCATGTTTACATTCCTTGAATCTATCAAAGAAATTATATTTATACCTAATTAGGATGACATATACATATTTTCAATAGTCATTAATAAAATATATGATGTATGAGTACCCTATACTAGATTAAACTGGAAATTGTCAACACACATCAGTACGAACCAAGTCATTAATCTCAATAGACATTTAACTTTTTACACTAAATATAGGATTATTATTTTTTCCTTATAAAAATTAGGAATATAAAACAAGTCATTTTTATTCAAAGTAACCCATATATCCATCATTCTATAATTTGACCTATGGATTTTCATTTAAATGACCTATCCAGTGATTCCATATTTGGGTGTGGAATGAGTAATGTCAAGTATTTTGGTTATTAATTTCTATTACTTGGTTCATGTAATCCAACACACAAAAACCATTATTTATATATTCCTTACCAAAAAAAATATTTATAAAATAAGGAAATAAATTTTCCAAACATTAAAATAAATCCATATATGTTAAAGATATAATATTTTTACAAATTGATAGTACATAATAACAATCTTTAAAACCCATTATGATTTCCATCGGTAATGTGAGATGGTTGTACCCAATATCCATAGTGGTATGTATGTCTCTATTGGGTATTTATAGATCTAAATCTTCCAGAGAAATGTTCTAAAATCTACATGGTTCCAATATTTTAATACATATGTGAGAATCACATGGTGTATCAATAACCTAATTTATGGAAATGAAAAAATTCAATGAATAAAAAATGCATCTAAAGCTTCCCCTTTCTAATTTTCTTGTGTGCAATTTTTCTTCCATTGAACTTTCTTCTAAAATGTCAAATAGAGATCATCATATTCTCATTATTTTCCATTGATCATTCATTTTTTGGAATGTAATTTTAAAGAATATTTTTTCTTTTATATTTTCTATAAGACTTACCTTTTTTTCACCATAAGAATATAACACTTATCAAACATCATAAGATTATCAACTTGTTATTGAAATTATAGAATATTTTAGTTTCACTTATATATGTTTTTCAAAATGAAATTTACAGAAAAATGGAGAATTGTATATGGATTGATGAATGAATGAGATAAGTTATACCCAAGCATAATTAACCCATGAAACTATAGACAGTCAATATACCTAATGAGTTTGACTACGTGAGGATCATCCAGTGAAAATTTACAAGTTTACACTAAAACTGATCCTATGTAGCTCTCTCCTCATAAACACCAAAGATATGTTGATGAATGATATAACCATCAATGTATTCTTGTGACATAAAGAGTTCAGTAGACACGCATGAAATAGCTAAACACTAAAAATCAACCACACAAATTAGTATTTTATCATAAAAAATGATATTTTCAACACTCACCTATTTTGAATCCATATAAGTCCATGAGGATTCTATCAAATAATACTTCTTTTCATGGAACAATACTACCCATAGGCTTCTAAAACATTCTTGGAAGTTATATCTCATTAGTAGATAGTCATTCACAAGAATTTATAACCAATATAATGTGGTTGATGAGATTTTAATTATTCTACAATATTAAAATAAATTATTATTACTATTTTAATTTATTATAAATTATACGAGTCCTACTAATTTTAAATTTTATTAATTCTTCAAATATTTAATCGAGCACCAACATCCCTGACCATTAGGCTTTGAAATTCCAATTTCTCATACATTTTATTACAAAGTATCCATATAATCCTTCTCATAATTGAATCAAGTGATCAATGAATTACTATATTTTATTTAGATAGGAATTTCTATAAAAAATGTGGGTATGAACTTCCATGATTGGATGAGTGAACTCCCCAATCCAAAAACCCTTTCTCAGGTTTCCCCAATACCTAACTCCATGTTATATTATGTTTATCATGGGATACATATAGGAATAAAAAATTGTTAATTCTACCCAATGAAATTATAATAAATCCCTAGTAAAAGTAAGTTTCCCAAAAAGGGTTGGTTAGATACTTAATTCTGTGGATTCATTCCCAATCAAGTAATATAAGGATTAGTTTAACATAATATTATGTTAAGGTTATTTATAATGTGTTTATATTTTTTAATCATATCAATTACATTTCTTGTTATTATATAGTTGATTTTAATTTAAGGATTAACCATGTTCAAATTAAAAATTTATGGATTAACCATTTATTACAGTTCTATCTATTTATATTAGAAATTTTATTTAAGTGATTGTTGTCTTTCATTCATAAAATAAATCATTAATGTGAATAAAAAATAAAATAAAATATATTGCATCGTGATCTTATTTAATGGATGAATTTTTTAGTGGGAAATAAAAAAACATATTATCCTCTAGGAAAACTCAATGTGCTGATGTTGGAATAGTATATTGTATTCCACCTGTCCACCTATGTATCACCCAAGTTGGATTCATCTCAATTATTTCTTTAACCAACTTTACCTTGGTTCCACCATGAACTGAATCCATGAACCATCACATACTACTTTTTATATTGGATTTAGAAATAACACATAGTGGAGGGGAACAAAGGATTGGTTAAGGATAATTATATAAAACAATGTTGGACATCTCAGATCAATATAATAAAAGAGGGAAGGATGAACCACCTGAATATAAAATTTATTTAATAAGAAATAATTTCAAAACCATGAAAAAAATAAAATAAAATAAAACCCACAAAAAAACAGATCAATTCAAATATCACGATCAGACATATAAACACAACAATTACATATTTAAAACAACCATGAATCACTAATTTCAATTTTTTTATTCAATAAGAAAAAATACACTTCAATTAATCCAGTTAATGGTCTTAAAAATAAATTAATTCATTTTATTCAATCCAATCATCCAAAAATTCTCACTCTCTAATATTTTAAATAAAATGATGTTTTTTTATTTCAAATATAATAAAATATTACACAACTATATACCTAGAAGAAACCCAGTGAGTATATGTATTAACTACTCATTATGTTTCTAATTGTATAAAGTGATCTCATATAACATATTTTGGACATGGAATGTGTCATAATTACACGATTTTCAATGAAAAATTAATTCCACATGGAACACATGAATATTATGTTTCCTATATTATTTTATGTGTTGAATATTTAGTATGAAATGACTATACACTATTTGTAGTTTGAAATATTATAAAAAAATAATTATGCATTTAATTAAATATAAAACATTACTACCTGTGTGTATATTCAACTTAATGACCCATAGAACACTGTTTAATGAGGTATAGTGGATTTAATAATTAAATATGATAATTAAATTTAAATTGGTAAAGTATATAGTGTGTGTAAGAAGGACACATGACATTTACAATGCTTCATCAGATATCCATAGTATATGACTATGTACTTTTCGTATACTTATTGTGAACATTTATTAATTACATGTAATGAATAATTTATACATGAAGTCTAATTCATTTTACAAGGTTGTATTCCTATATGTGTTGTGTATTAAATACACACACTACATTAATTACGCAACACATCTTTTTGCGGTTTTTTTACATCAAAAATTAGAATACTAAATGGTGTGTAGGAAGTATTCAAATTGTATAGTCTAAAATATATACATTCCACCATTTCTAGTTAAAACCCAACTCATTTAGAGAACATGTCATGGATTTATGACATGAAGACCCGAATTCCACAGGGGTGTATTTTTGTAATGAACAAGGGTAAACAATATGTGATAAAGATGAACACACTATAAAAACATATTTTATATTTCCATATGTCCGTACAACTTCATATTGGTTCTTCATATGTGATCTTCATTAATTGTAAACCAATGTTTGTCTTGTGAGTGAGAACTGAAGAATAAGATAAATATATTTCAATAATGGATCAATAATGAGTCAAAACATGAAATGAAATTTAAATATTAAATGAGTAATAGTCAATAATCAAATAAATAATTATAAATTTGAGTGTGGCTGCTCAGATAACACTTGATGGTTTTGGTCAGAGTATATGAACATAACAAGGTCGATTCTGATGTAGAAATTTTTTTATTGAATGGATTATTCACATATTTTACTTGATGTAAATATCACAACCAATAATACTTTTCTAATGAATTTTGAAAAAAGAAATAGTTCACCAGAACCCAGAGAAGATATTTCAATGTTAAATTTATAATTAATTTAAATATATTATAAAAATTAATACCTTAGGCTTGATATATTTCTATGACAAGTATATTGATAATATAAAACCATTTTATTCAAAAATAATTTATCTTATAGTGTCCAAGTGTATAATCCAACTATAGGTTATCCACTTGTGATCCTATAAAATAAAAAAAACAACGATAGATTATATGATTCTAGAAAAAAAGATTGATTGTCCTTTTTCATTCATTTTGGTCACTACTTTGATTTCTTCAGGAATGAAGACAATCCATGCACACTTATTCATAATATGATAGAGGTTAAGGGTAAGTCTCTAAGTCATTCTCCTATCATGGGAGATATATCTATTTTTTGTGAAAAAGGATTATTGATTTCAATTGATCCCTACAAAATAGACATAGGTTCTTATTTGTAGAGTTAGTGTAGAGACCCTAAGCCTGACGTACATGGACATTACATTACTTTTGCGGAATACTTAGTACATAACAAAAACACACACACAAGGATCGTAATAGTTTAGTGTCTTTGGAAACTCGGAATATAATCTTCTAATCGTGGTGAAAGATATTCAACATCTCCCATAAAGATCTTCCCCTATTTTTACGTAAAACCTTTTTTTTATATCCTGGGGAAAAGAAAACATAAAAGGGTGAGCTCAAATGCTCAGTAAGGGTAAACACAAGAAATATCAATCACATCATATTCATAAGAACATAACATTTTTAAAATCTTAACCTGGAAAAGAGATCATAATTTCATAACATGGGATAAATCATAGTAATGAAATGAAATCCCAATAATCATAACTTGAAACATGAAACTTTGTGGCATACACACATAATCATAGAGAATAATTTCTTATTAGTCAAAACTCATTGCCAATACTATCTTAGTGGACAAAGTCCATTTCTGAACCGAGTTCACTCCTCGTTTCAGTCCTGTTTCACTGAACCGGTATAACCTATCGTTCCAGCCATGTCTATCTCATGAGATATAAAATCTTTACCCAATGCATTGGAGGGAGATATATGTCCCACCCATCTCATAATGATACCATTCTTATGTGGGCCACAAAATCATAAATCATACATCATAGCATAACCCATGTAATAAAAATGGGAATCTTAAACATCATGACATCATAAAACAATTCATATAAGATAAAGGAATTCATAAAAATATTTCCATCACAAAATAATAAAATCAATGTAATAATAGGGATATAAACAGAACCCTATATTATTTTAGATGGAAAATAATTTTGATAAAACACTTGAACTCCATTCTTGAGGAAAATATCCTTTCTACTTCAAAAATATTTTCCTTTCTTAACATGTCATACAATTTTAAACTAAAAGAAGTTTATTAAAAATAAACATGAAAACTTGTAAAGGAATCTTCTTGGAAATAATGTTTTAAAAATCCATTCATTCCATATAAGTTAAAAAAAACATTCTTCGTACTTTTGTCGGAAAAGTCAAAAAGTACCTCGTACGAAAAACGACAAAAGATTCCTTTCATATCCTTTAATAAAAACTCACCGAAGGGTAAAATTGGATTTAAAAAATTGTAGTTGGATGGAAATAATATTACATATTGAGGAAACATGGATGGGGATGATAAAATACACCCCAGTAAATTCCAAAGTATAAACAATCTCAGATAAAAATGAGATTGTGGTATTTCCCTTACCTTATGTCTGATATGCTTTGTACGTATCCGAACATCCTGCATAATGATTTAAATAATGTAATTAACTTATTACTGAATCATATTCATTGTTATGATATCATATACGGTTCACTTATGACTTTATATTACCCGTTCTTTTGTAAATTCCATGTAAAGAAGCGTTTTGGGTAAAATCATTTCATTTATCGTAGGTGTTTGGACTTGTTGTTCTTGACATTATTATTACTTATATAATGATTTACTTATTAAAGAATATAAAATATTATTTATATATCATATATATTCAGTATATATATATATATAATAGAAAGATAAATGAAATGAAACACACCGTTCATGGAGACGGTAGTCCGTACGTACGCATGAACGCTGTTTTCCTTTCCTTATTGTCTTGAATGGAAGTAAGTAGATGACATACATATATATATATATATACATAAATACAGTAGATTTAACATGTCATATATTTCATTATTATTCATTATATATACTTTATTATCATTCATGAATGGTTAATGTGGAGAATGAATCTCATCGCGTCGTGGAGACGGTAGTCCGTACGTACGCACGAGCGATGATATCTTTCCCATGGTCGTGGAATTGTGTTGAAGTGTATGTATACTATTTCAGTATCGATATAACTTTATAATAATAATATATAGTTACTCATTACACCATTATACCCATCCAATTAAGGTGGTGGCGAAAAATAGATTACACCACGGCGTGGAGACGGTATTCCGTACGTATGCACGCGCAGTGATTTCCTTTTTCCGTAGGATGGATAGAAGGTTAATTAGAGTTGTTTAATATTTATAAAAAAATATCAGTATATAAGAAATACTTATGTTATTACTTTATCATGAAACAACTAAATAATAAGAAGTTGAAGAATAAAGAAATTGAAAAAGATCGGTAATGGATATTACCTCTTTTTGACGCGCCTTCACTTAACCTCCACTTAAAGAACTAAGGATGGTCTTTGAAGAAGACCAGGACCTCTAGGATGATACTAGGGAAGTGGAGAAGAGATTTTTTCAGGGGTTGGCCGAGCTTGAAAGCTCAAATTGGTGTGAGGAGGAGAGGGAGGAGGTTCCCTTTTATAAGGGAGGAGAGGGGCACCTTAGGAAAATCTCAAAATATTATTTTATATTAAGGTCAAATTCGGTTTATAATGGTTCCAAAGGGTCTTATTTCGAAGCTAAAGTGGGTATGGGTCTAAATAATCTCATCCAATAGGATTTAGACAAGTTTAGGTTATTATTTTAACCTTATCAATTAGATTTAACTCTAAGTTAAATAATTTAACTTTTACCGTGTCTTTTTGTTTTTTTACACTATATGGTTAATAAACTTACCATAACAAGGCAAACGAACCCCAAGTTGTTTATTATTAACATATCTATCCTTATATAAGTTATTTGGCCGAACCATATATTTTTAGGAATTAAATAACAATTAATAATATAATATTTTTTTAAAAACTAATTTATGTCAATTTTGACACTATTTGGTACATGATTTTTATGAAATTTATAACAGAATGATAAGTTAGAACCAAGTTACTTATATCAACTATAACATGTCTTATTAACCAAGAAAAGTAATGTAAGTCATAAAAAGTCTCAAATTACATTTATTTGGGCATTTATAACATCAATTATGTCAATATTTCCTTAATAAGACAATTACTGCATCATCTTTGTGTCATAATAAATGATTATTATTTAATCCCTAAAAATTATAAATAAATTCCTATGATGTATATAATTGTATTATATTTCTGGATACTATTCATGTTCTAAGTTTCATGAAGTTTATCACTAAATTAAAATTATTATACTTATAAGATTTAAGAAAGTGACATGTTGTCACATTCTTTGGTTTTAATAACAATTAAATTATTTTCATAGACAAAAGTCCATAAAATTAATCTAATACGACCCTTAGGTTATATGGGTCTACTTTTAGCCATCAAATAAGATTTTTCCATGTGTTAGGGTAATTTTATAATCTTATATTTACCCTTAATTACCTGATTTACCTTTAACTATAGTAAATAAAATTTACCGTAGTAACTATTCACAATGGCCAAAAATAAAAAGTAGCTTATTAAAATAATTTGGACCCACTGATTCGAAATATGGAATCCATTTTTCCAAATTCAATACAAAAAAGATTCAGAAATTAAATTAAAATTAATCCCGTTGTCGAAAGAAAACGGGTTTTTCTTTAAAACATTGCAAAAGATTGAATTGATTTAACCTACGAATTCAAGGTAAAATCAATGCTATTGACATACATTATATTAAATGGTAAAAATATATTCTATTTATACTTTAAAACCATTCAATATTATAATTTAACCACATAAGATATTACGATGAAAAAAGTTGTTTTTAATTAATATATAACGTGTTTATACTATTCATTAAAATAAGAAAGTTATCGGAAAAATATCAAAACTTTATCTAATGTAAATTTTTAAATCCTGATTCAAAAGAAGAATTTTATTTTGTCAAATTGAACTTATAAACATGTCAAAAACTCGATTTAATGTGGGTGCGCCATCAAAAGGCGACAAAACTGCATTTTTTGAAAAATACTTATTTTACCCGAAAAATTTATTTTGTTCTTATACCATGTTCTAGAAATGTGTAAGATGAATAATAATGTTATAAAATTAAAAATTTAGTTAACACTATTCATAACGGCTAGTTCATAGCAATATTATAATAATATATCTTTGTTTAGTAAAACCCGGTATTGCATACAACACACGCTATCGAGGAAGGTCGCGATTGCATGTAATGCAAGACAAGTCAGGGTTGCGTGTAGTGCACAAATCCTTTGTTGTTGCGTATAACATAAGCCAACCATATTTTATTTATACATTGAATATATATATATATATATACACTCAATGTTGCATAGAATAACTTCTATCAAACGAACTTGAAATTGTGTGTAACAAGAGCCAAGAAAAGTGTTGTGTATACTGCAGATAATACAGTGTTGAGTATAGCACAAGATAATCTTGGTGTAGAATAAAACACAAGACATTAATGAAATTAAAAGAATATTTTTCAAAAAATCTCAGGGTGTTACAGTTTGGTCCAGGTTAAAAATATAATTTATTTTCAAAATGGGACTCATATAATATATAAAATATTATATGACCCAATCCCATGTAAAAATATTATTATTTTATTTTATCATGGATTGCGCTAACTAGTACAATATTAAAAACTATTTTTCTTGATTTTAAAATAATATTTATCACCAATGAAACTCTTGGTCTTCTAGTCCTCCAATTTTTAAAAATATATATATTATATATCTGTGTAATTAATAATTACCATATGAATAAATATTTAATTAATTTATGTGATGAATAAATCCTAAATAAAATTATTCCTTAGATTAGAGAATAATATTTAATAAAATAATTAATTTGAAAAAAATATTATTCTAGTCAATGTAATCACATAGTGTGTCAACCTCTATTGTTATTTCTCATTTTAATTAGGTGATATTTCCTGAAGTCCAAAATTATTGTCCTGTAACGAGTCACATAACCCAAGTGAACGAGTTTAATGTTGTGACCATGCATCGGAAATCACTGTGTAATTTAATATCATTATCATGAAAAATCATCAAGTAGGTTGCACACTCATTTCATGAAATTATATTCTTGATATGACTTTAATTGAATAATAGAAATAAATTTTTCATTAAACAATAACCATGATACTTTTTTTTATGGTGTCATTGGAATCAAAGGTCCAAGATATCAAATTCTGTTAATATAGAAGGACAAATATTTCCTCGACTTATTCTTTAACAAATTTTCCTTCAATATGTAGCCAACATAACTTAATTCACATGGACATATGAAAAAATAGTATTGGTTAGTAAATATATTTATGTTTTTCTTGAAATAAAATAAAAATAATATTAATATATATGGACCATTATACGCACTCAAAGAAAGTAAAATCCAATGACACATAATCATGCAGGATTCATACTAGTGGGGTCTATTTTCATAATCATTAATCTTGGATATTGAAAAGTGTAAAAATCATGAGATGAATTAATATATATATATATATATATATATATATATGAGTACTCACACCTTAGACTGTACATAGTATGTTCCCCGTCAACAAATTTTATCCCACTATATAACTAGGATTAATAATATCGATATAAAATTTAATGGATCTAATCATATCTAGGAACTAAAATTCCATTTTCAATGTAATGGATTCTATATGAAATTATTACATCATATTTATGCTGATAATGAACAATATGTTATAATATGTTTAAATTAATATTCACATCTTTGAATATACATGTAATACAAATTATAAACAAATGGTTCTGAAACAATAAATCTTACACCTTATTTTTTATCTTGACATTTATAATTTTTTTATATTTATTATGCGTGTGTTACATATAAATAAATTGGTTATATGTTTTACTACTTATTTTATAAAGTGATTATGTTGGTACCACATGCCTCTATGGTGGTGCACAACAGAGTATAATTTAATTTCTATTAGTTACTATTAAACCTATTATGATTTTGATTTGATATTGTTTTAAATTTTTTTAACTTAAATTATATTATTCTAAATTCTTTAAAATGGTCATATATGAGTTGGCCCTTTTTAGACAGGTCATTTAAAGAATTGAAAATAGATTAATGTGCATGGGCCTATCTAACATAATGTTTTACATCTTGAATAGGATATAGTTTCACCGTACCTAAGTTATTTTACCCAATATAATATGATGTAGTCACTTTCCAATATTTTCTTCCTCATTAAGGAGGATGCAAGTAAAATGAATGTAAATTTTACAACTTTCTTTATCCAATAAAATATAATCTATTCATTTGGATTCTGGTAATGTATTGAAGTAGGTATGGTTGGTTTCTATATTAGCTTAGTTTTCACCTAATAAATTATGGACATATATATTTTGTATAGTTTTTGATTGGTCAAGAATAAATTATTATTATTTTTTCTATCTATAATTTATAAATGGGTTTTTGATATTAATTGATTTAGTGATTCTCTACCCATCATATTTTTCTTCTATATATAAATTTATATAGTGTGTTCACATGTATATATAATGGATTATGTTATGGAAATGGCTAGTAGTGGCCTTTTGTGTTTGGGACTCACACAATACTTGTGCACCTCAGTGGATATGATTATATTATATTTTTCATTTAGTCAGGTAGCATAGTTGGAGGGGTAGGATTACCTCAAATGGTATGTAAATATGAGACCATAGTTATACCAATGTCATTTTTTTGCATAAATTTATTACATTGTACTTTTATTATGAATATTTTTTATAATCGACCAACCAAGTTTTAATTATTCTTATGTATGAATGTATGAAATATTTCCATTTTTTTTCATTTTTGTTATAGATATATCATATTTCCCCTTCCACTCTAATTCCATGTTTTACTCTAATGTTATTTTATAGTTATGATGGTTGATACTCTTCTATTTTCTTATATCATTCAATAATGGTAATATTACCCCAACTTGTTATCAATCATATCTTATTTGTAGTAATAAGTATCTCCAATAGAGAGAGGATAACTGGGGTTTTTTGTAACCCATATTAGTATTTATGTATAGTTTTGTTCATGGAATGTTATAATAAATCAAATTCTTTTATTCTTTGAAATATTTTTTCATGCATAAATCTCATCACTCGTAAGTGAAGTCAATTTATTTCTCCTCCATCGTACTCATTCTTCAGTATAATTAATTTATTTTTTCCCTCAATAATTCCATAGTTTTCAACAAAATTCATTTATTCAATCCTTAAGCTTTAATAATTTAATTCTACTAAATATACATGTAATAAGAATACCTATAAATCCTTTATTTAAAAGAATTAAACACCATGAATTCTGTGTGAGTGATTCTTATAATTAACACTTATCTAATATTCAGATTTTAAATACTCTGGTAAACTACCATAAATTTCCAATTCATCATAAAGAATTAAAATTTCTCAATTAATTATATTTTTTTAGTAATTATCCTAATTGATATAATTCTCATATTAATATAATAATACCACTAACATTCTAAATTCCAAATATTATTAATCCTATAATAAAAATCCAATATTATAAATTTATTTAATTATAAAATATTTATATGGGTAAATTCATTTCTTTTTATTTAATTATTACTTTTATAAATGAAATATATAGTATCTCTATATCTGATACTTTTATTCAAATTCCATATATGAGAAAATTCTCCTCAATACCAGAATTTTTGTCCAAAAAATTCAATAGGTTATATTTCAATTACAAATATACAATTATGCCACATGTGAGATTCTCTCTCCCTTGTTACCTCTTAATCATACCCATGTTTCAATAACACATGAACCAATAACGTAATGTTTCTTCTCAATACTCACTCATGAAAATCAAAAATACTTATAATATTTTCAAAAAATATCATGTATACATCTACATAAATAGATTCCCATTGAAAACCTAAGATGTTTTTGGATGATACATTTTTAATTATTAAACATCAAACATGTCAATCACCACACAATATTTTAATGGAAACTATAATTAATAAGCCACATTTTAAAATTCATCAATGATGTAAAATAGACTAGCATACGTAGGTATCAATTTCTATATTTTCCTAGTTCAATAATGAAAAAAAACAACACAATTCACAAAATGACGAAATTACCAAAGCAAAACTCTAATATTAATCATTTATGTTTAGAATAACAATTTTGATGAGTATTATTTGTCATCAATGACTTTAATTATAGATTAATATGATCTATAGATGTCTTATATGATTGTACATTCATAGTTAGTTTTTTGGTGACTCTGTTAGTGTATCACCCTAATAATTTATCATATTTCCAATTTATAATAAAATTTATTTTCTTTATATTTTTCAAAACACGCAATATTGAGTTACTTTACAATGCACACAAAACCGAATTTAAGAAAAATACTATTTAGTCAAGTTTTAAACAGTCGGTCAAATTATAACACCCTTTGATAATTTTTGTAGTAAATTTAGGTTTTATATATCCCAAAAATATTTTAAATTCATTAAATATATTTTATGGGAATAACCTAAGGAGAAACTCAATTTACTCATGAAAATTTATATTTTTATAAATGCAGCTTTATGGACTTTTAATGGTGAACCAACTTTAAATATAAATTTTGGAACTTTTATAAATAATTTAAATAAAAATATAACTCTTTTTTTTTGAAATAGTAATATCAAAATTATATTAGGGTGTGTTTTTGGTATTTTTCTTTAAAGTTTCAATTTTTGATGTATTGTGAGAAATTCTGATTATTCATTGAAAATTGATTATTTGTATAATTTATATATAAGGATAAATTATATATTATGTTTTTCTTAATGTAAAATTATATAAATTATAAATCAATTAATTAAATTTAGGTAATTTTATTACTTTTATAATTTTAATTTGTATATAGAAATTTTGTAAACATTTTATCATTTTTAAGTTAAAACCCCTGCATTGTAATACCATATTTGGAATTAATTAATTTATTCTGCTTCATTGATTGTAATTTGAAAAAATTGATTAAATATTTTGAATCATAATAATTTTATTTTATAATATGTTAAAATTGGTGTTTTAACTATAATACTTGTGAAATTAATTAAAATTATTAAAGTGATTAAGAGAAAATTTTGATTAAGAAGGGATTAAACCATGAACATAAGGGAAAAAATGATGTAGAAACATGTTGAAATCCTATTTTATGGCTACATTTTTACCTCATACAACATTTTTTATAATTTTTTTCATTATTGTATCCACTTTAATGGTAAAAAATGTGGGTGTAATTCCCACTTCAAAAACATTTATACAAATGCCACTCTACCTCCACTATAAAAAAGAACTTACCCATAAAATGTATTCAACCCAATAATTCCATTTGGATACTCATAAAGATTCCCAAATAATCTCCCACCATCCATCTCATCATCCTAGAATCTTCACTTTGTATATAAAGAAAAATAAGGAATTCATTTCGTATAAACCTAAAAGAGTAACCCAAATTAGTGGTAATGTTCTTCAATGATCATATTGGATTCATTTAATTATATAACCCTTTAATTTATATTGTAACACTAATATATATTAAAATAACAATCCTAAAAATTATGTAATTTTTTAATTCTAATATTTCTTCCAAACATTCACACATATCCATGAAATGGGATATGCAACCATCGTTCATGTATACAGCAGACTACCGCCTCGTGAACTTGTGAGTTTCGTCACTCCTCAAGGTTGGAAATAATGATAAATTTATAGTCTATATTTTTTATAAATTAAATTTATAATGTATTTATTCTTCTATAATTTTAATTAAAATCATAACTTAATGTTTTTTGTTTTTGGGAAAATGATAACATCATTTTTTGGATGTGTGGACTATCATCCCCTCAATGCGATGTGATTCATTCACACAATACATGAAATGTATTATAAATGATTTTAATTAAAATAAGTGATATATATGATAAGATTATTATACTTTATTTATAATATATATATATATATAATTTACTATTTATTATTTTAATATATTAATAAAATGAAAGAAATGTTCACGCATATGTATGGTCTACCATCTCTATGAATGGTGAATTTAATTTCCTATATCCCAATATTATGGATTATTGAAAACAGATATACTAAATATATATTATAGTTCCATATTGGTTTTCATTCTGGAGATGATTAATTAATGGTCAAATTAGAAATTATAAAAATAAAAAGTCGAAACTTACTAAAAAAGTCAGAAATTAACACCCTAAATAATGAAAATAATGACTGATCGTTAACAAATGACTAATAAAAAATTAAATATATGATAATATATGATGTTAAAAATATTATTATGTTTCTGTTATAGGTTATTAACATTTTTAAAACCCTTATAAATTTGTTTAATAGATGCTCACACAAATGGAAACATAAGCTAATGGGTTTTATCTCAAATAAAGTTCAACTGAGACTTATTTGTTATTATACGCCAATTCCTTATGATCATTTTTATTATTCATTAAATTAAAAATATAAATATTCTCATTAAATGAATATTATTATTTCATAAACCATGTACCATTTTCACATATGGTGTTCAAATTGAAAATTATATAAAATATTTATAAATCCACATCCCTTACTCAAAATAGATATTTTCTGATAAGGAATATTGTTAATTAATTTTTATCGATTATTCAATATATGATGAAATATTTGGACATGATTTATATGGTTTGGGGCATTTAAATTCAATCCCCTTGATGCATTGGTATTCTCAAGAGATAAATTCGTTGGCCAAATCATAGAAGTTTAAACTGTATTGAGAATAAATATTATTGGTAAAGGTATCATGTTCCTAGGAAACATGACATCCAATAATTAAGCATTTAAATTATTAAGAATTAAATTATTATTATTATCAAAGATATTTTTTCATTGACATATATATAGATGCATTTTATTCATTTTTTATTTATTAAATGACATGTGATTCAATATATTATAGTTCCATATTATTTATGCATAATCAAATTATTTTTATGGAATGTGTGCTAAATTATTTAACTTTACATAATGATTATTCTCATTGATTAGTTATTTAATCTATTTTATATACCCTTATTAATAATTTCAGATCACACTTTTTTTCCTTTCTAGTACACGAAGTAAAATATTTGAACGGTATTTTAAGGATACAATTCATTTCTTTTTAGTATGTATCATGTTTTATTTTATATTTAAAATTGTAATATGGTAATAATGTATGTAATTTGGATTTCCAAAACTTCTAAATGATATATCATTCTAGATTTGATTCCTTGTAATGATGACAATGTAATAAAGTAAGGCATTGACTTTGGGGTTCTGGTATTGGGTTATTATAGTTATTATCAATGGTTATTTTGTAGAAACCTTGGAAACTATAATTTTAAAATATAGATTAGCGAACATACCCCTAATATAGACTTTGGGGATAATTATTTCATAAAATCATATAATTTTGGAAAAGGTAGAGATTATATGGGTCTTCGTAGGAAAAAAATCCATGTCTACATTCTACAAGTGTATGTGGTTCTAGCATATATGTACCTTGGGGAAAAACTACAAAAATTTGTTTCGGGATTAACATGAGAATAACTCGGTACACAACAATAAGCCTTACTGGGCACCTGGTTTGACACTCCTAGGGGATAATCTTTGGATAATTCTAATTTTTTTACAAACCACTATGATGTATTTAAAAGTAAATATGTCCCAAAAGAAACCAAACTTTATGATTCTATGATTTATGATGCATAAAGATATGTGTTATACCATATATTTAATTATACATTCTGACTTTATGATATAATCTAGTATTTTTAATTGTTTAGAAATGAAAAATGGAAGGGAGAATAGTATCAATACACTTGAAAATTTTATAGATTTACATGTTGATGAAACCAATACATATATTATTTGAAAGAAAAAAATTATGGAAATATTAGGGAAACATAATTAGGTTATGAATAATAACATTACTGAAATAGAGTAACCTATTCAGCTGATAAAATATCCTATGTTGGATTTATTTATGCAACTAAATCCCCCGTTATTTAGTGCGACTACTAATCCCATTGTAGTGTAGAAATGTATTAACTCTTATAAGAAGATATTTATGGTCTTGGGATGAAGTGAAATGTAAAATGATACACATATGTATTATTACATCAAACGTGATGTGGAAAAAAGGTGGACCTTTATCCAAAATACTAAGGGTTAATAATAAATAATACTCATGGACTGTAGAATGTTTAAGTAGGAAAACTTAGATAAATACATCAATCATCAAAAAATTAAGATGAATGGAAATTTCATTAGCTTAAAGAAAAATGAAGATGTTAGTGGTCAAGATTATGGAGTTACATTGACAAGGGTATCCAGGTATTCTAGAGATTACATATGCAACATAGAGTGTCATATTGACCACATCATTGTAGGGCTGAAGCCAAATCTTTAAAGGACACTGGTTTCAATGAAATTTCTATTATACAATGTTATAGTTTTATGTATCATCAAAACAGAGAATTAATTATCTAGATCCAACACATTTGAAGGAGTCCATGAGAATAAAATGTCTTCTAAACACCATGAAAAATAAAATGTGTCGAAGAAGAATGGAATGAATCAACTCCAACCTTCTGAGAACTATTGTAAAAGTCACTCTGGGAAATGATTGAAGGGAGTGGTAGTTTTTATAAGTTTGGAGAAAAATGTCATCATATTAAAGAATTCAAGGGGAAGATTTAAGGTGTTTATATTCAATTTTTCACCTGTCGAGATATAGGGAACTACTAAAAAGAATTCCTTAGGTGGAAAGTAAATCTACTGTAATAGAGGCTGAAGGGATATGGACAAGATTATGTGATCACTTCTATATAGGTTGAAGTACCAAATTAAGTGATGGTAAGTATTTTAATTATATCTTAAAATTTATACAATTCATGATGTGATTATGGATCATAGTTCTCTTTTATATCCAAATATTTTACCAAAAAAATTAGATAATTATCTTTTCATTTAATAAGAGAGTTTTCTCTGAAAAATCTTAAGGGAAGTATCATTAGAAAAACAATGTTTCAGGCAGTCCCCATTGTTAAACATAATCATGATTTTCTTTCTGACCTTATTATCATAAAAATGTTAAACTTTGATAAAATCCTTGTAATGGAAAAGCATTCAAAACATGATGGAAATTTTTATCTAAGGTGAAGGAAATTTAAATGATATAGTTTGATTTAGAATCACCTTTCTTTAGAGTAGAAACTTTCTTATCTGATTCTTATCAAGAACCATCCCCATTATCTCTACTAAAATAAATTCCTTGGAATAGGGCAAGAAAAATCTAATTTTGGAGAATGAAATCATAAAATTGAGGATTATTTTAGATTTTATGAATACAGTGATGTATTTCATTTTGAATTTTGTGGACATCCCTCAGAGGTTGATGTTGAATTTTCCATAGATTTAATCTGTGCTGCAAGTCCAATATCAAACACCCATTATATAATGGACACTATGGAATTATTGGAGTTGAAGAAAAAAAATTAGGATTTGGGTAATAAAGGAAGTATGTTCCCTATTATGTCATCATGGGGAGCCCATGTCCTCTTTTTTAAGTAGAAAGATGGATCCCTGAGGTTATGCAATTATTATAGGGAAATCAAGGCTATTACAATAAATAACATGTATCATATCCCTCATATTTATTACTTTTTTGATCAAATTCATGGAGACCAATATTTTTAAAACATTGATATAATATATCGATATCACTAATTGAAATAAAAGAAATAATATGTTCTAGTTATAGCTCTTTGTATAAGGTATGGGCATTATGAGTTTATTGTAATTTAATTTGGATGAACTAATGCACCATATTTTTTATAGACCTAATGAATAGATTATTCCAGGAATATCATAATTATTTTCTTATGGTATTCATTAATGATATTTGGTAATATTATTAAATCTATTAGGACCATGACAATCACATTCGGATCATTCATAAGATTGTTAAAATGGATGAGTTGTATGGAAAATTTTGTTAGTGTGAAATCTATCTTCTAAAAGTTTAATTTTATTCAAAATATTTTCTCCAGGGATGGAATATTAGTTGATACATAAAATAAAAAGGTAGTCAGAGAATATCCTATACCAAAAAATATAACTATGTTTTGTAGTTTTGTTGGTTTTCCAGTTTTCAATAGGCATTCCCTTCTTAATTTTTCCTAATTGGATAACCCATTAACCAAGCTGACATGAATAGTGGATATTTTTTTTGGTAAAATGAATGTAAATAATGTTTTGAATAAATAAATAGAATAATCATAAATTATCCATTTTTAAATCCACTATATGGAAGTTATGGGTTTGTCATATATAGTGATGCATTGAATAATGGACTATGTTCTTCCGAAATGAAAATTGAAAATTTCATTTCCTATACATCGAGGAAATTGAAGACTCATGAACAGAACTATCCAACCCATGATCTTGATTTAGTGCTTGTAATGTTATCTTTAATAATATGAAGACATTATCTCCACAGTAAAATATTTGAGATATAAATGGATCATAAAATCCTCAAATAAATATTCTCATAGAAATAGATCAACATGAGACAAAGGTGATGGATCGAACAATTGAAGGATTATGACTTCTCAATAGAATACCACCTAAGAAAAGAAAATATGGTAGAGTATACATTGAGTAGAAAGGATCATGGTGTTCTAGCCCAGATGATGATTGAGAAGGATCTAATGTTCATAGATCTAGTAAAGATGGATATGAAAATTTTCAAGGAAGGGGATACATAAATAATTTTTTAAATGATAGAAACCAATATTTATTAGAGAATATATAGAATTATTAATCTTATTATGAGAACTTATTGATGAAAATTAATTGTTTGAATGAAGGAATATTAGTAGACTTTGTTTGTGAAAGGTACACGAGGGAAAATTTTCGGTAAAATTTCACTATACATATTGGTAGTACAAATATGTAATAGTACATGAGGGAAACATTTTTGTGGGAAAAAATAATGTCGAAAATTGTAGATCATGTGTCTAGATGTTTGGTATTTCTACAAGTGGAAATTATAAGGAAGCATTATAAAGGATTCAAGCAATCTATTTTTATTCCAATGTGAAAAATGGATGAAATTGCAAAGGAATTTTTCATAGGACTAATGAAGACTCCTGGAAATAATAATGTCATATGTGTTATAAATGATCACCTAACCAAATAGACACATTTCATTTCTATTAGATAAGACCTTATTCATGAGCATATCACAATTCTTTATATTAATGAAGTTGTAAGACTTCATGAAACACCTCTATTAATAATTTATAATTGAGATCCCCACTTTACCTCGTAATTCTGGAAGATTCCTCAGAAGGCCGTTGATATTGAGTTTCATTTGGGTACTACCTACCATCCTCAAAATAATGGATAATCTAAAATAATAAGTCAAACAATATAAGACATCTTGATGTTATGATCACTCAACATTCAAGGTACGTTGGATCATTAACTACCATTGGTAGTGTTATTCTATAAAAATTGTTTTCATTCAAGTATTCAAATGGTGTCGTATGAAGCATTCAATGTGAAGATATTTGGTACTCAAAATTTATGGGATGAAGATGGTGAAAGGAAACTCATTGGTCCAAAACATTTTGAAGAGATTAAGAAAAGTTAATGTCTATCCAGGATCATATTAGAGTAGATCAATGTAGGATATTAGAGAAGATCAAAGTAGGAAAAATAGTTATACCGATAATAGAAGGAAATATTACAAGTTATATGTAGAATATGATGTATTTTTCAGAGTATCTCCATGTAACAGTGTAATAGGTTTTGTAAGAAGGATAAACTGAGCACCAGGTACATCAGACACTTTGAGAGTCTTGAATGAGTTATATTTGTTTCTTATTATTAGGTAATGCCACCAAATCGTTCAAAATTACACGATATGTCCCATGTATCTCTGCAAAAGAAATAGATGTATGGACCAATGCATGTTATCTCCATTGATAAAATAAAGTTGGAACCTGAACTTTCCCTCTGTGAAGAACCCATCCAAATTCTTGATACCTAAGATAAAGTATTGAAGAATTGGATGACTTGTCTGGTAAAGGTAATCAGGAGAAAACAAAAAATTAAAGAGGAAATATTTGAACTAGAGGATTCTTTGAATTTGAATTACTAAGAGATATTTAAAAGTTAAATCCCTTAAAATTTCAATAATTAAAGTTTTATAGAAGAGAAGAATGTATCACCCAATGAATTACCCATACTTTCCTTTTCCAATAAATTTAATTTTGATGAAATATTGCAAAACAGAGAATAATGAGTTGTTTTTCAATGCACACAACACTTGGTTAAAAAAAATTTATTATTTTTCAATGTTGATTAAACTCTAACACTTATATAGAATTCAAATAGTATATTTATATTTTATATGTAATGACATGGATATTCTCCAGCTTTATTTTTTTTAATTAATTGGGAAAATCATGACACCAAGCACTGAGATGATGTGAGATTACAAGGCCTTGTGTGCCTGGAAAGATATGATGAAAAATGTTAGGTTTTTAATAAAGCGTGAGGGAAATTTTTCATTAAATGGGAATAACATCTAACTGGGTTCCTGAATCATAAATATAAGGGCCCTATTGTGTATAGGGTAGTCACTTTACCTTATGTGGGGCCTAATATCGACTGGTGTGGGTTGACTACGAAATTTAGAAATTAGACGTAATCATCATTAAAATATTTTATTAAAAATATTTTATTGGATGCATTTTATTTTTTCATTTAAATGAATCCTTTATCAGGAATTCCGGGTTATAACCATAACCCTGGAATTCCCCTGAGTCATGGAAGGAAACTCTCTAAACAAAGAATATCAGCTTATCGAGGATCGATGATGACACAGACATTCATTCTTCATCAACGACAGATCCAACCACAAGTTATGATGTTGATTATCTTTGTGATTTTCTATCCCTATTAGTTTCCAAAAATGAATAAGGACTAACCCATGAATAGGATGATGAGTAGTTCATCCGTTCTTGTAGGATGGAAAACTACTTGTGGGATTTTTGAATAGAAATTCTGATCTTTTTGTCGGTTTTTTCTTCTACAAACCATATAAAATGAATAGAACAAGTCCAACATGAATAAAATAAATATCTGTGCATTGGGAGTTCATGTTCATTATCTATCCCCCTAAATCAATTTCATTCATCAAACATTATTCTCCCTTGAAACCCCTACATGAATGATCAACCATTGCACCCACGATCCATGGTGCAACGGTCGGAGATAAATGGGTTGACCCCACGATGGAATATCAGAAGTTAGAAAAGATCATGGTATGGTTCATGTGAGGATGAAGCTTACGTAGGTGCAAGGCAGACCACTGGTGGTGTGGACAATGGTGATGGAAGGATGGGGCCGATGGGACCAATTAAAGGAGAGTGTGATATGGTGACAGGTTGTTGGTAGGGTGGCGGGCAGTGAAGGAAGAAGTGGCCCGATGGGGGATGGGCCTAGTAGAACGTAGTAGGATGGGCTGCCAGTAGGGCCAACGGCGGTGATAGTAGGACGTGACTCTGATCTCCATCAGAGGGATCTCATGGTGGTTGTGAGGATGCAGGACTTGGTGGTGGTGCTGGGTCGACCGCGTGAAATGCGACATGGCTCCGCGCTGATCGGACGAATGTGGCTAGGTTAGGCCATGTTTATCCCACACCAACCGGACCACATGTGGCTGTCCAGACCTGATGATCCATTTTTTGTGATGGGACTATTGTGAAGAGATGATCCTTTGAGGTATTATAAGTTTTTTATTATGGAATTTGATTTAAGTCCTAATGGCTTCAAGAGTAGGTTCTCCTAGAACAAGCACTCTAAAATCGGAATCCTATGGCTAGTTGTTATTTTGTGACTATGTTACATGGTTACTATGTGACTTGGAGGTTTCATGACCCATTGATTCTCCATGCACCTTCAATGCTCTATGTTCCATCAACGCACCATGTTCCATGGATGCTCTTTGAGCCATCGACGCTCTGTTCACCATCAACGGTCATTGCGCCATTAATGCTCTAGGTTCCAAGGATGCTCTGGGTTCCATCCAAGATCTTAGAACCATCAACACATCATGTTCCATTGACTCTATGTGGACCATCGACACTCCATGTGTCATAGAAACTGGGAGATCTGTGGACTACAACTCGAAATCCTTCTCTTTGTGATTTAGACTAGTACATGTGTAAGCTGACTACACTTCACTTATTTCATTGTGGGGAACTTCATGTATTTTCTTTTGGTATACATCATTGTTTATTAGTGGTATATAATTTGTGGTTTTGGAGTGTCCAATTGAGTGTTTTTACTTACCCTTGCAGGGCTTTACCCACATGTGCCGTTTCTTGTGCAGTCGATCAACGCATTGACGAAGTTCTAGGTGGACCAAGACTATGTGTTTCTTAGAGGGATCAGACAGATATGTGGTGATCCAATGACTTCATATAGTTATCCTACACCTACCATTTAGTTAGTGTTTTTTTTGATGAGTTTCAGGAACATGTGTATTCAATATTGAAGACTCTTTTTTGGGTGGGCTTTTATTTTGTCCATGTTTACTTTCCAGTTTTCCTACTATTAAACTTTGTGGTTTGAATCTTAGTGCATGAATTATTTTTCTAATTAGTGTTTCTATGTTTTATACTTTCTGGAATGGATATATGTATGTGTGTATAGGTACTTTGGAAAATGCCTCCCATTTGTGGGATATGCCTACTCGGCGCTAGTCACCAACCCCTAGCCTATCGGAGGAGGGCTAGGGGTAGTCATGGAACGGGCCCCATTGGGATGGGTCATGATACAATTGTATTAGGGGGAGTCGATTAAACCTAAATACCATGAGTCTAAGAGGTTGGTTTAGGGGAAACAATGTTATGTGTTTTCAGTTCAGCTTTTAGGCCAGGGAATCTGGTGTTGGTCCAGTGTCCGACATACCCATACCCCAAGACCCTAAATTCTCCATTCTGACTCGGTACATGAAAATAAAAGTTGTAGGGAAATTAACATTTCATGCATCATATAGAATTTGGGTGTGTTCTCATGTCCTTATTGAGTCATCTCACCAAGTACACTCTACTAATCCGAGTTCATGTTGATCTTTTTTAGGATGCCTCTACGCAGACACCAGCTGGGATTCTGATTCGTGATCACATGAATGGTCAACCTTGGGATGAGGTATTGGTAGAGAGACCAATACAATATATAGAACCTCCAGGTGGTGTACTAGTGATACCACCACCCGTTGATCAAGATTTACTACCAGCACTACCGATATAGGATACATGGAGGTTGATTGTGTAGTATGAGTTCCAGAGACAGAAACCTCCTAGGTTTCAGGGTGAGACCGACCCACAGGTAGTTGAGGATTGGATAGAGGCAGTTACATGTGTCTTATTCCATGTGATTACGCATTCTGACTAGATGGTAGTTCTAGACATGATCCATCTTCATGGCTAAGTAGGGTGAAGGTGGATCTTGGTGATCTAGATTCATAACGAGACGAATCTCACTTGGGTAGACTTTGAGAGACCCTTTATAGAGGAGTTCTATACGAAAACATTACACTCATTTCACATAATGAAGCTCATGAATCTACAACATGTCAGTAAGATTGTATCTGAATATTAATGAGATTTGTGCCTTGTTGTCACTACTCCATAGATATGGTGTAGGGCACATTCTTTTGGGCCCAAACCTTCTATAGGGGGATAATTGGGAGATCATGTTATCTATGATATCACTTATCATACCTATATATGAGGGGGTACTGGTGTGTGCCCTACTAGTGGAGAGCATACTGGTGGAGCATACACCAGCAGTGGGAGCTTCCATCATGCACAATGCCTTCGAGTCATCGGCATTAGGTATCCAACAACATATGAAGGGACAAAATCGGGTCAAGAACATAACGAGACAACCCTATAATATGAGATCAACAGTGCGGGGATCCCATGTATGATAGAATCAACTGAAGGATATTTTGTGTTACTCGTACAGTGGTTAGGGACATCTGGCTCAAGATTTCATGACTCGTCAAATAGACAATTAGAATAAGGTCAAGGGATCACTGAGTAAGAGAAGGAGGTAGGAGCATAGTGTTTTTTTGGGTGGTGGGCATGGAAGAGAAGCCTGTAGAGTAGTAGCCACTTGGATGAGGGTATGCATGCTACAACCACCACTATGAAGTTTTCCACCGCGGGCTCAAGGAGCTGGTGGATTGGGATGAGAACAACTTCAGGATATGAAGGCTTATGACCCAGATGCACAAGATATGATTAAAGGTAAAATCAGTGTGTTTTACACCCTAGTAATAGTTTTGATTGACACATGTTCTAGTCACTCTTTTCTCTCCACAACCATTATTTGTGACTCGGAGATTCTAGTCAAACCATATACTCGATCTATACACTTAGAGACTCCTACGGGTGGAGATTTGAAAATCACACACTAGTGTCAACAGTGTTCCCTTACCATGGGGTGATAGTTTCAGTTGGTATATCATTGTGCCAGCATCGAGGCCTTCCAATGTAATTCTTGGTAAGCATTTTTTATCTATATTTCATGCCCAAATTGACTACTTTTTTCATAGAGTACAATGTGTCCATGGATATTTTACCAAGTATTCCTTTGTGGGTGAAAAAGAGACACATGTGGCATAGTATATCCTTACTCAAAAGAGGGTTAAGTCGATTACTCACTAGTTGGCCAACCTCACCCCTTGTATAGTAGATGATAGGAGTACGCAATTTCATGGAGCAGTGATGGAGTATAAGGATATCATTCTTGAGTATTTCCCAATATTACCTCCTCATAGGGAGGTATACTTTTTAATTGAGGTGTACCCTGGTATGACACCGATATCTACACCTACATATTAGATGGATCTTGCATAGCTTCATAAGTTTATGGTACAGATAGAGGACTTACAGAGGAAGGTCATTGTGAGACCTAGTGTTTAACCCTAGGAAGCCCCAGTTTTGTTTTCCAAGGAGGTAGAAGGGATCTTGATACTTCTTTTGGATATTTAGTTCCTAAACCAGATGATCACGTAGAACAGGTATCCACTACTGAGCATTGAAAACCTCTTCGATTAGTTTAAGGGATAGAGGTTGTTCTCGAAGATTTGCATCTAATTTGGATATCACCAGCATCATGTATGGGATGAGTATATATCGAAGAGAGCCTTTAGATATCGGTGCATCCACTATGAGTGCTTAGTGATTTCTTTTGGAATGAAGAATTCCCTAGTAGTGTTCATGGGACCCATGAACATAATCTTCAAGCCTTACATAAACCGGTTCATCGTGGTCTTCATTGATGGAATATTAGTGTACTCGACATCTTAGGGAGAGCATTTGATACCCTTGAGGATGGTCCTTGACACACTTTGAGAGCACCAGCTTTATGTAAACCTCTTGAAGTGTCAGTTCTAAATCCGGGAGGTCCACATGTTGGGACACGTCATTTTAGAGGTTGTAGTTGTAGTAGATCCAACGAATATTGAGGTAGTTCCTTCATCGGAGCCACCCAATACTGTTAACAAGGTGTGGAGTTTCCTTTGGATGGATGGTTACTATTATATGTTTTTTCCCAGATTTTCTAGAGTAGTATCATGATTGATAGCTTTGATTATATAAGGGAAACCATTCCAGTGGAAAGAGAAGTTTTAGTACAGTTTTCAATAGCTGAGGAAGATATTGAAGAGCACTCATATCTTGAGATTACCAGAGGGTGGTGTTGAGTACATGGTTCCATTGATGCATCCAGGACCAGGCATTGATATGTCCTAATATAGGGGAAAGTGGTTATTGCCTATGGTTCACACCAGTTTAGGATGCATGTGTAGAACTACGTGACCCATGATCTTGAGGTAGAAGCAATATTCTTCACATTAAAGATTTGGAGACACTACCTGATGAGTTGAAAGTTTACAATCTACTCTTACCATAAGAATCTAAAGTATATCTTCTATTAGAAGAATCTAAACTTAAGATAGAGACAATGGAAAGAGTTCCACTAGGACTATGACTTTTAGATTTTCTATACTCCATGGAAGGTGAACATAGTGAAAGATTTGATCAGTAGTAGATCCAGCCTGCAGTTTCTGAGTGAAGCATCAGAGTAGTTGGTTGCATTTCAAATATCCTTCATTGAAGGAGATGGATCATCATACCTCCAATCGATGGTTCTCACCCCTCCACTCATAAAACGTGTCTGGGATACACATCTTTGAGACAACGACTATTAGACATTACGTGATCTGATTTCCATACGGAATGCCCCTAATAGATATTTAAAAGGTGGGGATAACATTGTTCTCTTTATAGGAAGAACAGTAGTAAGAGTGACGTTCTGGGAGGAGGCCTTGAGGGAGTTCCATACATTCACTTTAGCGGTACATCCAGTCATGGAAAAGATATATCTGATCCTTCGACATTAGTTCTGGTGTCTGGGGATAATGAAGGTAGTATAAGAGATCGTTTCTAGATGCATTAATTTTCATTAAGTGAAGGCTACACACCAGGTTCCAGCCACCTTGACCCGACAACTTGAGGTGCCCGAGTGGAAGTGGGATGGTATATTTAAGGAATTTGTGATAGGTTTACCACACATGTCTATGGTAAATGATACCATATGGTGATCATTCATTAACTCCCCAAGTCATCCCACTTCCTAAAAATCCATGAGCAGTGTTTAGTAGAGATATTTGGACTCATCTATGTGTAGGAGATAGTTCGGATTTATGAAGATCCATCAATGATTGTTTCATACCGTGATTCTCGTACCACATCCATGTTGTGGTAGGGATTGCAGGAGGTTTTTTGGACCCACTTTCACATGAGAACCAAATTTTATATATAGATGGATGGCCGAGTGGAGAGGACCATTCAGGTTCTTGAGGACATGCTATGTGCTTGCATCCTAGACATTAGCTGCAGTTGGGAGGATCCACTAACACTGGTGGAGGTTGTGTAAAATAACTACTATCACACCACAATTGTTAGGTCACCTTTCAAGTACTTGTATGGGAACCCCTTTAGGTCACCACTATGCAGGGTGGACCCACGGGAGTCAGCAATCATGGATAATGTGTTGTTTTCAGCAACCACTTAGATGGTTCATATCATCCAGGAGTGGATGAGGACTGCTCAGAGCTGGGAAAAGTCGTATGCTAATAGGAGACGGAGGCCTTTGTAGATTGATGAGGGGGGCATGTGTTCCTTCAGGTCTCTAATAAATGGGGATTGTGGATATTAGGATGGGGTAAAGTTATCTCCAAGATACATCAACCCTTTTTAGTTTCTATGTAGAGATGGAAAGGTAGTGTACCACCTAGATCTACCCCCACTATTGTACCCGGTGCAAGATGTCTTCTACATGTCACAACTGATGTGGTACGTGCATGATCCATTTCATGAAACTGATTGGGGAGAGAGGGAAATTGATGATGGGGTGAATTTTGTGGAGTTCCAGGTGGGGATAAATGATTGAAAGGAGAAGATCCTTCATGGGCGGTCGATGCATGGGGATCTCTAGGAGAGAACTTGGGAGAGGAAGGATAAAATCCATGCACAGTAAAATCATATTTTTTTGAGAATCCATTTTCATGGATTTTAGTGTTATAAATAATTATGTTGTGGAGAATGTAATGACTCTGATTTCCTTCAGATTTAATTTTCTAAATTAATTGGGAAAATTCCAAGATCATGATCTGAGATAGTGTGAGATTTTGAGGCCCCATGTTACCAAAAGGATAGGATAAAAATGTTATGTTTTTATTAAATTGCATAGGTAGATTTTATTTATAATTATAACAACATCTACATGTTTTCTCAGATCATAAATCTGATGGACCCATTGTGTTCTGAGAAGTGACATTAACTTGGGTGGGGCCTAACATCAACTAGTGTGGGTCAACTGTGAATGTTAGAAATTTGACATAACCATCATTAAAATATTTTAATGAAAATATTTTTTTGGATTCTATGAATTTTTTAATTTAAATGAAACCCTTGTCAAGAAATTATTGTTATTATCATAACTCTATAATTCCTATGAGTCGTGGTAGGAAACCCTTCTCGACGATGAACGTCAACTGATCAAGGACTGATGATGACATATACAAATATTCTTTATCAAAGACTGATCCAACCACGAGGTTGGATGTAGATTTTCTTTTTTATTTCCTTTCCCTATTTATTAAAACAATGAATATGGACCAACCCATGAATAGGTTGATCTGTGGTTCATCTGTTCTTGTAGTATAGATAACTTCTTGTGGGGTATTTAAATGGGGATTTATATTTGTGTGTATATTTTTTTATTGTTATACCTTTTAACATGAACTGATGAAGTCCAAAATGAACAATTCCAAGATCCATTCATTGAAAATTCATGTTATTTATCTCTCCCCCATAAAAGCTATTGCTTTCTTAATACGTTCTTCGCCCCGAAAACCCCTACGTGAATGATCAACCGTGGAGCCCCCAATCCATGGCACAACTATTTGAGATTGAAGTATTGACCTATTGATGGAATAGTATAGGTGAGATAGTAGCCTGGTATGGTTTGGGTGAGGCAACGACTTATGACGGAACAAGGTAGCATTCTGGTGGGGTGGTCCGTGGAGATGGTAGGATGTGGTCAGTTGGGCCAGTTTAAGGGGAGCACGATGCAGTGATATGTTTCCGGAAGGGAGGGAAGTGGTAGAGGATACAACAGCTAGTCCAAGTAGAGCATTGAAAGACAATTCTTCGATAGGGTAGTAGGTGGTGGTAGCAGGATGTGGTCCAAAGAAGACCACATCAGACAAAGCCTGTGGTGGCATGGGCCAGGGGAGACAACCCGGTGGTCGAGGGCGACAACCAAGAGGCCAGAGTAGAAGGTTGCAGTGATGGATGTAGGATGAGGCTTGAGGATGCATCAGAATGTGTCCCTTGGAGGCGATGAGTATTTGGGACCAAGTAGAGGAGTTGGGTCAGCCACATGAAACATGGAATGGCTCTGCGTTGACTGGAGGGACACGACCAGGGCGGGTCATCTCTGGCGCACACCAACTGGCCCGAATTAGGTGGACAAGACCAGCAGGCCACATCCAATAGGTTGAGTCGGGTCATGTAGGGCCAAACTGGGTTGGGTCCATTGGACCAGGTCATGTGGGGTCAACCAGACTGGGTCGGTTCGGCCGTTCGGTTGGGTCAGGTCCTGTGGGTCGGATCAGACCTGGAGTAGACCCTTGTGTGAACTTCTCAGAATCATAGTCGTATATTTCAAACAACGTATCCATTTGACAAGATATTTTCGAAATTGGGACCCTTATGACGAGATGTTTCTTTTGAGACACTCTAACTGAGTTTTTACATAGGTTGTTTTATGACCTAATGGGTTGATGTGTATGCTCACTTGGAACAGGAGCACTACAAACGGGATCCTACAGATGTTTGTGACATGGAGACTAAGTGACATGGTGACTATGTTACATGGTTACTATGTGACTTAAGGGATACATGATCCATCAATGATTCATGATAACTTGATGATCTATGCACCATGAATTCTCTATAATCCATGAATGCTCCATGCGCCATCGATAATATGTGCACCATCGATGCTCATGCACCCTCAATGCTCTGTGATCCATAAATTTTCTAGGTAACATTTCCACTCTAGGATCTATCATTTCTCCATTATCCATTGACACATTGTGTGTCAAATAATTCCAGATATCTATGGACTACAACTAAAAATCCTTTTCTTCATGGTTTTGAATTATACCTATGTGAGCTGACTGCAATCCATGAATTAATTATTGGTGTAAATCCAGAATTTCATTAGGTAAAATTCCTTTGATACTTAGAGGTAATTAATTTTTGGTTTTGGAGTGTCCTACTGAGTAATGTTTTACTCACCCCTACAAGGGATTTTTCTAATCGTGTCTTGTCTTATGCAGACGATCAACACATTGACGAATTTATAGGTAGAAAAGGACTAGGTGGTTATTAGATGGATAATATGTATGTGTTTTTCTAATATGGAATCAGAAATATGTCTTAAACCTACCATTCAGGTAGGGTTTTCTATGGACGAGTTTCAATAACTTGTGTATTCACTATTATAGACTCTTTTTTGGGTGGGCTTGTATTCTGGCCCTATTTAATTTCCATATTTCCTACCATCATATTATGTGGTTGGTATCTTATTTTATGAATGATATTTCTATATAGTGTTTCTACATTTCATCATTGGGGGAATTTATAAGTGTGTGTGTGCTTACAGGTACTTAGGAAAAGGCCTCCAATTTTAGGGATATTCCTAATTAGCACTGGTCGCCAGCCACTTGCCAAACGGAGGCAGGATTATGGTAGTCATGGAATGAGCCCCACTGGGAAGGATTGCGACATTTTATATGAAAAAAAATATTTACATTCATTCAATATATTTTTTAGGCATGAGATAAGAACAAACAAAATTTTACGCATAAACTATATTTTTATAAAGACAATTTTGCCCCCTTTTAATGAAGAGTCTATTTTAAATTTAGATTTTGGAATTATTATAAATATTATATATATAAATAAAATCAATTTTTGAAATAGAAATTTTAAAATTAGATTATGTTGAATTTTTGTTACATTTATGTGAAGTTTCATTTTTTGATTAATAATGATAAAATAATGAATTTTAATTGAAAATTGTTTTTTCATCTAAATTATTAATATGGATAAATTATAATTTAAATTGGTTTTAAAGTCACATAATATAAATTATTCATAAATTAATATAATTTTATTCATTTTAATCAATTTACATTTTAAATTGGATAAAAACATAATAATCTTTTTAACGTTTTTTCTTTAAAAACCCATATTGTCCTCCCTTCTATAGGGTTAATTAATTTCTGCCACTTCTGTCATTGGAATTTAGAAAAATGTATTTATTATTTTCAATAATAAAGAATTAAAATTTATAAAAAAAAACAAAATATTTTTTGAATTTTTTTTACTGAATGTAGTTATAATTAATAGTAGTGATTAGGAAAAAAATAGCTTAATGAGAGACAAAACATTTAACATAAGGGCCTAGATAACCTTTAGCACATGTCAAAATCCTATTTTATGGAATTATTTAGAACCTATCCTAACTTGGGTATAATTTTGTTCATTATTTTAGAAACTTGATGTGAAAAACAATTTGTTAGGAATTCCATCTTCAAAAAAATAAAAAATGCAACTCCTCCACTCTGAAAAGGAACACACCCCTCTCACTTATTCACATCTATCAAGTAATTTGGATCAAATAAAATAAGCCTAAATAATCTCTAAAAATCACTACCATAATCCTAGATTCATAACATTTTATATAAAGAAAATCAATGTATTAATTTTTTATAATCCAAAAGAAGATACCAAAATAAGAGGTAACAATATTCAATGATGACTTTTTCATTTACTAAATCACCCTACAAATTATTATTATTCAATTACTATATAATGAAATAAATAAAATCAATATAATGGAATATTGTTATTAAAAATTTTTTACCTACACATTCACACAGATCCATGAAATGGGATACACAAGCATCATTCATGTGTACGACGAACTATCACCTTGCAAACCAATGTCGTTTTTTCTTCAATTTACCAGCCTCCAAGGTTGGAAATAATGATAGATTTATAATTTATGAATTATAAATATATATATATAATTATTAAATTATTGATTCTTTTTATATATTTATAGAACTCATAACTTCATTCTCTCAATTTATTGGGAATATGATAACATCGTTTTTTGGCATGTGGACTACCACCTCCTCAAAATGATGTGATTCATTCACGCAATACATGGAATGTATACAGAATGGTTTTAATTAAAATATGTTATATAAATTATAAAATTACTATAATTTATTTATAATATACATATATACGATTTACTTTTCATTTTTTTAATATGATAAAAAAATGAAAATAGTGTTCATGCGTACGTACAAGCTATAGTCTCCATTATTGGGGTGATTCATTTCCTATAAAAAATATTATAGATTATTATAAAAAAATATTTTCTGAATATTAATGATAATTAAATAATTATTAACATTATAGAGATGATGAAATCATGATCAACATAATAAGAACAAAAGTAACATGTCAAAACATACTAAAAAAACTAGGAAATTAACACCCGAAATAGTGAGAATAATTATAAATTAATAAAAATGAGTAATAATATATTATAAGAAAATAATATATGATATTATAAATTTTATTATGGGTTTTTATATGATATTGACATTTTTAAGACCTTTATACTATATTTTAAAGGGTGTTCACCCAAAAAGAAATGCAAGGTAGGTCTCATTTTATGTTCCATTAAGGCTTATTTTTTATTATACACCAATTCATGTTAATGTGGTGTGTATAATTACTAAGTTCCCTTTAAAATCATGATTCAATAACACTTCATGTTATTTTTAGTTTCACTTTAAACTAAATCATCTATGTGGTTTTGACTTGAAAATTACCAATTGGTAATAGATATATTCGCAATATTACTTTCTTTTTTGATTTTAAGATTCCTATAAAAATAATCACTTCCTTATGATCATTGTTATTGTAAATTTAATTTTAAATATCAATATTATCATTCAATATATATCAATATTTCATAAACTGAATTCAATTTTTAAATATGGTATATATTTTGACAATTATTTCAATTGTTGGTAAATTTATATCTTTTACTGATTACGAATTTTTCAGGATTGGGATTGTTGTTCGTTAAATAAATTGGTTATTTCATATATGATTAATGGTTTTTAAATTCACTATACAAGATAAGAAGTGGTTAATGGAAGACCCATGATGCATTGGTAGTCTCATGAGATGAATTAGTTTCCCAAATTTGTGTAGATTAAACTATCTTGAGAATAAATATTGACGGTAAATGTATCATCTTACTAGGAAACAAAATTTCATATAATTAAGAATTGAACTTATTGAGAATTAGATAATAATAATTATCCATGAGTTTATATAATTTAAATATCTATGGATTTATTTAATTCTACATTTATTGATTAAATGGAATATGATTCAGTTATCTTCCACGCTTCATTGATTATGATTTATTGAGATATTTAAATAGAGTATGTGCTCAGTTATATACATCTCCAATATTATTAAAATAATTGATTCCTTATTGATTCTATTTTACATACCCTTACTGGTCATTTGATGTCACCCTTATTTTAGTTCCTTTTCTTAGGATATGAAGAATAAATCTCTGAATGATTATTTCAAGTATGCAGTTCATTTCATTTTATTATGTATCATATTTTATTTTCCATTTCCCAATTTAATTTGGGTTTAATTTATGTAATATTTTTTTTCAAAACAATTAAATAGATCAATCTTAGTGTATTTTAACCTTTTAATCATTCCAATATAATAAGTTAAGGCATCAAATATGGGCTTCCACGGTCAGGTCCTTCTAGTTAGTCTGTGTAATTCCAAATTTATTCCCCTTTAATTACTCAAACATCCACACATGTTATGATGAATATATCTATGAAAAAAATGTAATAAAAATACATAACATGAAATGAAAAAATTAATTAGAGAAAAAAAGAATATATTTTTACCAATTCCTCACCCAATATGGGATACTATATCATTATTATGTTCAAGCACAGTATGAACCACAAGTGATTCATTAATATAATAAAGTGGACAAATATGAGGAAGGTATGATCCTTAATGTTAAATTTATCACTCCAAAACATTTTTTTCCCCAAATAGGCTTTATATATTATTTCTATATATTTTAAAAAGTTATTTCAATTTCCCATATAGAACAAGATTTTCTTTAGTAATCTAGAATTCCATAGCATCAAAGGAATAGATCTTATTCTTCAAATAAAGGCCTTCGATAGAATGAATATCGGCATTTAAATAAACATGAATATCAAAATTCCTTAAATCCTTAAAATGATCCACTAATGGATATATAAGATCCTATATTTTTCCATATTTATCTCTATCTATTCTCTTTTAGATTATTTATAGAAAAATCATCTTTCCCAAATGAAAATGATAACCAAAAGTTGTGGTTTCTTCTTTTTTCCTTCAATAATAGTGATGTTCTAATTAAATGTATTATCAACCTTTCAATAATTTCTATACAACTCCCTCAAATTATTTTTATATTTATAAAATAATCAATGATCACATATATATTTCAAAGATTTTAAATACGAAAAACTTTAATAATTTTTCAGCGTGATATTTTTTATTTTGAAACATCAAAAATGAATATCTCCAGAAAATATACTATCCTTGATATATAGAATAAGTAAAAAATCATCAATTTTTTAATCTTTTATTATCATTAATGGATGTTTTCAAAAACCACTCTTTATTTCTCATCAAATATACATTTTTATTCTTCTCTAAAATTATTTATTTAACTTTTCCAGAATACTCTACTTGAATTGTAAACACTTTCAATTCATTGCGATATTAGATTCACTAAAGCCTTAAGAAAATCATATTCATTAAATCATATCATATAAATCACAATTTTAAAATATATATCCCTCATTTTTTAAAAATATATTCCCTTTATTTAGGATTTAGGTTACTCATGTGTGGCATTTAAAACCATTTATTTACCCTTAATACACTTCTCATATACCCTTATATACCATTATATCTGTCATTTTAATCCTTTTCAATGCAGGATCTTCTTGAGAAAATCATTAATATTGCACATTTATTATTTTTTATTCCTTATTTTATTCATGTCTCTATTTATTTTATTCATTAAGAGTCTTTAATAATTTAAGTTTAGTCTTCTACATGATTGTTTTCATCTTAAAAATCCTCTAAAACTCCTTAGATAATATTACAAAACATTAAAATCCTTATAATAAATTTTCTGAGTCACTGAATTATTCTGACTCCTAAACATTAGAATTCTTATTTTTCATTTTCATTCAACCTAGACATATTTTTTCATTGTTAAAATTCTATAAAAAAATTTTCTTATGGGAAATATTCCAATTTTTTGCTATATAAAACCTTGTGGTTTGATTTTATCTTTTTATCATCCATTCCAAAAATAATATCATTCATTCCAAATGATCTTCTTTCTATTAAGATAAGAGAATCATATATACCCTATTTTCATATCTTATAATTATAGTTCCGAAATTTGAGTTTATAGTAGGGAATTATAGTGTATTCTTATTTTTGAATCAATAAGAACAAAATCTACTCTTACATACCCAGTGATGATTTAGAGTTAATAATTTATATAGGGTACTTTGGGAATTTACTCAAAATATTCAACCCTAAATTTAAAAAAAATTATTCATCCTTCCCAACTCATTTATAAACATATTTAGCCACCTCAAGTCATATAAAAACACTTAAATATTATATAAAGAGTTTAAATCTTTTATAAAATATTTTAAAAATAATTCCAATTCATATACAATATATAAATAATATTACTCTGTATTTAAAAATATTTTATTACCTCAATGTTTTCATTTCTTAAACTCATAATATTCCACAAATTAATAGTTCATAAAAATAGTTAATTAAAAAATCACAAAATACTCTTATGAGCTCATATTTATCCAACTAATATTTCCTTGATTCAGAAATAAGGATAAAACATATTTCACATATTCTATAGTACTCAAATATTAATCCAATTACTCATCCAAGTGGAATCACCACATGTTTTAGATTTATTTATAATTAATAAAAGAAGTATAAAATATCAATCCAACTTCATTATCCTTAGTTACATCCAACTACACATTGTCTTCTTTTCCAAATCATCATGACTTTATATAAGGAAGTGTTTTAATCAACTATAATCACTTCTCATTCATTCAAATGTATCTCATCTCTGTGATCATATCACTAATACTACTTCCATAAATGAATATAGTTCTTTTTATATTGTTTATTTGGGTCATATATCAACATTACTAACTTCAAATATCTTAATCGTAATTGATAACTTATTTACAACATTAAAACACTAATATCCATTTTCTCTTTAATCTCCCTCTTTGAATTTGTTTTCAATAGAAATTATAATGTTCATTTCAAATTTAATAAATATTATCCTTTCCTAATTACATCACATTATTGATATGAAATAAAAAAAATTAAGAGTAAGGGATAGAAACACTCATCTCATTCTTTAGTCAGCACTACAATTTCATCATCTCCTCCTTATTAAAAGTAAAACCTAATACAATATAGAGATGGATGGAATAACTTTTAATTAGTTGGTGATCCATGAATTAAACAATTCTAAGTCTACATGATAATTTCTCAGTATATAAAAAAGAGATTAACTAATACATCCATATTTTCCATACAATAAATCAATATGTGATACAAATATAAAAAAGTTATTTTCAATTTATATTCATTGATGTTCTAAACTTGATTACAACATTAAAATCAATATATAGACTATAAAAATTCAAATAATATTAGGTTAATTATATTCCTTCTATTGAAATTTTTATTTAATTCTCTATTTATCATATCATTTAGTTGTCATACTTAATTTCATAATTTTTTTAATCATTAAATTAATGGGAATCAAATTTCAAACATACCTCTTCAATGATATATTAAACACATTAATGATTGACATCTTCATATTAAAAAATGATTCAAGTTGCTTCTCTCATCAACTCTCCCTTAAGGGATGAACTCCACTAAAACATTAATGTGGATGATCACCATTTTAGGTAAACTCTGATTTTATATTTCAAAATGAGAATTAAATAACTCACTTAAAATGATATATTTTTCTACAAGATGGTTTCTCTTCCTACTGTAACATGTTCGTAGATTTTTAATTCTCTATTTAAAAACATAACCATTAATTTCTTATGGAATGAAAAAAACACAAAAAATATGTAAATAATGTGGATCCTCTATTACATAATAGTGACACAAACATGTATTATCATACTAGAAAATATTTTATTTTCTACACCAATTTTTTAATAATTAATCATATTTTATCATTTGACATTAAAATGGTAAACTCATTGGGTAAAAAATTCATCTTAATTTTTTAAACCTTCTAATTATATTTAATTTCCTTTTTCACATATATTTAAAAAGAACACACATTGTATTATTATTTCTTCATTTTTACATCCATCTCCAACTATGGTGGTTATATACTCATGAATTAATTTAAATTGGTCTAGTATTTTTGTTTTTCTACATGACTTATCAAATGGGTTTGGGATTCCTTATTTTTTAACAACTCATGAAATTATAATTCTTATTAATATATTTAATCCACAAAAAAACTCTTTTGTTTCTATTTAAGATTGATGTTTTACTTTTTTTTGTTCAATCCTACCTCAATTGTTATTTATATTCAAGGATTTTTTTGAAATTATCAATGATTTATAATTTTTTCCAATATATACGAATCTCCACATTGGTGTAGCATCATTCATAGTAATCTTTTTTTGTTTGTTTATTTCAAGAATTTTAATTTATATAAACCCCCATATTAACTCAATGTAATTTCTCTACCTACTTCTCAACTTTTCGGGCCTTGTTTTTTCAAGAGAATGTGAATTTTTATTGGCCAAAATATCCCAAAAATTATCATCACAGAGACTAATTTATTTTAATTTCCACTGGTATTATCTTTTCTATCAAATCGATTATTTTTTCATATATTAATCATCTTATATGTACCGGGACTATATATAATAGAATTACGCTTCATATAATTTAGATTTACCATGATATATTCCTTTTCCTTTTAAAAATTTACATTTTTTATGAACAATAAATAGATTTTTATTCATACCATTTATCAAACCTACAACGAGCAATGAACCATGTTTTTTTCTTTGTGTCACAATATTTCCAAATTTACCATTATGTCTTTTTAACTATAGAACCCTTATTATAAATATACATTTGGGATAAAAAATGTATTATATATATTAAATATACTCGTGATGTAATAATGGGTTGATGAAAATTTTTTTATACCCATATTTTTTTCACATTTGGAAATGAGACTGAAAGTTTTAATTAAATAAACATTAGTGAAAATGAAAAATTATGGGCAAGGGGACACATTTTTAATATATACAATAGTAGGTGAGTTTTCATATTACTTCAATTGCTACATTCCACTAGAATTATTCATTTTTTAAATAATACTCTTAACTGAAAATTATTTAGAAACACCTCTTCTATCAACTATTTGAGAAGACCCAGCATGTGTCACATCAAAATTTCATAGTGTGAATTATTTCTTAATACACATCATCTAGATTGTAATTTTATCATCCTCAAATGATTTTACTTTTTATTACGTTTATATTTTTATCTTTTAAATATGATCACAAATATTCTTATGAATTCCTTGAAATGAATTTTGAAATTTTTTATTCTTTTAGCTTTGACCTCAAATTAGGAATTCTTGAAACCAATAGTATCTTTTTGAGTTTCATCCAGTGAATGTATCCACCACTAAAAGAGTATTATTATGTCAATTTCATCACTTGTTTTCCTTTTAGATTATTATTGAGTTAGATATAATTTTCCTTTCTTTGAAAATAAACTCTATGAATTGGCTTCAGAAAATATTATGATATTAATTTTAACTATGGATTCTCAACCAATTCCATTCACAAAAAGGTTTTCTCTATATCTAGTTATGTTTTCTCTTATAGTATAACCTATATAAACTAAAAAAATATATATACTGACATCAAATATTTTATTTTTTAAATGATCCTTTTTTTAGAGTAAAATTTATATAGTGATTCAATCAGCACAAAAACATCAAAACATTAACAAAGATTTATCATGAGGATAATTATAAATACAAATGATAGATAAATTATCAATTTTATGACCTTAAACTAGTATTGAATCCTCTTTTACTTTTCTAACAATAGTTATCATTATCATATTAATATCCTCATTACTCTTCTTGATGTTCAATGTTTTGAAATAAATAGTCTCAATATCTACCTTGAGAGTGACAATATCTATTTGAGGCTTCATATAAAATTATTCAATTCTGAACATAATATTGTTCAATGGAACAAAATAGAGACATAATTTATAATCCTGCAATTTTATGAAATTGATTAGGGATTTAAATTTAGGTACTTCTATTTATTTATATGAATTGTTAATATGTTTTAATTGGTGGGTGTTTGGGTAGATATCAAGAAAAATAAAAGAAAACGGGTATATTCATGGTTGGAGCACGGTTAGAGAAAACTCTTTTCCTAACCTATGAAACCATGCGACACTAGACAGTGAGAGTTTGCATAGATAAAACACGTTTTGACAAACCTTTCACCCTAAAAGGAAAAACCATTCACTCAAAGTATAATTGGAGAATGGTCGGTGCATGGTTAGGGCAAACCATGCGCCCCTTTAAAGGAAATTGTGCACAGTAATTTTAATTTCGCAAAATTTGGTTTTAAAATTCCTCAAACACTTAAACCTTCCTCCATTAAATCATAACTCAAACCTACATAGTTATGGATTATTATATAGATTTTTGAATGGAATACAATTCCATCCAACCTATGTTCTTAATGAAATAAATTCATAATCAAATAACTACTCCTCTCTTGGTAACTAGATCTCATCCGGAGGCTATCACATTCACCCTCCTTCTCTAATTATTTGGATGAGATGTAACCTTTTATTTTTTTAGATCTATATATAGATTTCGTGAATATATATATATAGTCTTGTGGATCTAGATTTGGAAATAAAAATACCATTATTTTTCAATCTTGGTTCCGGGTTTTAGATCTGTATCCCGATTAATGTTGTTATTCTGGTCGATTTTGGGGATTTACATTGGGAAATCATCCAAGAAAAATAAAGCTAGATGGTATAAATTTAAATTACCTTAGTCATGATTTTGAATAATTATATTCATGTTTTATAATTTATTGAGTTATTTAGCAATTTAAATATCTAATATATTTATTCAATGCAACACATTAACTAATTTTAATTGGTTTCAAATTGTGGTATTTTGGATCGATGGAAAATATAAATAAATATATAATTAATTACGAGATTTTAGAAATTTAGAAATTAGGAAAATTAATTGATTAATTAATTATGAAGGCTTGAATTGAGGAATGGGGTATTTGATTGAATATTTGGAATTGATGAAATTGGATAATTAATTGATGAATTAATTATCAAGGATTGAATTGTAAATTGAGAATAAATAATTTGTGAATTAATTATTAGATGTTGAGTATGATAATAGGTTATTAATTGATTAATTTATTAACAAAAAAAGATATGTGATTAATTAATTATTAAATTAGTTAATAGTATTATATTAATTTATTTATGAATTAATTAATGGTTGAAAAATGGGTGATAGACATGACGATCTATGTTAATGATGATATACATGATTAATTATTAAATGGGGACTAGACATGATGATATATTCCAATGATAGATCAATTAGTATGGTTCCTAAATTGGGTTCTAGAAATGATCATCTACACCAATCATATATGTGCATAATAGAGAAAAGGGTTTCTATACATGATGATGTGAACCAATGTCACATATGAATTATTGAGAATATGGGTGATAAAGATGACGTTTATTCCCATGAAAGATACCTAGATATATGAATTAATGATAAAAGGGGTACTAGACATTGAGTTCTACACCCAATACTGTGGAAATAGAAAATGTGGCTAAGTGGATGAAATAATGAATTATGAATTGATTATGTTTTATGGATATGATATCTGTAAGGGTTGAGATCTGTATTGAAATTCGGGTGTCCATGGGAACCTCGAGGTTTATGTAGTTAAATAAAATTAATTGATAATGTGATAAAAACTTATTTTTACATTGTAATTATTTCTTTATAAAACTACATACACAATTATTTGACTAGTTTTTTAGACACCATTGCTGGTGGACTACTTAGTTGTACTCACACTCTACATGGGTTTCCTAATTGGTACCTGAATAGAATTTGTGTTTTCTAGACAGGTTAAGGGAAAAGGAGCGGAATTAGATTATTGAGTTGGGATTGAGCCTGGATGAGGGAACTAGATTTTGTCTTATACATGCTTGGTAGTATCCAGGGACTTTTTTAGTTGCATTATAGACACCTTAAATGTAAATTATCATGACTTTTTTTTTTGTTTCAGTTCGATATTGTATTTCCTCTTTTTATTTTCTAGAGATATTAGTAATGTATAGGGATTATATATATTCTTCCTTTGTTGGTTTTTTTCTACTGTTTACTTAGGTAAAAGTTCGTATAGTCTCCCCATGATTGACTTGTCATACACTCAATTCTAGTTAGAAGCCTCTGACATATAAGGAGGTGTGACTGAGGTCGTGTGGGGAACCAGATTGGGAATCGGTGTGTGGCACCTGGGTCGGGGCATTACAAAGTGGTATAATTGGTTAATTTTTATTTTATTCTTCTTCTGTCTTATGGTATGGAAAATTCATATAAGAGAGTATGAGGAGTTAGGTCTTGGTAATTAGCTCAAGCATCAGAGTTGAAAACCCATGTACGGGGGAAAACCCAAGTACTCAGGGTGGGATTGTTGTTATTCCAATTTTCTATTACAGTTGACTTTTAGTTCACCATGGGTGACGTACTTGTTTTGTTTTGTGATAATTTTTGTTGAGATTTCACAGAATTTACAAATGCACAATAATGCTAGGATACTCGAGTCTACACGCATCATTATAGGTAGTCATGATTTTTTTTTGATATACATCGTTTTAGGCAAGCACGGTAATTTCGATTTTGGGTAATTTGTTGAACTTAGACAAATTTTCCTTGCTAGTGAGGTTGAATTGAATGTGGATACTAATATAAAATTGATAAGTTAAAAAGTTGAAAATTTTAATAAATTTGTTTCTAAACGAGAAAATTAACATGTGAATACCCTTTGATAACCAATACCTTGGTGTAGGATTGTTAAGGGTTGTGATACCTCCTCAGTTTTGACTGTAGGGTGATATTTGGGGAAGAGACATTTCATGAATTATTCTTGTTATACCTATTATCTAAATGTGATAAATATTTCTTTTAAGTCCTAATATGTGTATTTATAGTTGAAGAGATGTGCCTCCATGATGATCATTGTTGACGAGGATCATCGGAGGACATGGTTGGGGATGATCCTTTAGTGGTGGAACTTGAGGCACTGATAGTGTTGGGTGAGGGAGAAGGGAAAGTGTTATGAGAGAACATCACTCACTTCATTCAAATCATGGGAAGTGATATAGGGTAGGTTTTGAAAAGTATATTGGATCTGATGAGGTAGTTTCAATTACATCACCCTATTACATTTACTAGAGAGGGTGGACTAGGGGCAGCTGAGTTATGGGTTAATTCAATTGAGGAAATAATTGAACATTTGGAGAGACCAACTGATAAGTTACTCAATTTGGATTCTTAAATTATATAATTATTAACAAATCGTTGGTTGGATGTCCAATATAGGACTAGAAAACTGATGGTATTCTATGGAAAGAATTTTCAGAGATTTTTTAGAGCACATCTACCAAGAGATGCTAAGGAATGAGTGAGAGGTTGAGTTCATGAAATTGAGTCACAGGATAATGTTTGTGATGGACTATATTGAAATCTTTATATGATTAAAATTCTCTTCTCCAATGTTGGTGGAAGATGAGTCCACTTTAGTAAGATGATTTCAATATAAATGTAGATGTGAAATTATGTCCCAAGTAAATATCTTCATGATAAAGAAGTTCTATGAAGTTTTTAATTAAGATATAATTTCAAATAGACAACGCAATGAGTCTTATAGTTTTTTATAAGTGGTTACTTCTATATTATTTGGAGGAACATCTTCCAAGAGAAATAATTGTCTTTATGAGAACATTAACCAAAGGAGTGGGAAGCAAGTGGGCATCTAGTAGGATCAATTTCTCATGATCTTACCCAAGTGTTTTTTCACCAGTATGGTAAGTGGGGACACTTTTATAAATATTTTCCTTGACCACTGGTCGATTTTCAAGCTTGTAAAAAGTTGTGACATCTACAGAGGTTCTGCAGGAACTCCTGACAGATAGTTAGTGATGGAGGAGTTAGAAAGAACCAAGGTGCGGTAAGGGAATATTCTACACCATATCAGTATCTCACCTAAATTTAAACTATTCAACATAGTATAGGTTGTGTAAATGGATATTATTGGAATGAGGGACCAAATCAGTGAAGTGGTGAAACATAAGAGATATTGATAGCGTCATAGGTAATAGGGGAATCACGGTTGCATGTGGCGTGTTCTACACATGTGTATAGAAAGACTCAACCTTTGATAGTGAGAGGTACTATTATTAAATCTTCTACATTATCTAGTACCTTATTTGATATTGGTCCCTCTAATTCCATTATTTCTACAAATCTAGTTAGTGTTTTGATCCAGGCGGGAGAGTTTTGTGTGTGGGTTGTTGAATTCAAATACAACATTGGGAGTATGGTCTAGAGAAAAATGTTTTTGAGTGGGATGTTTTCTTAATATTACGGAATAATATTTCATATAGGATATAGATATTCTTGATATGTTAATCTTTGACCTAATTATGGTTTTGGACTGGCTATTTTCATACTGATTTGAAAATTGATTGTTAACAGATGAGAGTGACTTTTAGATCACCTAAGGGTGACTCATATACTCACGGTGGGCAGTTGGATATCCATGAATTCCGAGAACATATAATTACTCCACAACTAGGAGAGATCAAAGATGATATTTTTATTGTTTTTCTAGATGACAGAGGAGTAATGTGCTATATCATTCCACCAGGGGTAGAATAGTTTCATGTTGTATTCCATGGAGACTTCTCAACCCTACAACCAAAGAGAGATGTGGAATTCACCATTGGGCCCATGCTGTAGACTGATATATTATCTATTCCTGGATAAATAATTAAACCAAGAGAGATTCAAGTTCTCAAAACATTTATAGAGGAGTTAGAGGGTAAAGGGTTAATTCGTTCGAGTATGTATCCTCATGGATCCACAATGTTGTTACTAAATAAGAATAATGAGAGTATACACTTATGTGTCGAATATCTGAAGTTGAACATGATGATTGAGAAGAAACTATATCCAGTTCTAAAAATCAGAAATATTTTTTACCAGTTGAGAGGAGATTCTATATTCTCAAAAATTTACATTAGATTATGGTATCATCAGCTGAGATTTCAGAGATCTGATATATCAAGGACCACTTTAGAAGTTGGTATGGAATATATGAGTATAACGTAATGCCATTTGGGTTAGAAAACACACTAGCAGTGATTATGGCCATGATGAATAAGATCTTCAATCCGTAACCAGATTAGTTTTTTATTATTCATGGACAACATCTTGATGTAATCTTTGACTCATGATGATAACAAAAAACATCTTGACATTATCCTAAATACACTGAGATTACATCAGCTATAAACCAATCTATCTAAGTATCAGAGTTTTATTGGTCAGGTAAACTTTATGGGGAACATTATTTCAGATTAAGGTGTGTTAGTAGATCCACATAAGGTATAGGTAGTGGTATCTTGGGAGTCGTCCAATAATATTTTTGATATCTATATATCTCTAGGGTTAGCTGGATATTTTCTGAGGTTTATCAAGGACATTTATCGTTTTGCATCACCATTCTATGGATTGACCAAAAAGGGGATTAAGTTTTAATTGTCGGTAGATTGTGAGGAATCCATCCTAGAGTTGAAGAATCATTTTACATTAGTAATAATTTTAATCCCATCAGGTCTAGTTGATGAGTATTTGGTGTATTGTGGAGATTATTTGAAAATAAATTCTAATGCATGACCCAAAAGGGGATGAAGTTTGATTTGTTGGAAGCTTGTGAGGAATACATCATAGAGTTGAAGACGCATTTTACATTAGTAATAATTTAAATCCTATCTGGTCTAGGTGATAGGTATTTGGAATATGTTTTTTTCTGATCTGAAATTTTTGCAGCATTATCTATTTGGAGAAAAGTTTGGGGTGTTTACTAATCACATGAGTTTAAATTATATTTTCTCCCAATGAGATTTGAATCTTTAACTACGAATATGGGTTGAGTATATGTAGTCCTTTTTCTTTGAGATTGAATATATGCTCTAAAATGGAAGATGGGTGGATGACACCTTTATCATTAGATCATAGACTCCGATGGTTCAGGAGTCTTTTTCTAAGAGGATAATGATGGATTTGCTGCCTGAGATGCATGTGGTGGTTCATAAATATCTAGTGTAGATGACTCTCAAATCATTTCTAGTGGAGTATATTATTCTGATAGGGAACCAAGATAGTTAGTTTATAGATAATGATTGTTTTCCCTTAAGGAAAATCCTTGATGGTGGAAATTTACGTTCATATTGGATCATAGATTAAGAATATATCATATATGTCTGAAATAAGGTGGTTGTGCATATGAGCATGTGATCATAGCTCATGTGTTAATTTCATGCATCAATGTTTCCAGTACCTAGATGTGATAAAAATATATCATGACCTATGACAATAGTTTTGGTGTATATGCATGAAGAAGGAGATTTTAGGGTACATGACATGATGTTACACCTATCAGTAGATGAAGGTAGATTATAAATGACTTGGAGGTTCTTTTCTGACATTACCTAATCTAGAATGGAATTGGGAAGAAGTGACAATGGTCATTGTGGTGTTTCTTCCAAATATACCAAAGAATAATGACTTTATTTAGGTTATTTTGGATCAAATGACCAAAGTATCACATTTCATAAATTTACAAGAGACTTTATCTGTGTAGAATGTGGGTGTTTTGTTTGTTCAAAAGATATTCCATCTGTATGGGGTGCTAAAAATTATTATTTTAGACCTTGATTATTTGCTTACATCATGGTTCTTGTAGGGCATACCTATGTCACTTGGAATGCATGTATTATTGTGTACAACCTTCTACAAAAAAATATATAGGCAGACAAATCTTACAATACAATTACTTGAGGAAATGTTATAAGAGTTTGATCTTGATTTTGGTAGATCATAGGAGAAGCACTTGTATTTTGTGTTTCTTTTTGATAACAATAGTTATCAGGTAACTATAAATATTTCACCATACGAGTCTCTTTATGGTAGGCCATGTAGATCACTGTTATGCTCGATAGAGACAAGTGATTCAAAGTTTTCGGGACCATTTCTCATGGAGGAGATGTCAGGGTGGGTATAGTTGATTAAGAAATGTATGGATATGGATCAAAGTATGAATATTATGTATAATGGTACACAGAGATATCCCCTAGAGTTTAGATAGGGTGATCATGAATTTCTTTTGGAATTTCCTAGGTGGGTTCACCACAGGATATGGCGACATGTCAAGTTGGAACCAAGGTTTGTTGATTCATTAAAGATTTCATATAGAATTGGGATAATAGAATACTGATTGTATCTTCCACATAAATACAATTAGATGAATTATTTTTTCCATGAATCAAAACTACGGTGGTATCACCCTGAAACTTATCATTTAATCAATGGGTATTATGTTGAGCATGAGATTGATGCGTCCTTTTAGGAGAATCTAACAAGTGTCTCAGATCGCAGTGAGAATGTGTTATTGGGAAAGACTATTCCAATAGTTTGTGTATTTTGGAAAAATGGGTGTATTTAGGAAGATACTTGGGGTAGAGATGTAGATATGAAGGCTCAATGGCCCAATATGTTTTTCTTGTAATCTTAGGGAATCTTGGGAGTGAATCTCGAGGAAAAGTTGTTATAATATGGGGAGATTATAAGATCTTGAACATTTCGGGAGTGGACACAGTGTTAAAATTTATACAATTTTTTAAGTACATTTTGTTGTGTTTTACCTTAGGTTCTGTTTGGGTGTAAATTAATAAAAATAAGAGGAAATGGGGTTGTACACAGTTGGTGTGTGGTTTTAGAAAATTGTGCGCCCATCCCAAAAAACTATGTGACCCTGTATAATGAGGGTTTGCATGGAAGGCACATCATTTGTAAAATTGTGAACCATAAAAATTAAAAACAATGAACCTCAACAATAATAGGAACGTAGTTTGGGAAAACTATGTGCCCCTACCTAGAAAACCCTAAATTAGAATTTTATTTTCCCTAAAATTGGTTTCAAAAATCCATAAACCCCAGAGACTTCCCCAATTCATCCCAAACACATAACAACATGGATTTGGATGATTTAAGAGTATCCCAAAGGGATTAAAAGGCTATAAGACCTCTGTTATTCATGAATTGAGGCTTTAATTAATGATATGTGCCTCTCTCAGTAAGTGGATCTCATCTCGATACTTTCTCGTTCATCCTCCTTCCTTATATCATTATTTTGGTTTGATTTAATGTTCTATTTTCCTAAATCCGAGTCTATAAATGGTTAATATAGATATATAAATGTAAATATTGATCTGAAATTAAAGAGATCTTGATTTGTCAATATTGGTTTAGGATTATAGATCCTGATCCTGATCTACGTCATTATGTTGGTTGATATTAGGGATTTCTGATGGGAAATCATCTATCAACCAATTGAGTTTGGTGGTCAAAAATTCAATTCCCATAGTCTATATTTTTATTATATATAAGAAAATTTGAGGATTTATAAAATTGATCATAAATTAAAATCTTTAATTGAATCATTTAATGTAGTAAATTAATTAATTACGATGATTGTGAAATTGTGAGATTTTGTATGGAGGAATGAGATAATTAATTGGATAATTCATTATGAGATTCTAGAAATTGTGTAATTAGGATAATTAAGTGTTGAATTTATTATCAAGTATTTAATTGGCGATTGGGGAGTTTATTGAATATTTGGAATTGGGGAATTGGGATAATTATTTGATGAATAAATTATCAAGGCATGAATTATAAACTAAGAAAACAAAATTTTTGAATTAATCATAAGATACTGAGTAAGAGAATGGGTAATTAATTTTAGATTATATTAATAGAAAAATATATGTGACTAATTAATAGTTGAATTAATTAATGATCTTGGATTAATTAATTTATGAATTAATTAATTGTTGACAAATGGGAGTTAGACATGATTATCTATGTCGATGATGATGTACATACATAGTTTTTAAATGGGGGATATATATAACTATCTAATATAATTATATGTATATTGATATGGTTGATAGATGGGGTTTTAGACCTGATGATCTACACCAATGATATATGTGCATAATTGAGAAACGGGGTGTTAGAAATGATGATCTACACCAATGTTATATATGCACGATTGAGAATAGGGTTGGTAGACATGAAATTATATTCCCATGAAATATATAAATATATATTCATGTTTGATAACCAAGGATCTGGAAATGGAGTTCTACACCCAAAACATTGGCAATCGAAAATGGGGCTAAGTAGATGAAATAATGAATTTTGAATTTATTATGTTATATTGATCAGAATCCGGCATGCGACAAAGTAGGTATTGAGATTAAAGTGTCGACAGGAAGTTGTGGGTTTATGTAGTTAAATAAATATTAATTCATAATGTGATGACTACTTATTTACGAAATGTAATTATTTTTTATTCCACTTCATACAATAATATTTGACTGAATTTAGTTTAGAAAATATTGGGGGTGGCCTACTTATTCGTGATGACATGTTAATCAGGCTTCCTGATTGGTACCCAAATAGAGTATGTGTTTTCTAGATATGTTAAGAGAATGTTCCCTGAGTTAGATGGTTGAGTTGGGATAGAGCTTGGATGAGGGAATAGAATGTGGTTTAGGACTCACTTGGGTGTAGTTTGTGTTTATTCTTAGTTTCAATTTAGACACATGAAATGTACTTTAACATGACATGTTTTTTGTTTTAGTGGGATGTTGTATTTCCTTATTTGAATATATTGAGACATTCGTATTTTTTATTGATTATATGTATTTTAGGCTATTGATTATTATTTCTTCTAGTATTTACTCTGATAAAGAGGGTATATCCTCTCAATGGTTTGCTTATCAGACCCTCGCTACTAGTCGACAACCTCTAGCATATGGGGAGACACGTCTAAGGTCATGTAGAAAAATAGATTAGTGCACTAGTGTGTGGTACCCAGGCTAAGACGTTACACATAATAAAACCAATAAAATGGGGAACCTTGTGCTTAGATACCAAGAAAAATTATAGTAGGATTTGGAATTCCTAATCCAATGGAGGGTGAATTATTGCAATCAGTATTTTACTAAGTTCATTTTTTTAATTATGCAATCCTCTATGACCATTAGAATTAAAGGATATAATATGAATCATGAAAGAAATACACAAACAATTAACTGCATGATGTAAAGAGGGTAAGAAACAATTTATTTTTATAATGTTCAAATTTAATGCTTGTGAATACATGATTTTTCTATTTTATTTGGGTCTAAGGAAAAGGCACTTCACTATTATCATCAATTTAATACACATGAGAAATGTATCATCCATACCCATAAAGTTATCTCTAGACAACATTGTTGTCTCCTGAAGGGTTCATTATAATAGATCCATCAAATTTATCTTGGTGATTTAATCCCCCTTCTTCAAGATGATCTTCTTTTCTACTCCAGGATATCACAGAATCAAAAGAATATATTTTTCCCTCAAATATTGTTCCCTAGATACATGTTGATAAATATTTTAAGAGATATAAAAGTTATCCTTCACTAAATCTCTATAATTATTAATTCATATTTATTGAAGGATCCTTGTGATTTCTTCTTGCAATTATGAAAAAAAACTTCTAGTGATTAGAATTGAAATCTTATTATATTGAAATAAATGACAATCAGTACAAGAACCTTAACCCTACTTAGCCCATAGTTTTATTTTTAAAAATTAATTAATTTTCTTAAATTCATCATGATATTTTTATATTTATTGTTTTAGATAATTATGTTATAAAAAATACATAATAATCTTAACTATTACAAGTTGGAAACTTCATTTTCCTACAATAGAATTATTTTAAAATGAAACATGTTTTTTTCTTATGAAAAATCTTCTGTATTTTCAACATGACTTCATCATTGTTCTTACTAATCCATAAACCCAATGAAAAACATTTGAGAATGAGGGTTGCTTCAAAAATTATCAGGAATTGTAATATAAAAATATGAAAATAAACTTTTTATTCCATTTAAAAAATCATGAGACCAAATAACATATTTAAATTTAGCATAATAATCCTTTATCTCAAATAATAATTTATATACACATGAAATTGTCTTTTCCCAAAAAAAAATTTCATAAAATTTTATAAAAACATAAAGGTAAAATAATAACTAAGGGGGTATCTTAGAAGTCATTAGAATTCATTAAAAACATTTTATAAAAAAACATACCTTTTACCATAAAAAGAAAAAATCATTCATTTTAAACAAAATATCATTTTCTTTCCATGTGAAATCGAAATCAATCAATGAAAAATCATTATAAATAATAATAAAAATTCGTGTTGGTTACTTGGGACATCATCTGTAGAAAACCATTACATGAACCCATATAATAACCCTTATAAGTTGAATAACCTATATGTTCCACTTCCAACATAATTATCCAGAGAAACATATCATTACCCAATGTTGTGGATAGTTATATTGGCATACCCAATATCATAAAAAATCAAAAACGGACCTAAATTTCTTCAAACATATAAAATAAATCATTTCGAGGATAAAAATTATAAAAATTAAATTTTCAATACATAATAAAAAACTTTTTGGATATTAACATAGTCTGTTCCTTTAAGCCCAAACATTCCAAACTAAAATTAACATAAATACAGAATAAGTGTTTTTAATTGAATAAACCATGGAAAATGGTAATATTTTACAAAAATAAAATAATTTTTTTGTATCTAGAAAACCGGTTGATCCCATATTCTTTAAACTTGAAATTTCCTCTATCCTTTTGTAAAGATATTCAAAATGTTCCATATAAAATATGTTAAAATTTAATTTGATAAAATTTAAAATAAATTAAAGAAACCAAAAAATTCATTTATAATTAATTTATGTACGTATAATTGAATCAATTAAATAGTTTTAATAATATGTACATGGAAGAAAAATATTTACAAAACAAGTCATTAAAAAAACTAAAATGAGGTTTTAAGGAAAATTGTCACTTACCTTGAGTTTGAATATTATCACATGTTATTTATCTTCCTAAATAATGAATCTATATCAACTATTCAACTCATTAAGGTCCTTATTATTTTTAATTAAATTATCATTTTAATTTTATTTTAATTTATGAACATTTTTTATTTAGTCACTTAATCAGTTATGTTAACATCTGATGTTTTGAGAAAATTCGATTCAAAATCCATAAACAGCTTTTCTATTATGAACATGGTCAAAGTGGTCCTTATGAAATAATATCTAAAAAATTAACTAATTATTGTTCATAAAATTTAATTAAAATTTTTAAACCAAACACGCAATATGGTTAGGAAAAATTAAATATATTACAATCATAGAGATGGTAGGACGTGCTTTCACATGAGAAACATTTCAATTTTTTAACACATAAGAGGGAATTATGGAAATAATTATGTTATCTTTTAATAATTATAATAAGATATTTAATATAATATTTTATCATTAAACACAATAAAATATACCATCCATGTTATGTTATGATGAAAAAGGAACAACATCGCTTTGTGGAGGTGGTAATCAACATATACGCATGAACTACCTTATCATTTTTAAATGGATGGAAAGGTAAGAAAATTGAAAATGTATTATATTTAATGAAAACTAATTATTTAATTAATATTATATATATGTATATTAAATCCATCATTTTATGAATTAATGAGAAGTAGTATTGGAAAACACAATTACATCGCTTCACTATGCGATAGTTTTTCATACACAGGAATGATGTTTCATTTCCAATCAGATACAATAAGAGATGGATATAACATATTAAATAAAAATAATATCATATAATTTCATTTGAGTACTATATTTCTTTTATCAAAATGATTAAATTATTTTTAATAGAGTTTTAAGAATAAATAATACTAAAGCATTCTATTAAAATTTATACCTCTTCTTTGAACAACCTCATTTTTTTATATGTTAATCACTCTAAGGATGATAGTATACCCAAAATATGGACATTGGGATCTGGTGATGGATATTATTATGTTATGTGGATAGTTATTGGACAAAAAAAATAGTTTTAAGTGGGTGTGGGATATGATATTGGGAGTCCCTTCATAAGTGGGGGTGTGGACAGAGTTGATATTTTTAAAAATATTGCAATATATCAGTGTATTACTCAAGAAACATGGCTCAAAAATAGACCATTTGTGAATATTATATTATATATGTTCTAAATGGGTCTATAAAATATTATTTAATCATGTTTTTATTTCATTTTAACCCTTATCACATTAATTTTACCCACCCAATAACTTGTTTTACCATTAACCTTGGTAACATAATTTACTATTTTACTATTTATTGTGAAAAAAAATAATGTTGACCATATTGACTTGTACTCATTATAATAATTATAAAAATGTAATTCATTTCATTAAATTTATTTCATGTAGTTTCCAGAAATTAATTTACAATTAAACCCCCAAAAAGAGACAAAAATAGGTTTTCCATAAAAAATATTCTAAAGTATAAAAACTTTTTAAACCAAAAACAAGATTAAAATTTATTCTAATGGCCTTAAATATATTACTCATAATATAAATGTACATATTTTAATTTTAAAATAATTGAAAAAAATAAACTTTGTAAATTCTTGAAAATAAAATATGGTTTTCAATAAAAATTAGTATTTTGTATTATTAAACCAAAAATCGCCATTTTTTGAGAATTAATAGAAAATAAAAATAAGCTAATTTTGACTAGTTTATATAAAAAATGAAGTATTTTTTTAATATTAATATATACAAATTTTGAAAACAAGATTTTAAATTAAACTATATATTATATGTAATCGATTTTTGTAAGAATAAAACCATTTCCTTAATTATTGGAAAATTTTGAAAATATTATTATAGTGAATAAATACTTATATAACATAATTAATTAATATTTTTAGGGAATGAATTAATTTACTATTAACATTACATATGTTGTCTCATAATTCACCCTTTTTGAAATTTCATCCTCATAATTTTATTGAATTCTTAAATAACTAAGGATATTTTTCCATCATAGAATTTTCAAATTCTAATGTTTCTTCTTCAATAATATAGATTTTACTGAAAACCTTAACCTGCTAAGTCATATTATTTCAAATATCATTCTCTCCACAAACCATTTTCTCCTTATATGAATGGTTTTCTTCCAACTAAACAAATTCATGGCTCAAAACATGAGATTCTTCTAGAAAATAGTTTCTTAATAATGATACATCATGACAATCCATTAAATATGTTCAAATTGGAGGAAGTTCCACTTTGTAAGAATCTGATACAACATTGATTGGAACATCACATGGTTCAATAAACCATAGACATAATATTCGATTTTAAACTAAATTCATAACACATTTCTATGGTGATACTTTAATAAAAATATAATCTCCAACCTAGAATTAATGATATTTCTTCTGATTATCTTATAATAATTTCTACTTACATTGAATCATCCTCATAGGATTTTGAATCATCTTCCCCATATCAAATATTTCTTCTCCCAATCCTTTTCCTGGAAACATGTAGTCACCAAACTCTTACTGACATGCTGTAGTGGGACTCCAATTTATAAATAATGAATCTAAATGTAGTGTCTTGGTCCTATTTTATCTCAAATAGTTCTCTATTCCAGTTTTCCACTAGGACATAGGTGCCACCCCATACACCAATGGTTATCAACTAGTAGTGGGGTTTTGATGAGGTGATATTGGAGAGACTATACCCAATGGATTTTATAATCAATAAATGCATGTATATATATAACAACATGAGCACTATAAACATAATAATAATAAAACAATATTAGCTGATGGATAAAAGATATTTGAGGTAATAAATTAGCCCAAAAGGAATATTTCCATTGGATAATAAATAAAATTTCATAGTAGGTCATAAATGATAGATGAGCAAGTAGGTTAACCCATGTATATCTATGTATATTTACATATATAGTAGAAAAATACTCAAAGGGAAACTCTAGATTGATGAACAAACCACCATTGTCCATAAACTATCAATCCCATGGAAAAGGTACATCTAAAATCACTATGGTCCACCTCTTAATAATGATCTCATACCTGATGTCAAATACATAAATTATAAATACAACTCGATAGGCCCATTTAGGGTGTGAGTATGAACTTGGTAGGCCACCACCATCATGTGTGTATATCACATACATAATTATATAGTTTATAATGATATAAATAAAAAATAATTACACACAAATTTAATATTTAACCCACTTCCAATGTTTTTAATAGCCACAATGATGCATCTACCTTCCCCATCCAAATTTGGTATATCTCTTAAAATATGCCACAAAATATATATATGGAATATTGTACATGTATTCATATATAAATATAAAGTGGAAAGGACCAATGGAATAGTGCCTAGGCATCCCATGAAGATCATCCTGAATGGAAATACCTCATGAACCTCAAATAAATATATAACTACAACCTCATTCCATCATACAAATCATCCTCCACCTATCATGTACATGAAATACAAATGAAACTCCCAAAAAAATTGGGGTCCCTTAGACCTCCACTCGAAAATCCTTCATCAGCTCAACAACCTGATGGCTTGAGGCAAGGAAAAACCATCCTCTAATAAATATTTCTCCATTGGGTCAACATCAAACATCTTGAGTCATGGTGATATCCAACCTATGATAATCCTAACACATCAGCCTAAAATATAATAGTTAGACTTACCTCCAAGCCGATGGTATAAATACCACCTCCAGATGGTCTATTACCATCGATTATGGATTTCTATAGTGATCACCTCTGACATCACTGATGGTCAACACCATTAACCATGTCTCAAATTTTATATAGTCATCCACCCATAATGAGTTGTAAAAAACACATTGACTGCTCCTTATATATGTTCACATGACCCCCAAGGTTCGTCAGCAAAACATTGTGTGCTGAAATCACAAAAAAAACTTATGCTAGATCATTCGATACCACATTCCATGTGACCATATTGCTCAAATCCCATTGTTAAACACCATCCAACGTCTCACCTATTAATCCCTAAACCTGACTACTTGATCAACTTGAACTAATGTCTATTTCACTATAACCCGGGGATCATTATCACCCCATGAATCATTTTCCATTCCACTACCTAATGAATGTTTCACCGAAGTCCAGGTGATCAACATCACCTCATATTCCCTATTCATTATCCTCCCATTTATGAAATCATAAAAATGTTAAATTAATTTAAATATAAAACATTCCTAACATTCCTAGTTTGTCACAAGACCATTAACCAACATAATAAATAATAATAGGTACGTGTTTTCTCAACATCATCCCATGAAATCATTTAATCATTTAAAAAGAAATAATTAATTAATTATAGGTATCACTCAGTCATCCCAACAAGTGTAATTTGTAATTCACCCCCAAACACCCATAAAATTTAAAATAAATCTAGTAACCACATACATTTGACAAATAGATTCTCGTTCATTTATTTTCAACCTCTAACTCGATCCAAAATGATAAAAATTAGAGTTCTAGAAAACACCATTAAATAGGGGAAATTGATTGAATGGGTTTAGAATACCATATGAAGAGATAAATAAGGAAGTGAAGAAAGTGTATTTAAGGACACACCACTACAGTTCCAATAAGATAGACAGATCTCAAATCATAGATCAGATGAGGAGAAGATGCAAAATCCTAGATGATGGAAAAATGGGAGCACCCCTACGATTGATTATGTGAAATATAGTAGAAAGGAGGAAACTATGATAAATATAATGGATGGTAAAAAATTTATTATGAAAATTTTAAATATCCACATGGTTATTGCATGTTTTGGTATACCATGCACCAACCGTGAAGTTCTCATCTATTAAAGGGTCACCCCTTTAAATAGGTCTCACGGTTTAGCAACATGGGTTGTTTAGACCATGTTTCAACTACGTCAACCCTTTATGAAGACCTATAGAAACCTGAAAACATGACTGAAAGAGGCCTCATGGTTAAAGAGAACCAAGTTCTTTTGAAAATAGGTTGAATAGTTTAGCATTCACGGTTTTGTAGACTATGCACCTACTATAGACCCCTGAATACCTTTTCCCGAAACTAGGATTTTGGAGTACATCCCTTCTAAAAATCATTCAAACACTCGAGGAAATTACTGAGCATTAAAACCTCTAAAATAATAATTCTTTAAAAAATTTAAACCTTTAGAATCAAGTTTCAATTCTCTAAAACATTTTATTCTCACAAAACCCAAAAATTTATCAAGGATTGAAATTTTTTCCTTCTCAAAATCAATGAATGTTAAAATCTCCCAACCTTATAATAGCTCATCCTATGCTATTACGTGTTTCTCAGCGATGGTACCAAACATAACTATCCCATTTACATTTACCACCCTTCCCCTATTATTAGTCATGTTCAATTACCATAGTGGATCCCCCCACCTTATGAATTACCAACCTAGTCCCTTTTCAACCCAAAATTTAAATATTTGATGGTTAGACCAACTATACATAGAAAAAATGTTCCTATTATAAAATACCTTCATTCATCCACCTCATTCGGTGATGAATTCATTCTTGTGTCATACTTGATTCCCATAAAGTACCTCACCTCATCAGATTCCCATTTCGTACCTGTTCCATACACAAAACTCCTCAAAACAAGTGTCTCATCAGATGACCATAAGTCCTTCACCTCAAAATATGATAAAAAATAATCAATCATAATATGTATTCTTATGTAACCCCATCATAGTCTTGATTCCTATGAGCCTCATAAAATCCATGCATCTTACTAATTCCCATAATAAATCATAGTTCCTATGCACAACATATATATATATATATATCATTAATAATAACAGGTAATAACATACTAGCCAACCCCATGTTAGTCCAAGAACAATACACCTGAACCTCATGCCCCAAAACTATCCATGCTAACACAAAAGGTCACGCCATGATTAAGGCGATCATATAACTCATTTTGGCACACAGGCCTACACTCAAACTAGAAGCTCAACATTAAGAAGCTGGCATGAATCCAAAATGATTGAGTCCTAACCACCATGAATATATAAACTGACTACTAGACTCTAGACCAATTATTGGGTCTCTCTATCATAGTCACAATCTCCACATGCATCCGAATCTTGGTTTTCAGTTCCTAGTACCACTCCTAGTCCTATCTCAGATCTCTTTGTTTGACATGGTCTATAACTCTCCACTGTCTGAGAAGTATTCCTATAAAACCTCACCATATTACTCATTTGAAAACAAGATCAAAACTCCATTAAATCCAATTCAAAGTTCTCTAAAATACCTTAGCTTTTAACATTAGAATCACATTGTCATCAAGGCCATCCTTGATGGTCTGCCCAATTCATTGGTCAGACTTCCCTATTGAGACTCCTCAAGGTCAAGCTTTGGGATACCTGATCTATCACCACAGAGGTCACATGAAACTATCTCCCATTTCAAAAATGACTACTCTGTCATTTTTTCCTAAACTATGAGTTCTTTATTCACTACCTTAGAGAATTATTTCTCATAAAGATTTTTACCTTAAACCTAATGGAGTTTCATAAACAATCCATAAAATGTCTCACCATGGTGTTGTAAAACCCACAATAACTTGTGAAAAATCTTATAGGTTTGAGAGTTTATCTATATAATCCATAACTAATGTATCTCACTATTTTAGATTCATGAACAACCATGCTAGGTCTTCCCTCAACATCTTAGGGATATAGTTCTTGAAGAACATGGACTCAAAATCTATCCAAGATGATCCCTCATGTCTTTAATCTTGAACATGTATATCCCACCATCAATTTTTTGATCCTATGATCATATAATTAGATAGCTTTAACGTCTGACCTGGGTTAGTCTCGATCTTGTCAAAGATATTTTTCACTAACTCGATCTATTTTAATGTTTCATTCTGTCGGCACCCACTCTAGAATAATGGTCAATCTTGATACTGGATCTCAAAATTCTGGTATACCATGTATGGTATAACTCCTCGAGCTCCTTGTTCAATTACATATATGAACCGAACAAAACTCACCAATAGCTTCTCATCAATTCATGGTCTGAATCCATCAATATTTGGTGGTTTTACTCCCTGTACTAGAGCTTGTACCAATATCTCATGATCATCCCAACCCTCATGCACCTCATCTAGTGCTTGGTCATGCAGAACCATATCTCCAACCTCCTGACACTCCACCAGTATCTATCCAGGTTGAATCACAATGAAGACCAAATACAACAGTACAAATAGACATAAAAATTTATATAATGTAGACAGCTAAATCTGTAATAGGTATCACATCTCACCACCCAAACACTCCCATACTACACCCATGTAAAATGGTATCTGGCCTCATAGAATCATACCTACCCATATCAGATTCTTGTATTGAGTATCATCCAGCCCCATGGACCCCAACGTACCCATGTTAGAGACATGTGTAACATATAATCTTGCCTCATGTCCTCCTTCCTACCTATGACATTGATGGGAATCATATATCATATATATAAATCTGGTATATCTGAGTAGAATGACAGTAAAAATATTTGACAGAAAATGATATTTAGCTTCTTCTTTAACACTTTAAAGAACTCAACCCCTTTTCCATACCATGATACTCCTAAAAAACAAGACCATACTTACTATATAAACATAGAATCACGTCTGATCTCATAAATAACCGTAAACCTGGTCTAGATTAGAAGAATTCCAACAAAAAGGATAAGTAATAAAACATTTTTTCACTTCATTATTGACACATTAAACAACCCAACCACTCTTAGAACATTATAGGATCCCAATAAAGATCCCAAGAAAAACATACATCATATCAGCCTATGTTATTATCATGATGGATAAATGATCCAACGTTTATATATTGATCAAATCATCAAAACCATATAATACAATAACATCAAGTCAAAGTGCACTTCTCGAGGTGGAAATCAATCACCAATTTTTCCCCCATGCATAGGGTTGAAAGAACCCAAAAATGAGCTTTACAGCTATTGTGAATGCCCCCTAGACTCCAAACTACATTATCCCAAATATTAAGACCAATAAGAAAAAGAAACTCCTCTTATACAATTTGTATATTTTAGACACATTTTCCCAATAGAAGGCTACCAACTAATAGTGAGGGTTTGATGAGGTGATAATAGGGAGACTATACCCTCTATACATGATAAAAATAATAGGCTAATATATATATATATATCGCAAGAGAAAAAGGAAAATAGATTTAATAATCATAAAAAACCCATAACGGAATCATAATAAACAATAGTGATAATAAATAATCCCAAAGGTATGATACAATTTAAAGATAAAGGACATGTCATAACATGTCATACAATATGGATGAACAGGTAGGTTTTCCATGGATGACCATATAGATACATATAGAAAGCATATGAAAACTAAAAATGAAACTCTAGAATTATGAAATAACCATCTTGGACCATATTCCATTTATCCCTTGTAAAAGTTAAATCTATGATTATTATTGTATGGCTATTGATCACCATCCCTTACCTGATCTCAAAGAAATAAATCTTATATGTTTCTTGAGGGTTATGTTTCATGTGTAAATATGAACTCAATAGGCCACCACCAATGTGTTCATGTCTTATGTCCATAATTTTACATTGTATGAAGAAATATAAATAAAAATAAAATGCACAAACATTTAATTTTGAACCCACTTCCCTTTTTCTCGAAATTCACAATGATGCAATTACCTACCTCGGCCAATGATGGTATATCACTAAACAAGTTCCCCAAAATATATAACTGGTATAAAATACATGTATGCATATATTTTTTTTGTGTGTGTGTATAGTGAATAGGACCCCTAGATTATTGAGAAGGAATCCACCGAAGAGTGTCGTAACAGGAGATCCCTCAGGAACCTCTCATAAATATATCACCAGAACCTTTAACCGTATGACACCTCTTATTCCACCAATAATGTATTGAACATATACATGTAATGCCCAGAAAATAAATCCAAGGTCTCATAGACCATTACTCATATTTCTTATTCGGACCAACAACACAATGTCTAAATGAATGGTTAAATCTACCCTTTAATATATAAATCTTTATTGGATCATTAGTCGAAGTCCTAAGGCATAAAAATATACATCCTCTAATAATCCGGACACATCAGCCTCATGTATAACTATAAGCTTTATCCTCCAACTGATGGTCTCAACACCATCTCCAGATGGTCCATCCCCATCCACAATGGATATCTATGGTGAGAACCTCTAACATCACTGATGGTCAACTCCATCCCCAAAGAAGTAATATCTATGGAGGCCTCCACACACAAAGTGTGTTAAACACTCCCTAAACTAAATCCTATCTAAGTTCACATGAATCCAATGGCATTTCATCGAACAATAGTATGTGGAAATGATCCAAAAAAACTGAATCCACATCATCAAAAACCTCATGTGCCTACAACCATGTCACTCAAATCCCAATGGCCAACACCATAAAAAATATCACGGTCTATTCCCTTAGACTAACTACCTTGTCACCTCAGACATATGACAATCTCACCAAAACCTAGTGATCATCATCGCCCCATGTATCTCAGACCACACCCTCTGCCTGATGGCTAGGTCATCTCATTCCAATTGATCAACTACACCTCAAATCCTAAATCCATACTCATAATGTTCCATTGAAACAATGAAATCATATTAAATTTTAATTCTTTAAAAAAAACTATCAGCCTAACATTCTCAATTTTTTACAAGCTCCTTAGACATAATAGAAAATATAAATAGCCTTGGGTATGATCCATGGAATCACATGACATCATTTAATCATTTAAAAATCAATCACAAATTAATTAATAATCTCACTCTAACAATCCAAAGTGTTTAATAAAGAATACACCAATAAATGTCCATAAGGTTATTAGAAATCAAGGCACCACCTACCGTATACTCATAGGTTCTCACTCATCTGATATCAGCCTCTAAATCAAGAAAAACTGAGAGTAATCAATATTCTAGAAAAATTCCCCAAAAGGGGAAAAGTAATCAGATAGATTTATCATAACCTACAGAAAAATAAAAAAGGAAGAGAAAAAAGATTATTTAAGTCCTTACCACTATGCTTCCAAAGATACAAATGTAGCACGAATCAAATCTCGAATCCGGAAAGGATTCCAAATCTTATAGGAAGGAAAAAATTGGAGCTTTATACTACTTTTCATTATAAATGGAGGATAGAGGGGTATAAATGGTTAAATATAAATGAGTGTTAAATTTAAGTTGGAACTTTTTAAATAGGAACATGGTCACTGAACAGTTTGGAAAACCATTCACCTACCATACAGTCTTCTCTATCCAAAGGGTCACCCCATTAAAAAGGTCGTATAGTTTGGCCATACCATGCCCTAACTATTTGCACCCTCTATGAAGACCTACATAAAAAAGAACACTTGATTTTAATATTCCTAATAGTTAAAACAAACCATGTGAATTTTATATTAGTTTTCATGGTTGAATCTCTATGGTTAGAAAAATCATGCGATAATCTTGGCCAATCCCTACATTTTCTTAAAATAGGATTTTGTTATATCGATGCTTCTGAGACCCATTTAGACTCTATAGTCACATAAAAATCCTAAAACCCAATCTAAAAATTATACCTTTTATAATTCAAACTCCTACCATTAGTTCTGAAGCCCAAAAAAATTTCCCTCCAGAATAAAAAAAATCAAAATGGTTAGGAATTTCAACCATCTCAAATACTAGAGATGTTACACAAAAGGTTCCATATCTATAATACAATCAATAACATTATTATAAGATGATTTAACTATTGAAATATTTTTATCCCAACTTACTTTTAAATGAATTAAATAAGATCAAATCACATCTTTCTATATATTAATCATTATCTATGACTATCCAAAAATTGAGGAATAAAAGTTATACTGAAACTTCATTAAATTTACCAAGACTTCTAGAGACATAAAAAAAATATAAGTAAACCTAATATCATTATCATATAAAATAGAAATAGGTAATTTGTGTAACCTAACTATCTCCATGAGATACAATCAATACATTTTATCAAAAAACATATTATCCAGAATAAGATGTAAATATGAATATTTAGTAAATCGATAATCAAAAACCCAAATTTATTTATTACCATGTGATGTCTTAATAATACCACCATGAACCCCATGGATATATTATCTTATTTCCACTATAAAATTCAAAAAGTTTCAAAAATTAGATTTTATATTTTTCATTTGGATTTAATCTATTGATAAGTCAAACATTTAATGGTAAATTCATAAATATCACTCTTCATTCTATGCCACCATAAATTTTTCGAAAGGTCTCTATATATCTTTGTGCTACCAAGATTAATTGAGAATATGGAACTATGATATTCACTCGACAAGTCATTCTTCATCTGGGGATCACAAGGAACAAATAATCTCTTCATATATATTATAACACCATGGTTATCAACATTATCTCTAAAAACATTATCTTATTTATCGATTCTAACTTCTTATAAAACATGATCCTCCTTATGAGATCTACCAATTAATTCTAACAGTTATGACTACACTGAAACCTGAAAAAAATAGATTAATTTCCTTTCTGTAAAATTTCTAGTCCAAAATTCACTAAATAATTTACAAAACAATGATGTTTTAAATTTTTCAAAGTCAATGATTCATTATCTTTTTAATTAATGAATTAACTATAATGTTTTAGTTTAATTTATGGTAATGAATCATTTAGTTATAATCTTTAATCATTTTTATCCATATTCTCTCACTCATTGTAAATTAGTTATAAGTCAATATATACATAAATAATTTATTGGTTGTTTATATTTAAAACATTACCACATATAAAAAAAGTATCCGGATTTTTAAATAAGACATTATAGTTTCTAGTTCAAGGTCATGTGTCGGATAATGTTTCTCACGAGGTATCAATTTTCCTGAAACATAAGAAATTTTCAAATAATTCTACAATTGAATACAACCCATTACCTTAAAAGATGGTTCATTGTAGATCAAAAGATTCCATTTTTAAATTTCATGTCCAAAACATGTGCATTCAATATTATTTTTTCCAATTCATGTAATCATTCATCATATTCCATCATCCAAATCAGTTTGAATACTTTTCATGATAACATGGTGAGTTAAATTGAAAACAAACCAAGGTTTTAAACTAGCCATCAACATTAACCCATCAATTCAATAAAATTAATAATCTATATGACATTTTTGGGAATCTTCCACTATTAAAACACTTTTTTTGTTAATTAAATATTTATTCGATATTTATTTTCAATATTTCGAAGGAAAAAAATATATCATACTCGAAATTTATATTTTCTAAAATATCCATATAACTTATTCTATTCTAATTTTTAAAGAAAAGCTCTCAAATAATTCTCATGGTCATTATAACCTTTAGAATATTTTAGGATTTCATCAATTGACGCAACTAAAAATATATCCAATAACTGATGGAAAATTTTATTCATGATGTATATAAATAATTCTAGACTGTTTCTCAACTGAAAAGGAATAACCCAAAACTCATAATAATCATACCTAATATGAATTGATATCTTCAAAATTTACTCATCCTTCACCTTAAACTGATGGTTCCTATACCAAAACTCAACCTTTAGAAAATATATAGCTCCATAGGGATAATTAGAAAAGTCATCTATATGAGGAGATAAATACTTATTCTTAATATTGATGCTATTAAATTCTCTATAATAAATTAAAAACTCATGGAGCCAACATTATTTTTCAAAAAAATAGTAACTCATTGTAAAGTTCTATTAGTAATGAATCATTCATTATGAAACTCTTGTAACAACATTTTGAATTTTAAAACATCTACTTGATCCATTCAATAATGTTATATTGATATTTTTGTGGAATTAGGCACTTATTAAATAGTTAATTTAACCTCACATTCAAGTTTTATATAAGGAAATTTCATAGTAAATATATCAATATATTCCATTAATATGGTAATATAACTAATTTGAATAGTCTCTTTCTAAAAAATATGTGCATGATAACTTTTACTTCAATACTTTTATAATATCTGAACTTCTTGAAATGTTATTAAAAGTTTGAATTAGTTCATGTATGCAAAATGAAACTCCTTTTGAAAAATAACTTCATTATCCCACAATTATATATTAACATGATAAATAGAAATAAAATCCATTCCAATTAAAACATAAAAATCTATAAGGGGAAATACAACAACATTTTTGGGCATATCCAATCCACACACAATAATAAAGAAATTAAAATAATTTTATTATTCCTTAATTGCACCCTAATGTGGTTTAACAAAATATAATCCTTAATTTTGTAAGGATAAATTTCTAATTTATGAAAAAATATCATAAATAAGAATTTCATTATACCATAAAACATACAATATATTTCCCTAATCAAAATAAAAAAGTAATATACTAAAAGAAACATCAGTCAATGGTCTAATATCTATCAATGTATTCAAAAAAGGAATTATCCACACCTTTATTATTTTTATCCTGACAAATTAAATCCATTATTCTTATTTTTGGTCTTATAATCACATAATTACCCGCTAAATTACAGTTAAATGAGCTTACTCCTGTTATTTCATTATAATTTTTTTCGTTATATTGAACCATTTATTAGCATCCAAAATCAAATGTGAAAACTTACATGATTGGAAACACATTATATATTTTAAAATACATTATCCATAATTATTTTTATAACACTTATCCCAATATGAAAACATGGTTTTTTAACCTTAAAATTCAATCAATGGATGCTTCCCTTTATCCTACCACCCAAACATATTTTTCTACTAGTTATCATATAAAACATGATTACATGAAAACTCCATTTCTACCTTATCAAAGAACAAAACACATTTCTAATAAATTTTTAGGCAATGATAAGATAATTACCATCAATATCATGAAATATTTCATATGTAAAATAGATTAATTTTACAGTCAATATCCCAGATTCAATTTGATGCATACATTTCCAAATGAGTGATGTTTTCTTTATATAAATCCACTGAATATTCTTGTTTCTTTCTCAATTATATGAAAATATTTTCCATACTAAGTCTAATAACATTATAAAAATATTTATCAAGGAAAATACATAAAATTCATCATTTTCTAAGGAATCAATCACTTCCCTATCTCTGTTCTTTTTAACCACTGACCATCACTAATCAGATTCACCTTCATAATGGTAAATAGATAGAATTTTTTTTGATGTTTTGAAAAATGAGTTACTTTGAATATATTCTCCCAATATTTTACCCATCCATCATCTATTATAGTATCAGATGATAAACTAAATATTGGAGGGTATTGTTTCATGAAATTCTCTTTTAATGGACTTGTTCATATGCGGTGAATGTGGTATCTCACTCACATGGATACCAAGACCATTTATTGCCTACATAAATGGATCCATCATGGAATAAAACTACTAAATTACCATTCTAACCATATATGGCTTTCTATTTGTAAGGATATGTTCTTCTTGGTTCCTTCTAACTTCACCCTCCTTCTTTCATCTATGGAAAATCATTCTAAACAGACATATTCAAGATGATGCAACTTAGTAATCATAAATTTCTATATCATGAAAACCAAAAATTATAATCTCCTAATGGTTCTCACTTACATTATCCAAACCTCAAAAATTATCTAAACCCATATTTGATACCAACTATAATGACCCAATAATTATTCATCCCATAATTTCATTCTTAAATAAGAATTCATTTTCTTACATTATCGAATATCTTTTTTGGAATATTGTTTGATAGAATATTTCATAAATAAAACATAATAATATTATTCTTTACAAATTTGGACACATTCTTTTAGTATCCATTTTTTCAAAATAAAAAAATGTAAATCTAGCACATTTCACTTTTATGAAAAATCATCATGATTTTGAGCTTAATGTTATCATTATTCTTACTCATCCATAAACCTAGTGAAAAACATTTAGAAATGTGAGATATGAAAAATATTATTAAGATATGTATAAAAATAATAAATTAAATTTATTAATCCATTTTGAAAAAAATTAAATCATATAAGATATTTTTCATTTTAACTTATTAAAATTTTCACTCAAATAATTGGTTATATACACATGAAATCAACATTAATGCCCAATGTTTTTCGAAAAAACACTTTATAAGAAACCACATATTAAAACTCATAATCATGATGGATTCATAAAAAACATGATACACCATGAAAATATTTTTTTAAAAAATATATTTGTTTACCCTTAAAGGGCATACTAATTACTTTTAAACCAAAAATCATTATTTTACCTTTTGAAATAAAAGTATATCTATGAAGAGTCATTAATAATATTAGAAAATTCATTTATTTTTTATATCCATATGGGAATCGTCAATTTATATTGGGTTACCCAATTAAGAAATTTATAAACATGAAATAAATAAAGAACTAAACTATAGTATTGTATAAGAATTTTAATTCCTTGGTCAAAACTATTGAGATAGGGTTGGAGAAAATATTAATTAAATATAATAAACATAAAATAATTTCAATTTTAAGAAATAAAATCAAAACCATTCAACTATTTTATTTTCTGAATATAGTGGGGGAAGAAAATATAAAATGGGTGTCGGGTAGAAACTATTCTTGGTTTGTGAGATGACATGGTATAATATATTTAATTAAAAATTATGCAGTTTTCGTAATTAGTTCCTAGTAAGTAAAATTAATATGATAAAAGAACTCCATCCTAAACTACCAGTTTCTCAGGGTCAGGTACTTCAGATTACAAAGGATGGACAACATGAAACCTAATTCAAACATAGGGAAAATAAAATACCATTAGTCAATGAAGAAGTCTAAAACTTAGATCACATATTAAACTGATTCGTTTGATCAATCTAGATAATGGACATTCTAAAAGAATAAATGAAATTAAACCCAATACCTAACCATCTATACAAAGGTCACACAAGAAGAAATTAGGGGAAGGATAGAATTTGATAAAAAATATGAAATCACAACCTGAATTTAATTAAAATATAAAATATCACATGCATTCATCATTCATCATACCTGTCATGGCATGAATAAATTACTCGTTCTTGCAAACCATGACCAGGTGCAGAAAATGAAGTATGAAAATTTCTTTAGAAAGTGTACAACCAATGCTCTACGGTAGATGGGTGCATATCTATACTCTTCCATCAGTGGTCCTCCATCTATAATGCCTCCAAAGGTGTGTTCTATGGTGTTATTTATAGGGTTTCTGTTCAATACCTCATCCTCACCATAGATCTCACGAATCATTATTCTTTTATATTTACCTATGTTGTAAAAACAAGTAATAACTTTTCACATCATGTAATTCATATCAACAGTGGATTTTTTGTATTTTTCATCTTTGAACTTTCACGATGTGTATTCGGTTAAAAGAGCTTGTAAGTGTTTTTCAATGCATGTATTGGCTTCACAACTTGTTCTGTGGGGAACTACTTCTCTTGATGAAGTCACGATGTGTAATCATTTTTATCTAGTTCTCCAGCTCTGTAACATACTAAAAAATCTGGTTTTGATCCTCTAGTCTTTGATCATGTTTTGAATTGTCTTTCATCTCAAATATTCACCTCTTTTCATTTCATTTCCAAATATTCTTTGTTTCTTACCATATAACATAAAACCACTCAATTCTCTCACAAATTGGGGAGAATAATCAATTAAATACGTAAATTAATATATTAAAACTCCATAAAATATATGCATGAAATTCATTTATCACGTTTCCTTATGACATCAACTCCAAAGAACCCTTATAATAACACTTATAATAACTCATTCAAATATAATAACCTATACGTCTAACTTCTAACCTAACTCTTTGGATAACGTAATCATTACCCAATTTATTGGAGAACTATATCAAATTCACCCTACACTATAAAATTTTACAAAGACCATAACATGCATGAAACAACATAATCATACATTTCTATCATCTAAATAAAAAAAATATACTTCTGATCCTATTAGAAAAATAGTTTGGGATATAGATATATCCATTTTCATTATGATATAGTTTTCAAAACAAAAATTCCCAGAACAAAGGTAATGAGGTGGTTTCATTGAATAAATAATTTAATATTATAATGTAATTCAAGAATAAAAAATTTATATTGGTTTTTTAAATACTATTGATGTAGTACACATTAAAATAAAACATTCATTTTCCATCTTGTAAATAATGTCAGAATATTTTATAAAAGAATATGTAAAAGGATTCCTTTTGAAAGGATTAGAATGAAATAAAAAATAGGTAGATAATGTCTTTTATAATTCATTTCTCTCCATATAAATACATACATGAAAAAAAATTATGAATATGGACATAAAAGATAAAAAGTATAAAATAAATCATTAAAATCTCTAAAACGATGTTTTTATGGTAATGTGTCCCAAGACATGTGTATAGATTTTCATCTATGTTCTTTATAATCATAAATAATAAACATAATTTACTTTTTTATAGACCTTATTTATGTTCATTATATTATAATTATCCCTTTTATATAATTTATGACCGTGTTTTATTTAGTTACTTCATCAATTAAGTTTACATCCGACGATTTGTGGATGTTTGATTCATAATCCCAAAAACTAATTTGGAAGGATGAATTTGGAAAAATAGGTAATTATTCAATCATATAAATAATAATAATATAAAAATTATCATTTTTATACATTAATAATAATTTTAAACCAAACCATTATTGATGTTTACAAAAAATGAATTATATAAGAATCATGGAGATGGTAGGTCATACACAAACATTAGTCTTTTTTCATTTTTCATCTAACCAGAGGGAAAGATGATAAAAATTATTTTATATTTTCATAATTATAATTATATTATAAATTATATCTTTAAATATTCATATATATATCTTCCATGTTAAGTGGGTATGGAAAACGATCCACCTAAATTCGTGGAGGTGGTAATCCACACATACGCATGAAGGGTGTTTTCATTTTTCAATGGATAAAAAAGGTAAACAATAGATTTCACACTATATTTAAATAATTAATATTATTTAATAAATATTATATAAATATAATAAATACATAATTATAATCATCCATGAGAGGTGGTGATAGAGAATGGATTATATCGGTCTACAAGGTGGTAATTCACCGCACACACAAACAATGGTTTCATTTCCCATTTGATGGAGAAAGATATGGATAAAGGATATTAAATAAACAAAATAACGACTTACACTACTGGAAATCCTAGTTTTACCAACGGTTATATCCCAACGGTTTACTAAACCGTTGAGAATAGCCATCTATACCAATGGTTCTCAGAAACCGTTGGTATAGATGGTTTTATAGACACTTTTACCAACAGTTGTGATGAACCATTGGTATAGAGGAGTTTTTACCAATGGTTCAATGAGAACCGTTGGTAAAAGTTGGAGTTCGGTGACCTTTACCAACGGTTCTCATTGAACCGTTGGTAATGGTTTGGGCTGAATGTATATACCAACGGTTTTTAAAAACCGTTGGTAAAAATTTCTCCCAAATTGGCAGTAGCCCGTCCTCTCCCCCATTCACGATCCAGAGCCCTAAATGGGAGCTATCGGCGATTTTGGAGGTTCTTCCGGTTCTCTTCCTCCATCCCATCCAAGGTGAGTTATTTTCTTTAACTTTCAGTTTTTATTTTCTATTTTTATGTGTATATGTTTCTCTTTAGGATGAGACCAATTTCTATTCTCATATTCCCACCCAATTTATGTTCCATCCCTATTTATGTTTCGGTTCTTTATTAAATTCCATCCATATTCCAGACCATATAGATTGCATTAGACGGTTGTCTAATTTTTTGATGTGCCTTTAATGTTTCATTACCAAGAAATTTTTATTATATGTTATAAAATTCAATAACATGTTTAGTTTTAACAATCATAATTACTTTATTATCTTGTGTCAATAATTTATATTAAAAATATTTTCATATATTCCATCATTGAGTGTTTTTACTTGTGCAATATAATTCCAAGCTCATGTTACTTCATAGTGATTATTTAGATTTCAAAGTGTTTTATTTTTCATGTTAAATTTATTAAAAAGGTTTGGGGACTAATTAAAGTTATTAGATTCCAATTTCCATGCTTCTATGCTTGTTAAGACTTAAATGAAATATGATGGTTGTAATTAAATGAAATTCAATGTTCAATTTTTATCATGTATGGGTGATTAATAAATTGGAATGTGATGAACCATATAATTGAACCATTGTTGTTGTAAATTATGCACCAAAAGGTTATTGAATAAAAGTTATTCTTGTGAATTTCTTTACATCCTAGAAAAAATGGTTGTGGTTATATGAGAGATACCTCCATTGGTTCTTTGATCATTGTTTTATGGAGAATGAATGGTTTAGGTCCGGTATTAATAGTAGCTTCTAGTGAGACCATTTTAGTATAAGGGGAAACGAGATTATGATCTACAAGGGGGTGATTGAGTTGGTAGAGACCAAACATTGTTTGTTCCTTCTGTTCAAGAACCATAAATAGAGTGTTCCAATTAGGTGGTCATCAGTAAAGTCGTAGGTAATATTTCCAAGTCCTGTTTCATGATGTTGAATATGTGGTGCTATAGTGGTTTTGGATTGTTTGAGGTACTCTTAGTGTATTATAAACCCTCATTTGTTCCATATTCATTTAAATTGATTTAATATCATTTTTTTCACACACACCATTATATCCTCTCAAACTATATTTGGAGTGTATTTTCATTCGTATGGTGTTTAATATTTTAGTAAATGTCCATACTAGCTTCTTTTATGTGTTCTAGGGGTTTAGACTAATGAAAGGGCTGCATGATTATTGTGGGGGTATTCTTTTCATATAAATATACATATACACCCCGACCCCCTTGGAAAACCTGACCACCCCCACGAACAGCCCGCCCACCTGGACACCCTAACCCCCCTAGACAGCCCCCACCCCCTGGACACCTCCGACCCCCCGGACGGCCCCACCACCCCCTAGACACCCTGTACCCCCCTGGACACGCCACACCCCCCTTGGACAGTCCCGCCACTCCCATGATCCTCATCCTACTCCTCATCCTGATCTACTTGAAGAAGTTAAAGTATAAAACTCATATACTCCCAATAGGACCCTTAAGGATTATGTATTCCTTGATCCACTTCCAATATCTTACTGGTCAATCCTTGAATATAGGCATTAGAAATTTTGTATCTTATTTTCTTATATACACTGTATTTTGTTGTATTTCTTAATATGATTCTCATATAGAGTAATGTGTCAGTTATGCTTTTATATAGAGTAAACAATTGTCATTTACGTAAATATTTTTTTGATTAAACTTTAATATTATTTAATTGATTTGAAATGACTTATTGTGATTTTTTTACAGAATGGATAGAAGTTGGATGTACAAAAGTGATCGGATTTCAACCGATTTTCAAAATAATTTGAACAGATTTCTAGATTTTGCATTTGACAAGGCTTCAGATAGTGGTTGCATACACTGCCCATGTTTTAATTATGTTGGAAGACCTTGGTTGAGCCGTGAAGCAGTTATCTATCATATAACCAAATATGGTTTCCAAACAAACTATTATGTGTGGTATCACAATGGAGATAAAATGTAATCTCAAAAAGTTGAGGATCCAAATGATAGGACTGAATTGGAGAGTTTGATATATGATCGGTTTCCATTTATTCGACATCATGAGAAGGAAAGGATGTCCAGCCAACAACATTTTGATACAAGCACACATGATGCGTCCAATGAAAATGATGATGTTGATAGGGTGAAAAAATTGATTGATGCTGCGACGACTCCAGTATATCGGCAATGTGATAAAATGAAAAAGTTTGAATTTTTAATCTGATTGTTTCATGGGAAAACTATGTATGGGATTTCAAATATTGCAATTCATTACATTCTTACCTTCTTGAAGGAATTACTTTTAGATGATAAAAATATCCCCTCAAACCACTATATGGCATGGAAGTTGGTTGATGAACTTGGATTCTCAAAAAAAAAATTCATGCTTGCCCGAATGATTGCAGCTTATTTTGGGAGGAAACTGCTGAAAGAAATGATTGTATAAAATGCGGAACCTCCCGATGCAAGCCAAAAGATGATGGAACACCATATCGTGTGCCACAAAAAGTAATGTGCCACTTTCCATTGATCCCAAGATTACAGAACCTTTTCATGTCTGATGAAATATCCGTAAAAATGCAATGTCATGACACCAAGAGAAAAAAGAATAATGAAGAGTTGGTTCACCCTGTAGATGGATTTGTATGGCAGAGATTTGATGCTTGATATCCTGAATTTTCAGCTGACGTGTGTAATGTGAGACTGGGTCTTTCATGTGACGGTTTTAATCCATTTGGGCAGATGCTTACTTCGCACAGCACATGGCCGGTTTTCATACACATTTATAACCTTCCCCCTTGGTTGTGTATGAAAAAGCCTTACACTTTCTTGAGTATACTGATATATTGCCCTTCTGATCCCGGCAATGATATAGATGTATACATGCAACCATTAATAAAAGAGTTGAAACTTCTTTGGGATGTGGGTGTGCCCACATACGATGCATGTTCGAAAGACATATTTCAGATGTGTGCTGCACTTATGTGGACTATCAATGATTTTCCTGCTTATGCAATGGTGTCTGGATGGAGCACAAAAGGAAAATTGTCATGTCCTATTTGTATGAAGAATACTCGATCGAGAAGACTGAAATATCGTCGTAGTTTTAGTTTTATGGGACATCGACGATTCATGCCAATGAACCATCCATATAGAAACAATCGTAGAAGATTTGACAATACCATGGAGAATGACGATCAACCTCAGCGTATGTCTGGAACTGATGTGCTTAATGAATTGAAGGATTTCAGTTATTCATTTGGGAAGAGTGTAATGAAATCTAGAAAGAGGAAAAATGTTTCCAATGATACCTGTTAAAATTGGAAGAAGAAGAGTATATTCTTTGAGTTGTCATATTGGTCAACCAACTTGTTACGTCATTGCTTAGATGTAATGCACATTGAAAAGAATATATGTGAAATGTTGCTTTCGATTCTTCTAAATGTCAAGGGGAAGACAAAAGACGATTTACGATCTCGGCACGACTTGGTAGATTGGGGGATCATACCAGAATTGCATCCTGTCTGTATTAGTGATAATAAATGGCAAGTTCCATGTGCTTCTTATGTGATGACTCCTGCTGAAAAAAATCAATTTCTGGAAGTGCTATCGACTGTTAAAGTTCCTGATGGCTATACAAGAAATATATCAAAACGGGTCAACAGAAAAGAGTTGAATGTTGAAATCTTTGAAGACTCATGATTATCACGTCCTTTTACATGAGTTGATTCCAATAGAAATCCGTCATCTCTTGTCCAATAATGTTAGAGTCTCATTTATTCAGTTGTTCTATTTTTTTAGAGATCTTTGGGCTAAGAGGTTGTCCAAATCCCTCATGCAAAAATTTTTGGCAGAGACACCATTAATTTTGTGTGAGTTAGAGAAAATATTCCCTTCATCATTTTTTACATGCATGTTGCATCTGACTGTCCATCTTCTGACCGAAATACTTCTTGGAGGACCAGTTTATTTCCGTTGGATGTATCCAACTGAAAGAAACATGTGCACATTGAAATAATATGTTCGGAACAGGAATTATCCCGAAGGTTCTATTGTGAACGGTTACTTGGATCAAGAATGTATGGATTTATGCTCAATGTATTTGTCTGATCATACTGCGAGAATAAACAGACCAATGAGAAATGAAGAAGAACAGTATGGGAAAATTGAACCCAGTTTTCCATCACTTCCTTAGACAGGAGGAATTCTGGGATCATATACATTGACAACATTAAGCCTTTAAGAGAGAGAGATGGCACATCGCACAGTGATGTTCAATTGTGATTTGTTCGATGAGTATATCAAGTAAGTTAATTGTACATGTATATCTTATCTTATCTCTTGTAATTTTAAATATTTTTTAAACTATTATTATTTTTATCTACAGGGAACATAAATTATTGATATATAGAAAGCATCGTTCTTTATCTTTGAGAAAGAAGGAGACTTTGCATAGCAAAGGGTTTTCTTCTTGGTTGAAATTGAAGGTAAAAATATTTCTGTAATAACTAAATAAAAATAATATTTAATTAAGTTTACTATTTGTTTATATTTCAGGTGTCGAGTTTGCCTACAGACTCTGTTTCTGAGGAAATAAGAGCTTTGGTTTTGGTCCTAATACCATGGTTCGTGCTTGTAAATCACTTGTGATCAATGAATACAAATTTATTATCACTGAATGAGCAAGAAACATGAGAACACAGCATAATGGTGTTATGCTAACTGCCACAACAGACTGTTATGCAAGTTCATCGGACACTAGACCTCTTTCTGAAAATGTTGCTTATTATGGTGTCATGGAGAAAATAATAATTTTGGATTATTACTCTCATGGTCGATTCACGATGATGAAATGTCAATGGTTTGATTCAATGACAAGGAAAGGCACCTTTATTGATGATTGTGGATTTCAAGTTATTGACATGACTCGCACTCTTGCCACCGATGAACCATATGTATTGGCATCAATGGTGAAACAAGTTTTTTATGTCAAAGATCATCATCATCCTAAATTCAGTGTAATTATTGAAGTAAATCCCAGACATGTTTTTGATGATGGTGATGATGAAGTTGACACTATCCCTACTGCAATTGGAATTAATCCGTTTATTACTTATGATGACCCCAACAGCTCAATTTTCAGAGTTGATTGTGAACCCGAAGTTGTGGTGGGAAATATATAGAATCATATAGTCGTGTTCTCACCTACATGTTTTACCTACATCATTCAGAGTGTGTATCCTAGTACTTACATTCATAACACCATAAATCTTCTGTTTCATTATGTTCTTTTTATCATAATGGTTTTTCTATATTTTGTTTTTTGGGTTACACATTAGTTATCAGTTTCTAATTACTTCCATATTTGTTTTCATTGCAGGAAATGACACCCATTGAAGAGAGGCGGCGGAAAATGATGACAGATAATAATTGTCGCATGGTACAGATGGGTGTTCCTCCACTCATCCCTGTTGTGAGTATTTTATTTCAAATATAAATATTTCAATAACTTATAATATCATGTGTTTACTTTTCTGTCAAACTTTTTTTCAGGATCCACCCCCTAGATGACAGATATCTGACGAGGAGCCTGATATTTCTCCCAGTAGAGAGGTTAGTGGTAGGAGGGGGGGGGGGTGGTGTCAGAGATGGATGATCATCTAGTGGTCCCGGTACTGAGGCCGCTGGTACGAGGGCTCGTGGGGAGAGAGTTAGACGACCCACTACCACAGACGTATCTTCTACGCCCTATTTTGATCCTGGCGTGTCTTCAGGGACATATGAGATATTTAGACCTCCGATGTTTATACTACGAGCTGGCCAGACATCTATGCAATCATCTTTTGCTTCTGGTTCATTTTCTCCGGGCTATTATATTCCACCTTCTTCGACTCCTGCTGCGACATAGTATGTGGCTGAGGAGCATACACTGTGGGACACTCCACCTGTATAGGATATTCCTTCAGCTTCTGCACCCATTGATCTGACTACCACAGGTATATTTATATAACTCTATCAAATTTTTATACCAAAATTTATTTTTATTATAACTTGTATTGATATTATTTTTCTTTAATAACAGATTCATCTATAGATAGGAGGTGGGGGAGGAGGCGTACTCGCTTGCGTGTGGTATGGAACCGCCAGACATAGTTGATGGTTGAATACAATGTTGATGGACAAATGATTGAGAAATCTAGGCAGCAATGTCGGGGTTTTTTGGCGATGCTAGCCAAATACTCTGATATCATTCCGGTCAGCCCTCTCTCTTGGAGACATCTGCCACCCGAAGTCAAGGATAACTCGTGGGCACAAATATGGGTAAAAAATATATTGGATTTAATGTAGTAAATTTTTGTATTTAAATGAACTAATCAATTTTGTTTCAGCTTCGGTTTAACTTCCCAGATGGCGAAGGTGCACGAACAGCATGTTTAAAAGAGCTAGGAGAGCATTGGAGAGCTTATAAGCATGAGCTGTATGTTGGATGGTGTGATAGAGTGGGAACGGAGTTAGAGACATTACCTATCGTGGATGACTTCCTGATAGAGTAATATCGCCAAATGATTACCCATTGGGCGACTGCCAAATTTAAGGTATTAATCTCATTTGAGTTATTTAAATGAGAGTTTTCATATTTTTCATTAATGTAATCTTATTAATTATTAATCATTATTTAGGAATCTTCTGAAAAAAACAAAAAAAAACATTGATTCAAAGAAATACCTCCACACTTTGGGGCGCACAACTATGTCAGATCATGAGAGGCAGTAGGTACGATATAGTTGTTTATAATTTTTCTTTAGGACTTTCCCTTTTTAGTGGATCCTACTTAAATTATGTGATTTATTGAATAATGAATATATTATTATACTTTAACTTTATATTTTTTCAATGTCATTACAGAATCACAAAATGAATATTGAAGGACGTATCCCTCGAGAAAAATTGTTTTGCTCGAGTAGAAGAAAAAAAGATGGAACTGCGGTAAATGAACCGACCCAAGAGAAGATTGTAAGTTTTAATTTGTTTATTTCAAAGTTTAATATCTAATTTGAAATTTAATAATCTATTAATATTTTTTACAGGCTGCTTTAGAGGCTCTTGATGCCCAGGAGCCTGACAATTTTGGGCCACACGATCATTTATATCAGGTTTTGGGAGATGAGAACTCTGGTCGAGTACGCTGCCGACCTGGTAAGAATATAGTCCCGACGAGGTATTGGTCGTCTCCAGGTATCCAATCTAGTACCACCAAGTTGGAACAGGTCAAGGAGCATGCAAGAAAGACTGATAAAAGGGTCACAGAGTTGGAAGTACAAGTTCAAACAAGAGACGGATAATTTATGAAACTGATGAAAGTATTATCTTCATCACTTCCACCAGAGGCTAGTGCGGCTTGTCAGACATTTATGTCGTCAATGGGTGCATCATCCAATGCACCAGGTGGCAGCTCTAGTGGCAATCGAGATGATGACGTTCCTGGTGATGAAGAGGATGCTGAAGAGGAAGAGGGCAAGGATGAGGATGTGGACAAGGGCGAGGATGGGGCTGAGGGAAAGGATGGGGCCGAGGGCGAGGATGATGCCGAGGACGAGGATGAGGCTGATGATGAGCATGGAGATGATGACGAGGACGACGACGAGGACAGAGATGGTGGCAAGGATGAGGCTGATGATGATAGTGGTGATGGTGATGGTGATTAGAGGTAGATTGATCCATTACATTTTTTAATTCTATATAACTCTTTATTTTTTAACATGGTTTTCCACTTTGGGGGTTTCCTCTGCTTCATAGGGACGTTGCATTCAGATTCTGTTTTTTGCACTTGATTCTTATTGTATGATTAGTCTACTACCTATACCTTTAGTATTCCTTGGTACTGTGATACTCATTTTTCTATTTTTTTACTTATCTTTCTTAGTTATCCATGTATTTCATGTTTATACATGTGAAAAGTGATATGGAAAATGTTCTTTGAAGTAGTGGCCGACACCACTCAAAGTGTCTAACTTTTATTTGAAATGGACAGGATTTTAAGTGAAAACAACAACTGGCATACGAAAAACAGACCAAACGCATTTGGATTCTGTTTAAACTATCGTAAAATGATCCATGGGTCATATGTGACGTGTACGAGTCAACCCCGCCTCAATCCGAGGGACGGTGTGGCTGGTACCACTCAAAGTGTCTTTCTTTTGTTTAAAATGGATGCGCTTTTAAGTAAAAAAAACCACATACGGAAAATGGACCAAACGCATTCGGATACTGTTGATACTTTAGGACATGTATCTATGGGTCATATGTGACGTGTACGAGTCAACCCCGCCTCAATCCGAGGCGCGGTGTGGCCGACACCACTCAAAGTGTCTAACTTTTATTTGAAATGGACATGATTTTAAGTGAAAACAACAACTGGCATACAGAAAACAAACCAAATGCATTCGGATTCTGTTTAAACTATAGGAAAACGATCCATGGGTCATATTTGATGTGTACGGGTCAACCCCGCCTCAATATGAGGGCCGGTGTGGCCGGTACCACTCAAAGTGTCTTCCTTTTGTTTAAAATGGATGCGCTTTTAAGTAAAAAAACCACATACGGAAAACGGACCAAAGGCATTCAGATACTTTTGATACTTTAGGACATGTATCCATGGGTCATTTGTGGCGTGTAGGAGTCAACCCCACCTCAATCTGAGGCACGGTGTGGCCGGCACCACTCAAAGTGTCTAACTTTTATTTGAAATGGACAGAATTTTAAGTGAAAACAACAACTGGAATACGAAAAATAGATCAAACGCATTCGGATTCTGTTTAAACTATAGTATAACGATCCATGGGTCATATGTGATGTGTACGAGTCAACCCTGCCTCAATCCGAGGGCTGGTGTGGCTGGTACCACTCAATGTGTTTTTCTTTTGTTTAAAATGGATGCACTTTTAAGTAAAAAAAGCACATACGGAAAACGGACCAAAGGAATTCGAATACTGTTGATACATTAGGACATGTATCCATGGGTAATTGGTGACATGTACGAGTCAACCCCACCTCAATCTGAGGCGCGGTGTGGCCGACACCACTCAAAGTGTCTAACTTTTCTTTGAAATGGACAACAGTTTAAGTAAAAACAACAACTGACATAAAGAAAACCGACCAAACCCATTCGGATTCTGTTGAAACTGTAGGAAAATGATCCATGTGTCTTTTTTGACTTGTACGAGTCAACCCCGCCACAATCTGAGGCGCGGTGTGGCCGACACCACTCAAAGTGTCTAACTTTTCTTTGAAATGGACAACAGTTTAAGTAAAAACAACAACTAAGATACGGAAAACCGACCAAAGGCATTCAGATTCTATTGAAACTTTAGAAAAATGATCCATGCGTCATATGTGACGTGTACGAGTCAATCTTGCCTCAATCCGAGGGCCAGTGTGGCCGGCACCACTCAAAGTGTGTCACTTTTCTTTGAAATGGACAACAGTTTAAGTTAAAAAAACAACTGCCATACGAAAAACGGACCAATGGCATTAGGATACTGTTGATACTTAAGGACATGTATCCATGGGTCATTTTTGACGTGTAGGAGTCAACCCCTCCTCAATCCGAGGTCCGGTGTGTCTAGTACCACTCAAAATGTATTTCTTTTGTTTAAAATGGATGTGCTTTTAAGTAAAAAAAACATACGGAAAACTGAACAAACTCATTCGGATTCTGTTGAAACTTTAGGACAATAATCCATGGGTCATTTGTGACGTGTAGGAATCAACCCCGCCTCAATCTGAGGCGAGGTGTGGGTGGAACCACTCAAAGTGTCTAACTATTTTCTGAAATGGACAATAGTTTAAGTAAAAACAACAACTGACATACGGAAAACAGACCAAACACATTCAGATACTGTTGATATTTTAGGACAAGGGTCTATGGGTCATTTGTGACATGTACGAGTCAACCCTGCTTCAATCCGAGGCATGGTGTGGTCGGTATCACTCAAAGTGTATTTCTTTTGTTTAAAATGGATACGCTTTTATGTAAAAACAACCGGCATATGGGAAACCAACCAAACACATTCAGATTGTGTTGATACATTAGGAAAACGATCCAGGGGTCTTTTTTGATGTGTAGGAGTCAACCCCGCCTCAATCTGAGGGCCGATGTGGCCGGTACCACTCAAAATGTCTTTCTTTTGTTTAAAATGGATGCGATTTTAAGTAAAAAAAACCACATACGGAAAACTGACCAAACGCATTTGGATTCTGTTGAAACTTTAGGAAAACGATCCATGGGTCATTTGTGACGTGTAGGAATCAACCCCGCCTCAATCCGAGGCGAGGTGTGGGTGGCAACACTCAAAGTGTCTAACTATTTTTTGAAATGGACAATAGTTTAAGTAAAAACAACAACTGACATATGGAAAATGGACCAAACACATTCAGATACTGTTGATACTTTAGGACAAGGATCTATCGGTCATTTGTGATGTGTACGAGTCAACCCTGCCTCAATCCGAGGCATGGTGTGGTCGGTATCACTCAAAGTGTATTTCTTTTGTTTAAAATGGATACACTTTTATGTAAAAACAACTGGCATACGGGAAACCAACCAAACGCATTCGGATTGTGTTGATACATTAGGAAAACGATCCATGAGTCATTTGTGACATGTATGAGTCAACTCCGCCTCAATCTGAGGCGCGGTGTGGACGACACCACTCAAAGTCTCTCTTTTATTTCAAAAGGAAATCATTTTAAGTGAATACAACTAAAATTTACACTCATCAACGATAGTCGCAAACTATTTTCATGAGTTGGGTAGTTTCACTAATGAGGTCATAAGTGACGAGACTCCTAAGAAAATACCTTTTCACCATATATTATAAACAATACAAGTTCAATGCAAAATTCATCACAAATCATTACATACCCAAACTTAGGATCACAAAAAAGGGATTTTAGCCAATTTTAAATTATTATTCAACTCTAATAGATATTTATCAAACTATTCTGCCTATTAGAATTTGATGGGGAGGTGTGCTGGTTGGGGGGTTGTGCATGGGTGAGGTGAATTACCACCGGATGATTGTTGTCATATGTGTTTTTGGGATATTTTCGGTGTTTTTTATACTGTTTGAAATATGTATATGGTTTTGTGATATTTTTTATACAGGTGTATAGTGGAGGGTATATTGAGGGCTGTTGTGCAATGTTTTTTATGCAGGTGGATGGTAGGGCTACTGGAGGGCTTCTGGGGGGCTGTTGTGCAGCAGCTCTGGCAAAGGTTATACGAACGGTTCAGAACCGTTGGTATATCTTTTTCCAGAATTCTGGAAAAGGCTATACCAACGGTTCTGAACTATTGGTATATCCTTTTCCAGAATTCTCGAAAATCTTATACCAACGGTTCAGAACCATTGGTATAGCCTTTTCCAGAATTTTGGAAAACGATATACCAACGGTTCTGAACCGTTGGTATAAGTCTTTCCCGAATTCTGGAAAGCTTATACAAACGGTTATGAACCATTGGTATAGACTTTTCCAGAATTCTGGAACACCTATACCAACGGTTTAAGTGCAACCGTTGGTATAGGGCTTTCCTCACGGCTTACTAGCCAACGGTTTGGAAAACCGTTGGTATAGCCTACTTTTCCAGTAGTTTTAGTATATGGGATATTATGATTTTATTATATCATAATGATTATAATTTTTTTAATTAGTTATATAAAAAAAACATTCGATTAAAAGCTATAGAATATAATCGGATAACAAATATTTCTTTGTACACTAATCACTATAAGGTTGCTATTGTTTTAAATTTAATTCCACAAAGACATGGTTAGAGATATTTATAATGGATTTGGATATATATTGGTAGAAAAATATATATTTTTAATAGTGGATATGGGAGGAGAGGGGTGTTCTTTTAGAAGTGGGGGAGGGGACACACATTTAATTTTTGAAAGGATTAAAATATATTAATGATATACTAAATCCAAATGGATCAAAAATTGGCCATTTATAAATATTATAGGATCTATAATCAAAATATATCAATAAAATAGGATTTATCAAAGTTGATAGACCATTTTAACCTTTATAACTTTAGTTTAAACCCCACAAAACATGTTTTAACTCTAATCATGGTAGAATATTTTTCATTTTTTTCTACTCATTTGACAAAAAATAAATTCAACATATTAACTTATATTAAATATGAATATTAAATAAAATTAATCCATATCATAACATTAAATTCATTAAATTTTTTTAATTTAATTAAAAATTAAACTACTAAAACAAGAAAAAAATGCTTTTCCATAAATCAATTCTTCTTAAGAATAAAATATTTCCATAGAAATCATGCATAAAATTAAATTCAATTAAATTAAATAGATTTTTCATAATATAAATTATATAATTTTAATTCTAAACTATTTTAAAAAATATATAAAATTTTAAATTATTTTACGCAAAATAGAGTTTTCAATGAAAATCTGTAGTTTATACTATTCGCACAAAAAAACAATGTTTTTCACAAATTTCCAAAAAAAAATAATTGTATGATAATTTTTATTTTATGATATCAAAAATGAGGGTAATTTTTTCAAATTAAAATTATAAAATTTTGAAATATATTTTACATAAACCCATAAAATATATATAAATATAAGTTTAGTAAAAATAAAACCATTTCCTTTTTTACTGAAAATATTATTTAACATTATTATAATGAATATAACTTTATATAATCTAATAAATGAAAATTACTAAGGCATTAAATTAATATAATTTTAAAATACCTATATCAGTACAACCATAAAGGGAAATTTACCATCAAGTATTTCCTCTCTCCATCTTTATATTTCTTCAACAAATATCAATAAATTATATTTTTTTATTATTGGCCTCTCTATAGTTTCACTTTACATCTCTCTTCAACTCATCATCTTCTTTTTATAAACTCTGTAATGATCACATTCATATTATTTGTATTTTAAATATGGAAACCACCACTAATTTTGAAAAATGAACATAGCTATATTGATTCTGGAAAAGATTACATCTCAATAAAATATACATTATTCAATATATAATATAAGGAAACAAGTATTCTTTTTTTTAGTCATCAACTATCATTTAAGGAAATTATCAAAAAAACTCCTTAATTATCATTAGATATTTATTTTAAATATCTATAAATTCATCCACATTGAAATATCAATTAATTCTTCATTCTAATTTCACATTTTATTTTTCTTGAAGACCTGGATTTAATAACATATTATCCCAAAATCATTGTGATATAAAATCCAATAATCACCATTATCCATATTCAGATTTATATCTGGTCATCTAAAACTCAATTCAAAATTCCACGAGTCAAATTTCCTTACAATATATTATTATTATATGAGAGTTAGTTCACTCTTATATATCACTCAAAACCTTATTTTTATCTCTAAGAAACTTACTACTACTCTTACTGATCACCAAATTCATTTGGTTAGTCTTCCAAAACATTGTATATTTTAGATTTAAACAATTATAACTTGAGTTTATACTTTTGTGGCCACTATATTTCGCAATATAGAATCAGTTAATACATCCACAACCTCCCTTAATTCATAATTAATAATATATTTGATTATTTTAATCTGTTTTATCCTCTAAAACATCTATATTATTCTTAATGCTAGAAAACCACTTTGGAGTTAGTGTTTCATCCAATAATTATTACTATTTTGAAAAACATTCCTTTATTCAATAGTCATACAATGAATTTTCACAAATAAATGTTCTTATTCAAGACCACTTGAAAATGTTTGGAATGAATTTCTTCCATTTTAAATGGCCCACTCCATAAGAAATTTGTTCCATTTTGGATGATCTTTTCCTTTTTATGGATGTCTCTATTCAATGTATCATATTTTTGGAACTTTTAATATTAATTAAAATTTTTATTTTTCATAAGAACATTCAGGTTCTTGATGATTTTCATCACAATATGATTTATTGTTATTCTTATACACATAGTGAAAATTCAAAGTTAAACTTATAAACAAAGTATGTTTTCAACTTCTCTAAAATCTACGACCCAGAATTTTCTGAATTCATCTCAATTATTATCAACTCATCTATAAAAATCCTTATCAACCTAAAATCATCTCAAAACACTAACAAATTTTAAAAATACTTTAAGCCGCCATAAAAACACATCAACATAATTTAAAGGAATATAAATCGTATAAATACTATTATTGGGTATTCCAATTTATTTTGTTCTCGAAAAACATTCCCAACGTGAACTCATTAGTTTTGCTCAATTAATAATTATTAAATAAATTCTAGACTAATCAAAAATCTCCTCACCTAATTTAATCATTATTCCACTAATAGTGCATCAATTAACTAATAAATATCCCATATCTCACATCTTTTCTCTGCTTCTCACATCTCAATTTAATTTATTAACCAAGTTATATGAATATATGTTGTTTCTTACATTATGAATAATGAAACAATGATAAACTCACCATAAAAAATCATTCTCTTTAGTCATATCTAGAACCTATTTATTTTTACGTCAACTCTTTTTAGAATTATTTCAATGATCTGGCTAGATGGGACCCACATGTATGTCAAAAAGCTGAGTGTGACACCCCACTCCTATCCCTAAAATACTAATGATGGGATACCAATTATATGTATTCATATGACACAAGTGGGAATTATTATCATGTGTACATGTATGCTGGCATATATCATCAATCCCATACAATTATGAAATTTAAAAAAATGATCCCAATAATGCATTCATAACATCTATTTGACATCATAGTATTAAAAAATTATTGGAAAGCATAAAAGGTGATAATAAAATGCAACCAAAATGAGAAATAAATTGAAAACTAATCTTAATGAGAGTACTATTTTCAAATTCAAAAATATAATGAACCTATTTCTGTCAATCCCAAACTATACCCCACAAACTCTTGGTCCTGTATGGAATTTATAAAAAATATTTATCTGAATAAGACAAGACATGTGTTGGAATATACCATCTGTGGGTTAGTATAACAATACCCAAAAGGAAACTATGAAATCACCAAACGTAAAACATAAAGTGTAGTCATCTCATTAGTACACAGGTATTCTAATCAAGAGTTGATACATAATGAAAAATAATAATAACCAAGATATACTCATAAGATACGCCATATCTCATGAGGTCTCGACCATTCATCCATCCAAATGATTATTTTCAAGGATTCAAGGTAATTCTCAACCTATAGAGTCTAATCAATGTGTTATATCATCACTTACGGTGCCCATCCAAGAGGTTATGATCATCTGGACCAACCTAGAATTAATCATTGAAAAATGAGAGAATATATTCAATATTCAAACATTATCTTAAAACATCACATCAAAAAGAATATATATTGATACACATATATGGGGTCATGACAAGGACTCATGGGGGAACCATGAGCCTAATCTAGAATAACCACCTAATTATGGGATCAACTCTTGCGTGGGTTGGTCACAAAAAATCCAAAAACCCTAACTATGGTAGAATATAATATAGAGGATAACACCTAAATCCTAAAAGAGTGATTCACAAACTCTATTTGAGTCTAAACCCCTAGATAGGTCATAATCCAATGTTGAGGATGTGATACCACATAGTGCCATCCTAGGAATAAGATAAGGAAACAAACTCAACCAATATAGTCCTATTTTTTCTGAATAAATCATCCCACTTGTGTCACATAATGTGTTATCTATGATTCCAAAACAAATCCATTTTCACTTTATTCAAGGAAAAATACTAGGGTTAGACTACTCTTGTGCCAAAATATGAATTTTCTAGTGGCCCATTGAATGCATGGGCCTTGTCATCGGCCAGGAGAAGCTAAAATATAAATTCCCCAATATGTCTAAAAATGGATATGAATGGGAAAAATGGATGATTCCTTAGTATTACTCATGGAAAAAATAGTATACTCTGTTTACTTTTTAAAAATTGACACCCAGTGAAAAAAAAATAATTTCATCATATCACGTACAAAGGGAGACTCATATGCCTTATCCATGAGTAAGAATTAAATACAAAATTTTTTAAATGAACTGTGTATCTCTATTTTAGGGTAAGAAAGCTAAATTTGGTTTTCGAATATGATTCCAAAAAAATTAGATGAAACTAAATCAATGGATTGTTATTATTATTATTATTATTATTATTATTATTATTATTATATGTAAAAAAGCTAACGGTGATGGGATTTTTCCAATCCCTTGAATGTATGTGAGGTTCCCCAATTTCTCCAATAAAATTTTGTCCCCCCAACTCCCTCTATCTTTAAATTATTACATAAATTAATAATATTAAGAAAATTATATATTTAATTAATGTGTGGGATTGGATTCACACAACTCTAAAATCCAAAATAAACATGTAGGATGCCTCCCTCAATTTGAGCACACTTGGGTTTGTCATTCATTTATATTACTTTCAATATTATTATCATTAATTATAATAAAATAAAAGACTCTATTTTTATAATTATTTTATTATTAAAAATAATAACAACACACTTCCCTCCATCGCCAACTAGAAATAAGATTCTATCCATTTTTCATTATAAATTCGTCTAACGTTTTCATCCATAACTACCAAATATCCCTGGTCATGGGAACTCTACCATCAAAAAAATGCTAGACACCCTCGATGTTGGTGGTGAGACTCCAACCACTCATTTATCACAAACATCGAACACTACACCTCTAGAGAGATCATTTAAATATGTCTCATAAACCCCCCATACCCAATACAAAGTCAGGTTCCCATTATCACTTCCACACCTCTATCATGTCTACTAAATCAAAATATAAAATTTTCATCATGATTGATATGCCAAATAATGAATTTATAATGAACGTTACTACCGGATATAGTCAAATCCTTAGTCAACATATTATCAATGAAAACCATTAAGAATAGATAGAGAAGGGAACAATCCATGAAGTTTGCATCAAATTAAGGTCATGTTAATTATCACAACATTATCAAAATTAATAAATGGTGGATTTTAATAGCATAAATTATCACTATGGAATGAAATATCAAATTACTATATCTTGTAAGAGAAATCAACCATTGGAAAAACTAATGGAGGTCGATCTGAGAATTAACTCAAAAAGGTAACAATTCATGTTCACCTCAATATTTAAATGGGGATAAAACAACAAATAAAACAACAAATAAAACAACCTAAATTTATTATGGATCAATCATTCTGGAAGAAAATTTCTGTGAGTGATGGAGAATAATATTTGCAATATTTTTCATCCTTCATATGGTTTACCTCTATATGTTTTTCATCGATCCTCAGTATTAATAATCCAATAATGAAGAGGAAATACTCTAATTATATTAGGTTTAACCATGTAAATATATCATAACATTTTTTTATAAAGGATATCTTTTTATAGTTATTGTATTAATTTATTTAATTATTAAAAACACCTTCGAACAATTGCCTTACATGGAATGTCTATCGGCGACCAATATTATTTCACACCTAGGGTAAAATCCATGTTTTAGAATCAACGGGCATATCATGTTTTTGATATAAGACTCCTTTTATAAGTTATTCCTTTATTTTAAAAAAACTATTTGTGCGTGATATAAAATTATTTAATATTTTTACTATATCAACATTGAGGCTCACCAGGCTTCAGAAACTCACATCGTCTCGGACAATTTCTCTAAAAATGTTCTTTAAAATATTATGAATTCCTAAATAAAAAAAGGGACATTACATTCTCCCGAAATTAGGTATTTTCATCTCAAAAAGGAAAATGGTTACTCACAAGGGGGGATTTTGAGCTCCCAATTGGTCTTTCCACTCTCATATACTCTCTAAAAGGTTCATATGCTGTCAAAAAACTTTCACTCAAGGGAAAAAATTTTCCCCTAACTATATTCTCTGGTTACTACTCAAACACTACTCGGCTCATTAAACACCTCAAAAAGGTAACTCTACCGTCAAATTCATGTTCATCTTAGTCGACATTGAGCAATGATTTTGGAACATTTTTGATAAACTTCTACATGAGGAAAACACCAATCATGTGGTATAAATATGGTTATAAGCTCTATTTGTATTTCACACTTCTAAACAAACACAGTAATTGAAAATATATCTTACAAACAATAGATATAGCCTACCTCCTTAGAAAAATATCTTCAATTCTTGATGATGTGAGATATCTCAGAAAACATGATCTCATCATCAAAATCAAAAGGATTCCATCATGGGTCCTCAATGGAATTTCGATGACTCTGGGAATTCCCCATCCTCCTCTACATAAAAAGCACCATCATAACCTCACAAAAACTAACTCTATTCCCCCGTGCACTATCTATCACTATATCAAACATGTACAACAGTTACCGACACGGTCTACCATACCTGGTATCAAATAGTGATACACCGATGTTGAAGTGGAAACTTTTATGATATACAAACTCTAATAATGGAAGATGATCCTCCCAGACATCTCCCAAATATAACATGTAATCTAGAATTTTGTATTCTATAACATGAATGGTTCAGTTTACCTAGTAAGTTACATGGGGTAGAATAGTCCTTCTCAATTAAAAATGAGTTCCAAATCCCCCGACACCCACTCTTTAATCCTGAAATGAGGTGAGCATCATGGTGTAAAATTATCATTGACTTAATTCAATGAATCCAGTCTATCCCTTGCATTCACATGTGTCCCCAACTCTCCAAGAAGATCTGTTGGTCTTCACCTATGGATAGTTGATAGATAATGTGTTAAACTAATAAATGAGATATAAAATCTTTTTCGTGAAAACTTATTTACCAAGGATCTTGGTACATCTTCCTCACATCTATATGTACTGAAAATTGAAAAAACTAACTCAACCCTTGTTTCATTCCACATGACTAGTGTGATCATTCTTCCTTAGAATGACGGTATTCTCCCCAGCTTTAGAATATCCATTACGAACATGATCAGTAGATATTTGAAATTTCTAACCCAATATGGATGTATCACTAATAGGGGGAGGGGTGAATCAATGATATATTTTTCTATTATGTTATCTTTAATTTATAACAACCTTAACCTCCTACTAAATTAATATCTATTTATGGAAAACAAAACATCCACACGTTTATAGGAACACTAGTATTTACAAGTTTCAAAACTCAATAAGAGTAACAACGTCTTTATCATGGAGTGGAAATAATATAATACCATGAAATACAGTAGAAATAAACCCTTTTGTGTGGAAACAAATAGTTGGATATTATTTTAAACTTATATATCATTTTGATCAACAAAACTGTTCATGTTCATTTCTAGAAATTAATAAAAATTAAGTTTTTATAAAATGTTAATAAACCTTCATTAATTTTTTGCAAATAGGTTAATATGATTCTTTATCAAATTTCACTTTATAATTCTAGAAAACACAATTATTCACTTTCTTAACTAGTAAAAGGTAGAAAAAACATTCTAGACTATATATAATACTCATTATGATGGCTCAGTATGATTTATTTATCCAAAACATGCATCTAGAAAATATATAACAAAATAATACCCTGGAAAGAATTGTGAAGCACTTAAAATATTACCTGAAAATGTATGTTCGATGGATCCATCCGATCAGTTGACATATTCTTATTCTTATTCTTTTAAAAAAACATCATCAGTAACATTTTCCTAAAAATGTCTTCTCACATCAATGACTTCCAGAGCTCTATCTCTCTCTCAGCATGTGAATAGTAGGATAATAAGATAGTAAAATTCACTCCCTACTTTTTATAGTATATTTGAAAGTGTAATGAGTGGGAAACTACTTACAAAATGCCACTCGAAAAAATTTCTAGAATCATGAATTTCATTTACATTTTGACTTTATCTTTGACCCTTTCAATGCTTCTTAGCACTTCGTGGTTCTTCACAAACCTTCTCAAATCTTCCTAGAACTCCATCTAGCATCAACATTCTCATTATTATTCTATCCAATACCAAGGTCATTACGATGAAAACATTTGATTGCATAAATATTACTGAGCCAATTGAAAAAACATGGTAACTAAAGATTATTTCTCTTTTCATAAACATAATTGAAACTTATAAATATATCAGAAACCCTTGGAACCAATTAAAAAAATATTAAAATCATTCCACCATTTTTCATCTCTTCAATAATACATGTGACCAAAAACTCTATGTCCAATGAAGTCTAGTGTCTAATGAATTTTTTGGTGTTAACATTATTTTGATGAATCATTATATTATTCCTTATGATTAATCAATTTATATACCAATATAATGTATCTTGACCCACATTAAAGAAAAAGCACATTTTTATTTTGAAAAAGATCCCATATATTTTCCTCTTGACCCAATTGATGAAAAAAATCATTTGATTTATGAAAATGCATAACTACATTGTTGTTCTTTATCTATTTGATCAGTCTCTAAATAAATTTGGATTATCATTCCCCGTTTAATAATATATTTCAATGAATAAATCTTATTATAACTCTGGTGGAATGGTGGAACCCCTTGTGTCCGATGGATAGGTGTGAGTAGTGAAATAATTCTTTTAGTGTATCCACATCAATCAATTGATCCTTATGATTTTTCCATTTGGTGAATCAAACAATCCAATGGAATGGATCAACTTATAGATTGGTCGATTAGTTCCTTATCAACACTTCAAACATTGTAACCACTCTTCATCCACAGACTCATGCTTTTATCATGAGGTCATCAATATATTGTGAAAATAAATATTTACATATAATCATTTGGAATACATTGTAAATTTCATATGAATTTTAATCATTTTATCACCTTATGTTTTTCATTAATACCTCAATTTTATTTGAACCACATAGAATAGTGAAACACATGTTATCCACCTTTATTTGGAATTGATTATGTCACATGTTTCTCAGGGAAAATATGATAATTCAGAAATAATCAAACCACAAATAATCATCTGATTTAGTATGAATATATTCAAACTCTGATGAAACTTCTCATACTAATAAAAACATTCTTTCCAGACCCAAGGTGAGTATGAAACACAAATTCTTCCACAAAACATTTTCTGAATAGTAAAATGAAACTGATGAACATTATTATCATTATTTTGTCTGATCTTATTATTATAAATCACCCATTATCTGATCACAAAATCTTACAATGTGAATAGTTTTTTTCATATTGAGAACAAAATACAAAATCAATCATCACAGATTTCATTCTAAATCAAAATAAAACAACTTTCTAAATTTTCTCCTAAAATTTCCCCCTTTGGATTTCATTGTCAAGAAAGGTTCATACTGTGACATCTAGTTCCGGGTGCCTCCCATAGGTGCCCCATATCCTGTTAGTCACATAGCTTCAAGCACATTTCCCTGAACCCCAGAGGCTACTGACTAGAAGCGAGGTCCTAGAGTATGATAGTGAGGATACTATGCCCTCATTGGAAGAGTAACATAGTGGAAAAAAAAGAAACAGTAGTGGAAGTAGTAGCACTATTCCATTAGTATATAGAAGAATACTGAAAATAAATAAACAACTGCAACATATATATAAATAATGATGCATGACACAAGTATTAGGAAAACAGCCAAACAAGTCACAATGCTTGAATAAATTACTAAACCAATGTACAAAAGAAAAAAGTAAAAAACTCCAAAAGCATCGCAAGCCTCAGCTTGGTCCCAGGATCTCCTTCTCCAGAATAATCAAGCACATGAAGTAGATGGGTGATTTCCATTATCTATACCTGTAATAATATAATCTATTTTGGTCCAAAAGCATGACCCAAATAGGGTGTGAGACAAATCCCAGTTGGCGACCTCCCAAATATTTGTTCCTAACTATCAGTGAATATATATATAGCATAAAAACATGAAAAATGAAGTAATAAATAAGGATTTACTCCGAGTAAATATTCCATACATTTCAACTACGTTCATTTACATCTACCAAATATTCAACCAAAAAAATAAAAGAAACCCTATGGTATGTTCTCATAGTCTAAATCCTCTGGTTCAGATTAGGAAAAGACTCTCTGAGGAATAACTCATTGTCAATTCCCCATGTGGTATCATAATGGTAAACTAAAAACTCTCTGAGGAAGAACTCAACATCCAATTCCCCTTATGGTCTCACAACATGGAACTATATACACTCTCAGCGAGCACTCACGTCCATTCCCCCTATGGTCTTGCAGCGGGAAAAGTATAATAGACATAATGGGGAAGCCCTCAGCATCTATTTACCCTATGGTCTAACTACATTAGGTTCCCACAACCATGTGTAATTCGATCGTGCACAAACGATATCCAGCAGCCAAAGTAAATCTCAATACTACTTTTTTAAACTACTACAATTTATATCATATAATAACCACTCCGTCCTTACATAAATAGGTAAGGAATGAGAAACAGCCTGACATGAAATTCTAGACCCAACAACCAATACTGAACAATCATGGGAAAACACATCCATATAAAGGTAATAAACATTATTCATAATCAAACACCCCTACTAATGAAAATAATGAATAAAATAAATTGTTATGATTAAATTCCCTAAACACACAATACCCTAAACTAGGGTATTGAGATCTTTTTTAAATATAACTCAACGAAATCTACCGAAATGAACAACCCACAAACCTTAACATTGTATGATCGATATAGTTGAACCTCAGCCTTTGCATCAACCTAGAATTTGGTAGATATACAAAAACCTCCAAAATGATCAAGCAAGGATATCTTACTAAAGATGAGAAATAAAGATAAGAATCTCTAGAAGAAGGAATATCTCATTGATGCAATTCCAATTCAATCAACGATGTTGGATTCAAAGCACAAATGGTCTATGAGAGGCTCAGAGAAGAATCACCAATCTTCGATCGCACCTAGATAAGACGATGCTAGTAAAAGGAGGTTCTGTCAATGATACGCGATCTCAGTCTAATTTATCAATTAAAAAATACACTATGTATTATTTAAAGATACACGACATGTATCTTCCTTTACTGGGCCTCACTTTAGGTAGTCTCCAGGTCACCCAATACGTCCATGTATTCATCCATTACATGGCCAGTACACAGCTACCCGTGGAAAACGGGTACATGGAGTCCACTCCTAAGTACATGGCGTGTACTCCATAAATTTCTAGAAACTCCTCTTTACCTAAAAAACACCATAAATCAAGATCCATACCTGAAAATAAGATCTGAGTTCTTACAAACTTCCCTGATTAAAGAAATTCATCCCCGAATTTTCTTAACAAGGTAGCAAAGAATAAGTAGAATCCTTGAATAGCTTCGGCAAATACGATCGCACATCTGTCTCCCTATCCCATGTCTCATCATGTACTCTCCTATGATGCCATAACACCCATACCAGAGGAAAAGACCGGCCATAGAGAACCTTCACGCCGCGATCAACGATCTAGACATGATGCTTTTCAAATGATGTGTCCACCTCCAAATCAACCTCCTTGGGTTTAAAAACATGAGATAGATCTGACAATTAACGATGTACATGAGAAATGTGGAAGACGTTGTGCATAGACTAGAACCATTGAGGTGAATGAAACCGACAAGCATTCGGCCCTACTCTCTCCAAAACCTCAAACGACCCAACGTATCTCGGTCAAAGCATACCCTATCTCGTAATCCTCATGTGTCCCAGCCTCAATGTGGCACATAGGAAAACCTGATCTCTGACCTCGAACTTCAAAGGTCATCTTTGAAAATCAGCATAAGACTTCTGTCGTGACTGTGCAATAGCCATCCTCTACTGAATCAACTCAATCTACTCTGTAGTCTCCTGGACAAGAAGACGTCCCAACATAGCTACTGATCCTACTTCCAACCAACATAGGGGTGATCAACATGTCCTACCTTATAAGTCCTCATAAGTTTTCATCTGAATAGATTACTAAAAACAATGATTTTAGGAAAAATTCACCATAGGTATACGCTTCTCCCAAGATCCTACAAAATCAAGGACACATGCTCGAAGCATGCCCTCTAGCACCTGAATCATACACTCGGATTGGCCATCTCTCTAGGGGTGGTAAGCTATACATAGAAGTAACTTCAAACCCAAATACCTCTATAGTCCCTACGAGACCTGAGAAGTAAAACAGGGATCCCTGTCTAAAATGATGGAGTACAAACCTCATGAAAATGTAAAATCTCTCAGATATACAACCTTCGCAGCTCATCAACACTGAAGGTCTCCTTAATCAGTAGGAAGTGTGAAACCTTCGTGAGTCTATCAATGACAACCCAAAATTCATAATTCCCTCGAGGCGACCTTGAAAAAGTTGTCTATAAGTCCATCGTGACATCATTCCACTTACACTCAGGATTGGCTAACTGATGCAAAAGCCCTGCTGCTCGCTGATGCTTTGCCTTCACCTATTGACTGGTGGAACACCTCATCACAAAACTAGCAACATCACTCTTCATGCATGGTCACCAATACTGATAGTGTACATCTCTATACAACTTTGTGACACAAGGATGAACTACCCAAACTAAATAATAAAAATCCTACATCATCTCCTCAGATATGTCTGATGACACCCACACACGCCGGAGAAAATAAAAGATCTCATCCTCGCCTAATATCCATCCAGTAATAGGGCCCTCTCTTAACATGCTTTCCCATAGAACTACACCTTTGTAATCTAATAGATTCCTCATTCTCACTCACTCAATTAAAGTAGAGGTAACAGTTACATAAGAAAAAAATGTTTTCCCCTGTCTATCAGGCACTTCCAATTGCATCCCAGAGAATAGATCCATAAGTTGCCACTCACTATTGGCCTCCTGAACTATCTATATCTGAGTCCTCCTTCTCAACGCATCAACCACTATGTTTCCTTTCCCATGGTTGTAGGAAATCTCAACATCAAAGAACTGAAGACACTCATCCCACCTTTATTGTCTCAAATTCAGATCGTGCTGAGTGAAGATATACTTTAGACTTTTGTAGTAGGTGAAAACCACAAAATTCTCTCCAAATAGATAATATCTCCAATAGCGTAAATCATGATCAACTACAGCCAACTCATGATTGTTCATTGGGTAATTCCTATCATGTAGCCTCAACTGCCGATACTCGTATGCAACAAATCCTCCCCCCTACATAATCACTACTCCCATCCTGATACCTGAAGCATCGCAATAAATAGTGTAACTCTTTCTTGGCTCTAGAAAAACTAGTATCAGTTCTAATTTTAACCTCCATTTTAGCTCCTGAATGGGTGAGTCGTAGAAATATTTCCACAGGTACTTCACACCCTTCTTAGTTAGGCCTGTCAGTGGAACTATTAGACATGAAAAGTCATGTATGAAACGTATATAGTAACAATCCATCCCGAGAAAACTCAGTACCTCAAAGACTTTATTCTGTATCTCCCATGAAACTACTTCTCTCACATTCTCCGGATCTACAAAGACTCTTATATTTGAGATAACATGACCCAAGAAGTGAATCTGATCTATCCAAAAGTGGCATTTTGAGATATTAGCATATTACTGATGCTCTATTAGTGTGCTCAAAATGAACTCAATATGGGTAGCATGTTCGTGTCGAGTTTGAGAGTACACCAAGATATCATCTATAAAAACCACCATGAAAGAGTCTATGTATGGATGCAACCCTCGGTTTCTCATTTCCATGAAAACTGTAGGCACATTCATGGGACTGAACGACATAACCCCATACTCATATAGACCAGACCAACCCTGAAAGGTTGTAAAATGTATATCTTATGGTCTAACGTGTAGTTGATGATAACCAGATCTCAATTCAATCTTCAGAAACACTTGGTATCCTTGAAGCTGATCAAAGAGATCATAAATCCTCAGTAAGGGATATCAGTTCTTGGCCATCAACTAGATCATCTTCCGATAATCCACATAATGTCTGAGGGTAACGTCTACCTTCTTCATAAACAAGGCAGGCGAACCCCATTGCGAAGTACTGGGTCGGAAGAAACCCTTTGCATGTAACTCCTCTAACAACTTCTTGACCTCTTGTAACTCTTGTGTAGCCATCCTATAAAGAGGAATGGATACTGATGTCCCTCCAAGCACAAGAATAATAGAAAATTACACCTCTCACTCCAAAGGAAAGCCTAAAAATCCATCTGGGAAGACAACCTTGAAACGATCCACCACTGGAGGAAAGTCCATCTGCGAAGTCCCTTGGTAATCTAGATATAGACTAGAAATCTGGGTTGTAACTCTTCCCAACCCAGGATTCTCAGGTCCAGCTCTGGTTGGTTTTACATTCTATTCTCCTTTATATAGAAAGGACCCACCCTCTGGTGATGTGAAACTCACCCTATAGCAATTGGAATTGACAAAAGCCTTGAAGAAAACCAACCGGTCCATTCCGAGAATGACATCGTAGCTTGTCATCTCCAAGGCATAAAAGTCCCATAAGAAGTGACACCCACCAACCTAAAGAGGGCACTCCTTGAATTGATTCACTCTAACTGTTCTAGTCCTCAACGGAGTGTCCAATGTCAAGATATTGGTAGAAGTAAAGATATAGAGATCAAGGCTCTCCACAATAGCAACAGATATGAAACTATGGGAAGCCCTTGAATCGAAAAGTGCAGAAGCTAAAACCGAGGAAACTAGAATTGTACCTCTAACTGTAGAGGGTCTGAGATCGTACTCTTCATGGGTCTACTACATCACAAATTCTTGACTTGCATAATGGCCTAGTGAAGATGATTGTGATCCCTGAGATGATCCACCCCTATGGGTATCGAAAACCATGTGGCTAACCACTGCGGCCATGAACTCCAACTCAGCCTGAATGACCCGAAGAACTCTAGTTCCCTGACTGATATGAGACTGGTGGTCCTGCTCCAGTGATGGTGAGAAAACCTAACAGAAATGGTGAAGATGATCCATATTACCAAAAGATCGTCACTCAACTGGATCTCTCAAGAAATGTGGCCTCGTATGACCGCTCTTCCCATGATGGTAGCATACCACCTAGATAACTACATAAGTATTATTCCTACTCGGATCTCCACGTGTAGACTCCCTACCATGTTACCTGTAGTTAGTAGGAGGGGTACCAACCCCGAATGCCGAGCCTCCCTAGATCACATCCCAAGAATCCCTCAGTTTGTGCTCTCTGATCAAGGCCTGGTTGACTATAGATGTTATGTAAGTCAACCTAAAGATGTTCACCTAAGATCAGATTTCTTTCTTCAGTCCATCCTCAAACTTCCTCACCAAAAATAACTCATCACCCCCTAGGATGAGTGTGAATCGTTGTAGCTTTCTGAAGAAAAAAAGAATAATCCATTACTAAAAGAGTACTCTTCACCAAATTCATGAACACCCAAGCTCAGTCATCCCTCAAAGTCTCCAGGTATATGTAATCATAGAAGGAACTCTGAAACTCATCCCAATACATACCCAGTTGGTGTCCTCCCTACGATATCACATCACACCATCTCTTGGAATAATCTTAAAGCATGTATGTTGCAAGCTTCACCATCCTCTATGGAGGTGCCTCTAGATGCTCAAAGATAGACATCATGTCTTATAACCTCAAATATATAGATAGAGGTCCTCCATCCCCTGAGAAGGTGGGAGGATTCTGTTGCTGAAATACCTGCATCAACTCTGCCATAGACGAGGCAGGATGCGGTGCTCCCCTAAAGGTCAGCTTAAACCTCATGAAGCTTTCTCGGAACTTTTCATCGGCACATGCATCTGGAATGACAGCTGGTGCTAGGCCAGGCACAATGGGAGGATCTGCTGGTATTCCCTCTTCTACCATGTTTAGGGTCTGATTGTTGCCCTGTATCTAGAATACAACAGGAGGACATCTCAGTGGCATGGCTCCACAATGTCACACGCATACATCAAATCAAGATTATAAAGGAATGAAACTCAGTAGAGCATCAAAGGAACATGATAAAGAAAACATTAAAGTTTTTCAAAACAGGGATACATGGTGTGTATGACCCCTACACGACGTGTTCCATTAATCCTTTACATAGGCGTGTACTTCTGTCAGTCTGGTCGTGTAACACCCCATACACATGTCTTGTTCTCCTTCGACACAGTGTGTACTTGAATCTTTCCCTTTGGCTGTGTTCCTCTACAAGAATCTTTCCTAGTTAACTCTACATACTGTGATCACCCTATACATGGTTTGTACCCCTTATGTTTCAGCCGCCCGTGTCGTTAGTCACACAGCTATATACATGGTCTCTAAAACATGGCATGTACATATGGTACATGACATTTTCCATCAAAGATTTATCAACCCCATGTCTCTTCCCACACAGGCAGGCACAATTTTGAAGACTACATTGTGTATACATATAGTACACGGGGTGTACTTAATAAAAATAGTTCATTTCTGAACAGAGGCAAACATGGAACGTATACATCCTTACACACCATGTATTCTTGGTTTCTTCGGACATTATGCCTCATAAATTAATATGGAATCCCATAAAAACATTAAAACAAACATTTAAGTGCCAAATTTGGATCTGCGGGATCCATACTCTTCGCGAATCAAAGCTTGGCATCATATACATGTATATCATCGGGTGTGACAGTGAAATCAATCACATAATCCACAGAATTATGATTCAAGAGTGCCCATAAAACCTTAGGAAACAATGTTTGGAATCCATTAAAATAATAAAATAAACATTATAAATACCCTATCAAACAGAAGGTATTCTATCAAGGCATCTACCACAACAGCATGCATATCTAACACAACATCTATAAAAAAAATGAAATCGATAATGAACCCTAAATGGCCCCACAATAATGCATGACATGTGATCTCTGGTAAATTCCTATATGTTTCATGAGATAGCATACCCATATCTCATTGGGTTGCAATAGAAATAGAACCTCAATGACACTAATGATAATAGCACAAAACATGTGAATCACCCAACGGTGAAATAAAATCAACTGTAACAATTGAAAAACCAAAAAATTGAAATAATCAAGCCATATTAACATTTACCCATACAAAGGATAGCTACTCTTGTTCAAAACTTATTACCAACTACCTATTCCTTCTTATCCCTCTCTATAGGCACTAAACAGCTAGGCAAAGAAGAAAAGAATTCATTTGATAGCACTTTATAACGTCCCAGTTTCGGGCATCGCCCAAAGGTGCCCGATATCTCGTTTGTCACATTAATTTTAGCGTATTTCCCTGAATTCTAGAGGCTTCCAACTAGCTGTGAGGGCCTTGGTTGTGATAGTGGGGAAACTATACCCTCATTAGTAGAGTAACACAATGGAAACAAATAGATAACAGTAGAAATAGAAGTAATACCATACCATAAGTAAACAACATAAGACTGAAAAAAAATAAACAACATTAGTATATATATAAATAATGATGCATGACACAAGTATATAGGAAAACAACCAAACAAATCACAATGATAGAATATATTACTAAACTATAGTACAAAGGAAAACATGTAAATAACTCCAACAAAATCCCAAGCCTCGACTTGGTCATATGTTCTCCAACTCCATAACAATCAAGTGCTTGAATTAGATAGGCTCATTCTAATATCTATCCCTGAACAATATAATCAGTTTGGGCCCAAAAGCATGACCCAAATAGGGTGTGAGACGAATCCCAGTAGGCAACCACCAAAAGATCTATTCCTAACTGTCAGTGAATATATATATATATAGCTGGAAAATTTGAAAAATAAAGAAATAAACAAGGAAGTACTCAAAGTAAATATTCCTAATTTTTTTACCACATTCATTTACATCTACCAATTATGCAACCAAAAAAACCCAAGAAACCCTCTGTGAAGTACTCAGAGTCTAACACCTCTAGTTCATTTGAGAAAAAGACTCTCTGAGGAAGCACTCGCCATCAATTCCCCATGTAATCTCGTAATGGTAAACTATAGACTCTCTGAGGAAGCACTCTATATCTAGTTCCCCCTGTGGTCTCGCAACATGGAACTAAAGACACTCTGATGGAGAACTCATGTCCATCCCCCTTAAGGTCTCGCAACAGGAAAAGTATAAAAAACACTATGAGGATTCCCTCACTATCCATTCCTCCTATGGTATAACTACACCAAGTTCCCACAGCCCTGTGTAATAGGATTGTGAACAAATGATATCCAGCAGCCAAGGTAAATCTCAAATACTACATGACTAAACTACTGCAATGAATATCATATAATAACCACTCCATCCTAATAGCACTAGGCACGGAAATAGAAACAACCTAACAAGAAATGCTAGACCCAACGGCCAATAAAAAAAACATGGGAAACCACATCCATAGCAAGGTAATAAACCATATTTTTAATCAAACACCCCTACTCAAGAAAACAATGTATATAAGGAATTATTAGGATTAAATTCATTAAACATGCAATACCCTAAACTAGGGTTTTGATAACTTTTTTCACATATAACTCAAATACATCTACGGAAAGGAACAATCTACCTACCTCAACATTGTTCGATCGATATAGTTTAACCTCAACCCTTGAATCTGCATATAATGTAGTATATCAACAAAGACATCAAAAATTTTCATCCAAGGATATCTCATGAATGAGAAGAAATCAAGGGAGGAGACTCTGGAAGAAGGAATAACACACTGATGTGATTCCAATGTAAACGACGGTGGTTGATTTGGAGCACAAACAGTCGATCGTGGGCTCAGATAAGATTCAGCGATCTTTGATCACTCTTGGATGAGACAATGCAAGAAGAAATATGTTATATCAATTAAACATGATCCCTGTCCAATTAATCAATTATAAAATACACGGTGTGTGCCTTAAAGATGTACAGTGTGTATATTCCTTTACCAAGCCCCACATTATGTAGTCTCTAGGTCACACCACAAGTCCATATACTCGGCACACAACAATTATATTGCTACTTGTGGAAAACCAGGTACACAATGTTCACTCCTAAGTACACGGCGCGTACACCTTAAATTTACAGAAACTCTTCTTTTTCTCAGAAAGAGCGTAAATAAATATCCATACCTGAAACGAAGATCTATGTTCTTACACATACATCAGTAAACACTGTAAAATCTAGATATGGTTCACTTATAAACAATTTGATGCCTATGGGAGAGAACTCATTGTAAAAAATAATAATCATTGATAGAAAAACTATGCTATAAAAAAGTTATAAAATACAAAATATATCTTCAAGCCTCAAAAATTATTTTCCTTTCTACTTTTAGGACACTGTTCAATTTCCAATAGATTCATGTTCCCAACACTCTTAAACAACTCTTAGAATAGTTCTGACACTTACATGTTGATTTCACAGCAAAACCACCACTCACCCTACATACATGCTTCCTTAAAAGGTCTACCACATATGAATGAATATATTTAGGAGACATTCTGTTTCTCCACCATTCCTAAAAATACCCAAACACTAGATGAAATATATGATCGAAACACATTACTCAGCATTATAGAGAAATATATTGGATTCCAATGTTCAACATTATTATAAAAAAGTATTCCTTCGGCAAAACTTTTGTGAATATGTCATCAACATGTTCCAACATAAGAACAAACTTCATCATGAGTTCATTATTCTACCACATACTCTTTGATGAAGTGATATTTTATTTCAATATGTTTTGAATACGAATTTTGTACTGATTTTCTTGTTTGTTTGATAGACCTCTAATTATCATAACCCTAAATAAATGGTAACTTCACTTTAATAATAAGTTCTTCCAACTAATTCTTCTTCCACATAAGTTGACTGGTGGATTGAGCGGCAACAACATACATATCTTCAGTCATATTAAGAGTTTCTAAACATAATTTTATTAGTATTCCATCTTACACAAATTTCCTCATAAATAAAACTACACTATATGGGGATATTCTATCATCAACACTTCTTGTTCAATCAACATATATATAACTAAATAAATCAATACATTTGGAGCTATCATACCTAATTCTGAAATCTCTTATGCCTTTGATATATCATACGAAAGACACATGATTTTTAGGAGAACTATATAGTCCTGTAAATAAGGTAGTATCATAAATAATGTATGTTATTGGGAAAGTTATATATAAATAACTTACAATAAGATTTTCAATTACATTATAGTCAACATACATACCTTATTTGTATTAAGACAACTTGTTTCCCACTAAAATTGGTGTATAAATTGGATTTTAATTCTCCATGCCAAGCTTCTTAAGATGTTCCTTATCATACATTACATGATAAAAAAACATGTGTTTCTTTTTTTGTTATATTTTTAATTAAAGAAAGTATTTCATTTTTTCAACATGTAAATTTCAAAAAATATTTCATTCAATTATAAAATCTTTCATATGTTCATTCATCATTACAATGATAGATAATGTCATTAACACAAAAAAATTATAATGAGGGAAATATCCTACAATTTTTAATGTGTTGATTATAATCAAACTGTCATTTATTGAAGTTAAATTTCATTAAGAAATTATAAAATTTTGGAGTACCATACCCTCAAATCATTCTTTATCTCATAAAATTCTTGATTCAACATTCCCCCATAACTTTCATCCCAATAAATAACAAAACCACATAGTTTTTCAACATAAAATTCTTTATCACAGTTTCCATTTGAAAGGATGTCTTCACATACAAATGAAAAATTTTATATATTTCTTGTGCAATAATTTTAAGAAAGAATCTAATTGTTTCTAACCTTACAACCAGATCCAAAGTCTCATCAAAATCAATACCTTGGATTTGTGAGTAAACATTGAACACCAATAATTCTTTGTTCACTATCACTTCACCATCTTCATTTAAATTGTTTTAGAATACCCACTTTGTACCATTAATAATATTTTCATTTGGTTTAGGTATGATTTCCCATGTCCAATTGTTATTAATTTTATCTAACTCTTTATTCATAGCCCAAATCCATTTTGATTGCTCAAAATCTTCATTCACATATTTCGGATCAACGTTTGAGTACAAATTAGTACATGTAAAATCTTTTTATTTATTTCTTATTTGAACCTTCAGATATTGATCACCAATAATGTTTTGATCTTACACTTATTTTCTCATCCTAATTTAGTATGTATGAAAGTCTTCCTCATCATTGGAAATAGTTGAGTCTGATTCATCATCCTATGTTCCATCACAATTGTTGGATTACTTCTCATGTTTCTTAACAAAAATTCTTGTATACTATTCATCTTCCTCATCTGCATGTGTTGGTATAGTATCTTCCTAAGCATTATCAATAACTTTCACACAAATAGAATCAACTAATCTTCATGTATCTTTGTTGAAAACATTTATATTCTCTTATAACTATAGCATATGCAAGAAGAATTCCATATCAACCACTTTGATAAAAGATTCCAATGAATCCTATTGAGTTCTTTTTGAAATAGATATTCCCAATACCTCTAATGTTTTTCAAACATAGATTTTTGTCCTAAAATATTTAATATAGTTTCATATCATAACATGTTATGTAGAAACATTATTTTTGAATATAAACAGTCATGCTCGTATCTTTCTTCCAAAACTAATGTGAAATTCCATTTTTAGGTCACATTGTATATACCATTTCAACAAAACATATATTCTTCCTTTTAGCTACATCATTTTCTCAGTATTGTGTATGGTGTGCTGAAATCATAGTTAACTCCATGTTTTTTCTGATAAATTTTGAAATCCTTATTCATTTACTCAACACCATTATCAGATATCAACATATTCATTGAATACTCAAATTCCTACTCATCTCTTATCCAAAAACAATTAAACATCTTCATAGAATTTCACTGAGGTTTCAAATAAATAACACTAGTAATGGGAGTAAAATCATGAATGAAATAAAATATATATGTAACTTCAGAAGTCGATTGTTTTATAATTTGACAACATTTATTTGAGTAGATAAGTTCCATTGGTCCTATTGGAAAAATATTAACTTTATTAGGAACGAATTTTGTTATATTTCCTTTCAAAAAAATTATGAAACACCAATCTCATCTTCTTAGATATATCATGAATACCAAATACACTATCACTCTTCGATAAATTTTCTATGTTTCTTTGACACGTATCTCCCAATCATTTATACCATAATTTATTCTATTCTGTCATGCTTATGTAAAACAAATTCCAAAATTCCCCAAACTAAAAAAATCTCTTTTATACATTGGCCTCCGGCAACAAATTTCCCATTTTCATCTCTTTTCACAAAAAACCACACATTTCTAAATATATAATATTTCAATTATAAAAAATCTAGTAAACACTAAGAATATTAGGTTTCAACCCATAAATAAACAAAATATTTCATGTATTTCAACCTTTCTTCCTTAGTAATAGCATATCCAACACCTTTGATTTTAAGAGATTCATCATTGAATAATGTCATTATTCCTTATTTGAATCCATTCAAATTATTCAAAAGCATTTGTTCTCCTATAATAAGTGAAGAACACCAAATATCCATGATCAATTGTTGTTCTCCATTTATTTCATTGAGATCAGTTTCTACAAAAAGATCATTTTCTTTCCATTTTTCTTTCTTCACCTCCAGCTATTGAGAAATTTTATAAACATTTTTTTGTCCCAATAATAAATAAAAACATCCTTTCTAATCATTTCAATGCTTTCCACATCTTTCATAAATATTTTCCAAATTATGGAACTATTTTTAACTTTCAAAACATATTTCTTGGATTTATTCCTTTAATAGGATTAACTCCTCTTTGATAATTTCCTCTTATAACTCATGGAAAAATTGTATCATTTTTTATTGGAAAAACTCATATATTTTTTATACCAAAATCCACCACAATACCATTAGTACCCATTGAAGGAATAAATTTCTATGTAACCATGATAATGTCTAGAATTGTGAACATATTTCTCATAAACATTCTTATCATTCACATAAAAACTTTGTTGTTCCCCAAAATTTGTCTCAACACCTAAAACCTTCTTCTAAAATTCAGACTTCTTCTCAAGATTATCTGATTTTTTAGTGTTAGAAAGGTTTTTATAATAAAAAATATTAGAAACCTCTAAAATTAAAAATTTGTTAGGTTTGCATACCTATATGTTTTCGGTATTATTTTTATTCTTATAAACAAATTAAAATTTCATTCAAACCATTAAAGGTAACTATTGATCCATATTATGTACAAACATTCTAGAACATTCACCTTCTTCAGAGATAGAGTTCTTAAAACTTTTAACTCGCTGGTCAACTTTAGAAAACATTTTATTGAATATGTTCCATAAATTATTCATTTTCCTTCAAATTCAAGTCAAGAGGTTCATTGTGATTATTTTCATTATCAAGATACATCTTCACATAATTTTCATCCTCCAACAACATAGCATTCTATATAAAAATAAATTAATATTTTTATTGTAGGACATTCCTTTTCATATTTTGGACTTCTCAACAAAGTCTTACAATCTTCTTGAGAAATTATTACAATACTCTCTATTGGTGAAATTATAACTCAGGTTCTTCATATTCATAAATACTACTTCCAAACACTTTATCATTATTTTATTAATTCTATATTCAGTGGAGATTTACAGAAAAGTTTCAAACAACTCCACATTCAAGACATTTTAGTGGTATCTTCCCTTTGTTAATCTGGATACCTCTTTTAGTATTTGTAGAAAATATGGATATTAATTCATCAAGATCTTTACATACCACATTTTTTTATTTATAATCACCATATTCTTCTTCATAAAAAAAATTTGTTGACTTTACTTTCTTTGCAGCCTTGAAGGACATTTCATGATCAGCTTTAACATTTCCTTTAATAATTTTCTCCCTTATCATCTCATAGTTAATTAAAGTATTATGAAGATAATATAAATATAGATTTTCAATATCTCTATCTTCCAAATATGAAACCTTCTCATCAAACATATCATGTGTAATTATCAAGATATTTTCAAAAATGAATGAATCTTCCAAATTCTCACCAAGACATCAAATGGTGATAATAATATCATTGACCCTAGTAAATAAGAACCTAATATATTAATATTCACCTATTTTTATATCTTGACTCCTAAGCCTCTAAATTTTAACTATTTATTATTCCCCTTTTTCCTTCAAAAATATTCTTAATATTTTCCTAGATTCCTTTGGTTGTAAAAACTCACTTCACTCATAGAAACTCACATCCAAGAAGTGATGAGAGTAAAGAATTATTATCCCTTTTTTTCATTCTCCATATTCCTCTTATCCACCGATGTCGATGGAACCCTATCAACATGGGGATAAAATCCATCTATAGATTATTCTAAAACAACATACCCTAGAGATATAAGAAAATGAAACATTATATACTTCAAAATATGATAGTTACTTCCATAAAATATTGGTATCCTCTTACTGTTAACACTATTAAAATTTTCCATAACAACTTCTATTAAAAAACAATAGCAAAGAGTAAATGAAGAGAACCATACCACTGATACCACTTGTAAAGGCCTGAACAAGATGGTCATATCACCAAGGGTGGGAGGGGTAAATCATTGATATCATTTTCTTTTTATATTATTATTTTTTATAACAACCTTCTAATCGTTTTAATGATCTATAAATTTGATGAAAAAAAATTCACACATCCATAGGAACCTGAGTATATAAATTTTTCACAACTCAATAATAGTACCTATATCCTTGAAATAATTTTTAAATAATCCAATAAAACATAATCCAGTAGATGAAAATTCTTTGGTTTGAATACAACAAGTAGGATACACCCTTACCCTTGTATATAACCATGATCAATAAACCAATAATTTTTTTTTCTAGAATGAAAAATGTGAAAAAAATTATGTAAAAAGTAATGAAACAATCGCCAATTGGTTCAAAACATATCATAATGATTCCTTATCGACATTCAGTTTAAAATTATTCAAAACAAAATTCTTAACCTTCCTACCCAGTAGCAGGTAGAAAACCTATTTTGGTCATAAAAAAAACTCAGTATGATGGATTATTCTACTTCCTCTTTCTGATACTTCAATTCATAAAATAGATAAGAAAATAATAATCTAGAAATAATTATGAACCACATCAAATTGTTCTCGGAAACCTGCTTATGATGGCTCGGTTAGATCCAATAAATATTTCCTCTTCTTCTTTTATCCAGAAAACATTCACAGTAATGTTCTTTCATAAAATATATTTTCTATTTCAAAAATCACAACACTCTATATCCCCCTTCACGTATGAAAATTATAACCATTAAAAAGTATAATGTACTTCCTACAATTTAAAGTATATCCGAAATTGGAAGGGGGGAGAAACTACTTTCACTTTTTCATTCTACTGAATTTCCAGAATCATGAATTTCAATTCAATTTCAACATCATCATTAACCCTTTTAGTTCTTCTCAACTCTTCTTTATTTTTCATGAAACTTCCTTAATATTCTCATAAATATATCCATCTTTAACTTTATAACAATTTTTTAGTCTAATTCCTTGGTCATTACAATGAAAACATATGGTTACTCTAATCTTCAATACCCAATCGAAATCATATGAGAAATGAGGAATTCTATCTATTTTGATAAACATCATTGATTCTTATAAAGATATCATCACCCATTCGAAAAACTTTCACCACAATTTCAAAATATTTCACCTGCTCGTCAACATTTCAAAAATTCCTAAAACCGATGACATTACATTTGATAAAGTCATGAATCTCATTTCATTGCCAATGACATTATGTCTCTAATGAATCATTCTCTAATTCTTTCTAATTAATTGGTCTCAGCATAGATCATATGAGTCTTTACCCACTTTAAACAAAAAACACTTTTTTATGAAAAAAATTGTAGTTTTATTTATCTTGACCCAATTGAAGAAAAACGAATTTAATTCATGAAAATGGTTGACTAAATTTTTGTTCTTCATCTGTTTGATCGGTGTCAGAATCGAATTGTGTTATTAGTCCCCACTTATAGATATGCTTCAATGAATCATTATTTTTTTATTTGATGGATCGTAGGCACATCATGTCTAATGGATGATTTTCAGAAGAAAATTCCTTCTTCCAGTTTATTTAAAACTATACATTGATCTTTATGACTTATTCATCTGGGGAATAAGTTTTTCCAATGGATTGACTCGTCATATGGATCAATCGATCATTGTCTTAGCAACGCTTAAAACATTTCAATCACTATTCTTTCACAAACTCATTCTTGTATCATGAGGTAATCATGATGTTAATTACATAATGATCATAATAGAAAAATCTATGTTACATTTGAATGTTTCTATTACTTCCATCCTTTCATCACATTTTATCTTCCTATATAGTCCTCAATCTATTTGGAACACCTTATATTATAAAAATATATTTTATCCCCAATTATATAAAAAATATTTCATCAAAAGTTTCTCCAAAAACTAATGATATTTGAGAATTAAGAAAATAAAAAATCATCATTCAGTTTTGTATACAGTCATTCGGACTCTGATATGTCCTCTCACACTAATGAAAACATTAATTTCTGATACAAGGTGAGTTTGAAACACAACATCTTCCAAAAAATCAGAATAAAAAAGTGGAAATTATTAAATTTATTTCCAAAAATGAATCTAATCTAATGTTTAAGATTCCCCCTTCATCTAATCACAATAACATACAAATTAATTTATTTTTCCATAATGAAAGTAAAATATAAAAAAATTAACACAAACTTCTTTTAGTATCCAAAAACGACATCCACCCAACAAGGTCCCAAATATTTATAATCATACAAGATCACGTAGTCAACATCTCCAAGATGAGTCTCCCTAACATGTTGTAGAATTGGAGGGGTAACAACCATCAAATAGAGGTTAACCTCATAATTTATGTATACTAAGGATAGCTACAACAATGATTACTTGACTAATTACTCAACTAGTAATAGCTGATGGGAAACCATTCTACGAGAGTATTATACCACCATCACATTCATGATAGGTTCCCAATGTAAAAGTTCCTAAACCATTTTTGGGAATACCATCATCCCTATGTCTAAAGAGATATACCTCAAGAAGTTGTCCTCATAAATCTATAACTTATAACTCATGAAATTCCAATAAATATGGTACACTTGGATAATTTTTTGAACTATACTCAATTGTATCATGCACTCCACTATTTATGCTCAGTATATAAAAATATCACTGAAGAATACTGCCATGAAACAGTCCATGAATATTTAATGACCCGGTTTATAAGTCCCAAAAACACAACTGGTGTGTTCAACACATTGTACAGTATCAATAATAACTCGACTAAATTGTAGTAGCTTTGAGAATCCTCCCTTGTTATATCCACCTCTTGAACCTTGTACTGGTGATGACCCATCTGGAGGTCTAAATACAAGAATAGCTTCTCCCCACATCAGTGGACAAAGAAGTTATTAAACCACGATGGTGGATAAACATCCAAAACTATCACCTAGATTATATGAATTCAATCCACATCTAGCCTTAATCTCTCATACTCTTCCATTCATAACAACACTAGAATGTCCATGAAAAAAAATATTCGGTCATATGAATCCATACCTCTATAGAACCTCCAACAACACATTTAGCTCTCAAATACTTATAGGGTTATCCAATATGATGGTGAAAATATTGAACCATTCCTAAGTGAATATATATATAGGAAACAATTTTCAATCCTAGTATTAAGAAAGAAACATCATCTAGAAATGTGACCCTATACTCTTCCACTCCTATAGGGAACTGAAAGATAATAACATTTTCTACTCTAATGGTTATACTAGGAAACTGATAAAGAAATTATATCCACATACAATAGATCTCATCCTTCCCTACCTTTGACTTATTATCATAATACACTAAAAAATTCAACACAATAACATTGTAATAGTACGACCCACTTGTAATTGTAATACGGGAATGAAAAGTATGAAACAAGTCCATGCTATGGAAAAAATTATAGGACCTCCGTACCACTATAGAATGAAACCACCCGAGGATTTGTCTCTATACTCACTATCGGTAGAAGTGTTTAATCATCAAATCTCCTTGATGGACCCTCTAAAAAAAATGTTCGAGAAAAAATTTCTCCATTATCAAAACTAGTTCTTTAACAAGGGATATGTTCTGTGAATTTCTTTTAACATTATACTAGAATTGTAGTTGGATAAGTAATAAAACATGTCATACCTTAAAACAAACTTGAATATTTTGATCACAAGCCCAAACTTCATGAAGTTATCCTTTCCCTTTACCACATATTCCCCAACACTAAGGCTTTCTCATACACCTTATTAAACCAAACACCCTTGAACACAAAAGCCAATGTAACTCTTATTCCACTCCTCGACACTATCTAATTTGGGTCGAACTAACTCACACACATAGTTTTAAATCATGTCACAAGAAGACACCTTAGTTGGAGAAGTTTCCCTATTCATTGAATGCCTGAATCCACATCAAATTCCCTTAACACAGGGCCCTACAGAAACCCTGTTTCACCTAGGTGACATCTCATAGTCATGAACACCATTAAGAGGGGTCCTAACCAAGAAGTAAAATCAAAACATAGGCTCAATAAGACACCATAACACATGATAATTGGGGTCTATTCCACCATGAAACCAAGGTGATCACATTATTTAAAAATTTGGTGCACCCTCCACACTACTTCATCATCAATCTGTACCACCGAGACCAACTGCTTCTCACGGAGGAATATTGGTTTCTAGTGAAACCATCTTACTGGTCGGGGTTCATAAAAGTTGTAAGAGCTAATTCACTTCCTTGATTCAATACTTTACTACCTAGTTGTCTTTCATTCCAAAAAACATTAGGAATATTTTTTCACTAGAACTCACTAAGTGTGTCAATCTTGTGAAAGTTGTCATCATGTACCTTGGGAAATATCAGCTACCAAACATATAATTTATCATTCTTAGTACCACTTGACCTGAATCAAAATTCTACTTAAAAAGTATAAGCACTACATTTTTACTGACTAGAGGAAACACCTCATGAGTGGGTCCCTAAACTGATACCTCATCTCTCAACTAGTCATTTCCACAAAACTATATCGAGACCCAAGTTTGATGTCATTATGTAGCCATCTAAAAATTTATCTAGATAAAACATGATAAAAGATAATATCTTGGTAGATAACTGAAGAAGGATAGTCAAAGAACTCAATACTATATGTCTCATGTATAATTGTTTCCCTATAACCAATTCCTTTATAAGCTAAGTCGACAAATTAATAGTCAGTGTCTTAGTGAATGAATAGCTTGTTCATTGTGCCAACACAAGGTTCTCCAGCTTGAGAGCTATGCTTGAGACACTCTAACAACCTTTCCCCAAGATCCTAAACCAATCCTTACCATGGGTACAACTCCAAAGAGTATCCTGATGATGAACCACCATTAATTCCACATTTCCATGACTCGAACCAACATGCCCCCCCTAGAAAGTGTTTTTCTGAGTGGGAAACCCCAAAAACACCCCCTTTAGGCCATGCATTGGTGACTAGCACGAGTGGTAAAATCACACACATGGGAGACATTATCCTAAGTACTTATAGGAACAAAACCACCTCCAAGATCATACAATGCTTAAGTGTATAAAATAATTCATAACAATAATTCATGAATAACATCTATCCCACATCAGAGTATCAAAAAAAGTATTAGGATGTATAAAAGGGGCCAAATAAAATCCCACCAAAACATGAAATAAATACCAACCTTCTCAAAAGAAGGGGATCTATACCAAATGTAACACTTGTATAATCCTTGATCTGTCTAGGACATACTATGCTCCACCTACTCTAGAACCTCCAAGGGATCCATAAAATGTTCTTTATTCTACGTAAGACATGACATGGGTGGTAAAATCCCATATATGGGTTTGTATAACAATACCCTATAGGACACACTGAAATTAGAAAACATAAAACATCAAGAGTATTCAGCTCATCAATACATAGGTATGTCAACCAACGTGTGATATATAATTATAAAAATAATAAACTATATATACTAATAATCGACTTAAAGTTCTAAGAGGTTGTAACTATTCATCCTTCCATAGGATTCTTCTCAAGGATTCAAAGTTAATGAATGTCTTGGATCATCCACTCCATGAGCTATGCTTTCACTGATGGTGCCCATCTAAGAGATTATGTTTATCCGACACCTCCTAGAATTACTAAAAAGAAACTGGGAGGAATCGTCCAACATTCACACTCGATTGGAACTCGTCATCTATGATAAAATATATCAAAACATAGATATGAGATCATTAATAGGGAACATGGGGAACAATGTAAACCCAAACTAGAATAAATTTTAAAGTAGTTGATTGAAGACTGTGTCTTTTGGACATAGTGATTCCACAAACCCTACCTAGTATAGAATATGAGATAGAGGATCCCACATAGATCTTCACAAATGGATTAACAAAATATATCTGAGACTAAACCCAAATAGGCTCACAATTCTATGTAGATGGTGTGATGCCACACAATACCATCAGAAGAATAGACCAATGGAACTCAATCAACCAATTCATTCCAAACATCTATGAAAGAACTTTATCACTTGTATCACATCATAACATATGTCTAATGATAAAATAAATACCACCATAACATTATACAAGGAAAACTTCTTTGTATAGACTACTTATGTACCCAAATATGTGTCTGGAAACCCCTGAAGAATGCTTGAGGCTTTCCATTAGTCTAACGGCGCTAAAATAGAAATTCTGCATTATGTCTCGACAAAAGTCTATGAATCAACGAATGGATAATTAAATTATGTTAATCACAGAGAAATACAAGATATATGATATTTACATTACCAAAATGGAACCCTATTTGAAAAAAGATCTTTTAATCATATCACAAATGAAGGGCGTCTGGTGGTCCTAATCCATAACTCTATATTAAATACCAGAAAATAGTATTGAATCATATTTCATGATGTTTGGGTCCTAAATCCATTGACAGTTGTATAATATAACACCATATGAAGAAGACACGCTAAAAAATAGGGATTAATAATAATATCCTATTTTTTGTTTTTTTATTGTTGTTATTATTATTATATAAAAATATAAGGGGGAACAGATTTCTATACTCCAATAGACATACATGAGGTTCAACCTTTTATCCCTTGAAACTAGGCTCCCATAACACCTTCTTTTAAAATAAAATATTAAGTATTATTACATAAAAAATAAGTATTTTATTTGAAGCATGGGAGGGGATTTACGCACCTCTCGTCCCCAAAATAGACAAGTAGGGTGCCTCCCTTAGTCAGTTAACCTATGGGTTACTAATAAATTTATATATATATTTCAATGTTATTAGCATTAATAATAAAAAAGTAACATAACTTCATTTTTTATAATCCAGTTATAATTAAAAATAAAAAATAAAACACAACGCCATCCATGGTAATCTAAAATTCACTAAAAAATTGTCCATCTTTTCTATACATAGAATCTGAATGAATCGGGTCATGGGAACATTTCCCACCACACTAATAATGGATTCAATCGATATATGTGGGTAGAATCCTACCACTTATTTCTCAAAAATATTAAGCACTTATCTTATTTATAAATCCACCCAATCCAACTCAGAAACCACCGATAATCGATCCAAAATAGGATCCCCGTAATCTCCTCCACAATTTCGTTGCATTTCCAAAATCCAAATATGAACTCATGATCATGATCCATTATGATAAATAATAAATTCACAACAAACTGTAATATCATATATCATCGAATCAACAGTCAACATATTAATGATGAAGAACACCTATAACGGAGGGATAAAGAAGGAATCCATAAATTTATCATAAAAAAAGGTCATTATAATTTTTCAATCATCATCAAAATACAAGAATGGTAGATAATAATATAAGAAAGAACCAATGGGGAACAATTTTCAAATTCCTATATCACTATTCATCTTAATCCATTCTTCATCGATCCTTGACCAAGATCCACATATTATGATGAGGTACTCCACTAATTACATTATGGGTATGCAAAAAACCCACTAAATACATCATAATAATTTATTTATATAGGATTTTTTAGGATAGGGTTATTAAGTAAATAAATTTATTTATTTATTCAGAGAACGTGCCAATGGTTTCCTTCCATGGAATGTCTAAAACTGACAAAACTTTTACTCAACCTAGGTTAAACCATATGTTCTAGATTCAACTACGGTCTTCGATTTCTAATCTAAGACCCATTTCAGGATTAATAATATTATTTTAAATATCCTATCTACTCAAGAATAATTTTTTTAATATTTTTATTATATCAAAACTAAGGCTAACCAGTCTTCAAAATCTTCCATCGTCTCAATGATTAGATCCAGTTATATTACATTAAATATTCTAATGTCTTACACTAAAAAATAGGTTGCTAAAAATATCAGCGGAACTATGGCCAGTTAAGTGGAAAGTAAATAGATGAGTTTTATTCTATTTTTGACTGCACACTAACCAACACCATATAGTTTATGCTCTACCTTAGATATGGCCAGTTAAACATGATTAGGCAAGTAAGAGTAATTCAAGGGTTATTTTTTCTTGGAATGCAACATTGGCCAATTGTTTCTTCCACACAAGAAAGTATAATAATGTTTAATTACATCCAAATACAGTATCCCATGATTCATAACATGTGATATTGTCCATATTATTTTATATTTGATATAATGGTTACTTATTCATTTGAATTGTTGACACTTATAGAAAATTTATGTTTATGTTAGATATTTTTAATATTTTATTATATTATGAATAACTTAGTCTGATCTAATTTAAGTTGGTTAATTACATTTTATTCGTAAATTGTAACATATAATTCAATTTTTAATTTATATCTTGACTAGTAATGGGATTTTTTTAAAAAAAAATAACTTCATTTTCTTCTTTTAGTTTTTTGGGAAAAATTCATTTTAATAAAAACCTTGTGGTAATTTTCCCTTATTACCATATATCATTCTTGTATTTTTATTATTGTTTAAAAATAAGGGATATGAATATTTATTTTATTTTTCCTAATGGAAATTTGGTTTTAATGGATATATTGCATAAAATATGATATGGATTCCCTTATATTACAAATATTAGAAGAAATATATTCTATAAGTTATGTCCTATATCAAATTTTAGGTTTAGGTTATAGAAAAAATGGAATAGAATCTTTAGTGAAATCCTATTGGGTTTGTTTAAATCACACCCCACATGCCCACTTTCGTGTGTATGTTGAATTATTGTCTCTATTAATGTATAATGCTTGTGGATTTTTAGTTTGAGTGGCCTGATTCATTTTTATGATATCATGTACTATGGGATTCAGAGGTGACTATGGGTCACAAGGAGGTAGATCATTTATAATCCTGGACTCTTGTAGAGTATTTAAAATTATATTTTGTAATTCCAATATTAGACTTGTTGTTTAATTTACTATCCTAGAATATTTATGTCATGTGTGTCAATGTTACCTTTTTTGGGGAAATTACTTTTCTAAAAAAGTATCATATATATTTTTATATCTTCAGTAATATCAATGGTAATTATTTAGAAACTACTTATTATCTGTGAATTATATATCAAAATATAAACACCCCATTACAAATTATTAGTAACTATCTAATGTTTACCTATTTCTTGAGGGTGAAATAATTCATAAATATAGAATTTGATACCCTTGGTTATATTGATCAGCCCACGTAGTTTGAGAAGGAACTTAGGGACTTGTGTTGGTCTAACTTGGATGATGTGGTAGGTAAACCCATGTTCACTCATTATAAAAAGGTATTAAATCCTATTTTTTATTTTGGAAGTAAAGGTACAAAGGAAATAGGACCTTTAAAACTCAGGAGGTAGGTAGGGGTACTATTTGACCAACACTTTTACTTGTTGAATATTGATTTTCAATTGGTATTGCGCCTTTTATTTTAATTCAAGTTCCCACATTAGTTATATTTATATATCTTAATTTAAATTATTAGTATTGTGTATTATATTGAAGTTTTATATTTTTTTGAGAATTTATAGTGCTATACAGTGAAATTGGGAAAAATCTAGTGGTTTTGAAAGATTTTTTCCAAAAAATTAAAAAACCAATCATATACTACTAGATGACTCCAGTTGGTCTTGAATAGTTGGAACATAGCATAGGGAACTGAAAAACTATGAAAACCTTTATAAATTATGATATTTTGATTATTGATTACTCTAATACTATCATATTATTACCTATAACTTCTTTAAGTGGTATATATGTTGGTTTTATAAAGTATCAATGTAATTTTATAAGAAAAATATTCATATTACTTGTATAGGTATAAAATTTTACTTCAGAAAAACTATGTTTCCATTATAATGGAGTGATTTGTAATATGTTTTTAATTTTATTATGTTTTTTCAAAAAATGAATTTGTAATTAATATAAAAATTTTGTGTATAATGAATTTTGAAAAATTAGCTTCCAAATTTCTCTAAATATCATAAACATTTTCACAACAAATATTATAATTTTATATAATGTAAATTTCATGTCCATTTTTTAAAATGTTTTTGGTCAAAAAAACAAATGTTGGTTTTACCCCATCTAAGTGTTAGTCATAACTAGGACATATTTTTTTAATGCCAATAATTTGATAGAATATTATAGATTATTATCCTCTTATAAATGATGTTTCTATAAAGTATAATTAAAAATATATTTTTTTATACAATGGAATTTTAGGATTTCTAATCATATTTCCTTTTGGTTTCAAAATAGGTTTTCCAAATTTTGTATAATTTTTCTTGAGGATCATTTATTTTTACATTGTTTTTTTAATAAATTATTATGGTTTGTTTTTATTATTTTTATCGAAGGGGATAACTATTATGTGTTTGAATTTATCCATTAATAAGTAATAGAATTTTTCTATTTGAGTCTTGAGGAATATTCAATTAGAGTTTAATATTGTGGTTGTTTAATAAAAAATAATGCCCCATAGAAGCAAAATATGTGAAGTGGGAAGATAGTGTCCATGAATATTTATATATAATAATTTCCATAATAATATTAATTTCTTTGATTTATTCCTCATTTATAGTAAAAATAAGGATTTGGTAGTGGAAAGAGGCCCATACCAGTCTATATACTAGAATATACTATATTTTAATCTACAATTTACCTATTTTTGGGGTGATAAATATAGAAGTAAATATAATTACGATGAGTGTATGATTTATTTTTCCCAAATTACCTTTTTTGTAACCTTATTTTTGGTTTTCCCAGATTTTTTTTGATAATACTTGTATTTTTGGATATTTTGGTAGATATGAGGTCGTAAATGTTATAATTATTGCTTTATATTTAAATTAAAGATGTGGATAGTACATGATAATAAAAAATAATAAGTATTGATTCAGTAAAGTTAAAATATATTATATATTTGAGTTCAATGGTAGTTTTGAAAGTCTTATAATTGTTTAGATAGAAATATTTAGGTTTGTTTAGACCTTAGTGTTCCATTTGGGGTACCATAATTTATTTATAGTAAAGTAATATGTAATTTAGATTGATCTTGATATAAAATGTTAATTTTGGTAAAAGTAATTGGGGATTCTCATAGTTATACATGGATGTATATATGTAATAGAATATATGAGATAGTGATTATCACAACACAATACAGTAAAAAAGTTTTTTTTTTGACAAATAAAAATAGATTAACAAACACATCTCAGAAAATAATCTAGAAAATAATGAGAAAATAATTGAATATTATAATATTTGATGTATCTTAATTTGAGAATATTTAGTTGATCACTTGTCCTTGAATTTTTTTGAATAATATCAATAGTGTTTTCAAACATATTTTAAGAAAATATTGTCTCATGGTATATTCATATTTAATACTTATTGTATTAGTATGTATCCCAAGTACACATGTATTCTCTATTATTCTCTATGGGTAACACCACTATCGGTTCATATTTTTCCATGAGTGATTCTTCTACATAAAGGGAAGTCCATATATATGGTATCCAATGTTGTAAATTCATTACATCCTTAATTTAAGGGAATATTCAATTGATGTTTCGAAATATAGCCAGTATGTATTAAAAAACAATCTAATATTTATATTATAAATGGTAACTTGACTTCACATTAAGTATGTTTACATTTAATCATGGTCACTTCATAGAGTTTCATGGCATGGAAACATGGAATATTCACATATAAGGGAGACATAGAATGGTCACTTGGCAAGGTGAATTCATTTTATCATGAGGTATGTTCTTTTCAACATGCGGTCAACTCACTCCTATATATTGTCACTTGATTTATTTATGTGGTAGGTTCATATCATTATGTTATAGATTCATGAATTCACAAGGTATCTTCTTTTACTCTCACGGATGATTCATTACTTGTCACATTCACACTTCCACTTCATGTGGTAGGTAATTTTTTTCATATGTTAGGTTCCTTCGTGAGTACACAATAATACACACACATGGATAGTTTAGGATTTATATAATATTTACTCACTAGTCGCACCGTACGAAACCATTTTTTTAGTGAAGTACAAAACATATTATTTTTAGTTTAACCCTATTATTTTATCTATATTAGAATACATAAGGAATTTTTTGTACATTTTTGGTACATTCAGGCTCAGATCAGGCCTTATAGGAATCGTTTTTGCAAAAATTAGTGTGAGTTGCAGGGCTGGAACACAATTATTAGTAACTGTGTAGATTAAAGTTGTGGCTCAACCATGTGGCCCAAAAGTAGAAGAGCATGGTTTGTTTATACATGTCAATTGGGTCATACACCAAATAAAAATCTATAATAAATTTCATGTGTAATTCCCATGGTGTGAACACTATTATTACTATCTGTTCCCTTAGGTCGTTCATGGTGTGGTCTTGGGAAAGATCCAAGGGAATGGTTTGCATATAGTTTATATAGCATTGTACACGAACCAATTGTGGTGTAGGTTCTTATCAATTTTACTCTGCATTTTTTTGCACAGATAAAAATACTAAGTGGCCATATAGCACACCCCTTTTTCTAAGGGAAAATTAGTTTTCCCCTTAAAGCCTTTAACCATTTAACCCACCTTCTATTTCTTATTTCATGAACTTAACCCATATGTTGAGGTGTTCTACATAAAATCTCCATGGATATGAAAGATATTATCTATCCAACATCTGATTCAACCATTTTTCATCACATTTTACCACCATTAGTTGGTCTCTCATTCCAAATTATTCTTTCATATCTTTGTCTGATTATATTGGATGTTATTCCTATGTGAGTTAATATTCCCAATTTTTATAGAATTTATCTAGATTCTCTAATTTCTCCAATTCTAGTTGAAATATGAAATGAGTTTCAGATGAGTATTAATATAAAAGCATATCATAGTTGTTATAGTAATTTTCCCTAAAATACTTGTTATTTATATCATTTGTTGTCAGGTCGCACACCAGACCTTCAATGTGATAAGACTAAAAATTTGAAACTAATTAGATAGATTATTATTCCTTTAATTGTATAGCCCTCATGAACCAAATTACTTCTTGAAGTTTTTGTACCTTAACGGAATATATCACCTTCAGGTGTATTTCTTTTAGGCCCAGGACCCCTTGTGATTTTTGGATTGAAATTAAGGCACCTTTGAGGTGTGTTTACATATCCCATGATAATATGTATATTAAAGGTAATTCTTAAAATTTATGTGGATTATACAAACCCATGGAACACATGATAAATTATAAATGTATTAAATAAAAGGTTAATGATTATATCATGTCACTTGATCTTTTTTAGATAATTTAGAGTTAAGTAGAATACACTTGGCCCCTTTTTATTACTTTTAAATCATTTTAATTAAAAGAAAAACTGAAATGGTTCAACTTCATATATTACATATCTTATTCCCCTTTATATTACTTATCAGTTATATGACATCAATTCATGAATGGAATTGGTTAATGGAAATCATTTCATTCCTTGTCCATGATTTGGGATATGACATCCCATGATTACATCATGATTACCTTCTGCAATGGGAAAGACATTCCATAATATTTATTCTTGTTAACGGACATGAGATTCTATTTTCTATTGAAATTAATGGACCTCACATGAAATATTTTTTATTAATAATTCTTGGAAATGAATTTCTTAATTTTTATCATAATTATTTGACATCATGTTGATTATTATTATTGTAATTTCTAAACCTGAAATTGTTTATTGTTTATTATAATTAATCAAGGAGGTGTTCCTTATTATTTATATAGAATTAGTGGACACAAAATGACTTATCATTTATTTTAAATTAGTGGACATGAATATATTTTTTGATTACCTAGAACCAATGGGCATGAAAATCCTTATTAATTATATAATAATAAAAGTTCAACTACATTTTGAATTAGAAAGAATATGATAGTATCTAATGTTTGTCCCTAGAGGAAGACTAGTTAACGTGGGTTTTATTTAGTTTATCAACAGGTTATTTTTTATTACTTGTGAACAACATCATTTTATATTTAAAGGATGGATAGTATTATACACCATTGGTGATTGTGTACTTAGTTTTACAATCACATTGTATAGATCACCAATCAGTACTCATAAATAATTCATGGATTCATGTTGGGAAAAAGTGTGTCTCCCTAATTTGGATGGTTAATCTTACGTACTACTATAGAGTATGGTAGAAGAGGTTTGAGATAGTGCTCATGATTCTATTTGAGTTTAAATGTTTCTCTTTTTAGTATATTTTTTCGAGAATATATTGTATATTCCTACTACATATTCCCTTACATCCTATTTTTTCTACAGCATCATGATATCATCATTTTTAATGTCATATTATCTACATTTTATTATGTATTTCTGATCATCATAATCATCAAGATGATTTACCTCTTTTGTTTCTATTATTATGTTTTCTAATCTGATTGATTATTTACCAATGTCAACCGCTTTGATAATGAGGGTGTAGTCTTCCCTTAAATAGAACCCTAGACCCTCACTAATAGTAAGTAGAATCTTGGGTATTGGAAGGTTCATTTAAGGCAATGTGTCCATAGGATCAGGTTACCTATTAGTGAATTGGGTTTGGGATGTCATAAACTTGTATCAGATCTTTTTTTCATTTAAATAATATATTGGGATTATTGAACAATTATTATGAAGTTTTTTAATTTTTTAATAATTTAGATCATTGGTTTAGCTGACCCGTAAACATGTAAAATCCATTCTATAGGGGATGATACCTACTATTATGGTTTATTGTTATAATAGTTTTTATAATTTCACCATAGAGTGATGTAAATGATTTAGGAAATCCTTTATGATTTTTTATTTTTAACTTTATCCATGTATAGAAATGTGGTATTTTCTCACGCATCATTAAAGTAACCTAAGGATTCATATGTCATCCATTTGTGCTACCATGTTTATTTTATTGTGGGTATTTCTTGAAGCATTTATTATGTTAATTTATTGACAGACCATTTATTTTACAAATTTTTATTATAAAAATGGGATAAAATATTTTTTTACATAAAGGTTCCCAATCAACCTAAATGTTTTACCTCGAATGTCTTGATGGTGGTGCATTGGCTAACAAATTACACATGTTTGAGCTATGTAGCATTGGTTACATGATCTGAAACATTATTTAATGAAATTAAATGTATTTCAATCATAATTTATAAAGTGAATAGAGTAATATAAATTTGTAATGGTGATCCATATAATCAAAACATCATAAATTTCATTTTCCAGTTAAATGAAATTCCAATTATAACTTATAAAGCATAGAACTTTATAACTTGGGTACGGAATGCACCTCTAATTAAAAAACATATATGTACATATATAAAACTATGGAATACTGATAATTAAGGTAATTTGTTTATATTAAATGCATATTCCAATGGATACATAAAGATAATTTTCCTACATAACATGGAATCTAAACTTCATATAATGGGACCCTATAATTAGAAATATGACGTATACCCTAACCTATCATTAGTAGTGTGTATGTTGGTCAGTTTTTTATTAAAAAATGGATTATTTATACTTATAAATTCTTCATTTTAGAATCCATTCAATATTTATTCTATTTTGATGTGTTTCTTTGGAATTGTAGAGTTATTCCTACATGAAGGTAACATGTTTAATTTAGAGAAATTTGGTGGTGCCTATGCTCTAGGGATGGTAGGACATGAACCACCTATAGTTCCACCTACAAAACCTCATAATACACCTAATCTAAGAAACTATCCTCAATTTTTAGAGGGATACATATGTTTAATAAAAATAAATAATATATCACCCTGACCTACCACTAATATGGTACAGTATATGTGAAAATTTCAACTACATCAAACACCTGCTTTTTTATGGTGGTCCCTAGGATATTAATTCATGGCTAAATGATATTTTTTATTTGAGAATCTAGAGGCACCCCCATAGGGGTGTGTGAATCTAACATCTTACATTCTTTTGGAACCAACCAAATGTTTGTGGGATGTTATAACATTGGAATATATTAATCGGGGTATAGTCTAGGGGGATTTTAGATCTCCCTTCTAGGATAATATATTTTTATAATCTTTTAGAGTTGAATGATATTTGGAGTTTATGAATATAAATCATGGACTATTCAACTCTGTTTAAAAATCTCTAGAGTTTTAAACCAACCCTTCCATCTTATAGATTGACCAGAACAAAGTGATTTGAATGTTTTCTTAAGAAGGACATCCTCTCTTGGGTGAATGTTTTACATTTTACAACCATTTATGATATAGTTAAAAAACACTCATATATTCCCATTACCCAAAGGAAGGTGAGGGTGTGTGGTATGGTAGTTGAGTTCTGAGACCGGGTATTAGTTCATCCGAAATTAGAAAGTATCATTTTTAGATTTCTTATAGGGGCATCCTTACTTAGAGTGTGTCCCCAAGTAGTCAGGTGATGTGTCCTCAATGATGGAATCCAAACCACATAATGACTTAATGTGATAGAGATGAAGTTGAGTGTCTATTCTATGGTAGATTAGGCCATATCAGTGATATTTTTTACCCTTCCAACCTATTCCTAGTTGGAGAGAATCTGCACAAGCTCTATATTTAGGAGTGGGATCATTAGCTCCACACTAGGTTGTGTGGTAGAGTACTATCAGTCGTTCGTGTTGAGAAGTCGAACATGGTCTAGTAAACAAAAATTCTAATTTTAAATGAAATTATAGAAGACCTACTTGGGGTAGCCAAGTTATAACTAAATGATATAGATATGACCAAATATATGTTGTATATTCTACAATAGAGGATCCCATTGTTGGTCCATATATAATTTGGGGAAATATTTTAGTAGCCTCTACTATAGTATCTTCTTTATTTGATACTCGAACCTCAAATTCTTTGATATAATTGTTTTTAGTGAGTATCCTTGGTTTTGAGATAAAATAATTATATGGGGTGATGAATCTAGATACTCTAATAGGAGTATAGTTATAGAGTCTTCACTTATAAAAGTAGTTCCCTTTTGAGATAGGTGGTTATCGTTTCTTATAGAATATTTTTTTATTGAGAGGAAAGGAATTGAAATAATCCTTTTTATGGAATGGTTAGAGAATTATTTTTCATTTTTTGAAGTTATCATTGTATAGTGTAATTTTCATCACTAGATAGTGGTAGCTGTATTCATTAAGAATAATGGTCTGTAAATTAAATTTGAGTTGGGCCTGATCATTGGGGACTGAGAATGGTGTCACCCCAGATTTATACACTTTTTCCTGATGATCTGGGAGAAATTAGAAAGAATTACCTCCACTAGTAGAGAATTTTAGGTATGCCTTCTCATATGAATTTTCTAGACTAATTCCAAAGTGAGAGGTATATTTCACCCCTAAACATGTTCCAAAACTAGTTTCATAATATTTTCCTCCTTATTGGATGGTCATACATAGCTTCAGAAACACAAGAGATAGTTATAGGACCTAGAAGTTAAAGGTTCTATATTAACTAGTACTTTAACCTAGGGTTAACCTATACATTTTGAAGGAAGGAATATGAGACCCCCGTGATTTGTGTTAATTATTAGTTTTTTAGTCGGCTAATGGTTAATAACTACAATCTATTTCATCATATAAGGAATAAACTTGATTTTATTCATGGATATCATCTTTTCTAAAAAATTGGTTTGTGGTTAGGTTATCATCATGTATGAGTTAAACACTTAAAAATACCATGTACATCATTCTATACTAGATATTTCTCATATGAGTATTTGTTCATGTCATTCGATCTCACAAACTTTCCTGCAATCATTATAGCATTGATGAATTGGGTTTTCCACCCATAGCTAGATTATTTGGTAGTGGATTTCATAGGAAATATATTAGTGTACTATAAAAAATGAAATTATCATGATAAAATACATCATATAATATTGAATAAATTAAGAGACCACTATATATATTCTTTGATAACAAAATTCCATATCTAGATTGATAATGTTCACTTATTTAGTCAAATTATATTAGAATATGGGGTATTTGTGGGTTTAGATTAGGTGATATCAAAACATTCATAGTAGATTCCTAATAATTTATTCAATATTTAATGTTCCAAGGGAATAACTAGCTACTATAAGACTATTGTTCAGAATTTATCACATCATAAAGCATCTCTTATGGGAATGAATAAGAATGGTGTTAAATTAAAATGTCCTTAAGCTTTGGAGAAATTCTTTCATGAGTAGAAATAATGGTGGACCACCAGGAAAATCTAAATTCTATTTGATTCTTTCATGGGATGTTTAGTTTATTGTGATACATCATGCTTCAAGATACACTCTTACACATTATCTAAAACTAGTTTTAGTTGTCCATTCATTAATTTTCTAGAGGCATTATTTGTTAGGGAGTGCTTCATTGTATACACAGATCGTAAAACTCTCAAATACATATTCAAAAAACACAATTTTAACCTCAGAGAGTAGATATTGGTTGAATACCTTCAGTACATTTATTTTTAAACTCTTATACACCTGGGAAAGTAAATTCTATGGATTTTACTCTTAGCTGAAAAATGTAAACAAGAGAAGTTTAGGAAGTCGGTAGAGAGTTGTAGTTGATTTCCCTTTTTCTGAGATGAATCTATATGTTCAAGAGTTTCCTAGGTAGCCTATTATTATAAATTTTTCAGTTTTCTCATCACTTTGGGATCAAATTAATATGATACAACTTCATGATCCCAATGTTTTAATCCTAAGGGAAATAATTTTAGGTGGGTACACACGGCTTGATTGGGTCATTAATACGGATGAGATCTTGAGTATTCATTGTAATTTTTGGGTATATAGATAAAAGTTGGAGGAGTTGATTTGAGAGTCTCATGCATCTAAATTAGTAGTCAATCCTAGATTTACTAAGATGTTTCATGACTTACACCAAATGTATTAGTAGTTAGGGATGAAAAGGGAGATAGAATGTTTTGTTACATAATGTTACACCTGTTAATAGGTCAAGGTGTAAGACCAATAAAATACCTCCCATTATCATTTTTACACATTCTCATATGGAAATGGGATGAAATATCTATGAATTTTGTAATGGTCTTATCAAGATCACCTTGACATAGTGAATATGTATGGGTTATTGTGGAAAGTATTATGAAGGTTACACATGACATACCTATTAGGGAGACCTTATTTGTAAAAACAAATTGGGATCATTTATGTTGGAGATATTATACACCTTCTTGGTGTTCTGCGAACCATCATATCTAATAGGGAAACTCAATTAATTTTATGTTTTTGGTGAGGTTTTTTAATTCTCTTAGTTGATATGTGATCCTAAGAATAAAATATGACCAATAAACTAATGATCATTCTCAGTATACTATACAGGTGTAAGAGGATATCATATATGCTTATTTCATTGATTTTAGAGGTTACTAGAGGAATCATTTCTCCCTTTTAGTTTCATATAATAATTATAGATTTCAAAAGACTCTATAGATGGATCCTTATGAGGCCCTATATAGTTGTGTGTGTTTCCACACATCAATTCTGGTTAATGGAAGGGGAGACAGGGCTACAGTGACCATGTCTCATTCAAGACACATAATAGTAAGCATATCTTATCATAAATTTTATTCCTATATCAAAATATATGATTAAGTTTATGTTGGTATTTTTTTGTTTAACCATAGTGTTCAAAGGGGGATCAGGCAATCTATTGTGTTTTTTCTAGATTGGGACATCGATAGATTTGGAGTCAATGGGAGTTAACTCCAATGTTATTTGTACACTTTGAGATTTTGGAGAGGGTTGGACCAGTATATTTTCATATATCTCTTCCTTAAATATAAAAAGGATATTTGTGATGTCTTTCATGTCTCTAAGTTTCATCATCACTAGTCACTCCCATCTCATGTCCTTTATCCGAATTAGGTAGAGTTAGATGTGGATACTTCTTTTGAATATTATCCATTTAATATAGTTGATCATACCATAAGGATAATAAAGGATGATTAGTTCCTTTGGTATGGGATATATGGAATCACAGACATGTATAGGACAAGAACTAGAAGAGATAGGCTAATATACATCCTTAGTGGTGAATGATATTCTAGGATGCAAATCAACCACCCTGGTTTTATATATATGATAATAATTATGGAATTAATGGAGATCAAAGGTGATTTGGGGATCATATTGAGTCATAGAATTTCATTTTTTGGAGATGTAATGTGAGGCACATGGTTGGAATATGATTAGTAGTAACCATACAACCAATAAATAGGTGCATGGTTTTTTTAACCATGAAAATTAAAACACATGACCATATAAAACTATAATAAATTGAATGTCTAAGTCACACTCTGTGTGAATATTTAGTACTAATCGTGAACCTAATCTATGTGGGTTGTGGGCTTGGGACAATTCCAAGAACACAGTTTGTCCATGTTTGTCTAAACATGAACATGAAATGTGTGAGGGGATGGTGATTATGCAATGCCTAATGCATGGTTAGTGTATGACTTCAAAAACTATACCGCCCAACCATTTCCCACTTTATAAAGGGTAAAATTACATTTCCCCCTTCAATCATATACCTCTTTAACCCTCATTCTCTTCTTCTTTCCTACACAATAATAATCAATTGAGATATTCTCCTCCTCCGCTTCAAGGATTTGAAGGAAATTCTTCATCTAGCTTATTAATCTACAACCATTGGTCACATTCAATCACCCTCGATTATTTTATCATTCCTATTTATTTTTTTCTCAATTTATCTATCCATATTAGATGAAATATACATGCAAGCTAATATGCATTATTTTATGTCTATTTATATTGTCTTTCTGGTTTCTCTAATTCTATATCAAATATGATGATTATATCAGATGAAGAATCCTAAAATTGAATAAGGAAACTGTTAAAGTAATTTTACCGAAATAATTTATGTTTATATTATTTTTCATTGTGTTGAATTTCATAACATCAATGCGCCACCACTATAAATGTGAAATTAATTAATTAGATTGTTATAAATTAAATTGGTCTGTCTCCACACATAAAATTTATTCATGGATAATGTGTGCTTAAAATATAGCATCCCCCTTTAGGTTTATTTCTTATAGGTATATTACCCATATTTTATTATTGAGACTAAACCACCATTGAGGTGTCTTGACTTGTCCCTTAATAACAAGTTTATAAAATGGAATTAATTTGATATATGTGGATTTGACATAGCGATGGAAAAAATGATCACACAAAAATGAATTAAATAAAAGGTGAATTGAAAGACCATGTAACACCCCAAGTTTTTATGAATTATTAGTTTTTAATAAATTGAATTTCTTTGATAGGTTAGGATACACATGAAACTGAGTTTTAATGAACCATGAAAAACTATTAATATTATTTTTAATCACTGTCATTATTATATTGTCATTAAAATTGGTGGAATGAATCAGAATTAAAAAATTTAAAATTTAATAATAGGTTTTTTAAATATTGAAAACATATTGATAAAAATGTACTTAATTTTTGGAAAAGAAATTAAATGTTTCGAAAACACTATTTTATCAAAAAAATGTTTTTCTCTTTTTGTGAACAATAATAAAATTAGATTTTGAAAAATTTATAATTTTTTAAAAAAAAACATAATTTTTAAAAGAATAATTTCAAAATTATTTTATGGTTAATGTTAGGTATTTTTCTAAATAGATTAATCATTTATGAATTGTGAAAAATACTAGTTTTTATTGTATGTTTCCATTTCATTAATGAAATTTATAGGGTTCCATTTTGTTATAAAATTATTTTAAAAGTAAATTTATTTCAATAATATATCTATTAATAAAATTTATTTAAATATCCTCATTTTCATATTGAATTTTTATAATCAAACCTTTCGAAAATTAGAATATTTTCACATTGGGAAATCAATTTCTCAACACGTCTACGGGTTTAATTTTATAATATTTTTTTCCAATTATGTTAATGTAATATTAGAAAATTGATTAAATATTTTTAATCATCATAATTAATAATTTCTAATAATTTAAACTTAAATTTTTTACCATTGTATATAATAAAATAAGTTAAAATTAATTATCATGGTTAAGATGAAAAAAGATTTATGAGGGTTAAACTAATAATATAAGGGTAAGGTAAATAAAAAATTTTAAAAACATCATTTTATCGAAATTTTCTACCTAAAATAGTATATTACAGATAATGGTACATTTTAATCATTTTTTCATTAGAATAATGTAGGTACACCTTTTTATTTTCAAAAATTACTAGTGTGTCACTCACCTCAATTATAAAAGGCCACCACCTCCCCTATCCTCTTCACATATCCTAAATTCTCTAAATTATCCAATAAAAACACATTATTTAAATCAATCATATAATCCTTGATGATTTATTTGTATTTGAAATTCATTATAGGAAGCCTTTTGGTGAAAACACAACGAGGTTACCTGAAAAGGGTTTAACACTCTTTAATGAGTGTTTTTACTTAACTCCTTTTCACACCTCCTTAAAAGTTTATTAAACTATGATAGTATAATAAAATCAGTGTATTAAATATAATTATATATTATTATTATATTTTAATGACCTATGTCTATATCATCATCTATAAAATGGGATATAAAATCATCACTCTTGTGTACAACAGACTACTACCTCATGAAACATGTTATTTTTTCACATCAGCTCCTATCATAACTATGTAACATGATGAATTAACTATTTATATATAATTTATGTAACATTTTAATATCTATTTAATTATAGTATCACATATTTCATCATATTTCCCATTATTTGGGAATATGATATCGTCGCTCGTCTGTACAACGTAATCCCACCACGCGAACCAATGTAATTAGTTCTCGATTTACAAGGATGTTAATAACGATGGTTTTAATGAAAATATGTGATATATATATATATATATGACATAAAAATTATTCTATAATAGTAATATATTATTAACCTTTAATTTTTCAATCCTCTAAGAAAATGGAAACAACATTCCTACATACGTACGAACTACTATCTCCAACAACATTGAATTTAATATTCTATCTATAACTTTTATGGATTAAAATAAATATTAATATAATTAAAATATAAATATTTTTATAAGGAAATTTTTGGGGGAATATGGAACTATGATCAATGAAGGGGTACAAAAAATAACTAATCAAAACATACATGAAAAACAAAGAAGTTATTTCCCAAAACATGACCTTGAGCTGTATTTGTTAACGGATGGGTAATAAAAGGTAATAAGTAAATAATATATGGTATCGTATTTATAGGTATGGTTCATCAATATATGTATACTTTAGTTTTTAAATACTTCAACCCCAATATCCTAGAGGTGGTTCCTTACTTTATTACACTTGTATAATAAGCATGGAAGTCGTATCCCAATGGACTGAAAAGATTAGTACCTTTGGAAAACAAGATAAAATATAAGTTTTACATTAAAATATAAAAGATGAATTAACATATAAACTACATTTTAAACACCCATAAACTCTTAAATTATTCCTAATATTCATTCATAATTTACATCATCACATCTTGCGGAAAAACAAAACAAAACAAAGGGGTGATCTCAGATTCTCTATAATGGTAAACAATACAAAAGAAGATTTGAAAAAACTTAAACTATAGGGAATGGACAATAACTAAAAAATAAATTAATACATAATCATGATCATAATATGGAAGGAATAATATATGATCAAATAATTCCATAAATAATCATATGAGAAAAAAACTTAACTATAGATATTCTACTGGTTGAATAATCACATGGGTTATCAATTACTAATACTATAATGAGTGAATGAATAATTATAGAAATCCTTAACATACCATCATGTCTTCTTATATGAAACTATACATAAAGGGGTAAAAACGTAGTCTGTTCTATCTCATGAGACCAACTAATGCATCGAGGGGCTATAGAGGGCCTCACCCATCACATACTAAGTCCAATGCATTCCTCATATGTCTAATAAAAGATTTAAAATTTTAATGTTAAATAAAATTTTCCTATACCACTTTGGAATATAATAATCATAATAATAGATGAAAATAATCAAATAAAATCAATGAAAAAATATTGAGAGAAATACCTCCTTACTTTTGGAAATAAGAGTTCTTTTGTAAAGTCATTTGTATTTATCATAAATTCATTTTATAAACACGTATATCCCAAAAAAATAGAATCTAAGGAGAATAAATTTATTTTTTAGGCATAAATGATGCCAAAATTAAGTGAAAACATCTTAAAATTGTTTTTCAGAAACATTATAAACGGACCACTTCATTGTGGTTTAAGAGAAAATATTAAAGAGTATTTAAAGAGAACAAAGGATTAATTGTTTTCAAACAAAACAGAAAAATAACTAAGTTATTTTTTATTGATAAAAATATTTTACTTTATAAAAATATTTTTTTTCTTAAAAGATATTAGGGAGTGTACGTAAAAATTTGAAATAAGTTGGAAAGTTCCCCTAATCATGATTTCTTTTTAGGATTAATTGAAAAGAGAAACTTATAAAATATGTATTTCACCATCAATGAAAGATGAACAAATATAGCAAAATAAGTTTTAAAAATATAAAAAAATTATAAGAAATAAATAAATTTAAATAAGACATATATTAGGTTAAGGAGAAAGAAATCATACCACAAATGAAAAATGGAGGTTCGAGAAGAAAACCATACCTTTTATCTGAAATCATTTTGTACTAGTGCTTAATGCTGATGATAATTAAGGTATATTTATTAATAATTTAATTAATAAAAAATTAAACAATTATTTGATTTTTTATAATTTTATTAAGTTCATTTATGATTTTTTTTATGAGTTATAAGATTCAATTTTGTTCTTCGGAGGTGTTCATTTCCTTGGTTATCATGATTGGTTCACCTGTGTAAATGTACGACAGATAATGTGAATTGGGAATTGTTATCCATAATTGAAATTATTTTTATTAATGAAAATCTATAATATCTAATAGTCTTATATATCATTTTTTATCTGGATTTTAGGATGATTCATTAGATAAGATGATAATGATAACTGTTTCAGTTATTCTAGTGTTTTTATTATCATCAAGCACTAGTTTCAATATTATGCATATATACTAGATTTAAAATTATAAGTAAGATGAAATATAGATATTACAATATGGTTTAATAACCAAAAAGTTTTATTACCAGACTTTAGGGTGGTATTTTGAAATGAGAGAATCATCTTCTACAAAGTTGGTTAATCAACACCTCACGGATGAAGTTTTCATTGTTAGAATAAAAAGTGGAAGAGAAAAGAATTAATGGTCGATATCCCATAATCATAATAACATTCTATTAAATATAAGATACTTGATTAAGAATGTATAATTAGATATAATATTTATGGAAAGTATAATAAAAGAAAAAAAGTAAAAGAAATTTAAAAGAACGAAAGGAGATTTTACCTCTTTAATTCCTCTCCTAGAGAACCTTCTTACAGAACATTGAAATTGTATTTTGTGTGAGATCAAAAATTCTAAAACATGGAGGAATAGATTTTTGAGTTATATGGAAGAAATTGGAAACGATCCAAGTCTTTTTATGCGTGAGGAAAGGGATGGTATTTTTAGTGGAGGAGAGGGTGTTTTTGAAATATTTTATTCATTTGTTTATAATTTTGGATAAATATTATGAATAGATTGAGAATTATCATGAATTATATTAAAATATTTATGTTTAGTTCGATATTATGGTGATTATATCAGAAATCACTCATAGAATAGTCTATTTAACTTATAATGTATATATACCATAAATTATTATATTTTACAATTCATTTAAAATTCAAGTATTTCAAAAAGAATCCAAAAAGTTCACCATAATGATTTTTCAATATGTTGACTTAAAAATATGAATCCATTTTCTTAAAATAGTTTTCTGAGTATAAAAAATTTTAAATTCTAATTAAAATCATCATTTATTCTAAAATTATTAATTTTAAAATTAAAACTGACTTTAAAACACTTTGAAAATATTTATTAATCTTTCATAAAATTTCCTTATTATCATACGACAAAAAAACATGGATTTAGAAATCTATTTTTCTATAAATATATTTTATTTAAATTATTATATTAATTTAAATATTATAAATAAACATTTTCGCTTTACAGAAATACCAACACTTAATTTATCATTTTTTGAACATTTTCCCACTTATTCCATGATATAAATATATCATATTTTAATTTATAAGATATCCAAATTTTATTTATACTTTAATTATTGAGTTTACATTCTAAATCATAAATATAATTCTAATATAACGAGAATTAAAATTTTATTAAAATACGTATTTTTCACAATTCATTAGAAAATAAATATTTTCAAAAAAATTACCAAAATTTCTCCCTAAGATAATCTGGACATTCCGCATTAAAAAATGAAGATTATTTTGTTCAATATAATTTAAAAATGTGTCAAAATTTAGTTTTTAAATATGTGCACCATTAAAAGGCAGTAAAATTTCTTTTTATAAAATATATCTTTTTGTGATTAATATTGGATTCATTATCATCTTCATCATATCAAACATACTAATTGATTTTAAAAATATTTCATTGAATATTTAATATATAAATTTAATTAATATATTCTAATAATTATGACTAATTTATGATAAAATTCCACTATGGTCATAAATATAGTATACTTAAAAACACCTCAATTTTGTTCAATTGATATTATTTTCATTTCTAATTAATATATAACTAATTAATTCATTTTATATACATCTGTAAACTATATTTTTATAATTTAATTTATCAATTTCATTCCAACCATTCTAATGGCTAGGTCACAATAATAATATTTAATAATTTATTTAAGCACATTTTCTTATGTAACTTATGATTTTAAAGAAGTTAATTTTTAAAAAGAGAATAACCATAAAATCATGGACTTTTACATTATCCCCTCCTTAAATAAATTGCAATCGTGAAATTTGAAATTTCACTACAAAAATTAATGTATGAAACATGAAAATTGTTATGTTTGAATCCCTCATCATTAATATGTTTTATAAAAAATCCTCTTAAAAATATGTAATGATAAATGTGATAGTCATCACAAAACTATGATTATGAAATATGAGAACACTTATAAAAATATAGAAATTGAAGAGTGGTTTAACTATCAAGTTTGGATGTATATTGATGGAAAACATGATCATTAGATAGTACACCATTAAAAAAATGATAAATTTGTGATCAGTTAGAAGACTATTTATTTCTATGAAGAAAATTAAATCAATCGTGTTTTTATTCCAAAAAAAATTCCAAATGTTGATGGATTTTTTTAATATTTCTATAATCACTTGAGAAAATAAAAAAACTTGATTACTTTCCATGTCATAAGAATAATCTCATTTTTTTCTTGTTCATTGATCTGTTTTCACTTTATCCCCCACATTTGGAAATGAATATTCAAGATGAATTTTTGACACCTAAACCACTTTTAACGAATAATATGGTCCTTAAATATTTCCGTATAATATTAAATGTTTACTAAAACAAATAATGTTATCATATTTTTATCAACAGACAATAATTTCCAAATTTTATCTTCATCCATTCCAATATTATATAATATTAAGACTCATCTAAACCATGTCCTTCCACATTCAGTGAGCATGACTTTAGATGGAAGGTCACTAAACTTCCAAAATCAACATAACATAAGATTATCCATAACAAATATATGAGTACGTAGACACTTTAAAACCTTAATGAAAAATTATATGATTCCAAATGATTAAAGAATAAGTGTTTTAGTATAATCCTTATATATCTCATTAATCTTATCAATATAACATTATTGATAAAATACTCGAATAACATATTTCAAGAATCAAAAATATTATATCTGAGGTAGAGGAATAAGATTATCCATGATACATTTTCTTCTTAGAATCTATATTCCATTGAAACTTGGTATATTAATTTTTGAAGTCCCCCATATCATTATAGTTGAAACATTGAATATCGTAAAATTATTTCATTATCTTGGAATTCTGTGCATGGTAGATTTTTTCTCCAAAATTGAATCAAATTAATTTCCCTCATAAGCATATACCTAGGTGTTTCCATCCACAAATATCACATGTTGTAAAATACTTCATTCCATTAATCCATTTTTCCATCATTTTCCATGTCATCCTTTTTATATCTTTTTTCCTTTTGAAATCATAAAACATAGAGAATTTTTATATGTATTGATAGCACATGATACAATATCCTCATATGATGTGAATTCCTAGGAGACTTCTTCCCCTCTAAATATATGTTTATGAACCTAAAATATATGTTCATTATTACACTTTATACCTTTTTCATTTGTGAGCTTCTCATTCGTTCTTTGAGGTGCCACTTAATAATAAGGGTATACACTAAATTGGGTTATAAATCATAATGCATAATTTCGAACTCGAAAATATGTAAAATAAATTTAACCCATATGCATAAATAATAACATAATCATAATAATGGTGTCTTTAGAGACGTGTTTACTTTTAAATCATTTGAAATGGTTTGTAAATAAAATTTTGACTATCCTAATCTTATCCCGAAATAGTGTCAAACCAGCTGTGAAGTAAGTCCTATTATCACGTACCAGGTTATGCCAAGTTAGACCTGACATACCTTGTTAGAGTTTTTACCCCTAGGAACATATGTTCCAAAACCACATAGACCTGTAGTATATATATAGGGATGTATTTCTATAAATACCCACATAATCCCCATATTACTAGAATTCTTGGATATTTTTCTATTCTTATCATAAAATTATATCGTAAGGTTATATTCACTGATAAATGTTTTATAAATCTATTTTTATGGTCTCTACTAAACATTATATGATACCAACTATAAATACTCTAACCATACTAGCCTTGAGTTAGTGCATTACTTTATGACATTGTTATTATAAACAAGGAAGTCTCATCCCAAAGGACTAAACGTTTTAGTATCATTGGAAGAAAAATACCAACATAAGTTTTTCATTTCAACATGAAAGGATAATAGTCATAGAAACTACATTGTAAACACCCATAAACTCCACGATTATCCCCAAAATTCATTCATAATTTACATGTTCACGTCCTGAGGAAAAATAAATTAAAATAAAGCGGTGAGATGAGATACTATGTAATGGTAAAAAATATAGAGGAAGCTATTAAAAATAATAAAAAAATAAGGCATTGTGAATAACTAAAAAAATCCATTAAAACATAATCTTTATAATAATATTACCAGAATAAATAATCAATAAATAATGCCATAAATTATTACTTGAAAAAGAAACTATATCATGTGTATTCTGTTAGTTTAATAATTACATGGGCTATAAATTACTAATATCCTAATGGGAAAATGCATAATTTCATATATAATAAACATACCATTAATTCTTTGGTCAAAAAACTATGCATAAATGGGTAAAAAATTAATCTAGTTTGTCTCTTGAGACCTACCGATCGATCGAGGGGATATAGCATGACCAGCCCATCAATTACTAAGTCCAACACTTCAACATATATTTAATAATATATTTAAAAATATAAATATTAATAAAAGTGTCCCATAACACTTGGAAATATTATAATCATAATCATATATGACAATACTCTAACAAAATCATTGATAAATTCTTGATAGAAATACCTTTTTTATTTTTGAAAGAATATTTCTTTTGAAAAGTCATTTGTATTTATCAAAAAATAAGAATAGAAAAATTTATATCTCAGAATGATAAAATTTAATGATAATTAAATTTCATTTTAGGATTAAAATATATCCAACTAAATTGAAAACATGTAAAAAGAGATTATAAGAAACCTTAAAAATAGACAACTTCAGTGTTGTTTAAAGGAAAATATATGAGTCTTTAATTTTAATAAAGTCTAAATTGTATGTCTAAAACCAAAAAAAAATTGCTTTCGGTGATAAAAATAGTGATTTTATAAAAATATTGGTGTCTTTAAATATATTATGCAGTGTACTTAAAAGTGGGTAATAAATTGGGAAGTTCCCCTTAATCGAGCTTGCTTATGAGGATGAATTAAAACGAGAATCTTATAAAATATATATTTTTTCATCAAAAATATATGATATGATATGGATACATGATTTTGGAACATATAAAAATTACATAAAAATAATTATATTAAAATTAACAATAATTACATTGCGGTAAAGAGAGAAAATGTATAAAAATGGAGGTTTGGGAAGAAACCCTTACCTTATGTCGGAAAATGTTCTTCACTTGTACTTAACATCCTAGATATTGAAATTAGATTCAATAATAGATTAATTATAAAAAATTTCATCATTAGTATGATTTATTATAATTTTTTTCAGTTCAGTTATGGACTTTTTCATGATTTATAAGATACATTTTTAACATTTGGAAGTGTTCATTTCATTGGTTTTCACGATTGGTCTACTTGTATATATATATAAAAGATCATGTGAATTGGAAATAATTATCCTAAAATGAAATTATTTATTATTAATGAACCTCCATATTATTTAATTTCTTTATATTTCATTTTTTCATGATATGTGGATGGTTCAATAGATAAAACAATAATGAAACTAGTTTGTATTATCTTGGTGTTTTTTCGAACACCGCGCACTAGTTTTAATATTATGTATATATACTGGTTAAAAAACATTAAATATGTTTTAATATAAATATCATAATCTATTTTACCCATAAAATGGTTTTATGAATACCCTTAAAGGTATTATTATAAAATTAATGAGTCATCATCCACTAATGTTGTGAATCGACACCTCAAATACGACATTTTCATTTTTAGAACAAAAAGGGAAAGGTAAAAAAATTGATGGTGGATATCCCTTAGTCATAATAAAATAATATTATATATAATATACTTTAGTATCATGTGTTTTTGGGAATAGTATGTATGTAAATGATAATAAAATAAAATAAATTGAAAGAAAATTAAAAGATCGAAAGGGGGTTTTGCCTCTTCATTTCCTATACTTGATAACCTTCTTAAGAAACTTTTAAATGGTTTTTTAGGTAATATCTAAAAACCAAGAACATGGGGGAGAGTCTTGGGAGAGGAATTGGGTAGATATTGGGAAATTATAAAGTCTTTTTAGTTGTGAGGAGAAGTTGTGATGAGGGTGGTAAATAAAGTGGAGAGGAGGGGTAATTTTTGAATATTTTATTCATTTGTCTATTTGTTTGGCTATGGAAAATGAATAATTTTGGAATTATCACTAAATATTTCAAAATAATTAATGTGATTTATATATTATGGTTATTAAATTATAAATTACTCAATTAATAATGCAATTTAACTTTTAATGTTTATGTATCGTAAATTATCTCAATTTACTATTCACAAGTAATTTCAATACTTTAGAAATATCCTAAAAAATAACCCTATAATTTTTTTTAACAAGTAGAATTTAAAAATGGAATCTATTTTATAAAAATAATGTTATGAATATAAGAATTATAATTTTTAATGAATATAATAATTTATTCAAAAAATGTGGATTTTAAAATTATGCCTGCATTTATAATAGTTTGAAAATGTAATTTACCATTCATAAAATTATCTTACAATCATAAGGAAAAATTTAATTTGTGGATATGTTTTTTGAAAATAATTTTATTTTAAATTATTATATTAATTAAAAAAATTTAAATATAAATTTATGCTTTACAGAAATTCCAATTCTTAATTTATCATTTTTAAAACATTTTATTACTTATTCTCTGATATAAATATATCATATTTTCATTTATAAGATACAAAAATTTTATTTAAAATTTTATATTTTATGTTACTATTGAAATAATAAATATAAAATTAATATATCTACAATATAAATTTTTAAAAAATCAGAATTATTCACTATTCACAAGAAAAAAAATATTTTCAAAAAAATACCAAAATTTAACTTAAACTACTTTTCACATTCAAAATTAAAAAAAAAGTGTTTCTATTTATCAATATAATTTATAAAAGTGTCAAAGTTTAGATTTTAAATATGTGTTCCATTAAAAATAAGTAAATTTTCCTTTTATAAAATATAGATTTTTATTCATACAATTGGATTTATTCTTATCTTAGTCTCATAAAACTTATTGATTTAAATAAAAAATAATTTATTCAATATGAAATAAATAAATTTAATTAATATATTTCAATAATAGTGATTATTTTGACATAAAATGACATTTTGGTAATAAATATAGTTTTTTAACACATCTATTATGTTAAATTGGTTATTATTTTCACTAATAATTAACTGGGAACCCATGAATACCTTTTATAAACATGTGTAAACTATATTTTCATAAATTAATTGATCCCTTTTATTCCTACCATTCCAATTGCTATGGCATAATAATAATATTTACTCACATGTTTAAGCTTATTGTTTTCCATTACGTAATCTATCAAGATATTTTAATATTAAAAAGATAAAGCCCATAAAATATTGGGGTGTTATAAACATATATTTCTTAAATAGGAAATTTGAACATGTAGAAAGGATTTTGAGACTTAAGATATGGTATCCATGTCTCAATTTGTTTTCTTTGGTATATATGTTTTGTTAATCACTAATATTATTATATGAGGGGTATATAGATCCCCATTGACTTGTAATAAAATTAATTTAATTATTGTCAAGAATATTATATTTTTTTATAATGTTATTATTTCATGGATTATTTTTATTTAATATTACAAAATTGATAAAAGGTATATGATATAATTTCAAAATTTTCCATGATTGTTTATGATTATGATTTAAATGATGAAATATTAGGATCTATCTATTAAGAAACTCATGAATATTATTCACCAATGGTTATTTAATTAGATTACATTATTTCAATTAATTTTACATTCCTTATTTACTGAATAATTTAAAAGAATTTTTTAAATAAAAATCATCCTTATTTTACTCTTCGAGTGAAAACATTTTTTCTTCAAAAATATTGTTTAAAAAAAATTAATTTTTTTTTGATTATAATCCAAAATATTTATTAAATTTATTTTTAACCATTTTTAACTTTTTAAAAAATTATGGAATCATCATTTCATTTTACAAATAAGAATCATTTGGATTTTATCAAAAATGAGAAAGTAATATTTGTTGTAACATGTACGGAATGAGAGTAATTTCCCGATGTCATGATGAATATTTGATTTTAAGATTAATTTATAAGTATTCAAGTTTATTTTCAAATTATATTATTTATAAAAAAAATTGACTTATTAATTTCAAAAAAAAATTCAAATAATGGATATTTTCCCCAAGAAATGTTCCAAGTGATTTTTTTCTTTCAGAATTGTTTTTCATTTATGATGAAACCCTTTAATATACTCTCTCATTACTAGAGATATAATCCAAGAGTACCCATATTATTATTTCTATAAAAAAATTATGTTTATGATTAAACTATTTTTATCAAACCTATTTCTCTTGTAGGGTTTATACCATGATAAAATTTTTATGAAAACTGATTCATTTCCCCTAAGTTATGATATAATGAAATGATGAAATGATTATGAAAGATATTTATTTTCCACATGTAATTGTATGATAAAATGTCTATGAAACCCATTTATTTTTATTGATTCTAATATAATGAGTTTTTTATGACCTTTTGGAACACATATGTATGTTTATCATTATGTGAAGGGTGGGGCTAATATCTCACCCCATTTATTGGGGTTGATATTGATATATCATGAGATAAAAAGGAAATAATAGGGATTGAACCAATTTTAGTAAGCTAATATTACAACAATGATAGTCATGGGAGTGAACCATAATATATATAATATTTGGGAGTGAAACCATTCTACAATTATAGTCTTGGAAATGATCCTTGATCTAATAAATAAATTATTAAATTTTTATATGTATATGACATAAATCTCTGCCTTATGATAATATTATGTTCTTAAGATACATGTTCATTGATTAAATTATGATTCATGTCTTTCGAAATTCCATGATTTATTTGATAACTCAAGATTATCATCTATGATATGTAGGTTATGGTTTTTAAATGTTATTCTCATGTTCTCATAACCTTATTATCATGATATAATGTAATATCCCTTGTTTACCCTTAATGATAATTTCAGAACAGCCTTTCCTTTTTTCCTTCCCCTGGGTTAAGATTAAAGGAATTATATATCATATTTATAATAATTTTTCTAGTTATGGTGGACATAGTGTGGGATGATGTAGCTCACTAATGGGATAATTGTTAATATTCACATGTTTGCAAAGACTCTAGACCTAAATTATTTGGTCAGGGATCATTAGATTATATGTGGAATATTTGTCAACTAAGATGTAATATTTTTTTTGAGAAGTGTCGGTCTTTATATTTGTTATTAGATCTTGTTTTACTTATCCTTTGGAAACTAGGATACAAAAAATCAGTTCTTTCCATATGGATAATTATAAGTATCTAAAAATATCAAGTAATATTGGTGAGGGATAGATTGAGTGGTTTCCATGAAATTAAAACACAGTCTGGATACTAAAAGTGGATTTTCTTTTGAAAAATATGTACCTATGGTAATAACTATGAAAAAGGAAAGTCACACTTGGCTCAAGAATTACCCAGTGCATGAAAACTCGCCTTACTAATCTCCTAGTTTGGAATTCCCAAGGGACAAGATTTAGAAATTTACAAACTCTTTATGAACCATCATGAAGTATTTAAAGTGATGATGACTATGAATGAACATGGATTAACCTATGGTTTCTATGATTGAATAGAAGCTATCATGATTTAGAAATCCTTTAAGTAATTTTTCAGAATTATGTTGTTCCTCTATATCAAAATTTATATAATCTCACAACATTTTCAATAAATGAATCAGGATGAATATCCAAATGAGAATATGAGGGAACAACATTTTTTTGATTCCTTCCAGATACAACATCGAGCTTCTTATAGTGGTTCTTCTGATATGCTAGTTTCAATTAAATGGATCAATAAAACTGAAAATATATTTTCCATTATCCAGCGCTAAAACAAAAAAAAATAATTTCTTATGTTTATCATTTTGGTGGAGAATCATATCAATAGTGGACTCTTCTCATGAATACAACGGGACATTATGAAATTGAATCAATGAAGTGGAATGAGTTTAACTTATTATTTTTTAATAATAACTTCTCTTGTATTACTTTTATTGAAAATAGATAAGAAATTCATTGAGATAAATTAGACAGATGGTGAATATGTTGGTACTAATAAGGAAAATTTTACAAGACAATCAATGTATGATTCTAGAATTATCATCCAACCTGAAAGTGTAGTTGATTTATTCTTTAATTCCTTAAAACCAAATCTATAAAGGGGGTTAGCTATAAATGAATTAATCAGTGATGAAAATTTCATTCTATTTTCTCTCAATGTAGAAATAAAAATTCAAATTACCCAACAATATCATGGTTTTTTCATGAAAGGGTATATAGATTTCAAATAAAACTCAAAAAACACAAGTGTTAATAATATGATCCATAATTAATCCTCTAAGTGTGGAATGAAACATTAAGGAAATTTTGTTAAGTGAACTGATAAATGTTTTATGTACAGTAGGGAAGGGGATTGGGAAATTGAATGCTGATGTGATGAGAAGAAGTTATCCATTTTTAAAAATAGACAGAAATCTCTACAAAATTAACCCCCCCAATCTCTTTTGTTTCAAATTAATGGAGTATGGTTATTATGTTTAGTAGTAGAAAAATTATATGTTTAATGATGATGATTGATTCTAGAAGCATCTTTAATTGGGAGATAAATTAAAATAACATGCGATCACTATTTCTGGTGTGGGGTGAGATAAAGACTTGGTGAAAGTAAACTTATCATCCACTCTAAAATTAATATTTTCTTATTTTACTCTAGATATACCCATTATTTCATATATGAATAATTTTATAAGGGTATCAGGATTCTACCAAAATCATTAGATATATTATTAGTAGTGAGAACCCATAATGGTACGATTATCACTTCTCAAGTATATTATTCCCCTCCGGTTGAATTTTATATGAATTTTCATCCTAAAAATATTATAATTATTCATATAGTTGAATTTGATGTTATATTTGGATTGGATTAGATTTTTCTACATAATACCCACATTAATTACCGAGGAAGGGGAGTTATAATTCATATTCTAAAACATATGATTGTAAATCAGTGTGATGATAAATATGAACTTCTAATGGAAATCACATCCATTTTATGTGTATCAAATCTTGTTAAAGAGGTTAATGTTTCTCAAATGGTTATTGGGAAACTCAGTAATGAGGATTTTCTCATTGTGAATGAGTTTTATGATTTTTTTCAATATGTTTTTCCTCGGCTTCCACCAAAATATGATACTGGTTTCTCAATAGAAATAAAACCTTGGGACATGCCAATTTCAAAGAATCTGTATAGAATGTAACCCATTGATTAGTAGGAATTGACCAATAAACTCTAGAAGAACCTTGAAAATTGATCCATTCAACTAATTGTGTCACCTTTGGGTATACATATTTTTTTTGTAATAAATATTTATTGATGTGACTCTTCATTTATTATTAGGATTGGAAGAGGATCATGATCAAGAATAGGTATCCTCTACTTATATTTATAACCTATTTCATCAAATGTGTGGAGATGAATACTTTTAAAAGATTAAACATTATTATGGGATTTCATCAACTGAGGTTCATAAAGGAGGATACACCTAATATGTAATTTTTTAAAAGTTATGGACACTATGATTGTTGAATGATGTTATTAAATCTTACTAATTCCCCTTATATCTTTATGGATTTAATTAATATAGTAATTAGAGATTACATTTATCATTATATGGTGGTATTTATAAACGATATTATTAAATAATCAATGATACATGAAAATTATGGAGATCACTTGAGAATTTAACTAAATACAAAAAAGAAGCAGAAAATATATGAAGAAAATAACGTTTGACTTTTAACTTTAAAGGGTTTCATTTTTTATATCATATCAATAGTGTGTATATCAGTAGATACATAAAAGACAGAGGCAATTGAATATCAGTCCATACAAACCATCATGACACAAATCCATAGTTCTCATTGTTTATATAGATATTATCGATGGTTTGTAGATAATTCCTCATGACTATCTAATCCAAACACCATGTTAACTCATAAAGGTTCCATAATCCTATGGACATATGAATGTGAGGAAATATTCAAGGAATTGAATAGAAGATAAGTCACTGCACCTATTTATATATTAACATATAGAGGTGATGGGTTTTTAATCGATGTTAAATTATTCAAGAAGGCACTGGAAAGAATTTATATAAAAAATGACATGGTTGTTTATTATGCTTAATAAAAATTGAAGGTTCATGATGATTTGGATATTTTTGTAGTAGTTTTTACATTAAAGATATAGAGGAAAAATCCTTAAGTAGAAACGTTTGACATATATTCCAATCCCAATATTTAAAATTATATATTCATACAGAAGGGGTTGAATATTCATAAGAGAATATGGTTATAGATGATATAGTATTATTATGCTCAATAAATTTACACCATGTGATTGAAAACAAGGTGTCTGTTGCTTTGAGTTGATTGGATCATACTTAATTATACATGATGAGGATCACAAAAGATCTAATATTTCTATATTCTGAATGGATAGATATAGAAATTATGATGGAAGGGGAGAAATATTATCTTTCTCAATTCAATGTTCTACCATCTATCCAAGTGAATATTGAAGTGTCATAGAAGGAAGATGTATATATATAAAATAAGGCTTGAAATGTTTCTGAATTTAACATTGATAATAATTGAACGACTTGGTTAATGAACTCTATATGTTTTCTATCCATACCATATTTGAAGAAGTAAATATTAGATAAATCATGCAGTTATTTATTCAATATTCCTCCCATAAGTATGAAGGTGTTTAGAGATTTGAGAGATTATTTCGGGTTGGATTCCATGAAGATTTTTTTCATAGAGTTTGTATCTCGAATCATTGTATCTCATAATGTTAAGGATGAGATGAAAAATTAAAAATGGGTGTAACATCCATTACTCAAGCCAGAATTGAAATGGGAAAAATCACCATGGATTTTGTTATTGGACTTCCCAAAAACTATCAAGGGAACAATGATATATGGGTCAGAGTCAATCAACTTACACAATATACACACATTAAAACTATAAGATAATATTTATATCTAGATCATATTTCTAGGACATAAACTAAATAATGTGTTATGGTTTTATATTTTTTAAGATTCAATTTAAATTGTTCCGGATTCAAGGTTTACCTCAAAGTTATCAAAATATCTTAATTTTTTACTTGACACAAAGTTTTGTTTTAGAACTTTTTATGACATTGATGGTAACAATAAGTGAAAACTTCAAACCCTATAAGATATTTTGATATTTGATTCTCCACTTTTAGAAGTGGTTGCAATTAACAACTTCCTCTTGTTGAGTTTCCATACAACAATAGCTTTCACTCAATCATTCATATAGATCCTTATAAATACCTCAATTGAAATAAGTATAGAGATCCAACATAGTAGAATAAAATAGGATAATAAAATCTATTGGTACCTGAGATAGCTGAAAAATGGTAGAAAATGTTATCGCCATTTAGTAGCACATACGGGCAGCACAAATTCAATGGAATAGTTATGTTGACAATCTCTGGTATGATTTTGAATTTTATATTGGTGGAAAGGTTTTTATAAGAATTTGTACATAATAAAATGTAATGATATTTTAAATAATGGAAAACTAGGACATGGTTATATCAATCCATTTAAAATTCTTAATCGTATTAGGACGGCAACCCATGAGTTGGTGCATCCACCAATCCTCTCTCATATCTAGGATGTGACCAATGTATCTCTCATGATAAAGTAAATTCTCGTCCCTTAACATGTACATTAAAAGAGTTCATACTATTAGATTTAGATATTTCATGTGAGGAAGAACCGGTGGAGATTATTTATCTAACAGAGAACGTTCTAAAAACAATACAACTCGTATGGACAAAGTTTGTTGTGAAACCACTAGTTTGGGAAGCTATGTGGGAACTTGAGGATGTAATGGGGAAGAAGTATCCTCAGGTTTATTTACCAAATTATTATAATTTTTAGGGATAAATAAATTTTTATAGGGTTTAAATATAAAAACTTAGTTATTATGAATTATTTTTTCTATATAAATTAAATTTTATTTATTACTTGTGTTAAACACATAATCATGTCTCAATGAACTGTGAAACATTATTAGTATTATTATTTTAAAATGATCATTATTACCTAGATATTGAACATGGCTGTACGAATATTAATAAAAATAATAATATTATGTATAATGGTATTATATAAATAAAAAATAATGATAAAAAATTACTTCATTTCTGTAAATTCTTTATATGTTTGAAAAATACTATTTTCTCAAAAAATAATGTTTTATTATATATTTATGTGGAAAATAATAAAAAAATGCCCCTTTATTATATCAATTTTAAAAAATAAAGATAATTTTTTAAACCATCATATCAAAATTATCATAGGGTGATTTTTTTTTATTTTTCTGAAAGATTACTTTTTTTATGAATAGTGAAAAATACTTATTTTTATAGTAAACTAAAGTCTCATTTGAAAAATTTAGAGGGGTATTTTCTATTTTGAAATGGGTTTAAATTTTAAATTATTTCAATTATATATCTAATAATTCAATTTAGATCATTGGAATTATATTTATATTGAATTATTATATAGAAATTGTATAAACATTTGATCTTTTTGTCTTTGGAAAACTAATTTTTCGTCAGGTCTCTGGGTATAATTTTAAATTTAATTTTCCCAATAATGTGAATGTAATTTTGAAAACATAATTAAAAATTCTCAATAAAAATTATTTTTATTTTATAATATGATCAAATAATGTTTTACCATTATTAATAGTAAATGTAATAAAAATAGTAATCTATGTTTGTAAGGTAAAAATTGGTTTTTCAGGGGCTAAACAAAAATGATAAGTGGTAAAATGACCAAGAAACTCATACAACACCAATTTTATGAACGTATTTAAGCCTTATATCGTATAATTTCTATAATGGTCTTTTTTATATCCATTAATCATGAGAAAAAATAGGTACAACTATTGATTTTCAAAAATTACATGTGCGCCACTCACCAAACTCATAAATGGCCACCTACTATCTCATCCTATTGACACATTTGAAGTAATTTTATTCATAAACTAAATAAAAAATGGAATATTTTCATCCCTATTATCATCCTATAATTATTATTCTTATAATAAATCTAGCTTAAGAAATATTTTGGTGTAAACACAAGGAGGTAACCCAAAATAGAGGTACCATTCTTCAACAAGCGTCTTCATTTTACTTCATTGTCCACCTCATTGGAATATAATAATATAATTATATTATAGTAAACTTATTGTATTATATATCAATTTATTTTATGATTATATGTTAATGACCTACATCCATCTCCCCCTCGATCAAATGGGATATAAAATCTTCATTCATGTGTATGTCAGACTACTAACTCGCGATCCGATGTTATTAATTTTCAATCACCACCACTCATGTATGGCTATAATGAGGGAGTTAATGTTTCTATATTTTTTAAAATATATTACTATACTTATTTATTTATTATATCCCATATACTATCCTATTATCCTTTCAGTGGGAATACGATAATGTCGATCGTGTGTATGGTGGTTTAGTGCCTCTTGAAGCGATATGATTGATTCAAGCTCTACATTGAAGGTAATGAGGATGGTTTCAATAAATATATGTGACATATATGACATAAAAATGATTCTAAAATGATAATTTATTATTTACCATTATTTTTATAAATTCATCAAGAAAATGAAAAGAATTTTCATCTTTATGTACGACCTACCATCTAAATGAACGTTGTATTTGATTTTCTACCACGATGATGTATGTATTTCCTTAAATACATATAAACTGACTATATATGATATTTCTATAATGAATAAAAATATTTATATTATGTTACCATGATCAAATATAGGGTTCCAAAAAAAATCCAAACATACTAGAAAAACAAAGTAATTATTTCCTGAAACGTGACTTTAAAATGAAATTGTTAATGATCGAATAATAAAAGCTCAGATGTAAATCATAAATGGTATGATATATATATATATAATTAATTTTTTCAATATATGTATAATTAAATTAAATTTATTATATAGTGTGTTTGAAAATGTACTAAAGAAGTTAAGAATTGTGGTAATGGATTTTTCCATAATATTTTTCTTTCAGAAATAATTATTGTTATGCGTATATCTTATTTTATAAGGTGTATATAAAACCCATTTGACATGTAATATCATAAATATATTTATTATTATAATATTATGAGTTTTATATAATATTATTATATCATGGGGTATTATTATTTTTTATTACCAAAGTGATAATGGTATTACGATACAATCGCATCATTTATCTATATTGTTTATCATTATGATTAAGATGATGAAATATTGTGGTATTTTCTCAAGAAAGCTTATGAATTTTATTCTCCACTAGTTATGTAAAGATAATGAATTTTTACCTCAATTTTTCTCTATTTATGTACTTATGATATTAAAATAATGTTTTTATGAAAAAATTGTCATTATTTTTCACTTTGGTCAAAAAACCCATTTTCTTCGAAAAACATTTTTTTTGAATTTTTTTTGATAATTTTTGTTAATATTATCCAAAAAATTTTGAAGATATTTTTACCCATTCTTAAATTTAAAATATTAAAGGAATCTTCATGTTTTTTTAAATAAGTCTCATTTGGCTTTTACTGATAATGTGAAATTAATATTTATATTAACTTTTACATTATGAGTAGAACATTCTGATGTTATGAAGATTGTATGATTCCAAGTGTACTTTATAAATTTTCAAGGTTACAGTCAAATAGAAGTATCTCAAAAATATTTTAGGAATTTTAATTTTTTTAAAAGAGTTATTCAAAAAGAAATGATATTTTCTTTAAGAAACAATCCATTTAATTTTTCATTTCCAAATAATTTTTCATATATTATGGTATCTTTTGAAGTAATTACACTTAATTAGATTTATGATCTAAGGATAATATTATTATTCTTTCTCTGAATGTTTTAGTTTTTTGATGAATTTTTTTTTAGGAAACCTATTTCTCTTCTTTGGGTTATACCATGATAAAATTATTATTAAATACACTAATTTTTACTTGGGTTATGCTATGATGAAAGGATAATGAAACTGTTTTATTCTATACATATTATTTTATGATGAAATTTTAATGAAACCCATTTATTTTCATGGGTTTTAATATGATGAATGTTATATGCGATTATGGCACACATACGTATGTTTTTCATTTTGTGATGGGTGGGATGTATATCCCCCTCAAATTTATTGAGTGAAGATTGAGATCTCATTAGAAAAAAGGACCGTAATGGGGAGTGAACCTAGTTAAGTAAGGGACTCTATACACTATGACTATCTTGGGAGTGATCCTTGATTATTACAATGGTTTGGGGAGTGAACCCATTCCACAATGATAGTCTTGTAAATTATCCTTGAAATACTAAGGAAATGATTTTATTTTTTATATATATATAATAAATCTAGTCATTTTTTCTAATGTTATGTTCTTATGGTTCATGTTCATTAAATCCATTGTGATTCATGTATTTTTAACTACCATGATTTATTCTGTGAGTTAAGATTATGATTTATAATATGTATGGTATTTTTTTAAAATGTAACTCTCGTATTCTCATACCCTTATTCCCTTAATATATTGTAATATCCATTTACTCTTATTGATAATTTGATCTCACCCTTTATTATATTTTATTTCACTAGGTTATAATGAATAAAATTATATATGATATGTTTAGGAAGGGTTCTAGTTATGAAGAACATAGTTTTGTATGTCATAGATCACTTATGGACCATTTATTTATGCATTCAAGTTTCAAAATTTATTATACCTAAAATTTTTTGTGTGGATAAATATGTTATATATTGAATATTCTTTTATTATGATTTAATATTTTTGTATGAAAAGTGTGGTTCTTTATAGTTTTTCATCAATCATGGTTTAGTTAACCATTGAAAATTAGGATGAAATTTTTTTAGTGAGGGCCACAATTATATGTCTAAGTATATGAAAGTATTATGGAATATTTTTAAAGGATAAAGTGAGTGGTTTTTAATATATTAAATCCCTAACTTGATACTATAAGTGGGTGTGGTTCTGGAATAGATATACCAAGGGATAATAACACTGAAAAAGTAATTCCAGGCTTGACTAAGGATATAATTACTCAACCCACTTGGTCTTGAGTCGTGACTTCCAAAATCCGTCCTCCAATTTTCCAGGGGTTGGAAACAAGTCTATACTAGGAATATCACATACATGGGAGGCCTTAAACCATGTACATCTCTTTGAAATAGTGAATATATAATAAATATTGAAAATATAATGCATTCATATATACCAAATCTTTAGTACAATAAAATTATAGAAACAAAAAAATGAAAAATAAAATCCCATAAAAACGTTTAAAAGTATTGCTCACTCATATGATGGGAACTGATCTCAAACACAACCACCAGAACACACCTATGTCATGAAACTATATACACCTCGTTCTGTCTATCCCTACACTCCACATTCTCCGAGTCCTCTTAGGACTTCGTCTAAATTCATTTCATCTACACAAGACATGAAATATTCATGAAATGCTTATATAGGGTTGAGTATAACCATACATAGTATGGTTCCTAAAACCCCAAAAATGAATGGGTCAAACTAAAAGGAAATAGAACGCTTGACCCAAGCCAGAGGGAACCCAATAAAGATAGATCATGAAACTCTATCACACCCACTCCTTGACTATACATGACTAGTCATCTCATCTATACATGGTGTTTCAATTATTATATGTGAACTCACATCACAGAATCCATGAATCATCTAGATATAATCATATTAGATTCCATGTATCATGAGGCCCCAACCTCACTACCAGACAAATGATACTACTAGAGGAATAAAGGTAACACTCTTCCGAGAGGTCTCACTCCATGTTCCGTATCATTTAGATGGAACTCATCTGAGAGATATCACACTCTTAGGTATCACTAATATGATGGAACATCCCCTCCATCCCAGGTGGGATATATTTAAGAGAACATATTTATCAGTTTCCACCATGAATAAATTCACATTGTCACTCACTGGATATAAACAGTCACGTAACTGATCTCACCCGTCCTTGATAGGGGACTCCTCAAGACATACTAGAAACACTAGTGATCTCATCTCACTTATATGGGATGTCACATCTTGACTCAGGATCCACTCAATGGTTCCCTGAAGATGGTTGGGAATTTGGACTCTACTGTGCCTCCCCATACACTAGAAAATTACAACTAGCAGTGAAGGCCCAGGGTGTGTTCATGGGGATATTATTCCCTCATTACCAGATTTTTCCATAGAAGCTATAATAAATATTAAATATAGTTAGTATTATATAATTTAAATAAGTAACCTCAATAATGTACAATAGATGATGATGTCATGTCCCTAAAACACAGGGAAAATACGTATACATGGCAGTAGGTAGTTAATAAATTATATGATATGGAAAAGGTTCCAAAATGATAAAATCTATCCTAGCATCCCGAGATGCATATCAATCATCTGATACAAAGCTCCCATCAAAATTAATGAAAGAATTCATGCATCCATAAGAGAATAATTCCTCATATCTTCACCTACAAACTTGAGTCTTCTTAGGTACCATCGGCCGCTGGGATAGGCCGTGAGATAAACAAGGTAGTAACCAACCAATGGTGCCTATAAATAACCAGTATTTTTATATAACATGGAAGTGTGTAGAAATAATAATGAAAAGAAAAAATAATAATAGTAAATGGGTCAGCTCTTGTTCCTGAAGAAAAACCACTCTAACACTACATGCTTCTACCTGTGATGTGATATCTATGAACATGTATCACAAATGAAAATCCCAGTATCACATTTATAATGGATTCCATGCATAGTATCAGAGTAGATGGGGGATCTCATGCCTAGTATCATAGTAAGGGTCATCATGCACAGTGATACATAATGTAGATTCCATTCCCAATATCTATATACAGGTTCACCATTCCTATTATCAAAAAAATAGGGAACTCCATACCATGTATCATAATATTGGTTCACCATTCCTAGTTTAACAAGAATAGGGGACTTCATTCCCATATCATAATTATAAAGGGACTCTAATCCCAAATCATATCTATCAATAGAATCCATGTTAGTATCATATTCACAGAGGGATTCCATGCCCAAATATATAAATCATAAGGGTCATCGTTCCCATTTAGCATATTTATCAAGGGTTTCAATTCTCACCTTAATAATATATAATATGTAGTTAATTAATTAGGAAGAACCATAAATTAATTTATTACTTGTTGTCATTTAATAATAATAATGGCACAAGCATTGTTCCATTTAATTCACATGACGTGGTTGTAAACCTAAAAATCATTTCAAATCATTATAACTATTAATGGTTTTAGTCATGCTAAGCGACAACATTCATCGACTATCATCATGATATAATCATTTAAAAGTAAATCCAGACACTCCAATAAATGTTTTTTCTATAATTACATGAATGAAAACTAGGCATGTAATAGGGAATAACCAATGGAATGGCTCACTATGAGGTTGGAAATCTCTATATGAGTTTGGGTTCTAATAAATAATTGGGATCTAATATTGGTAGCTAGTTTATGATAGATACAAATTAGGGTAAGTTTGTTGTGAAAACATTTATAAGAACGTCTCAACTAATATAAAACATCAAGACATTGAGGGATAATTACTGGTACACCAGCCTCATTCTCTTAGTAATCTCCTTATCCAGTATTATTATTTATTTTGGAATGGATTAGAATAAATATATATAATGGATCAATTCCATAAAAATAGGGGATATGAGTGATCATATAAGTAAATACATTGAGAAGAAGATAAAAAATAATGGTTTAGGATGAATGAATAGATTATTAGTGTGGATCCAACAAGACAAATGGTTCATAAATCAGGTTTCATAACGATCAATTATCTATGATCCCATCATTAGGAAGAGGAGAGATAAAAGGGGGAGGAAAATACACTGCATAATGGGAATGGGATAAATAATTAGGGTTTAATTAAAAAATATTTAAGGTAAAATTATAATTTTTCCTGAAATATATTGTTCTCAGGGTTTTTCCTCATGGTTGGAAAAACTATGCGCAAACTGTGCACCTCCCACTGCCTATGTAGGGACCCCTCACAATTAGGCTTGTACCCTTTGAGAAACTGTGTGCCCACTTATTTGATGGGTCTGTAATATTTATATGATACATAGTCATGAGTATGCATCCCTAGATCATGGTAATTTAAAATATTTACCCTAATTTATAATTTTTCTAGCCTAAAACAGTTATGGTAAACCTTGTGTCTTTCAATGCATGCTTTCTTCAAACTTTGAGCCCGGATCTTCTTCCAAAAATGATGGTTTCTAGGATCTGAACAAGATTTAAACACCACTAAAACACCCTGAACCTCATTAGTCATCCAAATTAGGTCTAAAATAAATTATTTTATTGAAATTAAAAGGATCCATACCTGAGATAAAAATTGGTTTATTATAGTCTTCCCCATTAAGAAACTCGTCCCCGAGATTACCTTCCATTTGTAAAAAAAACTTCATCTGAGAACAACTATGGCCACCAATCACATATGTGTTGGAGTTTCTGACCTATAATTAAAAAAATTTACTTCATTCATTAATAAATAACTTATCACATCTTGATTGATCTTCTACGTGACAATGCATGTGATAATGAGGATAGTTGTTTCATTAATGTGTCATAGTGGATGTCTACTATGATAAGAACCCCAAAGTGCAATAACACTATTCGTGAATATGTGTTCTATGGCCAGATGATGTTATTTGAGGTACACAAATAATACAGGCCATTAGAGGTGATGACTCATAAAACCTTGAGGCACCTTCTCATGGTGTGCGCCCTTGGTAATATCCAGGAAGATATTATGAGAACATAACCCCCAGTAGGAAATCCACATTTCATAGTGTCATTGCATGTTCCTATCTGCGGACATGTGTATTGTTCCTTATACTTTAAGATTATTATTAATGGGTATTAAAACTCATGCACTTAGATGTATTTATAAAAATGTTGACAACACACTATTCACAGTGAGGTAGGATATGTTGGGTGCATCATGAGTAATACAAAATTAATAGATAGTGCGAGAAAGGATTTGTCTCTTCTATTTCATAATGTAAGTTGATATCTAAAGCCCCTTTGTAGAATTGATATAGATTACATAAATCCATGGACATGGTGAGGAATGGGTGAGTTCAATTCCAGAAAGTCAAAGAAAGAATAATCGAGCACATTGGTTGATGTCACTAGCATGCAACCCACTTGATATGAGATATCGTGACAAAGTGATTACACTACATGGTAAGTGTTCATAGAAGGTGACACATCATTGCAACATTAACTTATTTCTCTATGGGTGCCTTGGCGTTATGCTAGATGCTAACCTTTGTCTTTAGGCAAGCTTATCCTAATGCTTCTGAGAAAGAGGCCTAGAGGGTCACACACTAAGTGGGTCCATGTATCTCAGTTAAATATTAATTTAACAAGATGAATAAAAATTATATCCCGACTATGGTTTAATAAATATTCATAGATACATGATCGCATTTATTTTGACACTAGTTATTCGAGAAAATATATTGTGGGTGAAATAATATATATTTATTAGCGTGTAATGCATTGATATTTAATTAACAAATAAATAGTCATTATTCGAGGTCTAATAAATGTGGTAGAGAAAATAAATAAAAATGGAAAAAAAGTACACACCATGTAGTTTTTCGAGGAATTTATGAGAAGTAATATTATTTATTTAATTAAATAATATTAAGTGCAATTTTCTAAACGCATGTCAAGTAATAATAATAGTCAGCTGTCATTATTAGAGATGGGGTATTACTATGAATTATATGAAATGAATAAATTATTTCGGATAATTAATGCATTTTATTATTCTATGTAATTAAAAATCCCAATTATATATATCTCATTAGCCTAGCCATTTTTTGGGGTTCTGCACAACGGATTTGTAAAATCACTCAAGCCAAGAGAGAATTTCTTTCTCCACCAATAACGTTCTCAAGCTACGAGAGAGAGATCCACCTGCACCAGATCAATACGATCGAAGGAAGACATCACAGGTGAAGGATCTTCATGCCCTGGCACTCGGAGATCTCTTCGGCGACATGTAAAGATATATGGAGCATGTGTTTATCACCTCTAAATGAATCCTACACTTGTATTCTACGATGCGGTGATGGATCACATCGGATCGTGACCGTAAACATCAAGGGAGAAATAATTCAATCAAGGTAATTCTTTTCATTAAATTAAATTAATTATAACCAGCATATAATGATCCTATATATGGTTCCCGGACTCCCCTCTTTTTTTCATTCTTCATTCTATTCTGAAGATCCCGCATTTTATTATCATGACGGATCTTGGATTGATCATTTTTAAAACTAAAATTAAAGTCGAGTACACCCATCAACGTGCTTCCGCTGAACCCGGAACCTTAAAGTGATATCAGAGCAGTCATATCATTGATTATAATTATTTAGTTTTTTCGTGGATGATATATGCATTTAATAATTTAGTTGTTTCAATTCAAGTTAATTGTTCTTTAAAATATGAATCTCGAGATCTGTTCCTCCTCTCTCGTTTCTCGTTCACCTTAAAGAAACGAATTTTTCTTTTAATTTTGATTAAAATAATATAGAAGATTTCATCTGGGGGTTCCAAACGTTCCTAGTCATACAACACTAGAATACACGACGTGTATACGGATGTACAAACCATGTAGTCTAGGATCAATGAATCAGATTGTTTCGCCAAATCCAGTTGTGTGTTGGAGTATTTCTAAGTAATTAATGAAACTGTGTGTTGACAAGGAATAGGTGGCACACAGTTTCAAGATTACACATCGTGTGGTCCACTGAACACGGCCTGTAATCGCTTCGGGTTAGGGTTGGACGTTGTACCCCGTACACGGCTTTCCCATCTTGAAACCGTGTGACACGGATACTACATGGCGTGTGTCCAACTTAACATGTCGTGTACTCCCAAATATTTCCGACGTACATCTACACACTATTTCCCTGGCCGTGTACTTCAGATGGACGGTGAACAAAAGTTCACGCCATGTAGTCGGAACTCCACATCGTGTACTCATCGAAATTACAAAGATTTATTAAAATTTATTATTATATTATACATTCCCTTGATACGTGTACCATAGTGCAGGAGTAAAGATGAGGGACAACATGTGATATGTGTTTTATATATATGAGTTTAATTTAACATCTTTGTAATGTTCATTTATACTCATTGGGTAGTTATGAACGAGAATTCATCGAGTTGCCTCCAATTTTCAAGTTACATAAAATGATAATTTTAAATGAATTTATTTGTTTAAAATTATTATGGATGAGAACCTCAAGGAAATTTAAAAAAGGGTTTAAGATAAAATGATTGAGTAATTAAAAATAATTAATTGATTCAAGCATGATTTATCTTAAGAAAGAACAATTAAAGAATTGAACACTTGTTTTATTTATGCGTAAATACCATTTCATGTAAGGATGATAATGAGCTATAAAAAGACCTTTGTATGTGTATGGATTCTTTTAATTAATTTATTTAATTTACATTTTTCGGTCTGCGAGCCTTATCCTCATTAATATGTAGGGCCTACACGCCCAAGGTTTCTTTTATGTAAACCCCCGTTTTACCCCTCTCAAGCAAGTGAGATAAGAGAATATGTAATGGATGGAGCTCCCAAGCTAGTAGAGGCAGCTCAAGTTAGGAACCAAGGTGAAACCAATCCAAGGAGATACAAAGGTGGAGAGGTGGAAAGCTGTAAACACAGACCCTAAAGGTTCATGGTGTTTGTCCCCTAGGTATTGGGTTATTTTATCAATCGCAATATAAACTAACCAATTCAAAAATCTCATGATCATACCATTTATTTTATTTCTATCAGTTTCATGGTTTATTTATTGAGGATGTGTTGTCACGATCACACAATAATTTAATTAAACAAGCATGCAAGATGGAATTAAAATAAGACCGACTTATGGGTAAAATATTATCTTAGACATGGTTAATCACTTAAGTATATCCCAATTAATATTAAAAATCATGTAATCAAAGATAAAAAAAGGAAATTTACATATACGGATAAGATACCTCAAAGATATATTAAGCCGGTATGGCCTTCCATAATCTTGGTTAGAATCGAACCATAGTTCAAAGTGCTTGATCAACCCTATTTGAGGTGCTTTCAATTATCGGGGAATTCTAATTCAGGGTTTTGTGATGACTTGACTTGGTTTACATCAAGGGTTGACTTCCACTGCAGGACTTGGTGTGACCAAGAGGCAAAGGTTGAGGAAATCCAAAATAAAGGGATTTCAGGATTGGGTTGACCACTCAACGGATCATGGAGCTGTGAGTTAATGTAGTTGGAATTTGGAACTCCTACCTAAAACCATTCAAGTTCCTCGACCAACCCTAGTAGGGGTAATTCGAAGGGAAATATGGATCCTTTCCACTATAATATTTTGGCAATAGAATATTCTGAAGTCAATTGTGAGGGCTATTGGATTTCAAAAAAATAGTGGGAGACTAATAAGAATTAATTTATTTATTTGTATCGGTCTTATAATAATAAAGTACTATATCTTTCCTCATATTAATTTGTAGAAACATCAAGAAAAATGACTTCAAACCAATCATTGTGAACCATACTTGAGAAGGAAAACCTTTTCACCGGCAACAATTTCCAAGAGTGGCGGAGGCATTTACGCGTCATCCTTCGCCATGAGAGTAAATTGTATGTGTTGGAAGAGCATATTCTTGTTGCAGCAGAGAAGGAGGCCAGTGATGAGGAACTATCTCTCTACATAAAACATATTGATGATTCCACAGATGTCCAATGTTTCATTATATCGGCCATGTCTAATGAGCTCGTGAACCAACATGAAAACATGGACGTGTATAGCATGATGTTTCATCTTAAATATCTTTTCCAAGAGAAGGCGAGACAGGGGAGATAGGAGATATCCAATGCTTTGTATAAAACTATGCTTGGAGAGTTTGTGCCAGCAAGTCCTCATGTGGTAAATCTTATTAGCTAAATTGAAATCGTGGACATCTTAGGGATTAAATTCTCGGATGAGTTGCGTACAGATCTCATCCTATCATCACTCCTCAAGACCTTCTCTAGATTTATTATCAATTATAACATCATAATTAATTAGAAGAGTCCATCATAACTTCTAACCTTAATTCTCCAAGTAGATGAGCACATGGGGCATAACAAACTCACAGTCCTTATGGTGAATATTAAAACGAAGGACAAGGCCAATGGGCCAAAGAATTTTAAATGATCTGAAGCCCCTGAGCGTCATCCCTCTAAGAATGAGAAGATCCAGAGGTAGGGAAAGGAATGGGAAGTGGTATGTTTTTCATGTGGAAAGTAAGGAAACTAGAAGAGGAACTTCACCCAGAAGCATGGGGACGCTAAAGTTGTGTTTGTTATTGAGTGTAATATTTCCATTTGTACACATTTGGTATTAGATTGAGCTTGTGGGGCTCACGTCTCTATTCAAATGTAGGAACCAAGTAGATTTGGATATATTGTCATAGTAGAGGTGGATCTTCGAGCTGGAAATCGCATGAGGCTTGCTACATTATCCATTGGTGATTACCACCTCTCATTTCTAATTGGGATGATTTTGGTTTTACAGAACTGTTATTATGTGCCTTGTGTTACCGAAAACATAATTTCTATATCATGTTTGGATATGGATGGATTTATTTTCAATTTTTTAAATAAAAGTTGTCTATGTTATAAGATTAATGTATGTTAGGGTATGGAACATTTAAATAATGGTTTATAGGTATTAAAATACGAAAACTAAGTGTTGGAAATCTATAACGAAATAGACTCACATGACTCATATATCACCCAGTTCTGGCATCACTGTATCGATCATGTAAATGGGAAGCACTTGACAAAGCTCGTCCAAGATGGCTATTTAGACTCTATTGAGCTAAAACCACTTGATAGATGTCACGCTTGTTTACAAGGTAAAATGACCGAGCTGGCTATCAATGGACAAGGTGAAAGGGCTATAGAGATTCTATGATTGGTACACACAGATGTGTGTGGACAATTTCTAGTAGAATCTAGAGGTGGATATTCTTACTTCATTAATTTTACTGATGATTTGAGTAGATGTGGATATATCTAATTAATGAGGTATAAGTCAGAGGCCTTAGATAAATTTAAGGAATTCAAGAATAAAGTAGATAATCAGCTTAGTAAGAAGATAAAGAAGATTTGATCGGATCGAGGTGGAGAATATCTTAACCAAGAGTTCATTGATCTTCTACGGGAGTCTGAAAATCTATATCAGCTCACTCCTCTTTATACACCACAGTGGAATGGTGTTAGTGAAAGGAGTAATTGCACCATGTTGGACATGGTGAGGTTGATGATGATTCATATATATCTTCCATTGTCCTTTTGGGGATATGAATTAAAAACTGTATCATACAAATTAAACCGAGTACCATCTAAGGTAGAAAATGTAATTCCCTCCGAGTTATGGAATGGAAATAAACCCATTTTGTCAGACACACGTGTATGGGGATTGGAGACATTTGTTAAGACCTTCTCATGCAACCAACTAGCACCCCAGGGCATGAGGAGTATCTTTAAAGGATATCCCAAGGAAACAAAAGGATATTACCTATATAACCATTCAGACAGGAAAGTGATTGTCAAGAGACAAGACATCATTCTTGATAGGGAGTTCATCCACAAAAAGGATAGTGGGATCAAGATTGAATTCGACAAAGTTGATGCTCAAGATACACAAGAGTGGGTATAGGAACATGTTCCATAGGTCCCCATATATTCGGTTCTAGAAACACAAGTACTGTGTAGGAGCTCAAGAGAGGTAAGGGAACCAGAGGGATTTGGTTTCCTAGTCACCGAGGATGGTGAATTATTATTGTGGTACGATGATTAACCTCTCTCCTAGAAGGAAGAAGTAGAAATATCATAAGCTTCAAGATGGATAGAAGATATGTATTTTGAGATGGATTCCATGTATCATAACCAAGTTCGGGTTCTGGTCGATAATCCAGTTGATGTAAAGCCTGTTGGATGCAAAATGGTATTCAAGAGAAAACTGGACATGGAAGGTCATGTTAGAACCTATAAGGCAAGGCTAGTGGCTAAAGGATCTAGACAGTGTTAAGGAATTGACTATGATTAAACCTTCTTGCCAGTTTCCATGTTTAAATCCACAAGAATCATACTTTCCATAGCAGCTTACCATGACTACGGGATTTGGAAAATGTATGTCAAAACAGCATTCCTTGAACCTTCAAGAAGATATCTGAATGACACAACCATAAGGGTTTGTGACACCTAGAGAATCCAAACGGGTTTAGAAGTTGAAAAAATCTATTTATGGATTAACTTAAGATTCTAGTTCATGGAAAATTGGATTTGATGAAGCCATAATGGAATTTGGTTTCATTAAGGATGAATGTGATCCATGTGTTAGTAAGCCATTTAATGGGAATGAAATCGTTATCCTAATAGTATATATTGATAACATATTGCTTATTGGAAACGATGTACAAGTCTTGCAGTCAGTTAAAGACTGGTTGAAAAAGTTTTTCTCCATGAAGTACTTGGGTGAAGCAGCCTACATTCTAGGGATCGAGATCATTCATGATATATCCAAGAGGCTTCTCAGACTAAGTCAGGGTACAAACATTTACAAGATACTAAATAGATTTAGTATGGAACAGTCCAATAGGGGATTGGTTCTAGTATCACATAGCCTATATATTTCTAAGAAAATGTTTCCTCAAACACAACAAGAGAAAGATATAATGAGTAAGATCCCATACGCTTCAGCTATAGGATCCATCATGTATGCCATGTTATGTACTAGGCTTGATGTTTCCTATGCACTGATCATGGAAGGAAGATATTAATTATATCTAGGAGAACAACATTGGACTACTGCTAAAACAATCCTTAAGTATCTGAGAAGAACTAAGGATATGTTTCTGGTGTATGGAGGAGATGAGGAGCATGTCATCATAGGGTATGCTAATGCTGGTTTTCAGACAAATCAGAATGATCTCAAGTTGCAATAGGGATATGTTTTCTGTCCCAATGGAGGAGTAGTGAGCTGGAAGAGTTCAAAGAAACCAGTTTTCACCGATTCTACAGCGGAGTCTGAATATATAGCATCTTTTGATATAGCCAAGGAAGCCGTCTGGATTCGGAACTTTGTACAGGATCTTGATGTGGTGCCTAGCGATAAAGATCCTATCATATTTTATTATTATAATACTACAACGGTGGATCTTGTAAAAGAACCAAGGTCACATAAACGAACAATGAACATACTCTATAAGTATCACCTCTTAATGGATTTCTATCAAAGGGGTGAAGTTGCAGTGAGTAGAGTGTCCACGGAAGAGAATGTGGTGGACCCCCTGACTAGAGGCCTATCTCAGAAGAAGCATGAATATCATGTGAGAGCTAGCGGGTTAAAGGTTTTTGTAGTTGGCTCTAGCCCAAGTGGGAGTCTGGTGGAGTTGGTGGCCTAGAACCAACTACATTGTACGTTATTCAATAATAAATACCTTATCACATCTTGATTGTTCTTCTGTATGATAATTCATGTGATAATGTCCTATGGATAGTTGTTGCATTAATGGGTCATAACAGATCTCTTCTATGATGAGAACCAGGAAGTTCCATAAAACTCTTCTTGAATATATGTTCTAAGGTTGTATGATGTTATTTTAGGGACACAAATAATAAATTCCATTACGGGTGAGGACTCATAAAACGTTGAGGCACCTTCTCATGGTGTGCACCCTTGGTAATATCCAGGAAAATATTATGAGAATGAGACCCGCTAGTAGGAAATCCACATTTCATAGTCTCCTTGGATGCACCTATCTCTGGAAATTTGTATTAGTCCTTAGAAATTATGATTATTATTAATGGGGATTACAAATCGTGAACTTATATGTATTGACGAAAACTGTGACGACATACTGTTCACAGCGAGGTAGGATATGTTGGGTGCGTCATGAATAACACTGCATTAATAGATAATGCGGGAAAGGATTTGTCCATTATGTTCCATAATAGAAGTAGATATCATAGGCCCATTGAGGGAATTGATACAGCCTAAATGAATCCATTTCCATGGTAAGGAATGGGAAAGTTAAATTCTATAAAGTTAAAGAAAGAATAATCGAGCACATGGGTTGATGGCACTAGTATGAAACCCGCTTGTTATGAGATATCATGACAAAAGGATTATATTACACTGTAAGAGTTTATAGGAGGTTACACATCGTTGTGGCATTAACTTCTTTCTCTATGGGTGCCTTTTCATGTTTCTAGATGCTAACCTTGGACTTTTGGTAGGCTTCGCCTAATTCCACTATGAAAGAGGCCTAGAGGGTCACACGCTAAGTGTGTCTAAGTATCTCATGTAAATATTAATTTATCAAGTTGAATAATGATTTATCCCATCTATTGTTTAATAATTATTCAAGGATGCTGGATCAAATTTATTTCAACACTGGTAATTCGAGAGAATATATTGTGGGTGAAATAATATATATTTATTAGCGAGTAATGTTGTGATATTTATTTAATAAATAAATAGTCATTATTCAATGGCTAATAAATGTGGTGGAGGAAATAAATAAAAATGGAAAAATAAAAGTATCCATCGTGTATATTAAATATACACACCATGTAGTTTATCTGGGAATTTATGAGAAATAATATTTTTATTTATGTAAATAATATTAGGTGTAATTTATTGGGTGCATGACATGTAATAATAAAAGTCAATTGTCTTTATTAAACATGGGGTATTACTAAGAATTAAATGAAATGAATAAATTCTTTCAAGTAATTAATTAATTTTATTATTGTATGTAATTGAAAATCCCAATTATATATTTCTCATTAGCCAATACATTTTTTTGGGGTTGTGCACAACGGATTTGGAAAAACTCTCAAGCCTTGAGAGAATTTATTTTTCCACCAAGAACACTCTCAAGCTAAAAGAGAGAGATCCACCTCCACCGGATCAAGGCGATCGAAGGCGGACATCTCAAGCAAAGGCACATCCGTGCTAGCACCCGTAGATCTTTTTGGTGATGTCCATAGATACGTGGACCATGTGTGGATCACTGCTAGAGGAATCCTACACTTTCATTCTACGATGCAGTGACGGATCACATCGGATCGTGAACGAAAATATCAATGGAGAAATAATTCCATCAATGTAATTCTTGTCAATTAATTAAATTAGTTATAACCAACATATGATGATCATATCTATGGTTTCAGGACTCCCCTCTTTCCTTTTCATTCTTCATTATATTCCAAAGATTTGGCATTTTATTATCATGAAGGATCTTGGATTGATCATTTTTAATGATAAAATTAATGTTGGGTACACTCATCAACGTGATTCTACTACGCTCGGAACCTACAATATGTAGGCCTCCCACTCACAAGTCTCATCCAATACCTGGTTTTACTACAATATCACCTATACTAATGGGGCAGATATGCCTCATATATCCTTTGTGCTCCGATAAATGATGTGTATAAGATACCCCTCAAAATAAATATCAGTATCCTACTCAAAATTATCAAGATCAAATGAATGAAATGGGAAAACATGATAATGGTGAAGCCATGAAATGGGGAAGACGTCATTCATGGAATAGTACCTCTAAGGTAGCAACAACTGATATTCTACCATCCCAACTCTATCAAGAATCTCATACGGCTAGACAATGTGTGGAGACAACTTCACTTCCATGTGTATCTGTATATGCCTGAGTTGGGGTGATAACTTCAAGAAGACATGATCCCATACCTAAAACTCCAAAGGTCATCGATGACGATCAACATTATATTTATTTCCAGAATTAACATTAAACTTATGATTCATGATCAATTAAACATTATCTGGAGTCTCCAAAATGAGATGAGGACCCAGTAGCGTTGCCTCTCCAGGCCCTAATGAGCATAGTGGTGAACAGAACATTCTTATATATAGGGTCATATAATGAACAATATGTATCATCACCTAGTAATTTTTATTTTAGGATGAATCAATGATAAGGATATCCATCTTCCAAGAACCACTTAAATCAAGGTCTCATGCTCGGAGCATGCCCTATAAGACATGTATCGTTCATTCCAACTGGACATCATTCCTATTGTGAAAATATGTTCTCAGAAGCACCTATGTTCCAATAGCTTTTTTCACGCCCTACCAAGACCTTGATGTGAAATTAGAATCTCTATCTAAAATGATAGTAAAAGGAACCTATGTATCCATATGTTCTCATGGACCTAAATTGTTCCCATCTACTCAATTGAGAATGTATCCCTGATTGAACGGAAGTGGGATAATTTCATCATTTGATTTATGAGTACAGAAATTGCATCACTACCTCAAGGTAACCTCAAAAATCTATTTAAAAAATCCATCACAACACCCTCCCATTTCTATTATACTATTGGTAATAGTTTTAATAATCCATCATGTCATTATTTTTCCACCTCCACCTACAGATAGGTGGAACACGTAATGAAAAAACTGATTATCTAATTTTACAACCCTAGCCACTAATATTGTCAGCGCATATCACAATACATCTTATAGATACCCAAGAGAACTAACCACTATGAAGTACATAAATAATTCATCATCTTCAATATCATATCTATGGGAAACCTAATATTCGAAAGTATACAAAGGATATTATAACAATCAATAGTTCTATCCGGAGATAGGTCCTCAATAGAAATACCTTCCTATAAGACCAACCCATAAGAATCTGAAAATTGTCTCATCTTCAACCTATCCACAAGTTAAGAGTTCATTGATAATGATTCCAGTATATACTATCTATAATGGTCTTTCACCTCTATGTGTATCTAATAAAATAGATACATTATATCCCATTGGATACTATATTCGTTAACTTTATTTCTCTTTGTCCTCCTGAACAGTGCATAAACCACAACATATCCCATCCCAAGCATATAAAAATATTCAAGTAAAAGAATAATATATATTAAACACATATTCATTGAAGAATATTCATGTCTCCTTGTGTAAAAATATACCTACGGATTTTTTATTCCATAAAAACTAAAAAAACTATCTCCAAACATGTAATCCCTCTAATGACTCAAGCTTTGTACAACAGCTACTGCCTCGGGATTATGTGTCAGGTAATTCCACTCGTAAGGCCTTAACTGTTGTGACCCATAAGCAATGACATGATCTTCCAACATCAACACTGCTCCTAGAATGATACTTGATGCATCATAATATACTATATTGATTCCTTCTAGATCCAGAACAATCATGATCAGTGTTGAAGTTAATCTTCCTTTCAACTCTTCAAACCCTTCTCACAGGATTCATACCATATAAACATCACGTCATTATCTTTCAAACATTTAATAGGTATTAGTACAAGTGATAAGTCCTTTATAAAATTTATTTAGTAACTATATAGTGAAAAAAAATATATGTTCCAAATACATTCTTGGTTTACTTCTAGGTAACCACAACACTCACCTTCTCTTGGTCAACTGAAACCACTTCCTATGATTAATATGAACAAGAAGTGATATTTTTCAATAAAAAGGTTATATTTACTCTGATTATAATACATTCAATGACCCCTCAGTGCATAAAAAATATTTTATGATGAGTTCAATGCTCCCTATAAGCGTGACATGAAATAAAGATGTCATATATGAAGACCACACCAAAATAATCCAGATAGGGATGGAAAATCCTATTTATCAAATCCATGAATATATAAGGTGTTTTCATCAAACCTATGGGAAAAAAGATACTCATATAATCATCACCAACTAAGAAATGTCGTATATGGAATATTTGAAGGTCTAACTTGAACCTAATGATAACTAGATCTCAGGTTGATCTTTCAAAATACCGTTGATCCTCTGATTTAGTTAAAAAGATCATCAATGTGAGGTAAGGGACACTAGTTCTCCACTATAATATAATTTAACTTCTTTTAAAACACACATAGCTTGAGGGTTCCATCTCTTTCCATAGAGAAAAGGAGTAGTGAACCCGATATAGAAGTACTATGCTATATAAAACCAATGGCTTCAAAATCTTCATGTAACCTCTTGAGCCCCTACAACTCAATAGTAGCCATCTTTTTAAGAGGAATCAATACTAGTGAAAATATTGGTTCTATCTGGAAATTAATCTCTAACTCTCTCTTAGAAGATATTCCATAGAATTCATTGAGGGAAACATACCTAAATAGATCAACTATCGAAGGGAACTCAATCCGATGTAGTCCTTGATCATTCATGTTATTACTAATAATCTGGATAGTCACACCACTTATCCCAAGAAGCTATGGTGAAACTCTTATCACCTGGACATCCAACTCACCCTTATGAATATAATTACCACCATATGGATGATATAAAAGACATCCTCCAACTAGAACAATCTACATAGTTAACATTGGAAACCAACAAGTCCATTACAAAAAATAAAATTAAATCATGCAATCTCAAGGAAGAATAGGTCCCACAAGAAATGTTAGCTTCCTACATCATGGGGAATTCCTTGCACTAGTGTACACTCTCAGAATGCATTCCCAAATATCTATGTAGAATCAAAATTCCCTAGGAGTAATCAACATGAAGCCAAAGGGAAACCACAACAGGTAGAGATATGAAAGAATGTGATGTACCTGTATTGAATAAGGAATAAATAGTAGTAGAAGAAACTAGAATATTACCTTCAATAGTAGATGGACCATCACCATTCTCCTCTGGTATAGGATGCACTGAATAGATATTTCCTGATTCTTGTCCCAATGTTTCACCCTGGCTACCTGGAGTGGATCCCCTCTATTGGCGTATTATATTAGAAGTCTAGATTCCATGACCATGACCTACTCCTCTTCCTGTATGACTAGTAGTACTCTAGCTACCTTCCTAGGGAGATGATAATGAACCTACTCTTGAATATGGAGCTTCCATGGATCCCCTTCCACTTCTCACATATGGTAATATCCTATTAAAATGTCATAGATTCCCCAATCTACTGTAGACTCGGCACTCGATGGGCTCTCTGAGAATCTAGGGCTTCTTATGCCCATGATTCCCACACTTGTGACATACCACATAACTATCTATGGGTGTCACAATTACAAAGTTTCTCACTCTAGTAGTCTCAAACCAATGCTTCCAACCACTAGTTGAACCACCACTCTGCCTATTGTTCTTAATCACCCTGGATTACACCATCTTCTTCCCTCATGCTCTGTTCAGTGATAAGATCCTGGTTTACTATATCAGATATGGTTTTCAACTAGAAAAAAATTTCCTTAGAATGAATAGGATTCCTCAGGCCATCGTCAAATCATCTCACTTTAGATGGCTCATCAGCTATGTAGAGAGATGGAAAGTACTGATTCTATATGAAAGGATCATTATAGTTCATAATTTTCAAATAACACTACTATAGGTTCATTAATTCCTTATAAAAATTAAAATTCAGTGTCTTGGTTAAGAAATAATCAAAAAAAGAGGGTCAGAATTTTCAATATGTCACTTGTTGATATTGACCATCCTGATTCATAATATCCCACCATCGCATGGAGAATCCTTGAAGAATATAAGAAGGGAGTTTCACTCTCCTCTCAGAAGTTATCTCAATATTCCTTAACATATACATAACTATCTCATGCTATATATCTGCAAACAATTTTCCTCCCTACACCAAAAAATGGGAAAATGCTATTACTAAAACTCCCACATAATCTCTCCCACAGAAGAGAGTGCAAGGATCCCTAAATCATCTACATAAGCCTCATAAAATCTACTCCATATAGGGTATCATCTCTCACATTAAGAATAGGAAGACGTTCCATAGGGGACACTGGTAGAGGTATAACTGGTGGCTCATCTCCCACCACCTTCAGATCATGGTCATCACCACCCGCCTGGAATACGATTGGAGGAAATCGTGGTGGTATTGGGCTAAAAAATCTTTAAAACCCCATATAAGGTTCAATAATGGAATAATCCACTTATGGAAGAATTGAATAGGAAAAAAACCTTTCTATGTATGAAACACACCCCTCTTCCAACTCAAAGAGTCAATTCTGGGTGATAAGAACATATATATAGAACACAAGAGATGCTACCTTCTTCAAACTACTATAGACTAGATTGGGTCAAGCTCCATGTTTGTTCTTCAATTTCAGTATAAAATTATGATTATATGACAATTTCCTTAAAATGGGTGAACCAAGTGGTTCATCGTTTCCAATCCATAATGGTTGATAAACCTTTTCAACTAAAATGTGGGATCCATTTAATCTATACCATATCAAATTAATGTCCTTGTGACCAATGGTCTATGACTCAATGTGCCATAATTGAATACTTAGGGTTTCTTTGTATCCTGTATAGAATAATATTGTTAAGTAACAACATGAACTTTAGGTATCAATTATGTTTTCTCAAAAATCTCCATAAAATTTTAGTCCATTAATATTTATATCATAGAAGTAACATATAATAGTGTCATGAAGACAACTAACTCATAGTAATTACATGGAATTCATGAAACAAAATTATTCTATATATAATGGAATATGCATGGAATCTAAATTTTCATCATGGTGCCTAAAATGATGCATTGTAAATTCTTCATATTACTCTTCTCATTGGTCCTGGGATAAATGGTAGACATAAATCATTTCAATAATAATAATCACATAGAATTTTTTTTACCCAACAATGGAATCAATTAAATTATTGTAAGCACGATCTAGAATATAGAAATTTCCCTTCAGGGAAATTTTAATTTTCTCTATATATGGGTCAGCTAATCCCAAGCATAGCTTATTACCAAATCTGAATTCATTCCTAATATCCTTACTATTGTCTCAAAAAAGTAATGAAAAAAATAAAGGGGCCTCTAATTCCTCATTATGACACCCCATTCAAAGTGTCACTAAATGGTGCCACGAATCTGGTTGGCCACATGGACTCAAGCGCACCTCCATGTATGCCAAAGGCTACCGACTAGCATTAAGGGATGAGGGTTTTTTCATAGGGAGAATATTCCCTCATTATCATAGTGTAACATAGTGTATTTAATAACAAGTAAATAAGGTAGTAAGTATATAATCAATACAATTAAAAATAATAATATACAATAGATGATACTGTCAAGTATCTACAACCAAAGAAAAATATGTATACATGGAAGCATGTAGTGAATACAGTACATGATATAAAAAAGGTACTAAAAAAATTATTGGTACAAGTATTCTGAGATCCAGCTCGGTCATCCTCCACCACGATCCATCATATTCCATCCATGAAGTTAAACATCTATAAGGGGATTCTTCCCCTAATCTACACCTGCAAGCATGTAGTCATCTCGGTTACCATTGGTGGCTCAGATAGGGTGTGTGATAAAGATAGTATGTCACTACTAAAGACTTATATAAATATAAAATATCTGAATATAACAATATAGTGTGTAGATATAATTATGAAAAATAGTAATAATAATGGTATAATGGTCAGGTCTATTTCTTGAAGGAAAATCAAGCTGACACTACCAGCTTTGGACTATTCTGGAATATCTCTAAACAAGGTTCATGGATGAAATTCCCGATATCACAATTATAAGGGACACCATTCCCAATATCACAGTACTATATGGGAATTCATGACTAGTATCATAGTAAGATTCATCATTCCTAGTATCATAGAAAGGGAATTAAATGCCAAGTATCACAATATATTGTCTCATGCGCAGTATCCCTCGAATAGTGAATGACATGACTGGTATCACATTAGAGGTTATCCATGACAAGTATTAGAATAATAGGTGATTCCATGTCTGTATCATAATTATAATGGGACTCTATGCCCATATCATATCTATTAATGGATTCCAATCCCATATCATATTCATAAACGGGAGGCATTCCCAAGTATATAAATCATAAGGTTCATCATATCAATTTATCATATTTATAAAGGGTTTCTATTCATAAATTCATAAGATATAAGAAGTAATTAAGGATTTATAATGATCAAACAGCTAATTTATAACTCTTTTACATTTAATAATAATAAGGTTGTAATAATTGATACATTTAATTCACATAACACAGACATAACACAAAAAAATTAGTTATTTATAACTGTTAAGGGAACTAGTAGTGCAACACTATTACATCCAACCATTATCAACATAATATCATCATTTAAAATTAAATCTAAACACTCCAATAACTGTTTTAAATATAATTTATTGAAATAAAATTAGGTACGTAAGAGGGGAAACCCGAAGGGATTCATCACTCAGAGGTTAGAAATCTCAATATGAATATAGGTTCTAAAAATTCATTGGATTCCAAGATTGGAAACCAATGTAAGACATATAAAAATTAAGAAAAATTCATTGAGAAATTGGAATGTTGCACCAATCACATATTCTAAAACCCTAAGACACGAAGGGATAAATACTAAACCAACTACCTCAATCCTCATAGTACTATCCCTATCCAGTACCGGTCGTTACTTTATCAAGGATTGGATGAAATATGAATAGTAGATCAATTCCATGAAAATAGAGAATATGATCCTACTTCTAAATAACTCCATCATGGAGAATAGAAATAAAGATTGGATAAATATTAATGAAGAGATTACTCATGTGGATACATCGAGATAAACAGTTCTTAAATCGAGATTTATATCGAGATGTTATTAGAGATCCTATCCTTAGGTAGACGAGATATCAAAATGGGAGGAAAGTCCCACTACATGCTGAAAATGTGAGAAATAAGAAAAAGGGGTGGATTAAATTATATTTAAGTGTAAATGGTAATTTTGGAAAAAAATATTTGGGCCGCATAAATTGGATGCAAAATTTTCCAAATAGTGTGCCAATAATATTTTTCATACTGCATAATGAGGGACCCACCACCATTATGACCACATTGTTTGAGAATCTATGTTCCAATCATGCTGATGGTTCTGCTACAATTTACTGAGATACACACATGGGCATGTGGCCCTTGGAGCACATTTAGTGAAAAATGTGTGCCTTGATTTCTCCTCTTTCTATCCCCTAACAATTAGGGTAAACCATGTTGCCTTCCCCACATGGATTCTTTAACTGTATGGCCATCCTCTTATCCCCAAAAAGTTTTGTTTTATGATCCAAACATCCCCAGAACACCCATGACCTAAGGTATCCAAATTATGTCCAAAATAAATAAATTCCATAAAACTAAAACGATACTTACCTGAGATAAAAATAATTTCCTTAAAATGGATCACCCCCTGGACCTTTGGGGGACTCCACGAACCCTATCAGGAACTTCATAGATAATATTTAGTAAATGGGGCGCACACCAAAGACCACTGGGGGCACCACAGACCCTACCAAGTCTCAAATCCATTATACAAAGATAGTGAGTCATTTCTAGGTCTAATTAGAGATACCTTAAACCCAAATAAAGATCCAACCACAATGTAGGGGATCATACAAACAATGATACAATAAATTATACTAGAAACCACCCTCTAAGGAGGGGATTGTATGCCAAATGATGCCAAAATCCTATTGTATGAGCCTTATAGATAAGGTACCATAACCAATGTATAAAGGTCATGAAAATACCTAAAACCAACCTAGATAAGACATATATTTTAGAGAATCCTGCCCTGGCCTCTCCAGCGGATACACTAACTTTTTCCAAGCTCATACTATCAAGGGAATCTTGATCCACTCATGAGGAGGAAATTCTACATCGTACCCTCGCAGGGATAGACAAAGTGAACTTACTCAACCAATATAGTTGTACAAGTCCTTATCAAGTGACCCACTAACCTCACCTCATGTATCATAAAGCACGCCAAAACCTTACCCACCATCGTGTCCAATGCAGAAAACTACATAAGATAGGATTCTTATGGGCCCCATCCAAGTCCTGAATATAGAGATTAATTAGAGATAAGTATCCAAGGGAATAAGATGTATACCCTGAGTACATGATGGGAATATTTAAACTCTCCCCATCACTTGTCCCCTCTTCTAACATGGAATTTATTTTAATATATACATAGAATGTACCACATTTCACATAGTCTGTACCCCATGTCACATGGCGAGTGAAATCATCTGAATCTATGGGCGTGTCCTCACCCATACTTGGATGGCTAGAAAAGTCATGAAACACGATATTAACCATTGGTACAAGGTGAATATTTCCAACTCAGATACTTCTTTGTGTCCTCAATTTGAGACCCTATTAAAAGCCTCATGCTTGTGTACTTGGTCGTTTACTTCCATACAGTTGTGTCCCAAGAACCGGCTACCCTATTGATGTCTCTTGACCACATGACCTAGCCTCACTAAACTTGGATTACACATTGTACACTCTATTTAGTTCCCAGAATTCATCTTCCCTTAATGGGAAGAACACATGGTGTGTGCTCCAGCACTACGTGATATGTGACAAGGGATTATAAAAGGGAATTTTCTACGAGCATCCCAAAACACCCAGATTTTCACTGAAACCCCAAGATCTACCCCTATAGGATCACTAGAATTTTTAATAGGGATCAAAAAATATAAATCAATCAATGATTGGGGAATACTTATTTAAAACTCATAAATCATTATTCCTTGAGGAGAAACATCAATGTTTTTTGTGGAGATCCACATTTTGAAGCCACTTCACCACAATCCGGAATAGATTTACATCAAGATCAATGGTAGATGGAATTTATTCTCCCCTCAGTTCATCTACCATCCTAGGTATATCACTATCCCTTTATTATGTTTTTTTAAAGGAAACGAAATGGATTTGGGTTAGATTAGCATATTAATTAAATTTTATTTATTTAGTAACCACATCACTCAACACCTCCCCAACAACTAAATATGACTGGGAACAAGATGCCAACAAATTTTATGTCGTTCATAGATATTGTATCCCATTATGAACTCACCCATGGTCTCAGTTTTCCAATACATAAATCCACTCAAGATAAATTCCAATTTTAGGGAAGAAGATTAAATCACATGATAAAATATTTAATATTTTCAATATAATCACTCCAAGGAACTCTAGGCCCAATAAATCCAAACTCACTCAGAAACTTTCTTAAAAAAACATTTCTAAAATTGTTCCAAATTATTACATGGGAAAACCAGACTCCTCACACTCTCTCCAAATTTTTAATTTTCATCCTAAAAAGTGAAATCCCTTGTATATAGTAGAAAAGTATGCTCTCAATAGGATCTCTAATTTTCATGAGAAAGCCAAAGGGTTCAGATGTTCTCTGAAAACATGCACTCAAAGGAAACCACAAAATCAAAATGACACCCAAATTATAGCTCTAATCAAGATAAAAACGTTCAATTAACCATTAATGTGTCTCCAAAAATTTGGAAAGTGTAATACAATAAGCACCTGGTCCATTTTTCCTCTCATGGTCTAGGGGTACACCACCTCACAGATCCAACATAGATGGTTACTTATCCTGGAAGTCTTCATATTCCCTTGGATGAACAGCATCAGTAATATCCATTAATAACACCAACTGTAAGAGAACTAAAATTTTCTCTACTGTCTCTAACAAATACATTAGTGGCACGATGGGCCTCCCAAATGTGGACTCAAATAGTTCTATGCTGGTGGTGGAGTGACAATTTCACCATGCCAACATGAAAATGAAAATTATGTTCTCCAAGACACTAATGGTTCAATAAACAAAGCACAAACACCCCTACGATAGGTGTACTACTGAAGGCGACTAACCTCCTCAACACCTTTGCTCATAACATGACTACTGATTCCTTCATTCCTCGAAAGTATGACGTAATCCCACCCTTGAAAACCCCATAATGAACACGTCCAATGTGTATTCGTCCATAAAATACCTTGTGAACAGAATCTCCTAGTTGTGCCTCCCCACCTTACAAAACAATTGGAGGAGTAACCACAATTAACAAGATGTATGTAATTCCATCCTAATGTGTCTCACATGGAACTATAATTTCGAGCACTCAATGGTTCCAATGAACAACAAAATAAATCCAATGCATACACATTAGGTCTTAATTGGCCCTATAACTAAAAAACTCTAACTACACCATACCTCACAAAGCTCCATGAGAGTCAACTGATATGCTATCACACATATCAGGGATATACTTGGGTTCTAGTCTATAGACCATACAAACCATGATGGGGAGCTAAACTATTAACACCATCAAGTAGACATCATCAACAACACCAGTAAAGTAGGAAACCAAAATCTCATAGCACTACGACTACAAATATTATTCTATTTGTCTGATAAAAGTCTGCTCTATCCACACACGCATGAGCTTGTAATTGTCGTCTAGGCGTTATTCCTTAAAGAGTAAACACCATCCCAAACTTCAGAAAAATCACCACACCAAATATTGGAATTCATCTTATCATGGATGGTAGACAACCAATCTACTCTAAAGAAACATCGTAGGACCTCACACTTCCACTATAGAAAGATTATTTGTGAGGAAATCTCCTCTTAGTGTTATGGTTTCCATTGGTAAATGAGTAATGGTGTGAAAATGATACAAATGATAATTGAGTTAATTGTTAATATGGAATAAGGGAGTTTTTGTTATATGGTTAGTGTGTTAATTCATGTAAAATGAATAACATGTTAAATGTGTAAAATCTTGTGAAGTGATAAATGTTCTAAATGGGATAATGTATTGTAATTTATGCGAATGGGCTAATATATGGGAATCGATGAATATATATAATTGTAAAAGGATTTAAGATGAACTTTCTATTGATTTTATTAGTAATTTTAGATGTTTTTTTATTTCTTGACTATGGTTGAGAAATGGTATATGGGATAAATAGTTTTATAAGCATGTGCACATGGCTTGGTGGTATGTGAGATATTTACATGAGGTTCTATGCCCATGGTTCACGCTAGACTAAAGCTCTAAACCCCACCCCTAGATTTCACTAGTTAGGGAGTCTTACTGAGGCTATATTCCCCTAATGGATGCATTGGATGAGGCTACCTGGGCAAATTCTCCAAGGTAAGTGTGATAGACTACCTAGACTAATGCTACAAGGTATGTTTTTTTTTAATAAAATGCTTACCTCTAGTGAGAAAGGGAACTTGACTTATTCTCTTATGCATAATAATTGACTATCTTGGGCTATTGTATAAATGATGTAAATGCATGAACCATCTAAAATATAATGAGAGTCAATCAGGTGAATAATGTTAACTAATTATTATTAGATAGTTTGCGATTAGTTAACATCTCTTGTGGTTAAAAGTGTGTGTAACCCCTTGAAACTTGGCTTAGATTCCAAGTGTGATCTGTTCTGGTCTTGTTAATAAAATTACCCAATAGAATTTAATGGGTAAAATTAATATTAGTTACCTTTTTAATATTTATCTTGTCACATTTTTTATTTATTTCATTTGTTACCTTCATAGAGCTTTTTACAAACTAGCTATTTCTATTGAACCTGTTGGTGGTATCCTGCTGATTTGTTTTCACACCCTTCTCAGGTTGCGATGACACTTGGGTACCCAAATAGATGATACTTTTTTAGGTATATGTTCAAGACATGGACCTAGTGTTTGGTTGTTCATGGGATGACGGGTTTGAGCTTGGGAGCTCATGTCCGGGTTGGGAGAAATTCCTGGGTTCTGAATATTTTAATAGTTATTCTCTTGTATTATATTATATGAATTCATGACATATAGTGTACTCTTTAGATATTTTTATTGCATGTGAAATTGGTCACATATTGTTTTTTTCATGTGTTGTTCATTTATTGTTCTTTTTAGTTGTTTCATTTGTCGATGTTACTTATTTTGTGTCTTCAATCTCATAAGAGGATATAGTCTCCCAATGTGTTTTTTGCATCTTGCTTCTAGTCAGTAGTCTCTAGCATACGAGGAAGTGTGCATGAGTCATGTGACGACCTGAATTAGGGAACCAATTATAGTGGCTTTTGGGTTAGGGATGTTACAAAGTTGAATCAGAATAGGTCGTCTTTTGTATTACAATTTGGTAATGGTAGGAAAGAATTTGATCTTTTCTAGACACGTTAATGAGCTCGTTCTTGGATCCCTCCATCCCCACATATGAGGGAAACAATAAGTTTTTAGGGGTGGGAAATGATGTTTTGTTTTTTTACATTTACAGTTGGATGATATTTCTACCTTGGTTGGTTTACTTGGATGTGATGTTACTAATTTATGAGTTTTTACCTCTTGGACCTACATAGAAAGATAGGCCTTGTGAGTCCATTCATCATTCTATTAACAAATGATTGATAAGCCATTTGTATGTTGCATGTGATTGACTTGTGAATGAAATAATGATAATCCAAATGGATATAAAAATTAAAATTGAAAGAAATGAAGGGTGTTCAAATGTGGGTTAAAATAGTTTTAAGAAATATAAATCCATAGGTTTGGTAAAGGGTAAATTTTTGGAAATGAAATTTTGAATAAATCCAGTGTTTTAAAATTATTGGCTAGAAAAAAGGATTTTGAATGTGTAAATGATTATGTTTTGAAAATAAAATGTTTTGAAAAGTGAAACTTTGGGTTTAAATGGTAATAATTAATTAATAATGGAAAATTGATTATAGTGTAAATTTTTAGGGACACCAGTGGTGGTTATCCATTATGTTGGTTACTAACCATATTTAAGTGAATTTTGGGTAGTGAGAGTTCAATAGTTATGAGACCATAGGTTATGAGATGTGAGACACTGACGAGTCAAGTGTTCTCGTTAAAGAAATAGTTTTTGTAATTTCCTTTTCTATGATGTGACCTTGAAGTTTTGAAGTGGCATCAATTAATGTGAATTTGGTGACTTTTATGGATTGAGACATTCTGAGTTCTGTTCAGAACCTAGGGTTAGTGATTTGTTTGAGGTGTTAGTATACAAGTGAGAGAATATTTAGTATGGAATGAGGATAAATGGTTGTTTTGTGTGTTATACGCAGTGTGTTTGGAATGGTGGTTAGACAATTATCATGAACAATCAGTTTTTTAAGGTTTCATAGGGATTATAAATAGATCCATTATCCTTTTATTGGTGTGTCTCTTATTTCGGGGGTTGGTATCGATTGGATTTTTAGAATTACCTACAAAGAAGTTTGGTTGGGGTTTCGATTCTTTTGGGTGCATGTGGCACTAGTAGATGTTTTTTAACATTGGAAGCGGAACACAGAGTGTGTTTACTATTGTGGGATTAACATAGAGAGCTAAGATTAAACATTATTGGTTTTAGGATATGTGGCTTGAGTTGTCGTTGTGAGTTGACAGTCTTGAGAAAAAAGGGTAGCCTCAAGGGTGTTTAGTCCAATTTGGTAAGTTCCATGGAATGTGAAGCATTGGTATTTGATTATAGGTGAAACCGATGTAAGGTTGGTGCCATCATATTTTTTTGTAAAAGATAAAAGTTATGCCTTCAACTCACCTTAGGGAAGCACTTGGGTATGCATGTTTGGTCATAAGGGTGGTTGTGAAGGGATGGATAGTTCAGATACCTGACCCATTTGTTTCGATTGAGTAGATGTGGAAGGAAATGCTGGTGTTTTGTGTATGTGTAAATGGTAATTAGAATGAGGATGGGTGCATTCATTTTGGAGGACACCTGAGGTTAAGGTGGTCACACATTTGTGATCTTTATAGGAATGGTTTGGTTGTTACCTGATATGTTAAGAATTCCCTGGGCCTGATGAGTTCGGTTGATTAGGTGGCATGATCAGTTGTGTGAAAAAATGACTGGGCCTATCTTGGGTGGTGTACAACTCATGTGAGATAGAGTTTTGTTCTGTGTGTGGTCACAGGAGAGTGTGAATCCTTGATGGTCCCTATTAAAATCATGTGATGGGAACAAGTTAGACATGCACAATAACATTTGAATATGTGTTCAGGTAGGATGGATGTAAGTGCATGCGTTTTCAATAGAATTAAAGTATATAAACACTAGATTTATAAGAAACAATTTGGTTTTAGACAGGTGTAATGGATTGTTTTGCATCAGTTTTGATCCATGTAACCATAGAAGAAGAACTCTATTGGGGTGATGATAAAGGTTCCTAGAGGAATATTGGGTCACGACTTCTTAGCAGAGGGTCATGAGGTGGTAGTGAGTTTATTTGGACATTCCAATTGAGATTTTGTGTCTTAGTGTTGATGAGACATTTGAAGGAAAGGAATCCTGATATCTTTTCCAAATAGAGGTGTCTTTTAGGTGAGAAAATATGGTGGTGGTGGATAGTTGTGGAGGTGTTCTTAAACAACATCTTAGCATATATTTTCCAGTGAATATCATTCCAATAACCTTGAAATAATCCCTGTAACGCTATGAGAGATTTTGCATTGCACCTTTCTCCCTAAACATGTTTTGGATGGGATTGGATCCTCTTGGAGGATACACTCAAGGATCGGTATGTGTGTGGGATTGATATGGTGGGGTATTACCCCATCATACGGCAGTGAGATAGGCCCTAGAGATGGACCGGAGGTCAATGAATTCTATAGTTGTCCTTCTCGGAATCTGGGAACAAGTAATGAATGATATTGTTTTTTTATTTTAGTGGAACCTAGATGGAAATGAAAATGTTTTGTTGTTCAGTTTGGATTGATCAGGAGTCTTGGAGGTTGAAATTTTCTTTAAGGAAAGTGCATACAATGACACTTCTAAAGTAGGGAGAATTATTCTATATAATGATTGTGTGGATGAAGTTATGAAGTGGATGTGGTAGAATCGAGATACCAATGGGAAACATGTGAGGTTTATGTTTTGGGTTCCTTGGGGAAAACCAGGTAGCGCGTGGATGTGATGGTCTATTGAGTTGAATGATGGATTTTGGATTTTTCTAGTTCAAATTGTAATTGGAGTAGTCATGTCAGATATGTGCTAAGGCGTTTTGTAGATAACGGAAATAGTTTTAAGTGTAGCGAATGTTGTGGTTGTGGAGTTTAACGGACATTGGGGATGACTTTGGTAGGTGTGGGTAGATGATAGTGGTAAAGGTTAAGTTCAAAGGTGACGTAGCCTAGTAAATTACAGACATACCAATAGTGGTATCGGGGAATCAATGGACTGAGTTGACTGAGGTTGGCCTGACATGACTGGTAAAAATAAACATATGTGGTGATATGAAAGTAACCAATAGTTTAAATTGGATGAATAGTCATGTTTTAATAATGGTATAGGCTCTGAGGAAGAAGTGTGTTATCCGTAAATGAGTATGGATGGTGGATGTGTCCAATCAATGTGGTTTTAATGGAAGGTATGGATGCAATGTTGGATGTATTACTTGTGGATGTTTTGTTATGGTGAGTTTGAAAACATGATGGGTAAGATTTGAATGTAGAGTTAAAGTTATTTTGGTCTCTTTTTTGACAATGGACTTGAAAAATATAGGAATAAGGGGTTTGATAGGTGTATGTGTATGATAAAAATCACCATAGTTGGAAAGAAGCCTTATAAAGATATATTCATCAGTAGTAGTTGAATGGAATTGGGTTTCATCCATCTTAGTACGTGGTTTTTGCGATGGGTGTTGGCTCAGGTTTTGACCAGTTGAGTGCCTTGAGATGAATAGTATGTTTGATATGTGCTTCTAGGATGTTCAAAAATAAAATGAGGTTGTTGGGCCTCAGGATATGGACCTAGTAAGGTTGTTATATGTGGTTAAAATCTGGACGTTTCTTCTAGTGATATCAATCTTAGATCAGCATTAGAACCTCAAAATAATTTTGGTGAGTAGGTGCCCAGCAATATGGGTTATGAATTGTGAAGAGGATCATATCGATATTTTTTTGATTAGTTTTTCTAGGATAATGTAGATCCTAGTCAGTATCCTTTTGTTTGATGGTTCATTGGTGTTAGATAAAACTTTATCTTTTGAATGGTTTGGGTAATGATGGGTTGAAGTGGATGTGTACTCAAGGAGTATCTGGTTGTGATTGTGGAACTCGGTGATGGAAATGTTTTTGGGGTAGGATTGTTTCCTTGGTCCAATCATTATTACAACATGGCCAAGTTTTGGGGGAAAATCATTAGGTGAAGGCTTACCAGGGGGTTTTACACTAACCTTTTGTGTTCAATGACCTTGTAATGTTCGAAGATTCAGCTCAAGGATGAGATGTTATAATGTGGGGAGGTTGTAAGATACTGATCTTTTGTGAAAGTGTGCCTTTGTTAAATTTTTTGATAAACTCTATTTTGTGTGGGTGAAGTGGTTCATGTGTGTATAGGGAGTTTTGGGAGTGTTTTGGTGGTGTTTTGGGAGTGTGGGACACAAAAATGGGATAAAAGCATCCAAAATTTCATAGTTCATGGTTGGCACACGGTTTTTGAAAACCGTGCACCAAGCCCAGGAAAACATGTGACTTGGAATTCCATCTCATAGATGGCTAGTGCACGGTTACCACACAATTTTCCAAACATTGTGGGTTCCCCCAGGAAACCATGTAGCATGGATCCTCTTTTAATGAGGTAGCCACATGATTGGTTCACAGATGGTTTGCCTTTGATTCTTGGGCATTTGGAGTCTGTTTCGGTAAGAATTTAAGATCCACGTGAGTCTAACGTTTCTCTTTGATCCAATTTCTCAATTAAGGAATGCCAGATATCTCCTCTTATTATTAATCCCTAATATATTAACATTTCTAGTGGATTTTAGGATTGGTATTTAGCTGGTTTCTGGGTCTGAATCAGGGTTGGAGATTAAGAAATAATTCATCAACGGGCATGAGTAAGGTGGTCTTAATGATTTTTCCCAAAGTCTTGTTGTGTTATATTTGTATGTTGTTATTATATTTTTATTTCATGATGTTTTTTCATGTATTTGGATAGGGAATGTTTTTTGGACATTGTATTGATGTGTGAGACCCTTCACAGAACACGTTGGGTTCATCAATGATGTGAGACTGAACCAAGAGCCACCAATGGCAGAAGCCAAACCATTGTGATTGCTGAAAAAAATTATTAAAACTTGAGGTATTGGTAATATATGTTTAAATGGGTAGTAAAATGTTAATTGACGTATAGGTAAAGGTAATGGATTGATTGAAAAAATTTATAACTTTTCCTTTGAAAATAATTTATAGCATTAGAAAGGATTTTTATGGTATGTTTGTGGCTTTGAAATGATCTTAGCTTTTTTGACATAATATTATGTATTAAATTGGGATATTTTACTAAATGAGGTGTAGACCTCAAAGTGATTCAAAATTGGGTTTTTTTAGATATTTAAAATTAATTTTGAAATGGGGACATGGATCCCTTTTTCTGAAAATGGATTAATAGTTGTTTTCTTATTGTTGAAATGGAAATAAAATACTTTGTGTATGTTTTAATTTTCAAAGAGTAAGACCCGTGTTCTAAAGGATGACTTAAATATGATTTCAAATAAGTATTTGAATTTTATTTTAGGCCATCATGTGGTTTTATGGGGATGATGGGACCATAGAAATTTAATTCAGTCTATGGGATAGTAAGATAGGACCCATGATAATTATGTTAGTATGTTAACATCGTGTTGATATTCACCAAATGTTGAATGTACATAGTTTATGGGATTACATTCATGGGTTTTATAAATAATGGTACAAGTGTTTGATTGTTATGGTTTTTGTTGGTAAATGTGAAATGGTGTTTACATGAGTTTAATTTTAATTGTGTTAATTGAGAATATGAAATAAGGGTGTATTTGGTATAAGTTAAGTGAGATAATTCATGTGAAATAAATAACATGTTAAGTGGGTAAATGCATTTAATGTGATAAATGTGCTAAATTTTCTAATCTTTGGTAATTTAAAAGAATTGGATAATGTGTGGGAAATGATTAATATATTTAAGGGGATAAGGTGTGAAGATGGCTTATCTATTTATTGTATTATGAATGGGAATGTTATGTTATTGTTTAACTATAGTTGAGAAATGTTATATGTGATAAATGGTTAAATAATCATGTGCACATGGCTTGGTGGTATTTGGGCTATTGACTTTAGTTTCAACATCCATAGGTTGGGTTGGACTAAGGGTATAGACCCCGTCGCTATAGTTAATAGGTTAGGGAGTCAGACTAGGTATTTATTCCCTTAATGGAAGCATTGGATGAGACTACCTAGATAGATTCTATAAGTTAATTGTAAAAGAATAATTGGATTGATTATCCATGGTAAGTTTTTGTGGTTTTTAATGATATGTTTGTCCCTAGTTAGATATGTAACTTTACTTATTACCTTATTCATAGTAACTTTCCAACATTGGTTATAGTATAAATGATGTAAATTCCAAAACCATGGAACAAATGATGAGAGTAAATAAAGTGAATATTGTTAGATAATTATTATGTGATAGTTTTTGATTAGTTCACACCCCTTCTGGTTCAAACTATGTGTAACACCTTGATCTTTGGATTAGATTCCTAGTGTGATGGGTGCTGGTCTTGTTGATTAGTTTCCTCTAGAGAACTTAATGGGTAAACTGAATATTATATACTGCTTAATTTTTTCCATGATTATTTTTTAATTTATTTCACTTGTTACATACACACACCATTGTATAGACTGGATATTTCTTTAGACACTATTGGTGGTGGACTACTCATTTTTACTCACACCCTGCTCGAGCCACCATGGAACATGGGACTCGAGAAGATGCTACTTGTTTTCAGGTACATGTCCATGACAAGGACCTTGTGTTTTGATGTAAATAGGATGATGGGTTAGACCTCGGGAGGTCCGTACTAGGTTAGGACTCAGGTCCGAGTTCAAAGTCTTTTGATAGTTCTGTTCTTGGTTTATGTTGTGTCACTTATTGACATAAAGTATACTATTTAGATTTTTTATAGCATTTGTACTTGGATATATATTGGTTTTTGTCATATTTTGATCATTTATTATTCTTGATGGTTATTATATCTATTAATGCTAATTTTTTTGTGGGTTCACTCTAATAAATGGGAATTTTATCCTAATGTTTTTTCCTAAACCCACGTGGTTAGTCAGCAGCACCTTGCATACGGGGAGATGTGCCTGAGTTCATGTGATGAACCGGCTCAGGGAACCAGTTATAGTGTCTTCTGGGTTAGGGACCTTATATTTTAATATTTAGTATATCATGAATAAATAATGAATATTCCTTCATCACTTTTTGATAAAAACCTATCCAAATTCTCTGTTGTGTTGAGTATGGAGACTTTACGGCCAAAAACATGAAATTAATTAACCTTTTATTTTCATGAATTCTATAAATCATAGGATTTTTTATTAAAAATTACTCTAATGTGATCTGCATTGATAATATAACAAGTTTTATTCACAATATATTTAAAAAAGTAAATAGGTAAATCATACTCATTTACCATGTTCTGGTAAATCTTTTGAAGATGTTTTTCATTATTTTTAGTAGACTAATTTGTTGTGGGGTCCTAATATTAGGAATATTTTGAGTGTATCCATTTTTTTAGAATAAATATTCAATGTATTGATTTTCGAGTACATTTATATGATCACTTCATAATGTTTTAATAGTAATTCCACTAAGGTATTCCACATATTTTCAATGTTCTTAAAAATAGTAACAAGATACACTTTTGGGAACTATAAATAATACCCAGGTGTATCTAAAAAATTCAACAACTAGAATATAATCATAATTCATCCCAATTAATCTAGAAAATATATAATTTCAAAAAAATTCCTCGTGAGCAAACTCTAGGGGTTGATAATTTGAAACATATTTCCTTGGATTTAAAGAGATCTTATGATTTTTCCCTTTTTACATGGGTTATAGACTTTGTCTTTTGGGAATTATAATTTATGTAGTTCCTTAACAATTCCATTTCTACATAGATTCTTATGTGATTGATTATTTTAGTGTCCAAATATCCTATTAAATATCCAAGATTCATTATTAAAGGCACTCAAAAAATATATTTTAGGAAAATAATAAATCTAAGTAAACAATATGAACATTATCATTATGAAAAACATTAAAAATTAAAACATTTTCAAAATAATATATTTTATAAGAATTAATCTTAAATGTCAAATGATAATAGTCATTACACTATTTTAATATTCCAATAATATTATATTTTAAAAAATATATAAACAAAACCATTCTAAATTAATACAGTACTAGAATTATCAATTTAAATGAGACAAATTATAATTACATTGGAATCGCCAACAAAAGTTACATGTCCACTATCCTCCTTGATAAGAATATTAAATCATGAGTAGTCCACATTAAAGTGTATTGAACATCCACTTTAAAGTTACTATAATTGTTTATTGGTACCCACCAAGTAGTTTTCTTTTAGAAAAATTAAACCAAAAATGATTTTGGTACCCTTATTTTCTTGGGTCAATAAATGTCCGTAATATAATATTTAGAAATAGAAATTTTTTTAGTCAGTTCACTATAAATATAACTTTTAATTATTTTAATGAAAACGTCATTGGGTCCATAAAAATTATAATTTTTTATAGAGTTGGAATAGCTTGACCTAGAAGAAAATTAATTCATACAACGATTGCTTTGACCAAGCTAGTAACAAATCCCAGTGGTATACATGGGTGTGGTTTTTTACCAATGATTACTATAAGGTTTTATATTCAATTTTTAAACATATTTATATCCGTTTTTAGTTTCTCATTTGACATATTGAGTTCATTATATACTTTTAATAATTGATAATTCCTGAACTTTTCTACATGATATTTAGATTTAAAATTACATGAAAAAACATATTTTATCTTTACATATTTATATTTATCCATAATTTCATTAAATATATCATTATTTATATTATTGTACTAAAATAAAACTTCAGAGCTGATTTTTTTCATCATTATTTTCATTTTCAAAAAAAATTGAAATATGAACATGTGATGCAGTAATAATATTTGATATCTTTTATGTTTTTTCATGAAACACGAGTGACTCCTCTCATTATTATCATATCTGCTTGAGTGAGTGTCACTAGAACAATACTTATAGTTTCTCCATGTGTCTTTCATATTCTTCTTTGTAGATTTTACTTTATCCTCATATATTTTATTATACATTTTTATTTTACATTCATCCATGATGTATCCTTTTATTTTATATTCATAAAAGGTCAGATCACTATATTTATTATCCTTTTTCTGATTCCCCATTCTGTCATACATTTATCCATATTTTTTTTCTTGTATAATCTATTATTCTTATATAATATATTAAACCACATGTCAAGGTGATCTATTTCATCATTACTATTAGATGATGATTCATCATCCCTGAAAATATCTTATTTAGTTTTTTCTTTTAACATTGACTTAGAAGTATTGAATTATACCAACTTTATCTTGGGTTTATATTCTTATTATTCATTCACTTTCTATTCCTACTCATAGACCATGAGCTTTTCAATAAGTTAATTAACTTTTATTTTACTTATTTCACATGATTATCTGGTAGAAATAGTGTTTCCTCTCCACCTATTAGGTAGACATATCAGAAGTCACATCACTTGATAATTATATTCGGCTATATTCCCAAGTGAAATCTTTGTGTTCATAATCTCATTAAACCTGATATACATATCAAAAATCTCATTAGGATTCACCTTTAATGTATTTTATTTAATAGTATATTTATTTAAACAAATCTCTTTGACATTGGATGTTCCTTCCTGAGATATAGCAAGAGTTTCTCATATTTCAAATGTAGTAGAACTAACAGATATTCTATTAAACTCATCATCACCAAAAGCATAATATTTAAAATTCAAGGATTTATAATTACATTCAAATTAGTATTTAGTAGAATTCCTCCATTAAAATATAGTATCTTTGTGTTTTTCATAATTTTCCTTGATTATGGTCCAAATATCAAATACAATTCGTTCAATATAGATTTTCATTTTTTTCTTTCATAGAGTATAAATCATTCAATAAAAATAAGCAGGCCCATTACTGGTCATTCACACTACTCTATTTTTATCTATAAAGACATAAATTTTAAAATAAAATAAATATTTGATTTTTTTTTCGTAAAACTAGATCATTTTAAAAATTTATTTCAAATCATATGATTCCAAATGTTAGTCTAATTATAAAATTCTAGAGGGGGTAAATTGAGTTTCCAATTAATATTTATATTAATAATCATTTAAAACTAAATCACACATTTTACTTTAAATAACTAGTTAACTAATATAGTATAAATATATAACTAGTTCTTTCAAAATGCTTCTCAATAATTTGACAAAAACATTGTAAAAATATATTTAAAACACTTTTATATTTTAAAATAGATTTATTGGTTTTAAACAACATATATAAAACACTTATTAATGATAACTACAAAAGTAATGTTTTTTTATATTATAGTTTTCAAAATGAATACTGGTTGTTTCAAATAGAAAAAATAAAACAAGAAAACCAAAAAAAAAGATTAAATACAATATGTTTTTTCTCAAATTAAGAGCTAGCTCCCTCCACATGGAAATTACTTGTTACCAAAGAGTTAATTAAAGAATAAATAGATCTATATCCTATATCATATTTTATAGAAACTCGTAAGGATATCCAAAATTCACATAGCATCTCCCATATCTCTACGTGGGAGTACATATGTTACATAATGTATAAGAGAGTTTATAGCACCCTCCATTATAATAAAAGAGTTTTTGTTAAAAAACATTGAATAGATTATAAAAAACCACTTGTAAAATAAGCTACAAAAAATCGAAAATAATAGAAAGTGAGATTATTTGATGCAACTTAGTATGATCAACTTTGGTTGATCGTCTATCCTAATATTTTCAATTTATGAATATCAAATGATTTTTCTTAAATATTTTTTTGAAAACAGAGTGTCATATTTTTTTTGAGAAAGTCTTATGTATATAAGTATGCCTCTCTAGAACAAGTATATTCTCTATGATTCACTATATTCATCACCACTATCATTTACAATTTTTCAGTGAGTGTTTCTTCTAATGAAATTAAACTCCATCTCCACAGTAACCGTTTTATTACATTCATTTTTTTATAATTTCACTTAATCTATAACTAATTATTTGAAATACAATAACCATAAATTTTAAAGTACTAAACTACTTATGTTATACATGGTCACTTGTGTTCACATAAATCATGGTTACTTTTTCTCACGGTCATATTGCATGACCAATTGGAATGGTTACATAGAAAAGTCATTTGGAAATGTTACATAGCACGGTCACTTGGCATGGTAAATATTTTTCCACATGAAGTCACTCCTTTTCAACATGTAGTAACTTAACATTGTCTCCAATTCACTTGATTTTTATATGTGGTGGGTTCATCTATTCATGTGATAGATTCATGACTTCATGTAGTATCTTCTTTTCATTACATGGTAGCATCATTACTTTCAATGTTCACCTATTTACTTTGTGTGTTAAGTTAATCAGTTCATGTGTTAGGTTCCATCATATAGTCACTATAATAAATACACATGATTGGTTCAATGATTATAGAAAATATAATCACCTATCACACAATACATTGATTGTTCATGTGGTAGGTTGAATCCTTCAGGAGGTATGTTCAGTACACATGTTATCACTGAAACATCAAATCATGATCAGTTCATGATAGGGATATAATTTTATCATCTAACACATAGTTAGTTGATTGTACATGATGTCAGTTGGAGTACATCATGTTTCCACTTCCCCTCTATCACATGAACAATATGGTAAGTTCAATTTCATTAAATATTAGGTATTTTATACTTGTGGAAATTTGTAATGGTAGGATTAATATTGACCAACTTTTATAATTTCTGTAAGAATATAGTTCAGTATCATAAAACAAAAAATTTATTAAAAATATTCTAAATATGATTTAGGATCACTAAAATATTAATTTTCTTGTCTTGGATAGAAAAAAAACATTACAAATATAGTATTTTTTTGGTTTTATAATTTAATCCCATTTATAGGTATCCATTCTTCATTCAAATGAGGCCAAGAAGAACCCCTTTTTTCAATTCTTTCTCACTTTCTTAACCATCAATCCATGGAAAACATGATGATTTATTTTGGTGATTTCAGTGAGTCTCAAATCTTATCTCTCAATTTTATTCCTCTTCTCATCCCTTATCTGATTCTTATGGTATGGGGTTAGTTATTTGATGTTTATTCCACTCGGTCTTTGTGAAATTAGTTGTGCATGAAGGTTATTATTCTTTTCTAGTTCAGTGTTAACCCCTAGGTATATGTTCATTGGGTACGGTTGTCACAAACCATCCCACTAGGGCACGTTCCATTGCTCTCCAAGCCAACCACCAATAAGCCAGGGGATAGGGACTAGCACCGAGTAGGAATATCAATTACATGGGAGGCCTTAGCCTAAGTACATGCACACACACATATCTCCAAACCAATAAAATGAAGAAATGTAAAACAACTGAACAACCATTCATCCATACATTTGAATCCCACAACCATATTAACAATGTAACAGAATGTAAATAGGGCCAAACACTGCCCACCAAAGTGTGTTTAAAAAAAGTATAGTCTGAATGTAAAAAAGTGACTGTTGTTAGAATATGGTGGGATCACAATTCGGTTGGTTTAGTCTCACTAAGAATCGTCTGGTTCTGGTCCATCAAGGACTCTGTCAAAAGGTTTGTCATCTACACAAGACCCCACAAGTGTGGGAAGAGACCGTGTAAGGGTGTGTATAATAATACCTAGTAGGACACCCCAAAACCACAAAGCGTACAAAAAATGATATAGTGTCATCTCAGCACATGAACATGTCTAAAACAATTATAACAATAATATCTAGATATACTCAACAAAGTTGGCTGTATAAAGGTAAATCTCAATCGTAGTATTTTAACCAAGGATTCCATATAAAATATTCCATATACCACTCATCCATGAGAACATAATCTTGATTATGATAGCACTGATGACATCCATCCAAGACACAATGCATTTCAGGTCTTTCTATTTAGATTACATGATGAAGTACTGAATAGATATGATACACCGATGAGGATAACTCTTAAGGCCTTGGGGTATACAAACAACTCAATCTGTATTAAGCCTCTAAGTAGAGGATCTGGTCCTGTGTAGTGTCGGTGATGATGATGCATAGAAATCCAATTAGGTCTTGAATATGAATATAGAATCCCACTCCAGGCCTCATGGAAGGATTCCAAAAAACTCTACCAAAGAAGTCCTAATGAATGGATTGTTATTCTATTTTTAGGATGAAATTCCATAATAACCTACTGGGAAAGGATACGAAAAACACACCATAATGAAGCTTCTGTAAGAAATAGAGGACGTGGGATCCCATCCTTGTTTTATAAAAAAAATGGCATGTATAAGGGGTCACACATCGTGTCCCTTGACCACAGGTCCTACACATGTAAACGGCTCTTGTCTCATTCCCATTCCCATGTAATAGTAAATGTCATGTTGGTTTCCCATGTATATTGTGCATGTACTAGTACACGGCTTATCCTGTGTGCTTGTCTAGGCCATGCCCATGTAGACGAGTACACGGAGTTCTCCAACTCGTGTACCCCAACCCGTGTATATGTACCCTCCATGGTACATGTCAAGCCATTGGGGAGAGGCCACATCCCATGTTATAGGGTCACACAACGTGTTATAGTTATCTTTTTCTAAAACCCTAGTTACCACTTGGAGGGTCCCACATGGTGTGTGGCTCAGACTTACACGCCATGTAGCGTAGGAATTTTGTGAAACTCATATCCAGTTTATGTATCCTTAGTCATTCCCATGACCTTTGATCTGAAAATATCCTCACTATGAGATCATGAATCAAGCCCTGTAGAGCCATTCCATCATCGAACAACATGATTAGTCCCTTCGATTCATTCTTAAAATGAGATCCTTTGAAATTCATTGTGAACTCCAAATAAAATGAAATCTGGTTTCCAAAAGCAATGGATTTACTACATCTTCTATCATCACATGACATTCATGTTGTTTTGATCCTAGATATACGATATCATTTCATTTCACTAGGAAATGGGCGAACAATGATCTATTCATCAGGATATCTCGAACCATGGTCTAAACAAAGTATACCAACATTGAAAAAAGAATCTGGGAGAAATGAACAACCATAAACATGAGGAATGAACATCATGAAATGTTCATTTTTTCCTCGATCCATTTTCATTATAATAACAATGAGGAATCAATAATTACATAATCATTCTCCTGATAAAATCCTTAAAAATAAACCCATCCCACAATACTATAGATCCATGAATTAATCAGTTGGACAAATTGATTCTTGTTTGTCTTATAAATTAATAATAGGAAAATAATCCAATCAAAACAACTATCCTTCCTCAATTTGGATAAATTTTTGAGGAATAATGGAGGTGTGATGTGGTCCATGGAAATATCCTTTGATTTAATCTCACACTACTCATCGATCCTTGATTCAATCATTATACATTAATAGAATCTCATTCCACACTCTCCAATGTCTCTCCATCTATTTGACAGGTTATGTGGATAACCCTAAAAATATTCCAAAATCATGTATTCAGTGAAGAAACTTTGTCGTAGAATCACCAAATAAATAAAATAATTATTTTATTTTATTTTATTAATTTCATGCCTATGAAAATGTTTCATCAAAATCACCATGCCAAATAAGGTTAATTTTCAGCTGCGGTAAATCCATCATTCTAAACTCAATGGTGCCCTCAAATTTCTGATCCAAGCCCCCATTTATAATTTAATCCACTTTTCTGGAAAAACTACATGCATATGCTATTTAAAATAATTAATATATTTTATTCATTTAATCCAAGAACATTGGGCCTCATAATAATAAATTATCTCAGTGCCTCATCTTCAAATTAATCCATATAAAATAAAATAATAATAATACATGAAAAATAAGATTAAATAAATTATCCCCACCTTGGGGATTTACATCTTGAAAATCAAAAACAAGGGCTACAAACATAGATTTGGGTACAGAGCCCAAATCTGAGTCTATAACACCCATGTGTTCTCTTGAAGATTCTTATGCATCGACCAAAAATGTACGAAAGGAATTGATTTCCCATGAAGGATCATCTTCTACCAATCCTCAATATCTACTAGTTACTCATCAAATGTTTTCTATCATCGATGTTCAGCTCACCCATATCGTTGAAATGTGAGGGTTCATGAATATACCTCCTCAACTATGAGATGGGAAAAAAAATTTGTAAATATTATAATGGTATAGGTAGAGACAAGAAGTATGACACCATGCTAACTTCATGTAATATCTGAAATGGGAAAATAATCCTCAGAAATAGCTTTCATCCATAGAAAAACCTCTATAAACCAAATCGAAGTGAAACCCATAGGAATACATGGTCTCCCTCCTTGAACTCCAAATGCCTTCCTCATCAATCATCATAAGACTTATGATGCCTCTGTTCATTCCCCATCCCCTCCAAAATTATTTCAACCTTCATAACAGTATCTTTCACCAACTTTGGATCAATGACAACCAACTCTCCTAGGTCAGTCCAGTAAGGTGGTAACCTATAAGGTTTCATGTATAAATACATAAATGGTGACATACCAATAGTGGAATGGTAGATTTTTTTACACAAATTAAAAAGGTGGTAGGAAAACTTACCCACTATAGACAAATTCCAATATGAAAGATCATAGCATGACATCCAAAACAAAAATGGTATGCTCAGTCTGGCCATCATTTTTGGGGTGAAATGTTGTTCTCAAGCATAACTGATTCCCAAAATTATCCTACAATACCTTCCAAAACTAAATGGTGATGCGATAATCATGGTTAGAAACAATAATTAATGGAATTACATGGATTCATACTATATTCTTTAGGAAGATGTCTCATAAACCCTGTACTAAACTGTGCTCCCAAATTTATAAGAAGCGGGGTTACTTGGTGAGTCATTCTACCATCACCTAGATGGAATAGTGTTCCCTATACTTTTATGGTAATCCCATCATGAAGTCCTTGGATATCCAATATCACCTCCATTCTAGTAATTCAATAGGTTGAGCAAAACCAGCTAGATCATGGTGATTAGCCATAACTTTCTGACAAGTATGGCCATGATAGACAAACTCTGTAACTCCCTCCTTCATCCCTAGCTACCAAAACTAACATCGAAGGTCCTGGTACATCGTTACCACAATTGAGTGTACCACCAAATGAAATGTATGAAAATCTTGTAGAACCTCCTCCCACAACATAACAGGTACTATCATGGGACCTCTAAAATGGACAACCCCCCCCCCCCCACTTTCATAAATACCAACAATAACATCTCTAGTGGATATATGTGTACATTGGGTCACACAATTATTTTCCCCAAGCTATGACCCACTAACTCAATGTAAGAGTGGAGGGGTTACAACCATTGACTATAGGTATGCTGGACCATCTCTATGAACAAAGGATAACGACATCGGAGCCAACTTCTGGGGATTCTTATTTTGTAACTATGAAAAATATCTCTTACTGATAGAATTTGTTTCCACATACCCATTTTGAGGAGTATATAAAATCACAAATTCGTGATCGTGGAATAAATATAGAAATTTATTTATACTCAGGTTATGATTGTTCTGTGATAATATATACTTGATATATTATGATCAGAATAAATGATAAACCACTCTCCCTTCAGTTAGTGTTGCCACATATTTAGTGTCAAGACAGTCGTTTCTAACTCAATATCAGGGGTTACGTAGTTCATCTCATGTGGTCTCAAATTAAATAAATAATATCCAATCATTGGAAGTATATTTTTCATAAAAATACCCATCTTGGTTCATGATTCATGAAATAACACTACAAAGTTGACACCCTCTATAAATCTCAATATGGGAACACTTTTCAAACTCTTCCTTAACTACTGATAATCCAATTAGATCCTCTTTTTTCACATGAAAGGCTTCCACTTCAGGGTCAAATATGTAATGGGTATTTTTATATTGAGGAAACCGTGTATGAATATCAAGTAATAGTCTAACAATTTGAATAATCAATGCACCTACATCATGCTCTTTGGTGGCTCCCAAGATAACACAGCCTTCATCTTTTTTGGGTCCACTGTCAATCCATCTTCTGAGATAACATGTCCTGAAAAGTGGACTGTCTGAACACAAGACTTTCACTTTGTGAGATTTCTATAAAGGCGGTTCTCTCATAGTACATCCAAAACTATTCTCAATTGTCTCGCATACTCCTATTCGAATGTTGAGTACACAAGGATATCATCAGTGAAGACTATCATGAATTAGTCTAAGAAAGGCTAAAATACCCAGTTCATCAGTCCCATAAACACTTCTAGGTTTCTTTCCATAGTAAAGGGCATCCCCAAATACTCATAGTGACTATAACAGAATCGTAATGTTGTCTTTGGTATATATTTATCTGGTACTCGCAACTAGTGATAGCCACACCAGAGGTAAATCTTCAATAACCATTACTCCCCCCCCCTCAATTGATCAAATAGTTCATCGATCGTCAACAATGGATACATAAATATCTCATCCACCTTCATGGAAAATAAAATTGCGACTACCCAAGGTGAAACACTGGGTGTAAAAAATATCTTCCTCTGCAAGTCCTCTAAATCCACCCTCAGCAAATGAATCTCTACATGAGAAAGCTGATAGGCTCTCACAGATATTAGTGTCATCTCGTGGTTTAAACCAATGTATAATTTTCTCCCTCAGTGGGGAGCTAAACCTAGATTATCCTTAAGTAAGACATCATTGTACTCCTACATCACTATAGGGAACTAGAAACTCATAACATTTACTACACCCTGGGCCAGGGTAGCTAACTGATTAGTAATCAGTTTCACCCTCTTATGCATGAGTCCATCCTATGTTGCATGGAATTACTTTTCACAAAAATAAAAACCTATTTCATCCCTACTAACACACCGCATCCTCCCACTAGAAAAATAAATATGAGAGTGAACTATAGATAATGACTCATTACCTAAGATGATGTCGTAAAGTCTCATAATTTCTACAAATAGATCCCAAAAAAAACTCTAACCTCCAAGAGTCAGGTCACACTATCGACATAATTTTGTGATCATTGAGCCGTCTACATTTGTATACTTCAAGCACAAGGGTCAACCCAATGGCTCAACAAGAATCTCTATATCTCAAACAAGGTATGCGGAAGGAAAGGAATTACTAGAACCTATATCTATTTGTACTGGATAAAAGTTATTAAATATATATATCATTCATTAGAGCATTCTGAAATCCTCTAGGTTGTAATCTCTGATACCCTACAGCTATCCTCACCCCTTTCCTCTAGCTCTAAGATCCTGGAAGGGAACACATGGATGTGGTGGTTATATTAATTTAAAGTTTCTACCACCTTCTACTTCTCTACTAGCTCTATACCACATCTACTCCCATGTAATCCTTCCTTCTCCTACCAGTTTCTTGGATTCACTGGCCCATCCTTAATATCTTAATAAACTATACAGTGGTACACACAATCTGAGGTGAGAATTACTTTTCCATCACATGAGTGGAACTATGTCTCCCTTGGATGACTAAACCCATCCCATGAGCCCTAAATTATAGACCCTCTTTTCATTGTACTCCTCCTAATTAATCTCTTGAATCCAGGTCCTTGAGACTGACATCACCTCCCTACTTTCAAGGCCTCTACTCCTATTTTCCCTTTATCAGCAACCATTGGTTGTATTATCTCGCCCAAGAAACACTCTACCACCCATTCTCACTCTTGAACTCCATAATATCTTGGGATACATATAGTTATATCACTATCATAGATGTATCTATGGAAACCATACTCGATGGTCCAAACCCAGAAGAACTGGTTGCGAACCCTAACAATAAAGTACTTAGAGAGGTTGGTAAACATCAATAAATACTCAGCTATTATCGTGTTACCCTATTGGAGTTGTAGAAGCTCTTAGATACATATATACCTCACCATAGTGTTATATAACTTCTATATGAAAAGGTGCTCAAACTATAACCATTCTTGAGTTGCCTCATCATAGGAAGGGGTCACCAACCCCCTGCTCATTATCCTGTTGATCCAGGAAGAAGGATCACTACCAGGATCACCATCTACTTTGATGGCATCCTGAACAGAATGAAACCTCATGTCACTGCCTTTGGAAAGTCCTTAGCCACCTCTGCGATAAGATCATATAAGAACCTGAGGGGTATCTATTATTAAAACTCATGAAGTGTGCACAACCCGAACATCACAACCTATGGTACTAGTAAATATGGAACCATCATCTATTAAATTTATGGTATATCAGGTGGACCACCTAGATATAGAATCTGTATAATGGGTCCCTAAATCGATGCCTCTCCATTGAGTATATCATCATCATGATCATTATACTAAATCCTAGCAGACATAAACTATAGAGACATCCTAAAATAAACAAGATATACCACGTTCAATGAGTATATCTCGAGATCTCACTCAAGAAGGACATAAAAACCATAACCCATTCCAATATGATGCATTTGCAATTATTTTCCTTTATAACCAGTGTTCCCATTTACTAAGTCGGACAGAAGCTAATTAGAGTCATGGTGTATGGATACATCGCCCCCCACACAAACACCAGACTCTGTAGCCAAAAATTCAGGCTCTAAACACTTAAAACTATTTCCCAAAACTAATCTCACAAACACTAGTCCTAATGTATAACTAACTGCACTCTAATACCCTCATGTCATGACCCTCCCAGTGGGGCCTATGTCGCAACTACCCAATACCGCCTATAATTGGCTAGGGACTGGATAATAGCACTAAGTGGGTATATCAATAACATTGGAGACCTTATCCTAAGAAAATTTTCACACACACACATCTCCAAGACTATAAAATGATAAAATATAAAAAATACTGAAAACCCATTCATGAATAAATCTAAATCCCACTTCCATAGTACAACAGTAATTAAGGAAAAGTAAACAAGTCCAAATACATTCCCAAATTAGAGTTTGAATATAAGTCCAACCTAAAAGTAAAATTATGACTATTATTTAAATTCTATAAGAACACACCACAATCTATCCAGTCACATGAAGTACCATATAGTCCTAGTAAACTATAACTCTGTTAAAAGGGGGATTGTTAACACAAGAGATGAAATGTGCTGTAAAATCCTGTACAGGGGTTAGTATAACAATACCCAATAGGACACCCTAAAACCACAAAGCATACAAAAAATGAATTATAGTCATATCTACATAGGAATATATCTACATCACATAAAACAAACATATCTAGATATACTCAACATAGAAACATATTGAAAAGTTAAGTCATAACCATAGTATTCCATTGTATGATTCCAACTTGAAGATTCCACAAAGCACTCATCCTGAAGAACACACTCCTGAGTCTGATAGAACTGGTGACATTCTCCTGAATGGTAACGCTCATTGGGTAAATCCATTTGAAATACATACTAAATGTCTGAAGAGAAACAATACACATATGAGGATCAATCCTAAGGCCATGGGGTATACCAACAAGTCAATCTGGATTAAACTACTAAGTATAGGATTGGAACATGTGTATTATTGATCATGAGGATACCAATAACTCCACCTATGGAATTAATATGAAAAGAGGGCTTCAATATGTTCCTCGTAGAAGGATTCCAACAACTCTATCCAATAATTTCTATTGAATGGGCCATTTTCATTTCTGTAGAAAGAGATTCCAAACTAACCCTCAGGGATGGATATGGGGAACACACCCTAACAGAACAATTACAAGATAAAAAGGACAAGGGCTCCAAGAAATGTTTTATAAAGTAAACGGTGTGTAGAATTGGTCACATGTCATGTCCCTTGACCCCAAATCCTTCTTATGTAAACAACCCATTTTTCATGCATATTTCCATGTAATAGTACATGGCGTGTTATCTACCCATGTCTTATTCAACGTACTATTACATGGATTAGCCCATGTAGTTGTCTAGACCGTGTCCATGTAGAGGGGTACATTGTGTGCTTCAACCCGTAAACCCTAACCCATTCATATGAACACATTGAGAAACACATTGACCCATCATGGAGAGACTATTTGTTGTGTGGAAGATTCACATGTTTTCTAAAAATTAACATTTTCTAAAAACCTTTACTCCTCTGGGAAGGGCACATATAGCATGTGATTCTGAGTGACACACAACGTAGTACAAGAATTTTCAAAAAGTCAAATCTAATTTGTGTGTCATAGTCCATTCCTCAGTCCTTTGATCCGGAGACCAACTCACTATAAAATTATAAATTGATCTACATAGATTCATTTCATCATAGAACAACATAATCCAATACATTGATTTTTTTTTAAAAATTGGATCATTCACCATTCCTCATTGTCCATTAATGAAAATGAAATTGGATCTCCAAAACTGTCTGATTGGCCAACACTTCCATTGTGTCAACATCGTGGTTTCATAATAATCCCATATATAATATATCATATCATTTCACTAATAAATAGGTTTGAAATGATCTATTAATCAGGATATTTCAAACCACAAATCAATCAAATAATGCTCAAGGTGAATGAAGAATTTATGGATAAATGCACAACCACAACGAAAAAGAAAAAAGCTCAAACAATGTTTGTTTTGGCTTTGATCCATCACTTCTATAATAATAATGAAGAATTGATAATCACAAATTAATTATACCAATAAAATACCTTCAAATAAACCCATCCCGTAAGATCACTAGTCTATGAATCAGTTTATTGGTTAATTGATTCATATTCATCATAGAAATTAAGAATGGGGAACGAATCAAAACAAAGAAACTTCCAACCTTAATTAGGATTGATTATTGATGAATAATGGAGTTTGTAACGCCCCGACCCCAGCTACCCAGAGTCGGTGCATTAATTACATAACATTGGCATGATCACAAGAAAGATCAAATCCCGAAAGACCGATTGGTTTAGTAGCCTTGGAAACACTAGATATATTCATAAGTTTTACATTACATTTCAAAGTGAAAAACTAATACAACAACATAATGTTTCCACAATCCACACTATTAACCCCTCATAATATCCCTGCAAGTCATTCATAAATTACTTCTTCACTACCTGGGAAAAATAAAACATAGAAAAGGGGTGAGCTCAAATGCCCAGTAAGGATAACAATATAGCGGAACATTCAAAATAAGCATAAACATTTAAGGCAATGAATTACTAAAACAAAAGCCTTTTAAAATTGAACTTCAACATAGTATGGCAAAAGTAAAATGAAATAATGCCATTTACTTGTTCACATGGATATTCTACTAATCGAATAATCACATGCAATATCAAAAACCACTTTCATAATGTTGGAATGCATAATGCCAGACTATCATAACCACATAGCCAAGGCCTCGTGCCAAGACTAAAAATAAGATTTTGTCAAGGCCTTGTGCCAAGACACTATTTTGTCTCATGAGACCTACCGATGCATCGAGGAGCTATAGCGGGCTCCACCCGTCACTTATTAAGTCCAATGCATTCCCATATGAAAAGGTTTAAACATAACATAAACATTCGTATTAAAACTAGCATACAAAATGTCAATACTTTCACAATAAACTATGAATGGTATAAAAATAGCACATCCACAGTCAAACATATCACAAAACCTTCAATACAATATAGAAGTTTTGTATCATAATAAATCAACTTCAAATAATCTTAAAATCCATCAAAGGATGTTGACATAGATGAAATCAAAATTCTTTTTAAAGAAATATCTCCTTTTATTTTGAAATCATTTAAGATCCATATAAAATAAAACATTTTCTTTGAAAATATTCTTATAAGCTTGTAAGGAAAGCTTTAAAGATTTTATAACGGCGTAAAATAACCGCACCCGCCGTATAAGTTAAAAAAACATTCTTACCTCAATTCTGTCGAAAAGGTTAAAAAGGACCTTGTTTTGAAAACGACGGAAAGATTCCTTTATAAACCTCTTATACAAAGTCAAACAAGGGTATAAATGACTTTAACCCATATTCTTGTAAATAGTAAATTTGTTTTGAAATACATTTCGAAGAAACATGGATGTGGATGATAACGAGATCCCAGTAGATTATTACGTATAAACAACCTCGGATAAAGAAGAGATTGTGAAATAACCCTTACCTTGTACTTTTCCTTGGTTGGGGTAGGTTAACCTCCTGTAAAATGGTGAAATAATTGTTATTAAATTATACAAGAATCATATATATTAATATGATATCATATATGATCTTTTAACATTGATTTATTAATAATATCTTAGAATTATCATCGTTTCGGGTGTTAACTTACTCATTTTCTTTTATGTGTTTTGTTACATAAGCCATGTTTTTTGTATCTTATTCATATCCAGAATGATATCAAGTCCTTAAACATCATTTTTAAATCATAAAATGATAATTATACTTGAATGGATACGATGGAGAATGAATCTCATCGCGTTCGTGGAGACGGTAGTCCGTACGTACGCACGAGCGACAATATCATTCTTTTGATATTAAAATAATATATAAATGAATGGTATATCATATATACAGAATCATTAACATGTTATATTTATTATTTACATGAGTTACACATCATTATTATACCCATCCAAATAATATTATATTGAATAACAATTACACCACGACGTGGAGACGGTAAGCCGTACGTACGCACGTATGGTGACATGTTATTCAAAGGGTGGATAGAATACTGAATATGGTTGTACCATACTTATAATAACATCACAGTATATGTGAGATACTGGAGTTATTATTTTAGAATGGTAAGAACAAAGGAAGAAGAAGTGGAAGAAGAAATGAACTTAGAAAAGGGTGGTGAAATCATTACCTCTTCTTCGGGTTCTTCCTTTTGATTTGATCAAAAGGGCTCCTTAGGTTGGCTTTCTGATCAAACTAAGGCCTCTAGGTTGTAGTGAGGGATGTTGGGAGAGTATTTGGGCAGAGTTTGGCCGAACCAAAAGGCTTTGAAGGTGTGAAGAAAAGAGAAGGAGGAGTGCCCTTTTATAAGAGGGGTGAGGGGCACCTTTGGAAAAGCTAGAAATATTAATTTATAATAAATTCATATTCGGTTTCTAATGGCTCCAAAGTTGATTATTCAAAGGTTAAGGTGGGGATAGGTCGAAAACCACTCAACCAATAGAATTTAGACAGGTTTGGGTACTTATATTAACCTTATCTTTAAGTATTAACTCTAAGTTAATTAGTTTCACTTTTACAATGTCTCTTTGTATTTTTATATAATATGGTTAATAAACATACTATATACATCCAAGAGACCCCCAAGTGGTCCATTAATGATTAACCTATCATAATATAAGTCTCTTGGCCGAACCTTAGATTTTTAGGAATTTAATATCAATTAATAATATAATATTTGTTTTAAGAACTCTTTTATGTCAATTTTGACACTATTCAATAGTTGATTTTTGTGAAACTCATAACAGATTGATTACTTAGAACAAAGTCAATTAAATCAATCCTAATATCTCATATTATCCTAGAAAATTAGTTTAATTCATTAAAAGTTTCATATTATATTTATTTGGGTATTTATAATATCAATTATTTTAATTTTTCACTATAATAGTAATTACTGCATCATCATTGTGTCATAAATAAAATATATTATTTAATGTCTAAAAATTATAAATAAAACATCATTATGTAAGAAATCTTTTTATCTTTCTAATTAATATTTATAATCGAAAATACAACATGTATAACCCTATGTAAAAATTGTTCTTCTAAAAGATGTATGCTTGTGTCATTTTTGTATTCATTTTGACTTAATTAAAATAAAGTGTCATTATCACTTACAAGTGGATCCATGGGGTCCCAAAATAGACCCAAAGATGCCCATGGTCGACTATGTATCAACCAATAGGGTTAGGACACGTTTTAGGGTAATTTAGTATTATTATAATATTATTTTTTTAACCCTTATTTACCGGATTTACCCTTAACCATGGTAAATAAAATATTTACCGCAGTAATTATTCAAAATGTCTAAAAATAAAAGTTACCTATTTACACAATTTGAACATCCTGATTCCAAATATGGAATCCATTTTTCTAAATTCAAAACACAGAAGTGGCAGAAATTAATTTAAAATTAATTCCCGCTGTCAAAACAAAAAGCGTGTTTTTAAGAGATAATAACTACCAAAAGATTGACACTTGTTTATGTTCGGTTTAATTGTAAAATTATGTCCAATGACCAACATTATATTAAATGGTAAAAATATATTCTAAATATACTTTAAAACCACTCAAATTCATAATTTATCACTATTACTTATTTTGATTAAAAAAGTTGTTTTTAATTAAAATCAAGTAATTTTCACTATTCATCAAAATATGAAAGTTATCCGAAAAGTACCAAAATTTCACCTTAGGCTAAATTCGATATTCCGAGTCCAAAAATGAAGTCCATTTTCAAATATAAAATATATATAATTTCAAAAATTAGGTATTACTATTCACAACGGCTAGTTTAATTAGTTGTGGTGTGTGTTAGAACTCGAGGTTGCGTACAACACACGCTATCGCATTATTCAAAGGGAAACGTACCGTAGAAGCTTGGGGTGTTACATTCTACCCTCCTTCAAATAATTGCGTCCTCGCAATTTCTAGGGTATTACTGCATAAAAAGACTCGGGTGGTTCTTCATCATAAGTTCCTCGGGTTCCCACGTTGCCTCTTCCATCTTATGATTCCTCCACAAAACTTTTACCAGACGCGTCGTCCGGTTTCTCAGCACTTGTTCTCTCGTATCAAGAATCTTGATGGGCTCTTCGCAATAAGACAGATCGGGTTCCAGTTCTAAATCTTCATAGGTGAGTACATGCGTTGGGTCAGGCATGTATTTCCTCAACAGAGATACGTGGAATACATCGTGAACTTTGGAGAGACTTGGCGGCATTGCCAATCGGTAAGCTACAGCCCCAATTCGTTCTAGAATTTCGAAAGGTCCGATGTACCTGGGACTCAATTTACCTTTCTTACCAAAACGTATGACTCCCTTCCACGGAGATACCTTCAGGAAAACATGATCACCGACTTGAAATTCCAAATCCTTCCTTCGATTATCGGCATAGCTCTTCTGCCTACTTTGAGCTGCTTTAATGTGATTTTGGATTACCTTCACCTTTTACACTGTTTCCTCCACCAGTTCTGGGCCTACAAGTTTTCTTTCACCAACGTCATCCCAACAGGTTGGTGTACGACATCTCTTTCCGTATAACGCTTCATATGGTGCCATCTGAATACTCGAATGGAAGCTATTGTTATAGGAAAATTCTACTAGTGGTAAATATTGATCCCACATACCCTGAAAATCAAGTGAGCAAGATCTCAACATGTCTTCTAAGGTCTGAATAGTCCGTTCTGATTGTCCGTCTGTCTGAGGGTGGTAAGCAGTGCTCAAATGAAGTTCAGTATCCAGGGATTTCTGAAGACTTTTCCAAAATCTTGAAGTAAAACGGGGATCACGATCAGAAACAATCGATAGGGGTACTCCATGAAGTCTCACAACTTCATTAATGTATAGTCTTGCTAGACGTTCCAGGGGTAGATCTTCTCTTATAGCAAGAAAATGTGCTGACTTGGTAAGACGATCAACAATAACCCATATTGCATCGTTCCTTCTAGGAGTCTTTGGTAGCCCCATGACAAAGTCCATTGTAATATTGTCCCATTTCCACTCCGGTATGGGAAGAGGTTGCATGACTCCTCCAGGCTGTTGCCTTCCAGCTTTCACTTGTTGACAAACCATACATCTTGACACAAAATCAGCAATCTCTCTCTTCATGTTGTCCCACCAAAAATGTTCCTTCAAATCTCTATACATTTTGGTGCTCCCAGGGTGTATAGAGAAATTGGAACTATGAGCATCATCCAGCAATTCCCTTTTTAGATCAGGTATATTGGGAACACAAAGTCTCTTCCCGAATTTCAAAATTCCACCTTCATACGCAAAGTCTCTCAATCTCCCATCATTCACAACTTTAATCTTCTTTTGGAATTCTTCATCATCAGTCTGAGAACTCTTAATCCTTTCTAGTAAAGATGGTTTGGCAACCATTTGAAAAAGCATTGATGTTTCACCTTCCCTGGTTATTCCCATGTCCATCTTCACTAGATCCATGAAAATTGGATCCCTTTCAATTCTCATATTGTTCAAAACTCCATGGTCTTTTCTACTCAAAGCATCTTCCACCTTGTTTGCCTTCCCTGGGTGGTAGTGTATCGTACAATCATAATCCTTGAGTAATTCAAGCCATCTCCTTTGCCTCATGTTGAGTTCTTTTTGTGAGAAAATATACTTCAAACTCTTGTGATCAGTATAAATCTCACATTTTTCACCATAGAGGTAGTGCCTCCATATCTTCAAAGCAAAGATCACTGCTGCTAACTCGAGATCATGAGTAGGATAGTTTTGTTCATGAATTTTCAACTGTCGTGATGCATAGGCAATAACTCTATCATTCTGCATAAGGACACAGCCAAGTCCTTTCTTCGATGCATCACTATAAATAACGAACCCATCATTCCCCGATGGTAGAGTCAATATAGGAGCATTGACTAATCTTCTCTTCAGTTCTTCGAAACATTCTTCACACTATTTTGTCCAAACAAATTTAACCCCTTTACGTGTGAGCTTCGTTAATGGGTTAGCCAATCGGGCAAAATTCTGGACGAAACGTCGATAATAACCTGCCAAACCAATAAAACTACGTACCTCAGTTATACTCGTAGGTGCTGGCCATTCTTGGATTGCCTTGGTCTTAGAAGGATCAACAGAGATTCTATCTTTAGAGACAATATGGCCAAGAAAAGAAATCTCCTGAAGCCAGAATTCACACTTGCTAAACTTTCCATATAATTCATGCCTCCTCAGAGTCTTCAAGATAATGCGCAATTGATTTTCATGGTCTTTGTAGGTTTTGGAGTATACCAAGATATCATCAATAAATACCACCACAAATTCATCGAGATACTCCTTGAAAACTCTATTCATCAGATCCATGAATACAGAGGGTGCATTAGTCAATCCAAACGGCATTACAGTAAACTCGTAATGCCCGTACCTGGTTCGAAATGCTGTTTTCGGAATGTCTTCCTTCTTCACACACAACTGATGGTATCCAGATCGAAGGTCAATCTTTGAAAAGTATTGAGCTCCATGCAGTTGGTCAAATAAATCATCAATACGAGGTAGGGGATACTTGTTCTTTATCGTTATAGCATTGATCTCCCTGTAGTCGATACATAACCTCATAGATCCATCTTTCTTTTTAACAAAAAGAACAGGGGCTCCCCATGGAGAAACACTAGGGCGAATAAATCCCTTATTACTCAATTCCTCTAGTTGTTTCTTTAGTTCGACTAACTCTACAGTGGCCATTCTATAAGGGGTCTTCGATATAGGCCTTGATCCAGGAATCAAATCAATAGAAAACTCAACTTCTCGTTCTGGAGGATGTCCAGGTAAATCTTCCGGAAATACATCTACAAATTCTTTCACAACAGGTACATCCTCTATTTGAACATTCCTTTCCTCACCGATAGTTACTTCATTCTCTTCCTCCCCAATAATTGAATTAAGTTGAGCTACTGGGGGTGGGTCTAAATAAGAATTAGGTGGTGACGATTCTGCTCTAAAAATAAGGTGCTCCTTATCATTATCATCAAGAATCGTAACCTCTTTCTTCTTACAATAAATCTTCGCATCATAGTCCGAAAGCCAGTCCATACCGAGGATTATATCAAACTCAATCATAGGTATGACGATGAAATCAGCAGATAAAGAAAATTTATGTGCTCTAATGGGGACTGATTCACAAAACTTTGTTGCAACGATACTTCCCTTAGGAGTTTTAACTGACAACTCCCTTATTAAATCAAATTGGAAATATCTAATTTTCTTAGCAAACTGGGAAGATATGAAACAATGCGATGATCCAGAATCAAATAATGCATTTGCTAAACTTGAGGAAACCATTAAATTACCTGCCACCACGTCTTTCGGAGCTTCTACCTCAGCAGTAGTGATAGCATAATCCTGGCCTTGATCCCTTGGCCTTTTCTGAGGTAAGTTCTCCTGACGCTTAGGACATGCATTTGCATAATGCCCCATCTCCCTGCAATTGTAGCACTGAACGTTGGTAGCTTCCTTCTTCCCCTTGCAATCATGAGCTTGGTGGCCTTTTTCACCACACTTGTAACAGACTCCCATTCCCTTCAAGCAAGTACCAGGATGTTTCTTCCCGCATTTACCACAAGATGGATATTCAACCTTTCCCTTCTTCCCCTTATTTCCATTCCCAGATTGATCAGCAGGTCTCTTCTTCTCTTGCTTCGCTTTAAAGTCATAAGACTTAGAGAATTCTTTTTCGGTCTTGATAGCACATGAGACAATGTCTTCGTACGATGAAAAGGATTGTGAGACTAATGCTCAATGGAGAAATGGTTTTAACCCATCAAAGAAACGATCAATCTTACTTCTTGGGTTGCGAATATAATCTCCAGCATACCTCGCTAACCTTGTAAAGTTAGCCTCATACTTTGTGACATTCTCATCCTCCTTTTGTCTCAGACTCAGAAATTGTCTTTCCATATCTGCTCGATGGTCGCGAGGAAAGTATTTTTCTAAAAACAGATCTTTGAACTCCCTCCACTCCATATTTGACACTTCATCATCTTCTTTCGTATTCTGAATCAATGACCACCATTGATCAGCATCTCCAGTGAGGCGGTAAACTGCCATGATAACTTTTTCCCTTTCACTGCTCCCCAAAGCCTGAAATATTTTCTCTAGGGAAAATATCCATTGCTCAGCTACTAAGGGATTTGTATTCCCATTGAACGTTGGTGGTTGTTGTCTCATGAATCGATCTAACATTGATCCTCCACGCTGCGGATCAGGGTGCTCCATACGGGTAAGGTTATTATTCATAACCTGAGTAAGTTGTCCCAGTATGGTGATTAGCTGATCAGCACCAGTTGCATCACCATCCCCACTATAATTATCTTGAGCAGGAGGGCAATCCCTACATGGAGTGCGTGCATTGATACGGTTTCCATTTCTTCCACTAGGCGCCATTTCTAAACAATGGCATAAACTAGATCAGTTTATGAATCAAAATACATAATCCCATACTTATAAAACACTTAGCATAAATTGAACTATTTATGGATATAATCCATAATCATAAAAATGTTTTCTTTGAGGAAGTATATACTCATAAACCCTTCATAATGATTTGTAAAGATAGTGAGAGTTATCCTAAGCATATCCCCCGGGAGTGTCGTAACCAAGAGTGCAGCAAGGCCGGTTGTCGTGCACCAGTTCCCGTTCGAGTCTAGCTCAAAGCGGTGTTTTCGGGTTTTACCCCTAGGTACATTTGTGCCAGAGCCGCCTCTACCTGCTCGTATCCAGACAGGGATGTATTGCTCGGAAAACTCACAAAATCTCTACAATACCAAAATTCTAGGAAGTTCTTCTATACTAATCCTCAAAGTTCATCTTAGGTCTACGTGCTCTAATCAGAGTTTATCTAAATCTAGTTTCCAAGGTTTGTACTAAACTTCCTCTGATACCAACTGTAACGCCCCGACCCCAGCTACCCAAAGTCGGTGCATTAATTACATAACATTGGCATGATCACAAGAAAGACCAAATCCCGAAAGACCGATTGGTTTAGTAGCCTTGGAAACACTAGATATATTCATAAGTTTTACATTACATTTCAAAGTGAAAAACTAATACAACAACATAATGTTTCCACAATCCACACTATTAACCCCTCATAATATCCCTGCAAGTCATTCATAAATTACTTCTTCACTACCTGGGAAAAATAAAACATAGAAAAGGGGTGAGCTCAAATGCCCAGTAAGGATAACAATATAGCGGAACATTCAAAATAAGCATAAACATTTAAGGCAATGAATTACTAAAACAAAAGCCTTTTAAAATTGAACTTCAACATAGTATGGCAAAAGTAAAATGAAATAATGCCATTTACTTGTTCACATGGATATTCTACTAATCGAATAATCACATGCAATATCAAAAACCACTTTCATAATGTTGGAATGCATAATGCCAGACTATCATAACCACATAGCCAAGGCCTCGTGCCAAGACTAAAAATAACATTTTGTCAAGGCCTTGTGCCAAGACACTAGTTTGTCTCATGAGACCTACCGATGCATCGAGGAGCTATAGCGGGCTCCACCCGTCACTTATTAAGTCCAATGCATTCCCATATGAAAAGGTTTAAACATAACATAAACATTCGTATTAAAACTAGCATACGAAATGTCAATACTTTCACAATAAACTATGAATGGTATAAAAATAGCACATCCACAGTCAAACATATCACAAAACCTTCAATACAATATAGAAGTTTTGTATCATAATAAATCAACTTCAAATAATCTTAAAATCCATCAAAGGATGTTGACATAGATGAAATCAAAATTCTTTTTAAAGAAATATCTCCTTTTATTTTGAAATCATTTAAGATCCATATAAAATAAAACATTTTCTTTGAAAATATTCTTATAAGCTTGTAAGGAAAGCTTTAAAGATTTTATAACGGCGTAAAATAACCGCACCCGCCGTATAAGTTAAAAAAAACATTCTTACCTCAATTCTGTCGAAAAGGTTAAAAAGGACCTTGTTTTGAAAACGACGGAAAGATTCCTTTATAAACCTCTTATACAAAGTCAAACAAGGGTATAAATGACTTTAACCCATATTCTTGTAAATAGTAAAAATGTTTTGAAATACATTTCGAAGAAACATGGATGTGGATGATAACGAGATCCCAGTAGATTATTACGTATAAACAACCTCGGATAAAGAAGAGATTGTGAAATAACCCTTACCTTGTACTTTTCCTTGGTTGGGGTAGGTTAACCTCCTGTATAATGGTGAAATAATTGTTATTAAATTATACAAGAATCATATATATTAATATGATATCATATATGATCTTTTAACATTGATTTATTAATAATATCTTAGAATTATCATCGTTTCGGGTGTTAACTTACTCATTTTCTTTTATGTGTTTTGTTACATAAGACATGTTTGTTGTATCTTATTCATATCCAGAATGATATCAAGTCCTTAAACATCATTTTTAAATCATAAAATGATAATTATACTTGAATGGATACGATGGAGAATGAATCTCATCGCGTTCGTGGAGACGGTAGTCCGTACGTACGCACGAGCGACAATATCATTCTTTTGATATTAAAATAATATATAAATGAATGGTATATCATATATACAGAATCATTAACATGTTATATTTATTATTTACATGAGTTACACATCGTTATTATACCCATCCAAATAATATTATATTGAATAACAATTACACCACGACGTGGAGACGGTAAGCCGTACGTACGCACGTATGGTGACATGTTATTCAAAGGGTGGATAGAATACTGAATATGGTTGTACCATACTTATAATAACATCACAGTATATGTGAGATACTGGAGTTATTATTTTAGAATGGTAAGAACAAAGGAAGAAGAAGTGGAAGAAGAAATGAACTTAGAAAAGGGTGGTGAAATCATTACCTCTTCTTCGGGTTCTTCCTTTTGATTTGATCAAAAGGGCTCCTTAGGTTGGCTTTCTGATCAAACTAAGGCCTCTAGGTTGTAGTGAGGGATGTTGGGAGAGTATTTGGGCAGAGTTTGGCCGAACCAAAAGGCTTTGAAGGTGTGAAGAAAAGAGAAGGAGGAGTGCCCTTTTATAAGAGGGGTGAGGGGCACCTTTGGAAAAGCTAGAAATATTAATTTATAATAAATTCATATTCGGTTTCTAATGGCTCCAAAGTTGATTATTCAAAGGTTAAGGTGGGGATAGGTCGAAAAAAACTCAACCAATAGAATTTAGACAGGTTTGGGTACTTATATTAACCTTATCTTTAAGTATTAACTCTAAGTTAATTAGTTTCACTTTTACAATGTCTCTTTGTATTTTTATATAATATGGTTAATAAACTTACTATATAAATCCAAGCGACCCCCAAGTGGTCCATTAATGATTAACCTATCATAATATAAGTCTCTTGTCCGAACCTTAGATTTTTAGGAATTTAATATCAATTAATAATATAATATTTGTTTTAAGAACTCTTTTATGTCAATTTTGACACTATTCAATAGTTGATTTTTGTGAAACTCATAACAGATTTATTACTTAGAACAAAGTCAATTAAATCAATCCTAATATCTCATATTATCCTAGAAAATTATTTTAATTCATTAAAAGTTTCATATTATATTTATTTGCGTATTTATAATATCAATTATTTTAATTTTTCACTATAATAGTAATTACTGCATCATCATTGTGTCATAAATAAAATAAATTATTTAATGTCTAAAAATTATAAATAAAACATCATTATGTAGGAAATCTTTTTATCTTTCTAATTAATATTTATAATCGAAAATCCAACATGTATAACCCTATGTAAAAATTGTTCTTCTAAAAGATGTATGCTTGTGTCATTTTTGTATTCATTTTGACTTAATTAAAATAAAGTGTCATTATCACTTACAAGTGGATCCATGGGGTCCCAAAATAGACCCAAAGATGCCCATGGTCTACTATGTATCAACCAATAGGGTTAGGACACGTTTTAGGGTAATTTAGTATTATTATAATATTATTTTTTTAACCCTTATTTACCGGATTTACCCTTAACCATGGTAAATAAAATATTTACCGCAGTAATTATTCAAAATGTCTAAAAATAAAAGTTACCTATTTACACAATTTGAACATCCTGATTCCAAATATGGAATCCATTTTTCTAAATTCAAAACACAGAAGTGGCAGAAATTAATTTAAAATTAATTCCCGCTGTCAAAACAAAAAGCGTGTTTTTAAGAGATAATAACTACCAAAAGATTGACACTTGTTTATGTTCGGTTTAATTGTAAAATTATGTCCAATGACCAAAATTATATTAAATGGTAAAAATATATTCTAAATATACTTTAAAACCACTCAAATTCATAATTTATCACTATTACTTATTTTGATTAAAAAGTTGTTTTTAATTAAAATCTAGTAATTTTCACTATTCATCAAAATATGAAAGTTATCCGAAAAGTACCAAAATTTCACCTTAGGCTAAATTCGATATTCCGAGTCCAAAAATGAAGTCCATTTTCAAATATAAAATATATATAATTTCAAAAATTAGGTATTACTATTCACAACGGCTAGTTTAATTAGTTGTGGTGTGTGTTAGAACTCGAGGTTGCGTACAACACACGCTATCGCTTTATTCAAAGGGAAACGTACCGTAGAAGCTTGGGGTGTTACAGAGTTGTTTTCTGATCTTTGGCAAGATCATTTGATTCTTCCTCACACTGGTTGTCGATACTCGATCGGGTCATCATCCATCAATGGAATCTCATTTCACACTCTCCAATGGATCCCCAATGATTTTCCAGGTTATGCATCTAACCTTGAAAATTTTCCATAAGTGAGTATTTAAGGAAGGAACTTGGTCTTATCATTAAGGAATAAATAAAAAAATATATATAATTTATTTAATTAATTTTAATATTTTGAATAAATTATACAAATTCCTAGGACCAACTAAGTTTAAGTCATGCCTATGTTAAAACCCTCATTCTGAACACAATAGTGCCCTTAGATTTCTGATTCAGACCCCTCTTTATAAGTTATTCAAAATTTTTAGAAAAACTACACACTTTTTATATTTAACATATTTAATATATTTTAAACATTTATTCTGAGAAAAACAGGCCAAGTAATTTCATGCCATCTCGGCACCTAGTCTAATTAAATAATTCGTACAATATCCCAAAATAATACATTGAAAATCTGAGACATTACAGTCGTATTTTTATTATTAATGGAAGAAACTTTGGTTTTTTAATTTTGGTTTTCAATAAATTAAAGGTTAAAATAATTGATAAATTGAAGTTGATTTTTTGGTTATTTTTTCCTTAGGGGCCTGGAGTAGTGTGAAGATATATTTTAAACCTATTGATTAAGGTTCAGTCCATGGGGGTATCTAATGAGTCATTTTTAACTATTCCTAATGCAAATAGTATTGTTTTAATGTTTAAATTAATTATAATTATTTTATAATTAATTAATCTGTCTCAGTTTATATAGGTCTATATAAATATGGAATTTTTCTACTTGATCATAGTTGAAGATGGTGGGGAGGCTTCTCTAATGTAAATGACTTCGATTTGAGGAAGGTAATTCTTAAAAAATCCCAATGGTTGTACTTTTTTTGTGGTACATGTGATATTAAATTGTTCCAACCATTGTTTATTGTTATTAAATTATTTAAATATACTTGTATTCATTTTTCAAGAGTTAGAAGGCTTTCTAGGGACCATTTTTGCTTTCCCATGTGATAAGACATGACGCCGTGGAAAATTTCAATATTAAGGATTACCCAAATATGGAAATTAAGGTACGAATAAACTAAAGGGTTTCCTTTGTAAATAATAACATGTTAGATCATGGATAGGTTCCCTTTGACTCATCCATGTTGAGGAATGTGGTTATTGAGAAAAATTGGATTGTAGGTACCATATGTAGACCATTGAATTTCCTTATATCCACTAAGAAAGTTGATCATTTTGTGGGTTTAGTATTCATCCCTCACAAGATCATAGTATATAGGTGGGTATAATTTTAGAATTGACTTATTTGTACATTTAACATGATGGTACTGACCTGGTGGGACCTTATGAGTGAGATAAATGATAAGTCGTCCCTTTTGTGATTTTCCCTAAATCGGGTTTTCTATCGAATTTATTAAATACTGATATTTGTGGGGATATATAAATTCAATTTACACCTATTTTGGGATAAGCATTTACCATGGTGTTTTTAAATGAACTAAGGGAACCCATGGGGGGTGTCTCGATTATGATATAGATTAGTAGGCATTTTAGGTACTTTTTTCTCATTGTAGAAACTAATAGGATGGTGGAAATATATATGGAAATGTATTACCCAATAATAGAATGGAATTCATAGTGGTTTGAGTATATAGGTGTGAACAACCTAGTGGGAATGTGAATCAGTGTTGGGATAGTTTCAAACCCTTATATCGTGACTTTATTATGTGATCATAGACATGTTATAAAAATGTCTATGTAAACATTTAAGTATGAAATTTTATTTCTAATTATTGATACCATGTTTGTCGAATTCTTAGAGTATGGGAAACTATTTGGGTATTCATTTCAACCACAGTTTTCTGTGATGGAATGGAATGGGTAATGTGGATATGGTTTTGGTTTTGGTGTTCATAGAATCTAGGGAAATGCTTAAGGGATAAGTTGGGTTCCATTTCAATTAACACTTCATGTGTGTATGGTCTTGTGAATTAATTATAATTATGGATGATGAATGACAATGGGTTGATGTGTATTTTGGTTTGAATGATAATTCCAACCATTTATGGAAATTGATGGACAATGTTATGGGTTCTGAATCATGTCAACCATGGGAAGATTGTTACAAGGGTCAAATGTCATTTCAGCCATGGATGGACTCTAATGAGGGTTAGTGTATTGTAACATAGATTTTTATGTGTGATATATGTTTAAGATGGTGTCTCACATAATTATTGTGTCATTGTGGGTTTGACGAGATGCCTTCCATTATTTTTATGAAATAGAGGGTTGGGTGGTATGCCTCCCATGATGGTTTATATTTTGAAGGTCATAAATGATACTTCCAAAGGTGGTTGTGATATTTTGGGTTGTATGTGTTTCCTCCCGAGGATCTTGTGATTTGGGTTGGGTGTAATGATGGTCATGGACCTTGTTATATGGGTTATATGTGGTTCCTCCCATCGATTATGAGTGGTTATAATCCGATATGGTGTGTAATGTGATAGTTCATAGGAGATCATGACCAATCAGTATTTATGTGAAATGTTCATAGACACCCAAGCACTGGATGAATCATGTACAGGTAACTCTGGGGGATTAGGATCACCCATTATCATGATAGTTAATATTTTTTTAATTATTATTTTATTCATTCTATGAATCACATTGTTCATGAACTATAAACACTAGTAATATTAAGCAATCCATTCTTGGTGGACTATTAAGTTATACTCACATGATGATTGAGTGGATCTAATACTTTTTTACCCTAGCATACCTCAAGATAGAAAGAAAAAGTATGTTGAATAACTAATGATGGATGGTTAAGAAATATTTCATGAATGAAGTCAGTATATAGGAAAAGGATAGGACTCAGTACTAGGTGAGGTCTTTTAAAATTTTATTTATTTATGTTAGGATCATTGTAACACCCCGACCACTGAATCCAAGTTCTAGTGCCTTAATTTATTTCAATTTCATAGATAAAATTTTCAAATCCCAAAGGATTGTATAGTTTAGTAGTTTTGGAAAACCATATTAGTTAAATGACACCTATATTACATTAGGAAAAATCATAAAAATTTAAAAGATATGCATCCTTTAAAATCATTCCAATAACTCATATTTATATCCAGGGTAAATGAAACAAAATAAGGGTGAACTAAAATTATTATTAATGGTTAAGTACAGATTAATTAATCATGAACCAATTAGAATAATCACCATGGGAAGGTAGATAACATAACACACATTCTCATGTTGTTTTTCTGTGTTGAAAATTTTATGTTTTGGATAAAAAGTGTACTTCTTTAATAGTACCAACTTTTTATGAATATGGGTTGATATGTATGAGTTATTTCCTAACATTATAAAACTATAAAACAAAAAAATATTTGGGAATGTAACAAAGTGAGATATAGTTAAAATAGAAAGATGATGAAATGTTTAAGGTTGGGTTCATAGAGTTGGTATCAGAGAACAGTTTATATAACTTTTGAAGTTAGTATGATGTCAATGTAATACCATAAATTATATTTACATTATTTTTAAGTGGTATAGAGTTTAAATAGTACCATGTTTCCTCATCTAAGATGTGTCTTTTTAGAATGGTTTTCCATAGAAGAAACAGGGAAGCTGATGTTCGAAATAACCGAGAGGCCGATAAATTTCTGAATCTGTAACCGAGAATGGTGGGTATTGGAACTAAGTAGTTTGTTACAGAGATGTCTAAACTGAAAAAGGAAATAAATAGCGGTAGAATTTGTGAAAGAGAACAACCAGATCTACTATAAATGAACATGACAATAGTGGAACATTTTATGAGGCAAAAACCTCTTACTTTCAATTGATATTATGAACTAGAAAAAGGTGAACGATGGATTAATTACATTAAAAAACATATTCAGCATTATGGGATGTTTAGATAATCAAATTTTTAGTCTTAAAATTTATTTTTTTGAAGTTGAAGCTGATCAGTGGTGGTCAATTTTAAAGAATATCAGGGATAGAGAGGTGATTGAAGCCTTAGATTGGGATATATTTAAATGTCTTTTCTATGAAAAATATATTACTAAGGTGGTTAAAAATAGTATGGAGAATCAATTACTTGAATTGAGGAAAATGTGGAAGACTATGTGGCCGCATATAAAGAAAAATTCACCTGAATGGCAAGGTATGATCCAAATCTTATTCTGGATCTTCATACCAAAATTAACTATTTTTTACTCAGGATTGAAGCCAATATATTAAAGGGAATTATCCTCCTGAGAATTAAAAATTGAAGATAAACTTGTACGATGTGATTGGAGGGTATAAATGGCATTTTCTAAGGATTATGTGTACTTTGAGAACAAAGAGAATAAGATGTCCAGATTCCATGTGATGGGTAGGAATCGATCAAATAAATCTAAGGGTGATAATGTAAAGTTTCTAGTTTGTGAAATGTGTGGTAAAAATAACCATGGGGAATGATTTATTAATATTTGGAAGTGTTTTCTGTGTGGTATGTTTATATATATATGGCCTGATATTTCATTTATAATTACCTTTATATCAATTCTGATAATAAATTTTTAAAGTGTTTCAAATGTGGTGAGATGGGTCATTATGAAAAAGCATTCCCACAGAATGATCTGAGTGATGTAAAGAAGCTAGAATATAAGAATAATGGTGTAGTAAGATCCTTTGTGACAACATTAGAAGAATTTGGGCCATCCAATGAAGTGGTATCATGTACATTTTTTATTTACACAGATATTTCTAAAGATTTGTTTGATTTAGAGTCTATACATTACTTTATTTCTAAGAAATGTTTTGTTAAATTAGAAATATCACCTCAAAAAATGAGACAAGAACTTATTTTTAAAACACCATGGGAAATGTTATAGAAAAATTTCATTTTAATAATCTTCCAATTATTATCTACCAAAACACATTACTTTCAAACATTGTTCATTTTACCACAGTGGTGTTTGATGTCATTCTGGGTATGGATTGGCTTTCCCTATATGTTGCTAATATTGATTTTAAAGGTAAAGAACATGTTCTTTAGAAAGAGTCTATGTTTTTATACAATAACAAACTCATACAATTGATAACATATTAGAAAGCTAAGAAACTGTTGAAAGATTGAAATGAATGTTATCTTTTTCATATTATTTAAAAGAAGGGAACTATTCTGATTAATGATGTGGTAAGGGAAATGAATACCTTGATGTTTTCCTTAATGAATTACCATGTCTTATACCTTATCGGGATGTTGAATTCACAATTTACATAGATCTTAATGCTAATACAGTTTCAAATCCCCCTTATCAAATTGATGAAATTGAACTTATTGAATTTTAAAATCAGTGGAAAGTGTTGTTTGATATGGGCTTCATTTAGCCTAGCACTTCATCATAGAGAGATATTGTTTTTATTGTTAAAAACAAATATGGTTTTGTGTGACTATGAATTGATTATAGAGATTTGGATAACATTACTATTAAGAAAAAGTATACCTTTCCTCACATCAATGACTATTTTAATCAGGTTGAGCGAGCTTATTATTTTTCCGATATTGACATGAGATTTGGGTTCTATCAGTTGAAGGTGAAGAAGAAGGACATTCCAAAAACCCATTTCACGATAGATATGGCCATTATGAATTTTTTATTATGTTGTTTGGGTTTACTAATGCACCTGTTGTGCTCATGGGTCTTATGAATATAATATTTCATGCGTTCTTGAATAAGTTTCTAGTTGTGTTTATTGATGAAATCCTGGTATATTCAAGATGTAAATAGGTAGCATGAAAAAAAATCAAAATGTTGTTTTGAAATCCCTAAAAAAGAAATTTTATAGAAAATACAAAAACTGTGAATTTTGATTGCAACAAATTTCTTTCATGGTCACATTGCTTCAAAAGATAGTATAACTGATGATCCTACAAAAAAAAAGTTCTTGAAAAATGGCCCAGACACACATATATAACTGAGATTCATCGTTTTCATGGTTTAGTAGACTATTACTGGTTGTTTTTTTAAAACATTGTAATGTTATCTAGTCCACTAACTATGTTTACTAGAAAAGGAGTTTAATTCATTTGGAAAAAATAATGTGATGATTATTTTTATGAATTGAAAAGAAGATTGGTTAATGATCCAATTCTGGACCTACCATCCGGAAATGGAGAGTTTTTCATCTATAGTGATGCTTCATTAAAGGGACTTGGTTGTGTTTTGATGCCCAATGATCAGGTTATTGATTATGCTTCAAAAGAACTAAAGCCTCATTAGTTAAATTATCACATGCATGATTTGGAAGTAGCAATAGTGGTTTTCACTTTAAAATTTTGGAGGCATCATTTATACGGTTCCAAATGTGAAATATATATTGACCAAAAATGACTGAAGTATATATTCACTTAGAATAAATTAAACATCAAGTAGAAAATATAGCTTGAATAGATAAAAGATTACGATTGATCTTTCAATTACCAACCTAGAAAAGAAAATAAAGTGGAAGATTCTTTGAGTCTAAAACATAATGAATCATTAACAATGTTACCAATTGAACAATACCATTTGATAAATGATTTGATGAAATTAGGGTTGGAAGTTTTTAGTGAAATAAATTCTGCTAGTTTTTTTTAGGTTTCAGGGCAGTCATCTTTGTCAAAAATAATTAATCAACCCAATAAGGTACATAAGGAGCTACAGAAAATGGTAGAATTTGTTAAAATGGATATGTTTATAGAATTTACCATGGATAAAGATTGTGTTTTTATATTTGGAAAAATGTTATTTGTGCCTTGTGATTCTCAGTTGAAGAAACATTTGTTGTGTGAATCTCATAGTTCTCTGTTTTTAGTTCATTATAGCAGTACTAAGATGTACAAAGACCTTAGAGAGTATTACTGGTGGCATATAATGAAAATTGATATTTCATATTTTACGATTAAATGTTTGAAATGTCAATAGCTTAAAGAAGAGAGGCAGTTACCAAAGGGGATGCTTCAGCCTTTACAAGTACTAGAGTGAAAATGGGAAAATATATTCATGGACTTCATTGTGGGACTACCATAGACATCTCAAGGTAAATATTTATTCTCAAATATAATTAATCAACTGAATAAATATGCTAATTTCCTTACTATTCATGATACTTTTGTATTTGGATAATATTTCATAATTTTACTTCAATGTGATTATTGGGTTACATAGAGTTACTCTTCCCATTATATCTGATTGTGATCCCAGGTTCACATCAAATTTTTGGAAAGGCCTTCTGAATTTGTTGGGAAAATAATTAAATTTCATTATAGCATTTCATCCTCAATATGATGGACAGTCAGAACGGATGATTCCTACTTTGGATGATATGCTTAAATCTTGTTCAGTGGGTTACCAGTGAAGTTTTTATCAGCATATTCTTTTAGTTAAATTTTCTTATAATATCATTTTTCATTCCAATATGCATATGGAACCTTTTGAGTAATTATATGAGAAGTAATGTCAAAATCTAGATTTTTTGGATGAATTTGGTGAAAGAAAGTTGATGGGACTATAATTAGTAGAGGAAGTGGTTATGAAAGTGAAGATAATCTAGTAATACACAAGAAAATCTCAAATGTAGGTGGAAAATTTATACAGATAATAAGAGGAAAGACTTTTCTTTTGAGGTAGGTGATCGTTTTTATAAGAAGGTAGAGAGAATGTAACACCTCAAGGTTTTAAAAATAAATTAAAAAGGATGAATCTTTATTTTTTTTATATTAATAATCTATCTATTAAACATAATTTATCCAATTTTATGATTTTTGTTTTAAAAAATGGTCATCTACAGTTTTGATCGGTATGTTTTTTGGAGTCTGATAAAACCAAATTGTTTTTTAGTGAATAGTAACACACACTTATGAATAATAAAATAACTAGTAATAGTAACCTTATGAATAGTAAATAATATTATTATTCTATTTTATTATGGTTAAAAGATAATTATATCTTGATTAATTTTTTAAGGTGATATAAAATGAGTTACAGTTTTGAAATTGTTATTTTTGGATTAAATTATAATTTTATTTAAAAAATTATTTTGTCAAATTTTTAAATTTATTTTCAAAAAATGGAGGTCATTTTTTAATTATATATGTCAAAAAATTGTTAGGTAGTTTTTTTTTTAATTTTTCTGAGATAGTTGAATTTTCGGTGAATAGTAAAAAAATACATTTTTATCTTTTGGGTGTTTAATGACATCATAATGATGTAATAGTTGTGTGATCATTCTTGTCAACTCTTGTGGAATAAAATATGATATGAGGTTCCCCATTTTCCAGCTCCCTGGGTAAAAACCATGTTCAAGCACATGGTTTTTCAAATACCACTAATGAGGTTTCCTTTGCAATTATTTTAAAACTCACTAACGTTCATAATGAATACCACCCTCACCCCCACCCCTTCCTCTCACACATATAAAGCTTTTATAAATGTCTAAATGATTCCCAATACCCTTACCAAGGAACTTCCCAATGTTCAAGACCTTTTGGTCTCAACAAAATTCCAAACTGAAAGGGGTTAAAAAGCATCTCAAGTAGAATAGATCAAGAGATAATGATCCTCTTTCATTTTCTTGCATTTTTATTTCAATTCTATTCTTTTCATATACTCTCTTCACCTAAAATTATCCAATAGTCCTATAGGATCTATTATTATATATATACTAAATTTCAATCATGTTTATAGAAAATTTCATCATCATTCTTCCTCTCTTCTTCCTCTTGTTCAAAAATATAAAAACATTATCCTTGATGTGTCGATTTACCGAAATCATGGATGATGTGTCTTCAATTTTCTTTTTCATCCTTAAAATGTGGTTGTAAGACAATTTTAATGAATGAAACATATTTTGAAGTGTATTATGTTACTTCTCTTATCTTCTGGATTAACTAATATAGATATTATTATAGTTATATGATGAAATAAGTTTGTTATTATCGAAGAACCGCCAAAATTATCTAAATGAATTTCACTAATGATTTATCCAATGATTCATCCTATTACCATATAATAAATATTATTTATGGAATAATTTAATATTATGGAAACATATTAACACCATTTAATTCCACTTCTGGAGTTTCTTTTCCATTAGATAAGAAAACCCATTACAAACCAACCATGAAAACCATGTAAAGAACGCACCTGAAACAATGAAAATAAAAAAAATATGATTAATAAATGGGTTGAATGATATTATAAAATTATGATATAAGGTGTTATAAACATGAATATTTTTATTTCAAATATAACTAACACTATGGTTTCCATTATACAGGAGGTCTAAACAATTTAAAGTAAGACAATCCTTGGGTAAGGGAGTTCTTAACCAAATTTCTATTCCTTGGGTTAACCTTCTACATTATTCATTATGTGGTAATAAGATTATTTGTGTGATGAATTTTTTATTATATTTTTTTTATTATGTGTTTTGATATTGTATACACGTATTCCTTTCATTCTATTAATTTCTTACATCAATTATATGATACTTGTAAGGGACATTCCCTTAAAAATTCTCTTTTAAAATTGTATTTTATGAAATTCATAAGAAAAAGTTTTAGGAAATTATTATTGTCTTGTGATTGTTTTATGATTCTTGGGATATTTTTATGATTAAGGGTGGTACCTATGTATCCCTCCAATGCATTTGGTATTTCTATGTTATAGTTCTATCGTATTATTACTCTAAGTGTAACTATGTTGGTTACACTATAAGGTAGCTGTGAGGGCTACATTGTAAGGTTGTTTTGAGGGTTACAAATCATAACATAACTGAAAGGGATAAAATATAATTAAGTAATTCCCCAAGATACCTTTATGGTTTTATTTATTATCTCTATTTTTTATGTAGATATCATGTTTCCGAAAATATGAATATCTGTGGGAGAAGTATGTCTTTCTGAAAATGATTTCACGTGTTTATAAGTATTCATAGACTAATGGGTTATTTTCTTTTTATTTAACCCTTTCTAAGATTTTTATTCTATTATCATTTTTTTAAATGATTTTCATAGTTTATAAGAATGTGTAATAGATAAAATAAATTCAAGTTAAATGTTTTGATGATTTTTTAAATAAATCGTGTTGTTTCTTTTTATTAAAAATTTTATGTTTTGGAAGAGCTGGATATTGCTTTAATGGTACCCACTTTGTATGTTAATGGGTATATGTATTAGTTATTTCCTAAGATTATAATACTATAAACCAAAAATATTTTTGTGAATGTAACAAAATGATGTCTAGTTAAAATATCTAGATTATTAAAATGATGAAGCTTGTTTCTTTATACTATCTTTGTGAGATAATATAGAATCAATATGATAATGTAAAAATTAGAAACACATTCTATTTAACAAATAAACTAAATATTAAATGAATCCATAGATTGTTTTATAGATAAAATATCATATATAATAATAATAATTGAATTCTCAATGATTTAAATGCTTAATTATTGGATGCCATGTTTCCCTGGAACATTTTTCCTTTACCGTCAAGACCTTTCACAATATAGTTTAAAACATATAGGGTAAAATTTCATCTGATTTGGAAAATGAATTCATCTCATTAGAATACTAATGCATTGATATTATTAATTTAAATGGCTCCTAAACCATGTTTTACCAGTATAAATCATTCATTATATATTAAAAAATCAATTTAATTCATAAACAATATTCCTTATCAAATGTCAATATTGAGTAAAGGATATATATTTACAAGTATTTTCACAATTAATCAAATAATATTCAAAGTAAAAAATATATAAAAAAATCTTATATGGTTTAGAAAATTATTATATACATTAAAAAACAATATATATATTTAAGATGGATTTAATGTCCAATTAAAATTTATTACAATAAAGTTATTGTTTTAAGAGAAAGTCAGTAATCACAATAGAAAGTGAGATTACACAATAATTTTTACCATGTCATAATTTTCATGTCCAATCCCCTTGGACTAAATAATTAAAATTTAAACTTAATATACCATTTTAATGATATTATTAGTAAAAGGGTATGTATATACACCAAAAATAATTGAATTTATGCATACTGACAAATAAGTCTCAATGGAATGTAAATTGAGATGAATTTTTTTATCTTATACTAAATTTTGTTTTCAAACTCTTTAACCTGTTGTATAATGGTTATAAATAATATATTAACTTGTAAAAAAACCATATTAATATTTATAATATCATATATGATATTTTTATTACTTTGTATCACTATTTTGTTAATAATATAACATTATTTTTATTGTTTTGGGTGTTAGTCAACTTGTTTTCTTTCATGTTTGGTATTTTTTCTCATACATAAATAATGGTTTAACCATATAAATAATTAAAACAATGATTTAAATATAATATATATTTGTTATATATTTAATTATTTTAATCCTTAAAATTTGGTGATAGTAAATGAAATAATGTTTTCCTAGAGATGGTAACTCATACGTATCATGAACGTTGTTTCTGTTTTCCTATCATTTTGAAAGAAATAAAAGTAAAATACATATATTTATATTATAATAACATTATAATATTTGTGAAATATATTTCACATATTTTTATTAAACCCATTCTTAATAAGTTGCACGTAAAGTGTGAATAAATCGCATCGCTTCATGAGGTGGTAGTCCGTCATACACAAGAATGACATTATCGTATTACCAAAAAAATCTAAATAATAAAAAAATGTGTTATTTAATAATTATTGAAGAAGAAACAAAAAATAAATATCATGAATATCATATATAAATAGTATTTACATCATTATCTCAAACAATGGTTGGTTTTGGTGGAAAAATGAATGACATCTGGTCATGAGGTGGTAGTCCGTTGTACACCCGAACGATGATTTCTTAACCCTTTTGATATAATTGTGTTAATTTTTAGGTAATAACCATAACATAACAAAATTTAATTAAATTTTATATACTTAGGGAAATATTATAGTCCATATATAAAAAAAATTAATGAGTTGGAGATAGATATAAAATAATTTTTTTTTGAAAATCATTACCTCTTCTTCAGGTATCCTTTTCAGGATTACACTAATGAATTTCTAAGTTTTCTTTATTCCTTGGATAAGACTTATAGTGTGATTTTATGGAATTAGGGATGTTATTTTTTAATTTCTTTTCCAAGATAATTTTTTTTAATGGTGTGACTATAGTATTAAAGGGGGCGGCCTATTATAAGTGGTGGAGAGTATAAAAATGGTATTTGTGAACATTACTAAGTAATCCCAAGTTAGATTCATATAAATTAGATAAAAAATGTATAATTATTGATAATATAATTCAAAATCTCAAACTGTTTCCATACAATGAGTTTAAAAAATGTTTTGGATCATTTTTAGTGCTTATTTTCTAAGTTTAATGACTAACTATACTCATTTGCTCCTTAATCTTCGTAATTAATTTTTACTCTTTTCACTAATAAATTTGGTAAAAATTTAATTAATCCTTATTATAAATTAAAAATTATTTTAATTCCAAATATTGTGTATATTTTTATAAATTAATTTCATATAAGTGTAAAAAATTAATTAAAATTAATCTCATAGATGGAACAAGAAATCAGATTTTAAAAGTTAAAATCTTCAATAGATAACAATGTTTTTATATCTAAATTCAATATAAAAATGATCATTATGAAATAAATTGGATTAATATATATGTATTACTTATATAATTTTAATTTTATGTCAATTTAAATTATAAATTTACTTTATAAATTATTAAGATAAAAATATGGTTTTCAATTAAAATTCAGTAGTTTTCATTATTCATCAATAAAAGAAACTTCGTGGAAAAATATAAAAAAATTCAACCTAAGATAATTTTTACATTACACTTTCCAAAAATAAGTTTATTTTTTTCAAATAAATTTAATACAACAGTGAAAATTTATTTTTAAAACTAGTGCACCATTAAATGCTATCAAAACTACTATTATAAAAATACAACATTTTTATGCATAAAATCACAGTTGTTCTTATATTATTCTATAAAATGTATTGTATAAATTTCTAAATATTATAATGAATATATAATATATAAATTTATTTAATATCATTCACGTATATTAATTAATTAAATTTATTAGGATAAAACACATTATATTCCTAAAATAGTTTTCTTATAAAAACATTTCCTTTATATTCAATTAGCCTTTATTTTAATTTTTCATTTATAGGTAAATAAGGAATTCAATCATGTATTTTAAAAAGTTATTTAATAATATTAATAACCTCAATTTTAATTGATAGTAAATAGTTTTCATTTTAAATAACAATATTAATAGAATTTGTTAAGACTCAGTCTTGCATGTAATGTAAGCCATCGAAAAAAGTCGGTATTTGAGGTAATGAATGATAACTCAGTGTTGCATGAATTAAAATATATGTTACCAAAATTAAATTTATTTTAAAATGAAAATATTTTAAATTATTCGGGTATTACATTCTTCTTTCCAATAAAACATTAAACCTCTAAATTTCATGGATATTACCTTGTAAAAAAATTTGGTTTATCCTTTTTCATAATTTCATATCGTGTGAATGTTGATTCCTCTATTTTTTTGATTCTTACATAGTACCTTTATTAGATGAATAATCTTATTCCTTAATACTTGATCCATGGTATCATGAAACTTGCTGATTTCTTCATAGTAAGATAGATTGGGTTCCAAATCTATTTCATTAGAGGTGACCACATGTATTGTGTCTGCAACGTACTTTCTTAGTAATGAAATATGGAACACATCAGGACTTTTGAAATTTTTGAAAAATTTAAAAATTATAGGAAGTAAATTAAATTATTTAATGAATTTAAAATGGTATTATGTAACTGGGTATCAGTTCCCCTTTCTTAAAAAATCCCGTTACACCCTTCCATGTAGATACTTTCAATAAAAAATTACCTCCTGTTTGGAATTTCAAAGATTTAGTTCGATTATTGGCATAAATAATATTCAAATTTTGAGGAAATGTGCCTATTTTTTAAGTGATCATTGATAACACATATTACATATTTCATTCTCAGAGTCTTTTGTAGTCCCCTGAAAAAGTCCATGGTAATGTCACAACTTTTTTTTCATAAGAATGAAAATAGTTTTAATGACTCCTCTTAGAAGTTGCCTCACAACTTTATCTTCTTGAAAAGCCAAACATCATGACACGTGATCTGAAACATACCACTTCATGTTATCCCACCAAAAATGCTCATTCAAATCTCTGGATATCTTTTTACTACTATGGTTTATAGATAAATTGTTGCAATGAGAGTCATCCCATAATTCTATTTTTAGATGAGGAATATATGGAATGCATAAGATATTCCAATCATTCAAAAAACTATCTTCACAAATGATTCCTAATAATTTCCCATCATTTAGGGATTTAATTTTCTTCTAAAAATTCTCATCATATTATTGAGAATTATTTATCTTCTCTAATATAAATGGTTTGAAATCATTTCAAAAATGATTTATGTCTCCCCTACTTTACTAATTACAGTATCTATCTTCACTAGAACCATGAACATACGATCCCTCCCAATCATTATTTGGTATATAATTCCAAGATATTTCCTACATAATGAATATGTTGCCTTGTTTTCATTCTATGGGTGGTAGTTTGTGGAGAAATCATAATCCTTGAGTAGCACAATACATATCCTTTGTCTCATATTGATATTTTTTTTGAAAAGATGTATTTCAGGATTTTATAATCTGTGTATATCTCACATATTTCTCAATATAATTAATTTCACTATATCTTTAAATAAAATATTATATATTCTAGCTCAAGATCATTGTTTGGATAGTTTTTTTTTCAGGATTATTAATCTTCCTTGATGAAAATATAATAACATCATCATTTTTCATTTGGGAACAACCATGACCATTTTCTCATGCATAACTAGATATCACAAACCCATCACTTTTAGATGGTAGATTCAAAATCATTGAAATTACCAATATTAAATTTAGTTCATCAAAACATTCTTCACATTCATTCTTACAAACAAACATAAAACACATTATGTGTATGATTAGTTAATGGGTTTTCCAATTGGGGAAAATTATGAATGAATAACAGATTTTAACCAGTTAAACTCACAAAATAATGTACCTCAGTTGTTTGTATTTGTGTGTGCTATTCTTCCACTTCCGTTTTCATTGCAGGATCAACTGATATTCCATTTTTAAGAGACAATGTGGCCAAGAATAAAACTTTCTAAATCCCAAAAATCACACAAAATAAATTTACCAAATGAAACATTCTTTCTAATAGTCATAAGAATGGTCAATAAGTGATTCACATGGTCCTGGTAGCTTTTATAATACACTACAATATCATTAATGAATACCTCTACAAAATTGTCAAGATATTACATGATTATTTATTCTTTATATCCATAAAAAATGAGTGATAATTAGTAAATCTAAAAGTAATTATTATAAACTCATAATATCCATACCTCTTCAAAAATAGATCTTCAAAATGTATTCCTTCTTTACTCAAAATTGATAACACTCGTAACTAAGGTCATTATTTGAAAACAAAATCATGAATTTAATCAAATAGTTCATCAATATGAGGAATAGGATACTTTTTTTATTGTAATATCATTGATTCCTCTTTATAAAATTCACATCATCAAGGATCCATATTTTTTATTAACAAAGAAAATAGGGTCTCTTCATAGAGGAAAACTACAGATAACAAATCCCTTATTACCCAACACTTTTAGTTGTTTCTTTTTTTCAACTAATTCCAATGTGTCCATTCTATTGAGAGACATTGATAATTTTCTTACATCAGGGATTAAAACAATAGAAAACTCAAAATTTTGCTCTATGGAATTCTAGGCAATTCATCTAGAAATACATCAGTGTATTCTTGTACAATAGATATATCCTCAATTTGATGATTAAATTCTCCATCTATAGTTATTTTTTCTCTTAATCCCTAATAATTTTATTCATTACATATACAAAGGTGGATTAATATATGAATTAGATGATGATGTTTTTCCTCTAATGATAACGGATAATACATCTTCCCCCAAAATCATGATTTTCTTCTTCTTGAAACCAATGTTTTCAACATATTTTGAAAGTCAATATATATCAATGATTGTATAAAATTAAATCATAGGTAATATGATAAGGTTAGAAAATAAGGCAAGTTTATGTGTTATACTGGGGACTAACTGAAACACCTTTGTAGCAATGATACTTACCTTAGGAGTTTTAAATGGAAACTACCTTATTAAATTAAAAGGTAAATGACTAATTTTCTTGGAAAACTAGGTAGACATAAAAGAGTGTGACGATCCAGAATTAGGTCAATATTTGGATAAATTTGAAGATAATATTGGTGTACCTAACACCAAATAATTGGGAACTTCTACTTAAGATTTATTGATCACATAAGCTTGGTTATCTCCCCCTAGCCTCTTCTATGGTGGATTAATTTTACTCTTGGGGATTTAAGTTGCATATTTCCTCATCACCATTCAGTTATAATAGTGAATAGTCACCTTTTTTATTCCATTAGGATTGTTTAACATGATCACCCTTTATAACATAATTACAAAAAAATTCCATGACCATCAGGAATTTTCCAAGGTGATTACTTCCATAGTTCTCACACTGTGGGAATTTCTTCATCTTCTTCTTCATATTTGATGAATTTTCTTTTTCTTAGTTTTCAGATGACCTTCACTTCTCTTAGTTTCCCTTGAATATATAGGTTCAAGATAATTATTTAATCTTTTTTATAGAACATAAAACTATTTCATCATATGATGAATAAGTCTAGGACATAATCTATATTTAAATTCATGGATTAAGCACTTAAAAGAAATGGTCAATCTTAAACTCTGTGTTAAGTACGAAATCTGTAGTATACCTAGCCAACCTTGTAAAGGTATCCTCATAATCTATAACCCTTTCTTCTTCTTTTTTCAATAATATAAGGACCTTTTTATTTATGTAAATTTTTTTCTCAAAGGGTAAATATTTATCGAATAATTTATCCTTAAAATTTTTCAATTCCATGAGTTATATTTCCTCTTCCACCATAGTATTCTAGATCAATGACCACTATTGATCAGCATCCCCATTAAATAAAATACACTAAAATTATAACATTTTTTTCACTAAAATCCAAGGCCATAAGTATCTTCTCTGGTGACATAATTCATTGTTCAGCTACGATTTGATTAGTATTCCCACTAAAATATGGGGGATTTTGAAGAATAATGTGATCCATCATAGTATAATCTCTCTGTGGAACTCGTTTCTCTATCCCTGAAAGGATATTTTTCATAACCTGTTTAAGTTAAAAAATATAGTGATAATTTACTTTGATCCAATGCTATATATATTGGTTTATTTAATTGGGAAATATCTATATTTTCCATGAGTATTGATATCATTCTTTCTTCCAGGTTCCATATCTAAAAAATTAATATACAGGATTATCTCCTAAAATCATGAATTTTAAATTATAATATCTAATACCAAATATGTGGTAATGATCCACATAAATTAATTATTAATGCATTTTTATTCTTATTATCATAAACATTGGTTTATTTTTTAGATATCTTTACTCAAATCCTTCATAGTGGTTTGTAAAGAAAATGTAAATTTTCTTATGAAAACCCCATGGCAGTGTCAACCAAGGTGCATAGTAAGACTCTTTGACATATAAAAGGTTATTCTCATGTAAAGATCTATGTACCAATCTCATATTTATAATTCCTAGTTACATTTAGGTCTGAATAACGTCCACATATAATACCTATATTGGGATTTATTGGTAAGAATTCCCACATAATATTTTCCATACCAAAACATTATGATATTATTATATACTTATATTCAAATCTTTCCATAGGTTCATGTTCATTAAAATATGTTTTCATAAATATAGTTTCCTTGGTTTCTATTAAACATACACTAAGTCCAATTAAAATGACCCAAACCCTATTATATTGGAGATGGTTCATTACTTTATTACATTGGAATAGATATAGGATTAAAATAAAAAAGGACCAAATAGTTAATGAGTTTTTGAAAATCAGAATATAAACATGATTCCAGTATTATATTAGAAAAATAAAATAAGGAATAGAATATTTAAAAACTCATCATCATTAAAACTCATTCCAAAAATTCATCTTCATATCCTGGGGAGTGGAAACAAAATAATGTTGAGTTCAAATGATAAGTAAGGGTTTAGTAAAGTGGAAGATATCAGGAATCACTAAGAATAATCAAAATGTAAAGGATGATAAATGAATTCATATTCTATTCAAATAACTTTTTTATCATGGTGAGATAATGTATAATCAATATGGTAATGTAAATAACTTAAGATGCATGTCATTTAATAAAAAAATTAGAATGAAATGCATCCATTTATAATTTCATATCAAAAATATCATTGAAAATAATAATCACTAAATTCTAAATGAATGAAATTCTAAATAATTAGATTCCATGTTTCCCAGGTGCATGGTGCCTTTGCTAAAAAGACCTTTCAAAAGAATTTTTAAAGCATACTTGGTAAAATCCCCATCATATTTGGCCAACATATTAAACTATTGAGACTACAGATGCATCGATGAGATTACACTAAATGGTCCCTATCCCTTTTTGAACCATTACAAAGAATTCATTATAAATTTAATAATTGATATAATCCATAAAAAAAATTCCTTATCAAATATATATATTAATTAAAGGAAACAAATTTATCAAAATTTCTCCAGCTAATCAGATAACATTCAAAGTAATGTCAGAAATTGTATATGGATTACGAAATATTCATATTCATTAAAAATAAATACATATATTTAATATTATTATACTTTTAAAGGAAAAATTGTTACAATAGAGTGATTATTTTAAGAGAAATTTACCTATAACAAAAGAAAGTGAGATTTCACAATTATTTTTACCATTTGGTGACTTTCAAGTCAAATGTCCTTGGATGAAATAATTCAAATGAAAAATTAATATACCATGAATAAATAGCTATTAATTATACTACATGTAAAAGGAAAATATATACACCACATAAAAGTAAATTATTTCATAATAACAAATAAGCTTCAAAGGAATGTAAATTTAGATAAACTTACTAACCTTACACTTCTGTTTGGTTGAATGTTCTTTAAAATAAATTATAATAGTTATAATAATGTAATTAACTTATTAAATAATGATATTAATAATTATAAGATCATATATTATCTTTTCGTAATATCTTATCACACTTTTTTATAATATTTATTTATTTTCACTATTTTGGGTGTTAATCGCCTTGTTTTTTATAATTGTTTTGACTTTTGATTTTTTGTTTCAATTATTAAAATCATTATTTTATCATATATAAAATCTAAAAAATTATTTAAATATAATATATATTCATTATATATGTATATATAGTAACCCCTAAAATTTGGACATAGGAAATGAAAGACAAGGTTCATAGAGACGATATGTCGTACGTATCCAAGAACGATGTTTCCATTTTCATGTCCTATAAAAATAAATAAAAGTAATTTATATATATTTATACTATAATTAATTTATCTTATTTATGTCTTATATATTACATATGTAAATTAAACTCATCCTTAATAATTTCCATGTAAAGTGTGAAAGAAACACATCATTCCGTGGGGCGGAAGTCCGTCGTACACACAAACGATGTTATCATATTCTAACCAAATGGAAATCATGAAGTTATGTATTATGTAATTATAGAATAAGAATATATAAATAATAAATATCATATATAAATATTATTTACATCATTATTCCCAACCTTGATTGGTGGTAGTGAAAAAACGAACGACATCAGTTCGCAAGGAGGTAGTCCTCTATATACATAAATGATGATTTCCTAACCCTTAACATGGAAATGTATAAATTTTTAGATCATACCTTCCATAGAAAAAATCATTTTGAATTTAATATAATTTTTTTATTATATAATCATCATATAAAAATAATTTAAGCAGGTGGATAATGATGTAATATAAAAATGATTTTAGAAAAACATAACCACTTCTTCGAAAATCCTCCTTAGGTTAGCACCAATTTCTTAATATGTTGGATTTATGCCCAAGTTAATTTATATAGGATTATTTAAGGAACTTTTGGTATTTTAATTGGATGTCATTGGACATAACAAGGTTTTTTTAAGTACTTAATAGAGGAGGATATGAGTTATCCTTTCATAAGTGGGGGAGAGGAAACACTTGGTATTTTTGAAACATATTGAGTGTTCCCAAAAAACATTCATGTAAATGAGATCCAATAATTATCCATTATATAACATATAATGGATAAGTTCGATGTATTTTCTTAATGTTGGTTATGGAAAAGTTTTGGGTCAAATTAAAACTTATTTTCTAAGTTTGACCACTATGTAAATTCATTTTCTTCTCAATCGTCGTAATTAATTGAAACTATTTTCACTAATCAATTTGGAAAAAACTAATTTGAACTTATTAAAATTAATAAAATATTATAATTTCAAATATTTAATTAATTTTTTCATATTCAATTCAAAGAAGAAGAAAAAAATAATTTAAAACTGATCTCGCATACAGAAGAATAAAAAAGGTTTTTAAACTAAAAATGTTCAAATGTTTACTAATTTTTTATATCTAAATTAAATATAAAAATGATTATAATGAAATAAATTGGATTAATAGATTTAAAATTGATCAAATTTTTCTTTTAAAAAATTAAAAAATTTAATTTAATTTTAAAATCTATTTAGATGAAAATAAATTTTTCAATTAAAATTCAATATTTTTAACTATTCCTCAAACAATGAATCTTCTCCTAAAAACCCAAAAAATTCAACATAAGATAATTTCTAAATTAAAATTTCAAAAATGAAGATTATTTTTTCAAAGAAATTTTATAAATGTTTCTAAACATAGTTTTAAAATATGGGATAAATATAAAGGTTTCCAAACATCCCATAGAAATATAATGCAATTTTATGTATAAAAATTAGTTTCTTTTTTCTTATCATATGTCTATTAAATATATTTTATGAATGTAAACAAAATAATGAATATATAAAATATAAATTTCATTAACATCATTTAGTAATAGTAGTTAATTTAATTTATTAGGATAAATACATTTGGGAACCTAAAATGCTTTTTTAAAATCATTTACCTTATATTCAATTGGTTGTTATTATCATTTATAATTAATTGGGAACAAATAAATTCAAACATATTTTTTTATATGTAATTCAATCATATTAATAACCAAAAATTTAACAGCATTGAGATAATTTTCATCTAATCGCAACAGGATTCATATTTTACTTGACCCTTACACCATTGTATTAAACTGATTTCATGTTTTAACTTACAAATATAATAAAAAATTTCACTTCCTGATTGATTTAATTATTTAATTTTATCATCGTTAAAATTTATATTTAATTTTTTTTTAATTTTTCATTGTAGGTAGAGGTGATTTATAATGCTCGTGATGTAATTGAAGAAAAACTTGTCAATCTTCACAAGATCCCAAGCACACTTGCCGACCAAAACACACACTGAAAATAATTTAGGTCTCCATATGGACTGAAGAATTGTGGCATGATTCAAAACATAGTGGGATAAAACTCTAATTATGAAACATAATATCAATTCATCCATACATGGTCCCAACCAAACCAATGCGTCCAAGGAACCAAAACTACTCAAATTCATAATTTTGGTTCATTATTTTATCTATATCTCAGGGTGTTTTTCAAAATAATTCCAAATTTTTGTGGAGATACAAAATATTTGGGGAAACAACTTTTTAGTTTTTTTAAAAGTGAGATAATAATGTTTGGCCTCCCAAAACCATGTACATTGTGGTCTCTCAAAATCTAGGTTCTCAAACCCACCTTTCACTTTCCTTATAAAATGGAACCTTGGGCACCCAGTTTAAAATTTAATCCAAGGAGTTAAGTTATGTAAATTTGGAGTCCAACGAGATTTTTATTATCATATTAGAGTTTCTATATCTCCCTATCCTCATAGAAAGATCTGAGATGAAGTTATATTTCCACATTAACTACATCCTCCTCTCGATGACGAGCTAAGCGGTGGGCGTTCATTGGGAGGGAGTTATACACTTTTCAGGGGAGTTCTGGTGATTTTGATAGATAAAATTTTGGAGTAATTTGGTTTTAAAAACATATAATTAAATTTATATTATATTATTTTATATTTCTATTCTTCATTATGTATGTGATTGGTATGATCTTAATTTATAAGTGAGCAGTTTGGGGTTTTGAGTGTGTGACTTGTGTAGCTCTGATTGTACTACACAAGACTCCTTTTCTTACTAATTGTGTTGAGATTTGAATATTATTTTGAATCTATTATTCCATTGATTAGTGATGGACCATCTAAATACAATAGTTATTTTAGGGGTTGGTTCTTTAAGCATTGATATAATATATTATGAATTTATCAGGACTCCCATTATTTTATAGAAAATATTAACCCCAAACCTAATTGAATCTTTAATAATAATTAACATGAAATGTATTTTGTCAACAACAACCACTTTTTCCGTAGTTTTAAAAATAGAGTTGTTTTTCAACTATTATACGCTTTAAATTAACTTATTTTATTTCAATCTCAAATTAACCACCATACTTTTTATTTTTTAGAAAATATTATTAAACTCATAATATTCATACCTCTTCAAAAATTGATCTTCAAAATGTATTCCTTCTTGACTCAAAATTGATGACACTCATAACTAAGGTCATTATTCTAAAAAAATCATGAAGTTAATCAAATAGTTCATCAATATGAGGAATATGAAACTTTTATTATTGTAATATCATTGATTCCTTTTTATAAAATGCACATCATCATGGATCCATCTTTCTTATTAATAAAGAAAATTGGGTCTCCTCATGGAGGAAGACTAAGGATAATAAACCCCTTATTACCCAACACTTCTAGTTGTTTCTTTTTCTCAACTAATTCTAAAGTGTCCATTATATTGAGATACATTGATATTTTTCTTACATCAGGGATTAAAACAATAGAAAACTCAATATTGTGCTCTGTGGAATTCCAGGTAATTCCTCTGGAAATAAATTAGTGTATTCTTGTACAATAGATATATCCTCAATTTGATGATTAACATCTCCATCTATAGATTTTTTTTCTTTTAATCCCTAATAATTTTATTCATTACATCTACAAAGGTGGATCAATATATGAATTAGATGATTATGTTTTTCCTCTAATGATAACGAATAATACATCTTCCCCCAAATCGTGATTTCCTTCTTCTTGAAACCAATTTTTTCAACATATTTTGAAAGTCAATATATATCAATGATTATATAAAATTAAATCATAGGTAATATGATAAGGTTAGAAAATAAGGCATGTTTATGTGTCATAATGGGGACTAACTGAAACTCCTTTGTGGAAATGAGACTTACCTTAGGAGTTTTAAATGGAAACTACATTATTAAATTAAAAGGTAAATGACTAATTTTCTTAGAAAACTAGGTAGACATAAAAGAGTGTGATGATCAATAATTAGGTAAAACTTTGGATAAATCTGAAGATAAGATTGGTGTACCTAACACCAAATAATTGGAAACTTCTACTTCAGATTTATTGATCACATAACCTGGTTATCTCCTATGGCCTCTTCTATGGTGGATTAATTTTACTCTTGAGGATTTTAGTTTCATATTTCCTCATCACCATTCAGTTATAATAGTGAATAGTCACCTTTTTTATTCTATTATGATTCTTTAACATGATCACCCTTTATAACAAACTTACCACAAAATTCCATGAGCTTCAAGAATTTCCCAAGGTGATTACTTCCATAGTTCTCACACTCTGGGAATTTCTCCATCTTCTTCTTCATATTTGATGAATTTTATTTTTCTTAGATATCAGATGACCTCCTCTTCTCTTAGTTTCCCTTGAATATATAGGTTCAAGATAATTATTTCTTCTTTTTTATAGAACATAAAACTATTTCATCACATGATGAATAAGTCTAGGACATAATCTATATTTAAATTCATGGATTAAGCACTTAAAAGAAATGGTCAATCTTAAACTCTATATTAAGTATGAAATCCGTAGTATACCTTACCAACCTTTTATAGGTATCCTCATAATCTATAACCCTTTATTCTTCTTTTTTCAATAATATAAGGACCTTTTTCTTTATGTCAATTTATTTTCAAAGGGTAAATATTTATCGAATAATTTATCCTTAAAATTTTTCCATTCCATGAGTTGTATTTCCTCTTCCCCCATAGTATACTAAATCAATGAGCACTATTGATCAGCATCACCATTAAATAAAATACACCAAAATTATAACATTTTTTCACTACAATCCAAGGCCATAAGTATCTTCTTCGGATACTTAATTCAATGTTCAACTATGATTTGATTACTATTCCCACTAAACTATGGGGGATTTTGACATATAATGTGATCCATCATAGTAGAATCTCTCTGTGGAACTCGCTTCTCTATCCCTAAAAAGATATTTTTCATAACCCGTTTAAGTTAAAAAAATTTAGTGATACTTTACTTTTATCCAATGCTATATATATTGTTTTATTTAATAGTGAAATATTTATATATTTTATGAGTATTGATATCATTCTTTCTTCCAGGTTCCATATCTAAAAAATTGAATATACATGATTATCTCCTAAAATCATGAATTTTAAATTATAATATCGAATACCAAATATGTGGTAATAATAAACATAAATTAAATATTAGTGCATTTTTAATCTTATTATCATAAACATTGGTTTATTTTTTGGATATCTTTACTCAAATCCTTCATAGTGGTTTGTAAAGAAAATTTAAATTATCATAATCAAATCCACTGGCAGGGTCAAACAAGGTGCGCAGTAAGACTCTTTGACATATACAAGGTTATTCTCATGTCAAGATCAATGTACCAATCTCATATTTATAATTCCTAGTAACATTTAGGTCTGAATAACGTCCACATATAGTGCCTAGATTGGGATTTATTGGTAAGAATACCCACATAATCTTTTCCATACATAAAAATTAGGATATTATTATATACTTATATTCAAATCTTTCCATAGGGTTATGTTCATTAAAATATGTTTTCGTAAATATAGATTTCATGGTTTCTATTAAACTTACACTAAGGCCAATTAAAATGACCCAAACCCTATTATATTGGAGATGGTTCATTTCTTTATTACATTGGCATAGATATAGTATTAAAATAAAAAAGGACCAAAGAGTTTAGTAGTTTTTGAAAATCAGAATATAAACATGATTCCCGTATTATATTGGAAAAATAAAATATGGAATAGAATATGTATAAACTCATCATCCTTGAAACTCATTCCAAAAAACTCATCTTCATATCCTAGGGAGTGGAAAAAAATAATGTTGAGTTCAAATGATAAGTAAGGGTTTAGTGAAGTGGAAGATATCAGGAATCAATAAGAATAATCAAAATGTAAAGGATGATAAATGAATTCAAATACTATTTAAATAACGTTTTTATCATGGTGAGATAATGTATAATCAATATGTTAATGTAACCAACTTAAGATACCTGACATTTAATAAAAAAATTAGAATGAAATGCATCCATTTATAATTTCATATCAAAAATATCATTGAAAATAATAATAACTAAATTCTAAATGAATTAAATGCTAAATAATTAGATTCCATGTTTCCCAGGTGCATGGTGCCTTTGCTAACAAGACCTTTCAAAAGACTTTTTAAAGAATACTTGGTAAAATCCCCATCTTATTTGGCCAACATATTAATCTAATGAGACTACTGATGCATCGATGAGATTACACTAAATGGTCTCTATCCCTTTTTGAACCATTACAAAGAATTCATTATAAATTTAATAATTGATATAATACTTAAAAAATGTTCCTTATCAAATATATATATTTATTAAAGGAAACAAATTTATCAATATTTCTCCAGCTAATCAAATAACATTCAAAGTAATGTCAAAAATTGTACACGGATTACGAAATATTCATATTCATTAAAAATAAATACATATATTTAATATTATTATACTTTTAAAGTAAATACTGCTACAATAAAGTGATTGTTTTAAGATAAATTTACCTATAACAAAAGAAAGTGAGATTTTACATTTATTTTTACCATTTGGTGATTTTCATGTCAAATGTCCTTGGATGAAATAATTAAAATTAAAAATTAATATACCATTAATAAATAATTATTCATGATATTACATGTAAAAGGAAAATATATACACCACATAAAAGTAAATTATTTCATAATAACAAATAAGCTTCAAAGGAAAGTAAATTTAGATAAACTTACTAACCTTACACTTCTGTTTGGTTGAATGTTCTTTAAAATAAATTATAATAGTTATAATAATGTAATTAACTTATTAAATAATGATATTAATAATTATAAGATCATATATTATCTTTTCGTAATATCTTATCACACTTTTTTATAATATTTATTTATTTTCACTCTTTTGGGTGTTAATCGCCTTGTTTTTAATAATTGTTTTTACTTTTGATTTTTTGTTTCAACTATTAAAATCATTATTTTATCATATATAAAATCTAAAAAATTATTGAAATATAATATATATTCATTATATATGTATATATAGTAACCCCTAAAATTTGGACAGAGGAAATGAAAGACAAGGTTCATAGAGACGATATGTCGTACGTATCCAAGAACGATGTTTCCATTTTCATGTCATATAAAAATAAATAAAAGTAATTAATATATATTTATATTATAATTAATTTATATTATTTATGTCTTATATATTACATATGTAAATTAAACTCATCCTTAATAATTTCCTTGTAAAGTGTGAAAGAAACACATCATTTGGTGGGGCAGAAGTCTGTCGTACACACAAATGATGTTATCATATTCTAACCAAATGAAAATCATGAAGTTATGTGTTATGTAATTATTGAATAAGAATAAATACATAATAAATATCATATATAAATAGTATTTCCATTGTTATTCCCAACCTTGATTGGTGGTAGTGAAAAAATGAACGACATCGGTTCGCCAGGCGGTAGTCCTCTATATACATAAATGATGATCTCCTAACCCTTAACATGGAAATGTATAAATTTTTAGATCATAACCGCCATAGAAAAAATCATATTTTATTTTATATAATTTTTTTATTATATAATCATCATATAAAAATAATTTAAGCAGGTGGATAATGAAGTAATATAAAAATGATTTTACAAAAACATTACCACTTCTTCGAAAATCCTCTTTAGGTAAGCACCAATTGCTTAATATGTTGGATTTATGCCCAAGTTAATTTATATAGGATAATTTGAGGGACTTTTGGGATTTAAATTGGATGTTATTGGACATAACAAGGTTTTTTTAAGGACTTAATAGAGGAGGATATGAGGTATCCTTTCATAAGTGGGGGAGAGGACACACTTGGTATTTTTGAAACATATTGAGTGTTCCCAAATTTTTTTCATGGAAATGGGATCCAATAATTATCCATTTTATAAAATAGAATGGACAAGTTCGATATATTTTCTTAAAGTTGGTTATGGAAATGTTTTGGGTCAAATTATAACTTATTTTCTATGTTTGACCACTATATAAATTCGTTTTCTTCTCAATCGTCGTAATTAATTGAAACAATTTTCACTAATAAATTTGGAAAAAACTAATTTGAACTTATTAAAATTAATAAAATATTATAATTTCCAATATTTAATTAATTTTTTCATATTCAATTCATAGAATAAGAAAAAAATAATTTAAAACTGATCTCGCATTCAGAATAATAAAAAAGGTTTTTAAACTAAAAATGTTCAAATGTTTACTAATTTTTTATATCTAAATTCAATATAAAAATGATTATAATGAAATAAATTGGATTAATAGATTCATTATTGATCTAATTTTGCTTTTAAAATTTTTAAAATTTTAATTTAATTTTAATAATTATTTAGATGAAAATAAATTTTTCAATTAAAATTCAGTATTTTTAACTATTCCTCAAAAAACGAATCTTCTCCTAAAAACCCAAAAATTCAACGTAAGATAATTTTTAAATTAAAATTTCAAAAATGAAGATTATTTTTTCAAATAAATTTTATAAATGTGTCTAAATTATGTTTTAAAATATGGGATAAATTAAAAGGTTTCCAAACATCCCATAGAAATATAATGCAATTTTATGTATAAAAATTAGTTTATTTTTTCTTATCATATGTCTATTAAATATATTGGATGAATGTAAACAAAATAATTAATATATAATATATAAATTTCATTAACATCATTTATTAATAGTAGTTAATTTAATTTATTAGGATAAACGCATTTGGGAACCTAAAATGGTTTTTTGAAATCATTTACTTTATATTCAATTGGTTTTTATTATCATTTATAATTAATTGGGAACAAATAAATTCAAAAATATTTTTTTATATGTAATTAAATCATATTAATAACCACAAATTTAACAGCATTGAGATAATTTTCATCTGATCGCACCAGGATTCATTATTTTATTTGACCCTTACACCATTTTATTAAACTGATTTCATGTTGTATCTTACAAATATAATAACAAATTTCACATCCTGATTGATTTAATTATTTAATTTTATCACCGTTAAAATTTATATTTAATTTTTTTTAATTTTTCATTGTAGGTAGAGGTGATTTATAATGCTCGTGATGGAATTGAAGAAAAACATGTCAATCTTCACAAGATCCCAAGCACACTTGCGGACCCAAACACACACTGAAAATAATTTAGGTCTCCCTATGGACTGAAGAATTGTGGCATGATTCAAAACATAGTGAGATAAAACTCTAATTATGACACATAATATCAATTCATCCATACATGGTCCCAACCAAACCAATGCGTCCAAGGAACCAAAACTACTCAAAGTCATAATTTTGGTTCATTATTTTTTCTATATCTCAGGGTGTTTTTCAAAATGATTCCAAATTTTTGTGGAGATACAAAATATTTGGGGAAACAACTTTTTAGTTTTTTTAAAGAGAGATAATAATATTTGGCCTCCCAAAACCATGTACATTGTGGTCTCTCAGAACTTAGGTTCTCAAAACCACCATGCACTTTCCTAATAAAATGGCACCTTGGGAACCCAGTTTAAAATTTAATCCAAGGAGTTAAGTGATGTAAATTTGGATTCCAAAGATATTTGTATTATCATATTAGAGTATCTATATCTCCTTATCCTCATAGGGTGAGCTGAGATGAAGTTATATTTCCACACGAGCTACATCCTCCTCTCGATGACGAGCTAAACGGTGGGTGTTCATTGGGAGGGAGTTATACACTTGTCCGAGGAGTTCTTGTGATTTTGATAGATAAAATTTTGGATTAATTTGGTTTTCAAAACATATAATTAAATTTATATTATATTATTTTATATTTTTATTCTTTTTTATGTATGTGATTTGTATGATCTTAATTTCTAAGTGAGCAGTTTGGGGTTTTGAGTGTGTGACTTGTGTAGTTATGATTGTACTACACAAGACTCCTTTTATTACTCATTTTATTGTGATTTGAATATTATTTTTAATATATTATTCCATTAATAAGTGATGGACCATCTAAATACAATAGTTGTTTTAGGGGTTGGTTCTTTAATCATTGATATAATATGTTATGAATTTATCAGGACTCCCATTATTTTCAAGAAAATATTAACCCCAAACCTAATTGAATCTCTAATAACAATGAACATGAAATGTATTTTGTTAACAACAACCACATTTTCCGTAGTTTTAAAAATAGAGTTGTTTTTCAACTATTATACGCTTTAAATTAACTTATTTTATTTAAATCTCAAATTAACCGCCATATTTTTTATTTTGTGGAAAATATTATTAAAAATATGCACTCTAAACATCTCACAGATTCTTGAGAGATGACCTAGGGTATACTTTAGAATATAAAATCATCTTTATATCATAATAAATTTGACATGTAATGAAAACACGGTCATTATTTTAAATAATGATATTAATAGTATTTGGTAAGACTTGTTTAGGTGTCTAGCACAAGCTATCAAAGAAAGTTTTTGTATGCATAATGCCACCTAACTCATTATTGCGTGCATTGGAATATATTTTAACTACATTAAATTTATTCTTAACATAAAATATTTTAATTTCTCGGGGTGTTACAGTCTTTTAATCACAACTAACACTAAGATATCTCATTCCCCTATATCATGTGGTTAGTTTTCTACTGTTATTGTGACTTTAACTGTGATGACTCTTTTATCATGCCTATATTGTAATGAATGATTGTACATAATTTCTATTTATTTATTTATACTATGATATGAGACTATACTCTCCCCACGATATAATTAAATACCCTCAATACTAGTGAAATACCATTGATGTACATAGAGGCATGCCTAAGGCCACATAGTTCTCTAGTATAATTACTTTTGACTGAATGTGGTAAAGATGTAACCATGTGATGGATAATTGAATATTGAAATGATGTTGGAAATAATTATATATTTATATTCTTAATACTAGTTATCCGTGTGTCAAATTTGTTTTTATATCATGTTAATTTTTTATTTAAACCTTATTGATTGGATATATTCCAATGGAACTTGTGCCCAGATGATTTGATACTCCTTTTTATTGATAAAATGGAATAAATTGTATATTTTTTGTTTTTATGGTATGGTGGTAGAATTAATATCCTAAATGTTTAGGATTATGTATAACGACCCGACCTTAAAATTACTTAATATTGAGTTTTATGTCAAGAATTTGTTCTCTTATATTTTATTATATTTTCATGTTTAGAGTTTTATAGAATTAGTTCTTAACTCATACATGAAAAAAATATAACACAAAATGGACACTTCGGATCAGTATCTATTTTTTCATCCATATATAAAACCTTTAAAAAACATGATTTCTTTCGTGAAAAATCTTATCGTCTTTCAACATGATAGTATGAAAACCTATTACATAACAGATACAAATCAACTTTCCCCTTATATGATCGACCACTATGGATTTGGACGGGGATGTGCGGAATATGTCTTCCAATACTAGACTTTTCCTTTATGTCACTAAATATTTTTTCTAGAAGGGGATGGTCACCCCCCTCTTCTGGGTGATCCTTCAGAAGTTAAACTATCAAACTTCTTTATGTAAGAATGATATTCCATTACATTGTTAAAGAATAGAATAATCAAGGTATAAGTATTATGTAATAGTTTCCCTATGGTTCCACCCTTGGGTGAGTTCACATTTTTGTAAACCTCACTTTGCCTCCTAAATCCCATGTTGGGTGCACAAAAATACTCCTTTTGTGCACACCCAGGCCTGGAACGAATACTGAAAGTTCCGATTACAGATAATTGTATCACTAAGAGGGGGAGGGGTGAATGAGTGATATTTTTTCTTTGATGTTTTCTTCAAACAACCTCTTCCTCTTATTAAAGATTTAAATTCCCTATGAAATCAATTCAAACACACATCTATAAGAATATATTAATTTAAAATTTTCACTATTCAATAATAATAGCTACATCTTTGGTATGGTTTGGAAATGATCCAATACCACACCATCCACTAGAAATAAATACTTGTAATATAATGAGTTGGAATAACCCATATCATTCATGTAACACTCTGAAGACCTTCCAAAATTTAGGGTGCACCCTCTTAGTTGAAATAAGGTAAAAAAATGTTTTTGTAACAACTCATGTTACATGTTCTTATTTTCAACATCACAAATGTACTCTTTTGGAAATAAATTCATAAATTTCTTACCCAAAACATGGTAATAACTTTAGGCCTTTGATATTGAATGCAAACCAATAGTCCAGTATGATCTGATCACTCTGATTTTCAAGATCATGTTTCCCAATTTGATCTTCCCACTCTGATCTTCAAGTCTGATTTCCCAATAAGATAGATGTAGCTTTATATGAATATGATCTGAAAAATCTAGAACTTCTTCTTATTCAGTCTAGAAATCCCAATACTGAAATCCAAAAAAAAATTATCTATCTAGATACAATGATCAACTGAATACCAAGAAAATCACACACCAATAGACAACTGAATACGTTGATCACTGAATACAATGATCAGTGGATTACAACATTGTGATCTCATCTCATCTTCTTTATCTTCTCTCCGTCGAAAATTCTTCAACAAAACACAATATGTAAAACTAATTTCTCTCCCTAGGAATTCATATATTCCCTCTCTTCATATGAATATTACATCCATTAGTAAAAGTACAATGTACTTTCACCTTTTGTAGAATACCCATGAGAGGTTTTCGTGGGAATTCCCAAAGCATTACCACTCACCCAAATTTCATGAATTTTCATGTTTCCTAGAATTTAGGGTGACTCTTGACTTTGATGACTCTTCTCGATCCTTCATGAATATTCTATCAACATCATCTCTTACTTAAACATTATTTTCAAACATACAGATGGATCTGATTTATAAACCTGATTTTCTCAAAATGATATTTTTCTCCATTCTGATTGATAAATACAATTATCTGTACCAATTGAGACAATTAATATTTCAATTTCTAGCCCGCCATCGACAACACATTCAATAGTCTATTTCATCACTCTGTTACTTCTTCACTTCTTCTCTTAACCCACATGATTGATAAACAAAGAAATTCAACCCCTTGGAAGTTGTTGGATACATTTTTAATCACATTCCTTTCTTTTCTAGACAATTATTTCTTTGAATATGATGGAATTCTTAATCCTATAAGAAGATTACTTTTCTTATGAATATGATACCACATGGTCGCTTATTTCTATTTTCTTCTAAACTTCATTATTTTATAAAAATTAGCTTTTATCGTGAATTATTTCAAGAATTTGAACACATTGATGATCAGATTTAGCATCTTCATATTTTATATAGAAAGTACAGTAACCTCCCTTTCTTTCATCAACACTCTTATTTCCTTCCCTGCCCAAATCCAATTGTACAGAATATAATTTCCCTAAATTATATGAGTCTAAATATGATTTCCAGCAATCTTCTTTCTTTCAATACTGATATGATCAATGTGAACATGATTGGAAGCATCTCTTTCACTCCCCCTTTCTTTCATCAAGATTTCATAATATGTTTCACAATTTACTAATGATTTATGAGAACTACATGATAATAAAAGCATCATCACATTTGATTTATAATAGTTATGTGGACTCCGATCATGTAGACTACGCTTCTCCATCAACCGAATTGAAATTAAATTTAACGACCATTACTACCAGCAATATTCTTCCACAATATGATCAATCATTTTATTCCTATATCTCCTCAATATGATAGAACTTCTCAAGAATTATGATCAAGATTCAATTGAATACGATGACATATCCAAGTTTCAAAAAATAAAAAACGATGTAATTTTACTTTTTTTCATAATCTTTCTTATCAAAAAAAACACTTTGAATAAAATCACCTTCCTCATTAGCTAGGTCCTAACACAGACTACAATCTTGAATGTACCACTTGAGATTACACGCAAAACTCCAATCTTGCGTGCACCCCATATTTGTAGCTCCATGGATTTCCTTAATGTCAACCAACCATGTTTTGAAACATATTTCACACACCCCCCATGTCTTTCATGCACCTCATTCATGAATCCATCCATGATTGCACATAGTGATTTTATAGTCCCTCGCGAGGTGTCCCCACTTGCCTCTATTGGATGCAGTTCCATACATTTTTCTTCCAAACATAGGTATGTTAATTCGTTTTTCTTTTCATAATAGGTACTCTGACATGGAATTCATGACTGGCCACTCATCAACACCGTTCCACCAGAGAATTTTTGAATCCATTCCCCACCAAGGGGTATGTAATGAGCAACCCCCCCCCCCCATCTGCAATGCATGATGTAAAATGGCCTAGCACCAATATCCTCATCACATGATGTCGAAATGTAGTCTTTCCCCATGAAATATGCATGAGATTCCCCATGTACACTCATCATGACATTCCACCCTCTCTCTCCCTGCTGAAGTTTTCATCCTTCTCGGACATCTTCCATGCATTATCCACACACACCCTTTATAGGATTCTCTAGGAATTATTCATGGGGAATGTGATCCTAAACATAGGGAATGTGATCATATTCACATGGAATGAGATCCTCTCCGTGAATCCTTTATTTTTAATCCCCACATCAACTCTCATTAGGGAATCATTCACAGCACGTGGTTCAGGTCTACTACATCCTCTTGTTTCCATAAAAGCTAACTCATGTGGGCTTAGAGGTTAGTACCAACCCTAACAACCATCCATCTCCACCCATGTGAATCCCTCTTAAATGAATCACCATTCTCCACCATCCATGGGAATACTTCTTATTGTAATCCCCAATCATTTCCCCCTTACTCGGGAAAATTCCTTGTGTAATCCCCTACCACATGGGCTTCCTCCTTAGGTGTAAGCACCAATTACATTTTTTGAATTTTTTTGTATTTGATTATAAATCCACTGGGATTCATAGGAATCCACCTAGAGGTCCAAAACCATCATCCACATCCATCCTGGTTTTCCTTGGGCTACCACATCCCAGTATGGTCCTACCACTTTTTCAACATCCATTATCATTTTCTTTGGGCAGCCATTTCCCAGTAAGATCATAAAACCACATCCACATCATCGCTTCTCCTATAAGCACACGGGAGTCTCCCATTTGTAATCCCCATAAAATCTTACAAATATAAATACTCTTTCAAATAGAAACTCACATGCGTAAACCGAAAAACATATCATCAAACTATGTGGGTTTTGATCCATATCTTCTGAAGATGGTATATAGTAAGCCTCCATGTGATTAAATCTTGAAAAAAGATAAACATTAATGATACCCTCCTAGAATTTCACTACTATGGTCCAGTCTCATAAGGTGTCCAGATTAACCTTCACGGTATTCCATATTCCCTTTAGGTACACACTTCATGGGTATACCTCTACGGGTGTTATGATCTATCCATCTCATAGACTTTCAAGGTACCCCCTCCTAGGGATATACCCCCTTGATTAATCTTCATGGGTAAATCTAAATAGTCTCACTTTGTCTCCATGAGATGATAAACATTTGGCCCCAAATATATATATCATGATAAAAATGGGATTCATGAGGGAAAACATGGAAGATATATTCCTATGGTGTCATCTACTCCATGCTAAACATGTGATTCTTGAGGTGAAATCCTTGGAAAATATGCCTTTTGAATTAGATACCTCATGATTAACAAGGGATGTATTGGGTTTCATTCCAAATGATTCCTCTATGAGATCCCTCCTATGAGGAAGAATACGGTGACCAATGTTCCTAGCATCCAAACATGCCAACAATGACCATTGTGACTATTGTCCAGACCAAAGGTTTTTGACCTATCAAGACCCCTTAGAATATCCCTGCCAAAGAAGCATAATTAACTATAATCCACAAATATATAGCATCAGGATTGAGCTTCACGAACTTGAAATAATCTATGAGGGAGACCTAGACTAGGTAACGATCTCTAAGGAGGATTCCGAAGAAGGATAAACTGACATCCCATTATCCCATTTTGATTAAGAAGAGGAGATCACCGATGAAAGTGATGAAAGTTGTCCACCTTTCGAATGTGGGAATGCGGTGTAACAATACACACCGGTGCACATTAACATGTGATGTGGAAAGCCCCAAAAATCATTGTAAACTAAAATGGGGAACCATGAGTGCATAATTTATTCTCAAAACATGGGGATTATCCATGTTGGTCATCAGATCATTTATTGATGTATTCCTTCAAATTATTCCCCTAAAAATGTGGACTAGTATTAGTCGATAAGTAAATATATTAGCATTTCACCCGATCCAGTTATCTGGTACCAGGATCTACTAAGAAAATAGTGGGACCATCAGGGAACTCACCATAAATTGGGGTGGTTAAATATTGGTAATTCTTGTCTACGACATCTGTAATGTGAATCTCTCTCTCTTACCATGGAATATTGGATGACTCAAGGGAATTTGACATTATTTTTCTTCTATATACACTTAATGTTGAATCCTCTTTCTTTTAATGACTCGTGCTACAATAAACCATCCACCCACTGCCCATAGATTTAAGGGTAGAAGAAATTTCCACAAGATAATCTTGAACAACTCCACCTCTACCACAAATTTAGATATGACTATGTATATCAAGATCCCAATCCCCATCGTACACAGGTAGATAATTTAGAGGAGGTTGATGGATGAACTTGTACATCATTATGAGAAGGAGGGGTGCATTCCCATAAGGGACATTCCCACTCATACTTGCAGGTGTTTTCACCTCAATGACACCACCACCCCAAAGAATCAAGTTGGGATACATTTCTCCCTACTCTGATAGAGAATGGTTTTGGGGGCCTCTCTATTGAAAAATACTACAACTTTCTCCCCTATGGTGATGAGGTGGGGGAAACACAGGTCACCCCAACTGATACTTCTTCCTAAGAGCCTCCGAGGAGGCCTCCCACTAGGAATACTTAGTGCTAGATGTGACCGATTCACCTTGGTGAAGAATATGTTTATTATACCCCTACTCTACAAGCCCCGGTCCAAATGACTTGATACCAATGCCAGGTGAAAGAGAAGGTAGACGAAAAACGATGGCCATAGTCATCTATATCCCCAGAAGCTCCTACAAAAACTGATTTATTCCTCCATATTCCTATCAATAATGATCAGGATCCCATAAATTCTTGGTCTTGATTGAGAATTCAGCTTCCCGATAGGCAGGTTGGGTTGACACTGTTAGCCACTAGTGTCATCAGCAGCCATTATGGGTCATCCTGTTACGATGATATCTAGTATGGTGGCCCTCCCCATATTATCTCCAACCAAAGAGGAGTCCCTCCCCACTCTTATAGTCAATATGGATGTCCAACCCATGTTCATATCATCATCTAAAATGGAGTCCCTACATGCTTCATCAACTTCTTGTGTGGAGTTCCTCCTCGTACTTTTGGTTCCCAATATAGAGGTCCTCCTCAAATAACATATCATTAGAATGAAGGCCCTCCTCATGCCATTCCCACTGCAAGCAGAGGAACTCCCCAATCCAGCACCGTTTAGCATAGAGTTCCCCCATACTTCATCAAATATTAGAACAAAATTCATCCACATTCTATCACCATCGGCCAACATAGAGGTCCTCCCCATGTAACAGCCAACTAGAGTGGAGTTCCTACCCACTAATTTGGTGGTCAACATGGTGGCCCTCCCCATGTTTCAACCAACCATATAATATTTCCTCCCTTCACATCTAAAAACTAGAAAGAATACCCTCCCCCAAATCATAAAACTTGACATTAAGGTCCTCCCTAAGTTGATTCATCTCCATTATAATATTTTGAACCCTACTGTATGGATACTATCTATTACAAGAGCATAGAAAACAATTTTAGACCAATGATGTTCAGCCTGCAACTATTTCAACCAGCCTGTGAAAAAACCTAGATGATGCCTTTGTTCTCCCGATTCATCAGTTAGAGGCTACAATGTCAGACCAAAAATATTACTTCATACTTTTGGATAGGAAAGGACATTGTGTCCCAATGTACAAGGAATTATAAAAGATTACCTCAAACTCCGACATAGGACAGGCTCGGGTGATGCAAAAAACCCCTACCTTTGTACGGTACCGAGATGTTCTCCCCATGGTTACAACTGTATGTCAGACCCTCTTATTCCCCAGAGCTGGGTTGAATTTACAAAATCTAGCCAACCACCATTGAATTGACATGAATAATGAGCCGCCCAATTGAAGGCCTACTGGAATCGGTTCAACAACCTTTGTCACCATGATCTCAACATATAAGTAATATCTGAGTGAGGATTCCACATCCACCACTCTAGATAGCACCTGTGTTCCCCCTAAATCAGTCAACCATGAAGAACCATATCTTCCTAGTGATCCCATACGTCAAATGATGAAGAGTATTTGGATGATTTTCCTCTTCAATTTGAAGATGGAATCACTAGAACCATTGAGGACTTGATCCAAGTGAACCTTGGAACTTTGATGGATATGAGTCTAATACAGATTAGTACATCCATTCCACCAAATCAATAGTAATAGTACTTAGATTTCCTAAAGAAACATTGTAATTTATTTTCCTATAGTTTTAACATGATTCTAGGACTAGACCCTCATTTTTTTCATCCACTATCTTGGTCTCCCAGTAAGTCATCATGGGTTGATGTATCCTCCTTTGAAATTTCACCACTCTCATGGTGATATAGTCAAGGTCGAAGTTGACAAGACCATTCAAGAAAACTTCTTCAATGAATTTCAGTACCCCAAATAGCCATCCAACATAGTCCTATTTAGGATAAATAACTAAAAGACCGAAGTGTTTACTGACTTTTGGGACCTCAAACACTATTTTGGGAACTATTGTTTTCTCCTTCATGTGAAAGAGATATTTATCGATGCCACGGCTGGGTTCAAATTTCTATCCTTCAATGATGGATATTTAGGGTAAAACTAGATCCAAATAGTCCCCAAGGAAGAGGATTACACCACCTTCATAGCACCCTAATGGACTTTTTTCTATCAGCTAATGACTTTTAGTTTGAATAATATCGGATCAAATTATCTATGATCCATGCACCACATCTTCAAGTCAATCCTCTAGTTTCCATTGGAATAATACATAGAGACTTGGTGACCAAATCCCGCGAGTATAAAGACCATATTATAAATTTTTATAAATTCTTAGTATTCCTCACTTTATAGAATCTAAAGATGAACCCCTAGAAGTGTGTCTTTGGGGTGACCATTGAGATGTTTCTTAGATTCATCATCAGATACATAGGAATTGAGATCAACCCATATAAAATCAAGTTCATTAGCCAAATGACTCCTCTGATAAACCTATGGGAGCTCCAAGGTCTGTAAGCAAAATTTTCCTATATACATCAATTCATTTTGAATCGATCCAGAAAGTGTAATCAATTCTCCAAACTCATGAATAATTGTAATTTATCATAGAGGGAAGGAAAGTTTCATACCACTTTTGAGGAAATCAACTAGTATCTCCTATATCCTCTCATTTGGATTTCAAATATCTCTAGAAATCCAATGTTCTTTATGTGAAATTCCTAAAATTATGCCTCATTTTCCTTATTGCTTATAAGAAAAATGAAGGAATAGAGAACTATTTATAGTACCTCAATTGAATTCTCCTCAATATAGATTCTTGATACTCTCTTATCAAGAAGAGAAACCTCATGCTGGTTTGTGCATTGCATGTGTTGTGACATTATGTGAACTTCCAAGAGATTAAACTAGTGTCCCATTTTTATCCTCTAAAAAATATCCTAAATATACCGATGTTGAAAATATTCATATCGATCTAAGTAGTGATCCTTAAGTAGTTCAACATCATTTTCATTCCACTGAAGGTCATCAAGGGTCAAGAACCGGTAGACATCCTAGACACCCATCAAGCACCTAAAGAGCATCCCTTGGATTATATTTACCATAATAATCTATCCTTTTAGTGTATCGGGATATTACATGTGGGGAAATTAATTTTATGGTGCCTCTCAAAGACGAGTTGGTTGATGTCTCAATGAAACGAAGATCAATAGAGTTGGTCTAGAAATCATTTTCATCATTGTCGCATAGGTCATCATGCCCTACTTATTTCTACTATCATAAGGTTTCACTGATAATGAGGTAGAGTATCAATATCCCATTATTAGTCTTAATATTTCCCTTAAGATTGATATTCCCTTATTTCATGTGAAGGGAGACTCTTAGTTGGTCAATAAACAAATAAATTGTGACTACGTCACTAGAATTATAGAAATCACACCCTTGTTGAAGTTAACTCACCACCTGATGGTCAAATTCCCTTCTTAACCAAATGTGACTAATTTTCCTTGATAATAGGATGGTTTAGATGATTCCCTTGACAATTTTGTCATCTCTTTCAGATCCTATCCAGGATGACCTGTTCATTCATGTGGCACATTAGAGGTTCATTTCTCCTTCAATCTCGAATAGAGATGACAGTTACCACGTAAACTATTTGAATGCTTTTGATTATACATCTGTACCTCTATATCCCCTCTCAATGGAATAACTCACCTATTGTACAACTCTTTTTGTTGATTATCTCCATCATGATGTTATCTTGCATAAATGATTGCATCCATTGATGTGCAGCACAGTTCACCCTCCAGAGTGATATCAACCTCATGAAGACTCTCTATAGGAATGGGTTTTATGGAATTCCCCTCCACTGTATCTAAGAAGACAATATCCCCCAGGTTTTAAAGGATGTTTTTAGGGTTCCTATGGTTCTTACTATTTGAGATTTATGCTCTCCCACCAGATTTTAAGGGTGGGATACATCTGGAATACCATGGTCCATGACTACATCAAGTTCTGCAAGCGATGTAATCTATGTCAGATTCATGCCAACATTGTGCATCTTCCACTAGAGCCCATGCTTACTAAAAGTTCTCTTGGCCCTGCACAGTCTAGGGAATCGATGTCATGTAACTGTATCCACCAGAAATAGCTTTCTAATTCAGGTTCATTATGACTGCAACATATTTCTTATCCAAGTGGGAAGAATTGATTCCTCCTAAAGAATTTAAGGCTCAATAAGTGTTAGAATTCATGACTTATAAAATCATCCATTTTTTCAAGGATCCTCACATAATTCTCACTAATAATGATACCAAATTTCATGCTTCTGGGCTAATTAATTTTTATGCCAAGTAGATCATATAATCCAATCATACTTCCCACGACCACATGTAGGAAAATGGAAAGATTTCAGAATTTAAAAAAACCCTCTCCAAAGTTTTGTAGAAAATGGTGGTCCAGAACAAAAAGAGTTGACTAGAAAATCTCCCCAATGGTCTCTGGGCCAATCGGATGATGAATCAAAATTCTAACCATGTGAATTTTTATTCCATTATGTATAGAAAAGAGGAATTTATTCCCATCTAGATTCAGTTTTCATCACTCTAAACAGTTATCTATGGCCAATAGATGCAAGATAGAATGGATGAAGTCCATCTAGATGAGTAGGAATCCCTCAAAGAAAAAATTATATAGGAATTTCATAACCTAGAGGGACCACCAAATATGATATCTAGAGCATTCAATTATGAGTTTTAGCTTGATCGTTTCTTCAAGGTGACATGATACTGGCTCTTAGAATGAACATAATACCCAGAATAAATCTACCAAAGTTTTAACCCAAGTTGGAAGGAGCATAAATTATTCAAAAGTTCTATCCCAATGCAATACATTCTTTTATCACCATGGATGGAGGGTACATCAGTCCTCCAACCAACACCCAGTTTAAAAATTATTAATTCATGTGAGGCGCCTATAGTCTAATTTTTACACCTTTAAATTATGAAGTCTTTGTCTATTCATAAAAAATTTAATCTGTATGCGAGTTTTCTTTGGGGTGTGTTGTGTGGATAAATGAATCTTAGAAACTCATTCACATTAAGTTTTTCACTCTACCATGCTTCTTTAACAATTTTTAGAATCCCTTCCCCCATTTTCCAAACTCTAGGAACTTAATCTAAGATCCCATCATCCTAGACACATTACCTTAAATAGTATATATTAGGTCCAAATATTATGACCATAAACTATTTACATCCCAAAAATTATGAGCTATATGACTATAAACTATATAGCATCATCATCCTTTGAAAACGACATTAAACTGGGCACCTGGCCTAAGAATTTATTTCTTAAACTAATAGTGATCAGAAGTCCTGATCTTTATGACAATAAATTAATATTTAAATTCTAGGTATCAAGACTTTAAACTATTTATAATTATTATTGTGGAGTGTGTGTGGTGTTGGACCTCCTTAGCCAACATTCACTTCAGGTCATATCGACTATTCCTTATACACCCCCCTTAAGACACTTTTTCCCCTTCATCTTTGCATCATGACGTTAACCGGTGTTATTGATGTCATAGTTGCATGATGTTAAACTATGTGAATACCATCATCTTATCCTCATGATGAAAAACTACATAGAATCATAATGTTCTGACATGATAGGAAATCTTCCTTAGAATCATTCATCTACCTTACTACATTCGAGAACTATGTACGACTCGATTCTTATCCTCATAGGATATATAGCGATGCATGTATTTTTAAATCCTAGTCTAGCCACCCCAAATCAAAAAACAATCACCCCTCTGTGTGCATGGGTATGACCTATATCGGGAAATTTCCATATAGAACTTTGTACATCCTTAAACTTAGTGACACCCAAACATTTTTCTTTAGGACCAAACACCGATTCATCAACCCTCCTTTGTCGTTAGGACCCATTTGTGGCATCCATGCACCTTGTTCCTCATTCACCTCGGTTTTTTATCCTAGTCATTCTATTTGGATGTTTATAGGTCTATTAATAAGGTCTCCTAAGGGATGTGTAATGTGGTGTTGGGGACCCTTATCCCACATTCATGTTAGGATATTCAGAATGGCATGCTACATATACCTATTTGAGACATCCCCCCTCATTATAGTCTTAAATCTATGACCTTAAACTAGTACTTTACATCATCAACACATGACATTAAACTGATGTCTTACCCTGAAAAAATTTGGGATGCCTCAGGATAATCATGATAGGATCCATTTTTCTCACCATAGAGGATTTTTCCCACCAGTGTTGGTCTCTCACATTTCTAGATTCTAAAACTAAGTGTCGTTTGATTCCCATCCTTAAGGGAGACATAGGGATACCTAGAAATTTTTTCTTTAGGTAGAGTTGTGATTTAACTAAACCTTAATCCCTTTATCATCGGCTATAGTCCTAGCATCAAGACTTATGTTGTATGTGATTCACCTAATGAATGGGTTGTGTGGTTTTGGGGCCCTTGGTCCTCATTCACATTGGATTTTTAAATACCCCACACTACAAATATCTAATTTATAAACTATTCATTAGTCCAAAATATATGACCCTAAACTAATTCCCTATAGTCCATGAAACATTTCTCTAAACTATCATCCGTGGTATAGGAAATATGAAAAAAAAACATTTTAATAAAACCAGGATTTGATTCCCACTTTCCAATAAGATCCATTCTACACATTGATTATTTCTTGATATGTATTTTTATCACCTTTCAAATCTAGAAGGAACTCCTGGATGTGATGGTCTCATGCCAATTTGGTTCAACTCTTATTTCGGGCCAAATTCAAAATGGATCTCTATAAAAAATAGTGAGTCTTGTGTTTTTACTACATTCAATAGTTTTTCTTGTGTTTTCTCTTCCCATTATTGACTGGTATGGTTGTGATAATTGTGTTTTAAACTTGGTCAATAGTGTATCCCTAAACACCAGTCGCCCCTTTATCTAAAATATTAATGTACTAACATTCCCACTTTCCACTCCCCTATAACATGATGGAATTATAGACCCTCGGTTTCACCCCTAATCTGTGCAGCTACATGTCAGGAAAACCCATTACCATCCCATTTTTCCCATATCGAGCATGACTCATGTTGGCTTAGGAGTCATGGTAATGTGTTTACCTATGTGGTTGAGTTATATAAAGGGACCCTTGGCCCAAATTATATGGCATTAAACTAAGATCTATATTCCCATCATCATGACTCTAAAATGTGTGAGAGCCTTCCCAGGAATGTTTCATGCAGCATCAGGCCTCCTTAGTCCTTGTTCATGTTGGATTTTCCACTCAGTTAGACCATATATGCCTCTTTTTGGAATCCTCCTTCCATTGTTCCGAACTCTAGGACCTTAAATAAGAATTTTGTTTCTATGAATGAAATTAAATTTTCTGAAAATCCTTTATGGATTTCTGGTGTAATGTGTTCCCCCTTGGTCATCATTTTTCTCAACATCTACTTGATTCCTTGAAATTTTGTGGTACACAAGACTCTTTATCTCATTCATGTTAGGTTTACTTCTTCCTTGTCACAGAATCACACTTTAAATAGATATTTCTATGGTCTAAATTCTATGAAATTAATCTAAGAACCTGAGGTCTAAGTATTATTAGCTTAAACTATATGCAACATCCCCATCGCATGGTACTGAACATTGAAATTTATCTTGGTCACATGCCATTAAAATGTACAATTATTTTTTCATACCATATGATGTTAAAATACATGTCTATTTCCTCACAATACGAAGTAAAAAAACATGTCTATCATCCTCGGTTTCATGATGTAAAACTAAAAAACATTTCAAACCCTTTCATGAGAGGCCCTCTTCCCCTATGTTGGTCACCTATCGTATTGGAAATGTTTTCTATTACTGCTCAACATTCCAAATAGTTCTCCCTTTTAAAATGGGTTTTATCTTTATTCATACCCATATTCCTAAACCAATGTGTTCTAAGACATAATGGCATAATCCCCTAATTTTTGGAATCCATTCAAACATTCCATCACTTTATTTCCATGCTTAACATTTCACTCATCTAGATACTTATCCTCTTCTTCTTCTGAGAGGAATCCCTAATGATTTGGTCCCATGAAATTTTGGTGCACCTTCTTTCTTGGGATAATGTCCCAAAATACATTATATGACATTCCGAGACAGCTTCTATGTTTTAAACAAGGTCAATCATTGACCATTTTTTGTTTGTCCAAATTCCAGGCTAATGGTATGGATGTAATTTTTTGAACATGGTTATCAATTATCCTATATCTTTATTCCTCCCTCCTTGTGTTTTTAATTTTATCTATCATGATTCACACTTATCATTCCCCTTAGTTCGAATAGATTCTGACACCCCAAGCATTATCCCATTCATGAATTAGTGCATGTTGGAGAAGAAAGTAGATTGTTCTAAGATCCATGTTCTCCAACCATGACCTCTATTAGCCTGTAAAATCTCGGTGGTCAGTCAATAATAGAAGACCATTAGTATTCAATGATTATCTCACACTCTCATAAAAATGAGAGATCAGGTGTTCATCCCCTGTTTCTCACACCGGGAAAGACCCATCTGATCTTAGGGACAGATCATCAGTTGTCTCTATTTCCAATGCTTTTTGTCGGGGTGTGCTACCATGTTCATCGTTATTTTAATACTCTTTGATGGTGCACTATTCCCTGCATTCCCCTTTGAATGTTATGGTGACATTCATCACTTATTATGAGATTTTTTCTCCATGATCAAAATGGGATGATTGGATTTTGGTACCCACTTTCATGGATTCATCCTTAGAACTCATCGCCTAGTCCAGGTCTCCCTTAGAGATTAAGACATTGTTCATGAAACTCATTAACAATTCCATATCTTTGTGGACGTCAGTTAAATATTCCACTTCAGTCATGAGAGTTTTCATGTTGGACATCGATAGCATGTATGGATGCTGAAACACTGGAACACCAATATCCATCCTTGTTAGAGGGCTTCCCATGGATGTAAAAACTTATGTCTTACCATATTTATCATGTGGTATCTTATTCTAGAGGCATGTATTTGATGATTTCTTAGGTTTCCCATGTTTTACACCGGATATGCCACAAGTTTTACTTATAACTGAGATTTATTGTACTGATCGAAACACTAATGAAAGTTGATCAGATAGACATGTCCCAGTGATGAAGCACCCTCAAGTTTTACTAGATGGATGCATCAGATTTCCCAATTAGAGAGGAATCGAGAGTGGTATCACCCATAACGGTAAGATTTCACACTGTGAATGCTAATCTTGACACTACTGAGGGAGGATCAAGGAAGGTGGACCCCAATGATGGGGACATTGTGGTTTACCGTTGGCTTGGATTGAACCTCAGGAAGGCTTCTTACATACCCTATTTTAAGGATACATATCAAAACCCACGTAGCATAGGAAGTGGGTGGTGGGACACCTAAGGAGGCGGCCTTGGAGAATGAACACATGGATGGGGACCTAAAGGAAGTGGAACCTCTCGGTCTGGGTATGATCCTCTCAATACGTAAGGACCTATGGGAAAAATTGTGATTGGAATTGGTGATAGACTTGAACCTTGTAAAGGCTTCCAACATACCCTTTTTCAAAGGGAGGGATTAAATTCCACACAGTTCAGGATGGTGGAATTGAATTGGGGCGTACACAATAGATAGTGACCTGGAGACGTGTTAGGGTATTACATGTGGTTAGTGGCCCATCACCAAAGGGTAACTCTAGGTTGGATGAGTATAGGGAAGTTAGGGGATTATTCATGAAAATATTCTTGAGTTTATGGATCAAAATACCTCAAATAGATGGACTTGGGAGATGTGTCCCAAAAAAGGAAGACGTCACATCATGAGGGTATGTCCCAAGAAGAGATTAGAAGAGTTTACCATTCTCTTGGATTGAAACTGAAGGAGGATTCATATGTATCCAAAAAGGGATCAAACCCCTCATTGTTTGGAAGAAAAATAGGTCTAATAGTTTAACATCATGCATGATTAAAAGTTTATGTGAAATAGTCAGAACAGATTTAATGAGAGGGGTGAGCGGATTATTCCTGAGAGAGGCTACCTGCATACCATGTTTGGAAGATAGGAATCAAAGTCCACATTGTTCAGTGAATTGGGGAATGGGGATTACAAATGGTTAGAGACCTATAGAGGATGTCATGGTCACTGCTACATTAAACCCATGTGAGTCAAAATCATTGTGATAAATAAGAAATAACAGTAGATCTAATGATCGTGTCACATAAGGTGCATCCATGAGGGATGGTGTGGGGTGTACGCATGGCCTGTGGCCTAGGGAGATGGAGATTAGGATTGACATTGGAAGGGAATCCCAAATAGTTGGTTCATGGATTATATGAATACATCCCACACACATTTCAAGAAATGCCAAAGGGAGATAGAGATATATATTAGAGTTATATGGTGTTAATACACTCTCGGGTCATCTCAAATTTTCTACGCATGCGGAAATCACAGCTTAACATCTTGTATTGAGAATTTCGGTGGTTTTCAATTTAATGTCCTACAACTCAAATGATGAGGGCTCACCCCTCACCTATTTGAATTATATTATTGGAATCCTTTATGCTTGGTGAATGGATGGAACTAGAAATGCTGTAAGGGGGAGTGGTGGAGGTGTTGTCAATCACCGGGTCCATGTTAGCATGGATATGGGAATAATCAATAGCCATTAGATTTTCTATTAGAAGAAGCATTAGGTAGGATAATTCCACAAGGGGCACCACATTGCGAACTAGGAAATCATTAAATATGATCCTAGAGGGCCAGATAAGAGAGGAGATCATGAAGCATAAGTTTTCAATAAGAGTGAATTCAAGAAGGAATGTTCTTAGTGAATCAAGAAGAAAAGGGCCTCTGAGAAAAAATTTGCTTCATGAAGCAGTGATACGCAGTTGAGGAGTGGAGTCTACATGTGTTTGGAAGGTGATTCACAAAGTCTGAATGCTCCTACAAGTCCCATGTTCCTAAAAAGGACTTCAACCTTCACAATGGCCATGGTTCTTTATGAAGGGAAAACCCACTTTAAGTGGAGGTAAATCAGAATGGAGGAAAACCTAGTTTGTGATGCTCAAATACCTTGGATGATGCATTTTATCACTCATTCATAGAGGTAAGGGAGCATCGCTAAATGGGAGCTTAGAAGGAGAAAGGTCAATATAGACATATTTTGGGGTGGGGTGAGCTACATATTTATAGGCATTGTGTATCACGATGATCATATGTGCATCATGAAGGAAATCGTGCTTTGTGAATGTAGGAAGATCCATCAGATTAACGAAGCATTCTTTCACCACGTCATAGAGTTTTAGAGATTTTTAGACTTGTGAAGGAATATAACACCACTTCTTGAGGTTTGTGGAGCTCATCAGACATCTGGATGAATCCATCAGTGCTTCATGGCATTCCCGGTGGTGAAGTGATTTTCTATGGAGCTTTGCGAAGCAAACCCCCTTAGTGATTTTTTTGGATCGTATTGTTTGAATGTTGTCCCATGTGGATTTTTCCATCCTTAATATTTTATGTGAATAAATTTTGGTGCCAAAATATTCCCCCTTAAGAATCAGAGTTGAGGAAGAAAGAGGGTTGGATTCTGAGGATAGATAATTGAAAACCTATTAATCATGAAGATGTCCCATTATGATTGAGTGTGGAGCCCAGGGTGAAATCTTTAGAAAGCTCAAAAAAGCTTAGGGTGTTCTGATGCTCATCAGGCTGCACATAATAAATTCAGTGTGAGGGCCCCCCTTTTTCCACATCTATTCCCTAAAAAAATTCTTGATCTCTCAAATCTTAAAGCTCCATCACCCCCATAAACACTCTTTGTGAACTAGGTTCCTTAAACCAGAGCTCTGTGAATGCTACTTAGAAAATTGGTGCATCATGATCCTTTGTTACTCAACGAAGTGCGCTGAGTCCTCTGAAGCTCCATGATTGTTTTCTCTGCAAACAAGCTCCATGATCTGGTTCATGAATATATAATGAAAAAAAAACAAATTCGTGGGGCATATGGCCATTCAAGAAGCTACTGGGATTCCTCATAGATGCTTCTAAGAGAGATGATGTTATGAACAATATCCTTATTGGGACATGTGTGTAGAGTCATTACTAAAGAGAGTAGGGATGTACAAGATTATTAGTTTAGTGGAACGTCATTCCAATACCAGTAGTTTAGAGATTCCAATGACCATGCCTGGATGGACTATATGCATATCACTTTCGACTAACTTTATAACCATGTTAGTGAAATTGATGGGAAATCATTGCAACCAATGGTTTCTCCACTGAAAAATCACACTATTCTCAATGTGGGTTTAAGGAACCTATAGAAAGGGTGGATCGATAATTGGGATTTATGCAAGGGTTGGAAGCATCATAGAGGAATATGTGTGGGCCTACTTGGTATGTTCATCCTATGAATAATTTTGAGCAGAGATGAGGTGTGTTTATCTATATGAGGCTTCATTGGATTCTCAATTCCGCATCTACGAACCAAAATAAATAATGCAAGAACTACTGAGTAGGTGGCTGTCAAGAAACATCACTTTATATTTCCATCATGGGAAGGTTAACATCATCCTCTAGGACCTCCACCATATTTTCAGGATTCCAATTCTGGGTAAATGTATGAAGAATTTCACCCCCAAATAATACATGGGAGGATTTAGAGTATATTCCATGGATTTCAAAGTCATTGTTAGACATAGTGTTGGGGGTAGATAAATCTAAGAAGATGTCAAGGGATGTACACATCAAGAGGTGGACTGGACGTTTCCTAAATTTTTCTAGATGCATCATGTTGAGGGAGAGGGGGAACCCATAAAACTTCCTATGACGCCTCATACCAACCCAAGAGGGGAACAGTGAAGCAAGGAAGGTTCTTACTGATGAATCCGAGAACAAAACCAATAGAATCTATAGGGGTAAAACAACAACAATGATCATCAACTAGTGGTTAGGTTGGATGATTTTATCTTTGCACTCGTCTATGGATGGATGTTTCCAATCAAAGATGCACACATTGGTGCATGACTAAGCACATTTATTATGGAGGTCATGTAGGTGATGGGGTAGCGCATCCACCATGGGATTACAATGTTGGAAAATATATATATAAGGTTCTTCGCAATATCTATTATGGGAAGTGTAATGTCCCTGACCTCTTTGGTTCATTACATTGCTGAAATATGGTGTTTGAGGTGTTCTGGGAAGTCATGGTGACCTATTCACAACACTTCTCCAAATTTCTAGTTCATGAACAGTGTTTCCAGAACCGTAGCCTTCCAACTGTAGCCTCTATTTCCCTTTCCAAATTTCTAGTTCAGTAAATAGTGTTTCCAATTCCATTAACAAAATCATTGGTAGTCTTTTGGGAATAGTTCTGATGGTAGCCTTATGTGAACAGTGTCATCGTTAGGCTTATGTGAACAGTTCTAACGGTAGGCTTATTGAACACTATCATTAGTCAGCTTTTGTGAACAGTTTCAATGGTAGCCTTATGTGAATAGTGTCATTGTTAGACTTATGTGAACTGTTCAAATGGTAGCCTTATGTGAGCATTGTCCTCAGTAGGCTTATGTGAAGAGTTCCAAGGGTAGCCTTATGTGAACAGTGTCATCGATCGGCTTTTGTGAACAGTTCCAATGGAACCCTTATGTGAACAGTGTCATCGGTAGGCTTACGTGAACAGTTCTAACTGTAGCCTTATGTGAATAGTTTCATCGGTATTCTTATATGAAAAGATCAAACGGTATCCTCATGTGAACAGTTTCATCGGTAGGATTATGTGAACAGTTCGAACAGTAGCCTTATGTAAACAATGTCATCAGTAAGCTTATGTGAACAGTTCCAATGTTAGACTTATGTGAACACTTTCATCAGTATACTTATGTGAACAGTTCCAACAGTAGCCTTATGTCTATAGGCTTATGTGAACAATTCCAATGGTAGACTTAAGTGAATAGTTCCATCGATAGGCTTATGTGAACAGTTCCAATGGTAGCCTTATGTAAACAGTGTCATCGATAGGCTAATGTGAACAGCACCAACAGTATCCTTATGTGAACAACGTGATTAGTAGGCTTATGTGAATAGTTCCTATAGTAGTCTTATGTAAATAGTGTTACCAGAATGGTGATGTTCCAACTGTAGCCTCTTTTTCCCTTTCCAAATTTCGAGTTCATTAACAGTGTTTCTAGCTCCCTACAATATCACCCCTTTGACATTTACTTTGACATAAAATGCATTTAAAGCCTCATTTTGAGGAATTTAATGCTGATTCAAAGGCCATAACACCTATATTAATTTTCCTAAGGCTCATGATGCATTTACTTGGTCAAACCTCATAGTTTAATGTGATTCTTTTTAATGGAAACTACAATGTATCTTAAACTGATACTCTATTTAATCTTCAAAGGGGATGAGATATCTTCCTCCCATGTTCTTCCTCCTTGTTCTCTAGTGTGGATGCTCAAACCTTCCATTCCTTCCTAGAAGAGTTTTGAAATCAAACATTCCTCCTTGGATTGGTTCCCCTGTGTTTTTGATGTAACCAAGCAGTTTCAATCAATCTTTGATATACGGTATGACCTTTCATCATTATTTTGGGTTCATCTCCTTCTGTTTCTCCTTTATCTTTTATGGGATGTTATCTCTATGTTCCTGTTGGACTTTTCTTGGGTGTTGACCGGTGTGGTGGGGTCTCTACATCCTCAGGTGGATAAAGTTCTCATGGGGGAAGGAGATTGTAACTCGTTGTCTGGATTATTCTCGTATAAAGAACTTCCAGAACCTTTTGAGGTAGGGGATTCATTTTTTATCTATTATTTTACATGAAACTATAGAGTTATCATTTTTATCCCCATATATCACAATGGAATTGATATATTAAATGTCACGAACCGGATCTGGTCACCATCAAACCAGCACCAAACTCAGCCTATGGTAAGGCCCGAAGGGCATTCTCGATCCCCATGGGCTGGCACTGGGTATCATAAAATGATGTTTGATAATGATTTACCCATGTTTATAAACATTAAACAACAAAAAAACTCAATAATACAAATATGGATTGTTCAACTAAAACCATTGTTTACAAAATTCAGAACTAAATTACATCTTTTAAAACAACTCAACAAGACTATAAAAAAGTACGAAATCACAATTAAATATCCCAAGAACCCTCATGGCAAGGGGCACTGCCCTCAATCCATCTCTACAAAACTTCACCACCAACGACATGATAGAAACCCGAACTACTGGAACTAAAAACTGTATCCAAACCTGAAACAACAAAATAACCAAATCTACTTACACCCAAGGGTGTAAGTAGGGTGTGAGACAAATCCCAGTAGGATACCACCACTAAGATATTCTATGTGATAAACATTCAAAGACAAAAATCATGGAATTTTTCATAAACAGAAAATGCTAGTTACAATTTCTAAAAGATGAAACTAAAAAATAGTTTTCAAGTGGGCTATCATTAAGAATAAACACTTTTAAAAATAATGTCAACACTACTGAATTTTCTATCCAACTATACCGTATGCCGATGGTATGTACAAAGTAAATAAGGAGCACACGAAATTGTAAATAACCCCTAGGCACTAGCTCGTTCTGGGTCCCAGGTACCTCGTATCTCGGTGAGAGTAACCATCACAATATCTGTTCTCGTGCACGAGCCACTAGTAGGGAACATACCCATAACCTAGTAGTCCCCAATCATCATCATCATAGTTTAGTTAGAGTTGTAAGTGTCAATCTTGCTAAGTGAAACTGAGGCCAAACCCCACGGATTCACTAGCATACTAGTACACGTGCACCCACCTAGATACCCGAGTTTTCCCTTTGTGCTCAAACATGTTCAACAAGCCAAGAAATATAGTTTTCACATGTAGATATCACTTCCACATTACACATTAACCAAACAGCCCCATGTACAACACATAAGTCACAAATTCCACTTTTCATTCAAATGCATTTTGAAATCAAACTCACACCAAAATAGCCCACAACACTTTTTTCATAACTTTCACAATCCAACACATCCATTAACAATTTTATGAAGTCCCTGAAAATATGATAAACATCACATAACATAACTATTAACATTTAAAATGGCTCATTTTAAAGTATAAAAAAACCAAAATAGTTTTCCAATATGGTTTCACCTCTTACATAAATCATTAAACCACTCAAAACTTTCATAAAACAATTATAAATAGAGTACCAAATATTTTCAAGTAAAAACCATTTCAAAAACATTTTTCAAGGAAAAAATAACACCAATACAAATACAAAACAGAATTGGAAGCCCCAAAAACATTTATTAAAAAACCCCCATGTGTTATACAAACACCTCAAACAACAGCACAAAAGATCCACATGAAACGCACACGTTTTCAAAATCACTTTCAAGAAGTACAATAATGTTTTACACCTTAAACCCTTAAAAAACTCTTTAAGACCTAGTGGCACACCAATACCCCACAAAATCGGAATTTTCATCCCAAACAAGATTTATTAAACCAAATTCATATGTTATAAAACAATCCCAAGCAATACCCAAAGGGTTACACATGAAAAACACCAAATTTTAAGCTAAAATGAAACTATAAAAATAAATGCTTAACCAAATCCAACATAAAAAATTTTGGCACCACACACAACATATTATGAAAATTCATAATAATTAATTCAAGAAAACTAAATCATCTATAAATGATTACACACAGAATCACCTACCGGAAGTGTCAAATCCCTCAAAACTTGGTTCGAGACGTCAACCACACAACCGCCGCACCATAATGAAGATAAATTCAGACCTAGATCACAATATTTAACCACAAATACACCAAATGAAACCCTAGGATCAAACCCTAACTTATGGAAATTTTATAACATAATGAAAGAGAGAGGAAACCCTAAGGGAAAAGGAAGAAACCAAGAAGGAATCACTTACCCAAAACAATCCTGAATAAAACGACCCAAAATCGACCATAATATGAATTTTAAAACAGATAAAAATTTATTGGATATTCGAAAAAGAATGATAAGGTCATGTAGAAATTGGAATGGGGGAAAAAGAGTAAGAATAGAAGGAGTTGTGAAAGGATCAATTTACCTCTCCAAATCTGGATGATTTCTGAAATCCAGATAAGTTTCGACCATTTTCATGATTCTATCGAGCTCCAAATTGTGGGAGAAGGGGAATTCCTTAGGTAAGTGGGCTCAGGTGAGAGTTGTAATCACCGAAAAAATTCAAATAGTGAAGGGGATATTAAATAATTAAAATTTATTTTTAATGCAGAAAATGGGCTTTCGGGCAGGCCCAATTCCTTAAATAAAAACCCATATACACCATGATTATGGATATATAAATGGTCCAAACAAATATGTTGGTGTTAATATGTCAGGGGATGACAATTAGGAATTGGAATGGATGAAAAATTATGAAAAATGAAGAAGTTATAAAGGAATCAAAAATTTATTTTTAAATCTGGAATTGGGCTCACGGTTTTGCCCAATTCATAAAAACTCACCCATTCCTCTCTAAATTCTTGGTAAACTCTCAAAACAAAGAATGAATGGAAATTAAATGGAATTAAATTTTAAAATAAGTCATGTATGTGACAATTCTCCCCACCATGAAAACTTTACACCCCAGAAAGTCACATCAATGACAAAACAACAACCAAACCCAACTAAGAAACCAAGAGGTACTCCTTTTCCGGGATTCACGCCCAAAGGCCAAAACACCTCCAGGGATAAATAAAGGATTACTCTCACAACAAAAAAATATACCAATTTCCTGAAATGATCAATCACTTTCATAATTTATCCCAATAGAAAACTCCTTAAACACCATCCGAATAAGACTCAAGCAATTCACCCAAACGAACAATAACATTGAACAAGGCTACACATACCTTACTTTAACTAATCCATTGGGCGCTCTACAGTCCCAAAGTTTACCCAAGAAAGATGTTGGTAGATATATATCTCCTAAAAAGACTATCTACACCAAGCCAAGACCATGGATAAATGTAAGTTACTGGTACGGGGGGACACAAATACGCTCCCCACCATAAGAGACAACCGATAATTTTTTTTCCGAGACAAAAACAGGACACTAATAGGGGGAGGCTTGAACGGACTCCCAGGTACATAGGGTAGACGTCCATTCAAAATTTCTGAAGGAACATACATGAGAATCATAATTGTTCTCCCTACCATAAGAACCAACCATCTTAACCGACTAGCATGTGTCAGCACAAAAAAATCCAAAAAATTCAAGATTTGGGAAGGTCGCACGGTTAGTCTGCACAGTTTGTGAAACCGTGAACTAACTGTGCAGGTCAATATTCCTGCATGACTTTTAGGCACACAGTCTCTCTTAATCGTTCTCAAACCATGTGCTCAGCCTGTCTAGCCAAATTTCTAACCATTCTCTAAATACTCAATGGAAACAAAAGGGGGAGGTAATGACATTGGGCGATGTCATGGGTATAAGGCCCTTCACCTATTTCCACCAAACGTGAAAAATAGAAGAAAGATAATGAAACCATAGGTTTAAACACTTCATGTCTTTCATATTTAGGATAGTACTTTGTACAAGGGTTTAAATGACCCTATTATTTCCCTTGACTACGAGCTAGTTTCTCTCTGAGACCTATGGCTGGAGCTCAAATGATTGAAGCATCTCCGGCCTCGCAGTTAGTCTTTGGAATCCCACTGAATAAGAATTCTTCTTCCGGTGCCACCAAAAACCACACCGCAATCCTAGATAAGTTTTCCAGACATAACACATTCCAAACTCACTTTACCATATCCCGATATTTCACTGAAACGAGGGCTAAGAAGATGCCCACACATCACACCTTGTTTCTTCAAGTGAGAAACAATAGAAGTAAAGAACACCTACACTCACATTCCTCTAAAATGGATGATTTTGAAGTTTTTAAGGGAGACATTCACCCAACATGACAGGGACTCTCTGAGGATTTCACTACTTTCACCTATACGGTCAATTGAGCACATGACATCATAAGGCATCATTGAACATTACCATTGCGACTGATATAAACAACGCATGGAGAGGGACCTTATATAACATCCCCAAACAACACATAATTCTAGAAAGTGGCCAAAATATATTCTCGTGACCTGATTTCCCATACCGGTAGTTTATTGTGAACTCTTTCTTTGAAGAGACTACGAAGGACTCAGAGGCCCTCTTAGACACTATCCATAATGACAACCCCAGACAACATCCACCTTCGACAAATCAGGTAGCTTAAGAAACTAAGATCACTTTTAACCATCCACGAGCACTCTTCCACAACAATAGGATACAAAAAAACCAAGGATGTAAATGGTGTAGACTCATTCTACAAAGCTCAAGAAAATATTCCTTATATTGATAAACTGGAGGATTTTCCAACAACGAAACAATCCGAGTTTCACTTCAGTTGTGCACTAACCCTAAATGGGGGCGTACCTTATCCAACGGAAAAACCCAAGGACCCAACCAAGATTGTCTATTGGTAAAAAAGCCATAAACCAGATCCAAACACATCAAGGTAACCACTATAAAGGTGTCCCAAAACATATCTCATAGGAGACTACTAACTAGTCCTTCTACCCAGCTTACCGACCAAACATAAACCCAAAACGCAGTTCAAATAGGAGGGGTTATTGGACAGAAAAAACATCCCACAAAAACAACATTTTCAAAAACCCATAATACAAACCATCCCAAACTATTCATCAATACATCATTTTTTTATTTAAACCCATTTCATTAAAAACAAACGGTTCAGATGTAAGAGTATCGACCAATGATACCCCATGGGCCTCACACATGCATGTTTTTGTGCCACACCAGACACCCTCCTCATATCTGTCCCGTCACTCATCCAGTCGTGCCATCAACCATCCATCATCCCATATAACCCCATGCATGTGGTCGCTAATGGAAATACCAAAGTTTAAAACAAAAACTCTTTCCACTTTTCAAAACCAAAATGGTCAACCAACACATCCTTTTTTCTCATAACTGCTAACCACGATATCAAAATACCAACTCACATCTTACAAATATTCTTAGAAAGTAAAAAACATTTAGAAAATAACTCACTTTCAAGATATTCACATCCATTTCAAAACATCTCATCCCATTAAAGCACACTCTTATTTTTTAGAAAACTCTATTGGAAACACTTTTCAAAACCAACTTCAATATAGTTCCTGCTTTCAAAGAGGTGTAAGCACACCATTTTACATTTCAATAAAACATTCTGAAAATTTAGTTCCGCCATTTCATAAACCAAACCATTCACTCTTTATTTGAAAATCATTTAATAAAAACTTTACGCTTCTTAAAACCAGGTAACCTTAAAACCAAGGTTCTAAGATTTCAAAACTAAAGCACAAAACAATGCCAGAGGAAACTAGTTTCAGTGGGTGACTTGGAAATATGGTTGGCGGCCATATTCCAATAACTTCACTGTCACAGAGAGTGTTATGGGGAATATCCCCGGCTTCACATGGCTTTCCAGGCCCTGTGAGCTCACTGAGACCATTAACCCAACTCTCTTTTCATTTCCCCTAATCATCATCAAATCAAGAAAACCAAAGGAATATGAAAGTTCCCGACACCCCCTAGAGACTTGAATCCTGTCATGAGGTGTGGTGATCAGCCACACTACTCATAACAAAAAATCCAAGTCCTAAAAATCCTAAATCCAGACTCTCTCGATTGTTCCCCAAATAACATGACCCAAAGAGAGCAAACCTGCTCTGATACCATTTTGTCACGAACCAGATTTGGTCACTATCAAACCAGCACTAAACTCGGCCCGTGGAAAGGCTTGAAGGGCGTTCCCGATCCCCATGGTCTGGCACAAGTTCCTGGGTATCATAAAATTATGTTTGGGGATGATTTACCCAAGTTTATAAACATTAAACAACAAAAAAACTCAATAAAACAAATCTGTATTTTTCAACTAAAACCATCGTTTACAAAATTCAGAACTGAATTACATATTTTAAAACAACTCAACAAGACTATAAAAAAAGTAAAAAATCACAATTAAACAGCCCAAGAACCCTCATGGAAAGGGGCACCTCCCTCAATCCATCTCTACAAAACTTCACCACCAAGGACATGCTAGAAACCCGAACCACTGGAACTAAAAACTGTATCCAAACCTGAAATAACAAAATAACCAAATCTACTTACACCCAAGGGTGTAAGTAGGGTGTGAGACAAAGCCCATTAGGATACCAGCACTAAGATATTCCATGTGATAAACATTCAAAGACAAAAATCTTGCAAGTTTTCATAAACAGAAAATGTTGGTTACAATTTCTAAAAGATGAAACTAAAAACATAGTTTTTAAGTGGGCGATCATTAAGAATCAACACTTTTAAAAATATTTTCAACACTACTGAATTTTCCATCCAACTATACCATATTCCGACAGTAAGTATAAAGTCAGTAAGGAGCACAAGAAATAGGAAATAACCCCTAGGCACTAGCTCGTTCTGGGTCCCAGGTACCTCGTATCTCGGTGAGAGTAACCATCACAATATCTGTTCTCGTGCACAATCCACTAGTAGGTAACATACCCATAACCTAGTGGTCCCCAATCATCATCATCATAGTTTAGTTAGAGTTGTAAGATTCAATCTTGCTAAGTAAAACTGAGGCCAAACCCCACGGGTTCACTAGCATACTAGTAAATGTCTACCCACCTAGATACCCGGGTTTTCCCTTTGTGCTCAAACATGTTCAACAAGCCAAGAAATATAGTTTTGACATGTATATATCACTTCCACATTACACATTAAGCAAACAGCCCCATGTACATCACATAAGTCACAAATTACAATTTTCATTCAAATGCATTCTGAAATCAAACTCACACCAAAATAGCCCACAACACTTTTTTCATAACTTTCACAATCCAACACATCCATTAACAATTTTATGAAGTCCCTAAAAATATGATAAACGTCACATAACAGAAATATTCACATTTAAAATATCTCATTTGAAAGTATAAACAATCCAAAATAGTTTTCCAATATGGTTTCACCTATTACATAAATCATTAAACCACTCAAAATTTTCATAAAACAATTCTAAATAGTGTACCAAAGCTTTTCAAATAAAAACCATTTCAAAAAAATATTTCAAGGTCAAAATCACACCAATAAAAATTCAAAAAAGAATTGGAATCCCAGAAAACATTTATTAAACAACCCCCATGTGTTATACAAACACCTCAAACAATAGCACAAAAGATCCACATGAAACGCACACGTTTTCAAAATCACTTTCAAGAAGTACAATAAAGTTTTACACTTTAAACCCTTAAAAAACTCTTTAAGACCTAGTGGCACACCAATACCCCACCAAATCATAATTTTCATCCCAAAAAAGATTTATTAAACCAAATTCATATGTTATAAAACAATCCCAAGCAATACCCAAAGGGTTACACATGAAAACACCAAATTTTAAGCTAAAATGAAACTATAAAATTAAATGCTTAACCAAATCCGACATAAAATTTTTTTGCACTACACACAGAATATTATGAAAATTCATAATAATTAATTCAAGCAAACTAAATCATCTAGAAATGATTACACACAGAATCACCTACCAGAAGTGTCAAATCCCTCAAAACTTGGTTCGAAACGTCAACCACACAACCGCCACACCACAAGGAAGATAAATTCAGACCTAGATCACAATATTTGACAAAAAATACACCAAATTAAACCCTAGTATCAAACCCTAACTTCTGGAAATTTTATAACATAATGAAAGAGAGAGGAAACCCAAAAGGAAAAGGAAGAAACCAAGAAGGAATCACTTACCCAGAACAATCCTGAAGAAAACGACCCAAAATCGACCAGAATCTGCATTTTAAAACAGATACAAATTTAATGTATATTCGAACAAGAATGATAAGGTCATGTAGGAATTTGAATGGGGGGAAAAGAGTAAGAATAGAAGTAGTTGTGAAAGGATCAATTTAACTCTCCAAATCTGGACGATTTGTGAAATCTAGAGAAGTTTCGACCTTTTTCGCGATTCTATCGAGATCTAAATTGTGGGAGAAGGGAATGTGGGCGCGCCATAGGTATGTGGGCTCGGGTGAGAGTTGGAATCACCGAAAAAACGCAAATAGTGAAGCGGATATTAAATAATTAATATTTATTTTTAATGTAGAAAATGGGCTTTCGGGCAGGCCCAATTCCTTAAATAAAAACCCATATCCACCATGATTATGGATTTATAAATGGTCCAAATAAATATGGTCGTGTTAATATGTCAGGTATGAAAATTAAGAATTGGAATGGATGAAAAATGTTGAAAAATTAAGTAGTTATAAAGGAATAAAAATTTATTTTTAAATCTGGAATTGGGCTCCTGGTTTTTCCCAATTCATAAAAACTCACCCATTCCTCCATAAATGCTTGGGAAACCCTCAAAACAAAGAATGAATGGAAATTAAATGGAATTTAAGTTTAAAATATGTCATGTATGTGACATTCAATATTTCATCTGGATAAATAAATTGATATCATTTGTATGTTATTACCTATTGTTTTTCTAGATATTGTGATATTTATACTTGCTTTTTTACCATTTCTTCCTTGATGGAAATTGGTAATGAACATAAAGCTGGAATTAATTGATAATTTTTTGGCTAATGATAAGGAGTCATGTAAATGAATCTAGTTGTTGTTGTTGTAATTTGATGTCAATCAAATTGATTCAGTAATCATGTTTGATCAATTTTTGATAGCCTACTATTAAGGTTTTTCGAAATTGGAACCTAAGAATAATAAATCAGATAATTCAACGTGGATTAAAGAACTGGTTGTTTGATAATGGATAATACCCTGTAGGTTTATGAGTTACCCTCTTACTTGTTTAAGTTCCAAGAGCCCTGTTTATATGATGTTTGTTTTCCCACTTCTTGTGTTGTGATTTGAGCCTAGAAAGTTGTTGTGATATGAGGGGTAGGGAGGCATATTGATTGTGGAAGAAGTAGACGCCCAGTGTAGAGAGATGCATCAGTTTATGCATATGGGTGTTTGGGAAGACATTGGAGATGATGGAACGGTTTGGATATGAATGTTTGGATACTTGTTGTTTCTTGTTCGTTGTTTATCAGGTTTACATTCCCAACTACTTAAGGTAGTTGGTATTGATTACCCTTCTTCCAAAAGGTGCGAAGACACGTGAGGTATGCCACATGATTTCCATGTTTATCTTATCAAGGGAGGATGGGACTATGCTCATGCTATAGGTGGCAAGGACTTGATGGGTAGTTCACCTACTCACTATGTTGATCCCATTGTGTTTAGTAGCTTAGAATGTTTTTCTAGAATTCCTGGGAATATGGGAAAGTAATGATGCTAATAAATTTTTGAATAAATGATGTTAACCCACGGGACTAGAGCTTGTTGGGATGCAATTGTGAGGTTGAAATTTTTAAATAAACCGTCAACATTGGGTGTGATGCTAATGAAATATAATGTGGAAATTATTACTGGTTAATTAATGTTTAAGGAATTAATTAACGTAAAGTGAAACCGAAATAAAAGTTAATGTAGAAATGTAATAATCTTTTTAAATGGTTGTGTGCTTATAGGAAACTTGGTCTTAGAAGTGGAAGGTAGGAGTCTGAGAGAAGTTAGCTATTGTTGAGTCTAAATCTAGGATATGTCCATTGTGTGGTTGTGATCTATAGTATATTCGGTACTTTTTGTGCTTATATATGCTACTCCACCATGTTAGTTAGGGAAACTGACACCCTGGGGATTCTGAGCCCTGGTGGCTATTTTCCCCAACATTCTGGCAGGAGGTTGGATAGTTGACTACCCCCTTTGGCCTGGCTCTCTTCTCGTGGTAGTTACTTGTTCTGGTAGGCACATCAGTTAGTTTTCCCCATATAAGTGTGTAGAGGTCTATAATGGCTTGTGGTTATTCACACACATGTATTATGGATATTGTTTCCTATGGAATACTATAGTTGTAACGTGTATGGGTTGTGATGGCTTGAGGATCCTTACTCGGTGCATGGGCTATAATGGCTTGAGGTATAATTCCTAACGTATGATACACGTTAAACGAGTTGAGGTGGCTCCCAGAAACTACCTGGTTACATTTCTTGTGTAGACGTGGTGATTTTTTTCTATGAGGTCCATGTTGTGGTGCTTAGCCCAGGTTTATGCGGGCAAGCCTTTTTTGAGAGAGATGCTTAGGACATGTGACGTTGGGGTAAAGTGGAAAACTATTGGGGAAGTATTGGGGTACCCTTGATATTTTTATTATATTATAGAATCTAGTATGAGACACTTGGTGAAATTAGCCATGGTAAGGCTGGAAACTTAGTATACCTGTTTAGGTGATGAGTTATTTTCACTTGTTTTACACTGTGCTTTAACATTATTTCTTTACTTTTTCATGAGAGGATATGGAGAGGATACTACTGAGTATACTGTTATAATCACCTTATGTATATATAAACTATTTTTTAGGTCACTTGGAATAGGTTGGAGATCCAGCTAGTTTCTACTAGCATGGGGTTGCAGAAGTTATTCGGGATTGCGGTTGCTGCTGTTTTTACTTTCCATTGGTACTTGTAGTTTCCCCATTTAGTTGTAGTAGTTTTCAATGATATTACATATGTTCACTTGGGATTTCTTTTATATTTCAGTCTGAGTTGGAGTTTGTTGATGTCTGTCTTATCTCTCCCTTTCTTATGTGTTCTATTAGAGGGTAATGCCTCATATTTGTGTGTTTACTATACCCTCAGTGCTAGTCACTAACCTAGGGCCTAATAGAGGCGAGACTCGGTGGGTCATTATCTCCCTTCTCACATTTCCGGCCTAGGAGGGGTACAAATTATGGGGAGGGGTCGTGATAGAGTGGTATCAGTGGTCTGGTTGAGGGATAGGATAGATTTTGGGGTTAGGCACAGGTGATGTTTCATGGGATTGTTGGGAAACAATGTCAGTCTAATTTATAAAGTGGTGTAAACACTGTAGATTGACTAAGACAAAGGAGTTTAGGGCCCCCAGTGATCTGATGCACAAACCTGTAAGTTTAAAATGGATACTAAACAAGGTAATACTAGTTACATGGTAGAGACCTAGGAAAGGATCTTGCATCATTATTTTTTGTGCCTATGTTTGAATGGGTAGACCATGGGATAAGTTAACCTAAAATGAATTAAAGAAAAAAATTAATTAGTTAATGTTGAGTCTTCCATATTCCAGGTTTATAAGATTTAACTGTTTGTAATTTTATATGTATGGTTCCAGGTCGACATCCTGGTCAGGATCACATATAATATATATAGCTGCATGTGCCAGCAGATCTCTAAATAGTAGAGATTAATAAAGATGAAACATGCAGAAGGACATGCTGAGATTTTCAACTCTAGAGTCTGCAAAAGGACAAGGGCTCCATTTTAGATGCGTTCACAGAAGACTGTTTGCAAGAGGTCGACATAGGCTTCAGTTCAATCTCTGCATGGAAAGAGAAAAGGGTGTCCTTGGGTGTGATGATGTTGTGTGGAGAAGCAAGGTAGTGGTGGTTCTTGTTTCCCATGGATCGTGAGGAGTCAGTTATCTCATAAGAGGAGTTCCAAGAGAATTTTAGAGTCATGTTTCTTTCTTTGACCACGAAGGTGTCAATTCACCAGGAGATTTTTACCCTAGATAGGTGTGATTCAGTGTGAGAGTGTTTGGAATCCATTTCAGGAACCTTTTGCGGTATTCTGCGGACCTACATCCAGATGAGGATGCCAAGGTGAGGCATTTCGAGGAGGCTTTGTGTCCAGAGATCTGGCATCAAGTAACATCATTTATGAAAAAGACATATCTTGAGGTGCTTGCGAGGGAAGAGGTTGTCTGTAAGACATTATATAGAACTAGATCTTCATTAGATGGGGGTCATCATGATTCCTCAGGAAGCAGAGCTGTGGTCTAGGGTTCCCAGTTTTCTGGGCAGAAGAGTTTCCATTTGGTCGGGGGTAAGTCCCAGCCCTCCGCATCTCGTTTCTCTAGGGGAAGACGTTCTAAGGTATATTCCAGGGGATCAGGTGCTTGTTTTTGTTTTGGTGGTAGAGGTCATCAGTAGTGAGAATGATCAACCTTTCAGAGTAGTCATCTTGCACCAGGTATTTCGCTTCAGGTTTCTCCATTGAAGCAGTTCCAGCCGAGGTAGCTGCAGCATGTTGCACCAGCTTTGGATCAAAAGAGGGTAGATGGGTAATACAGAGGACATCTTTGTGACACTCCCCATCCTTAGATAGCCAAATGCACTATGGTGGTGCTCTTCATCGGGGTCATAGAGGCCTTGGAGGAGGTCGTGGTCATCTTCATGCTTTAGCATTGCCAGCTCCAGGCGAGCTAGACATCGTTCGAGGTTCCCTTTGCTTGTTTTAAACCTTAGTGTATGTCTTGTTTTATTCAGGATCAACACCCTCATTCATATCACCTACCCTTATCCATGCTTTTGGACTTTAGGTAGAGAGGCTTCCAGTTCCCTTGGTGTTGAATATGCTAGTTGGAGGTCGAGCTAACATGTTTGAAGTATGTACAGACTATGAGCTAGTGTTGGGGTAGCACCGCTCTTAGGGAGATTTCCTATTTTTAAGGATACAACCATATGACATCATCCTTGGCATGGATTGGTTGTATTCAGTGTAGAATATTTTGGATTGCTTCTGGAGGCAGGTTTTGTTCTTCGATAGTGATAGAGAGAAAATAGTTTTTGTTGGTGAGCGAGACCCTCAGATGGGTCAGAGGCGTGTTCTGTCCTTATCATCCTCGATGGCTGATTTGATGCTATATTTTTCAGAGGTTCAAGAGTTTGTGTTTCGTAGGTTTATACTAGAGTACCCTGATGTGTTTTCAGAAGAGGTTGTAGCATTACCCCCTCGACGATTGATCAAGGTAGGGATCGATCTACAACCTAGAGCGTCTCATATCTCTATGTCTCCACATAGGATGACCCATTCTAATTTATGAGAGCTATGTATATATCTTTATGGTCTGTTACAGTGTGGTTTTTTTCGGATGAGTGTGTCACCATGGGGTGCACTAGTTGTATTCGTGAAGATGGATGATGACATTTTTTGGTTGGGAATCAATAATCATCACTTAAACAAATTCAAAGTGAAAAATCACTATCCACTTCTATGGATTGATGATTTATTCGATCAACGAAAGGGTGAAAGTTGGTTCTCAAGGATCGACATTCATTTAGGATATCTTCAGATGCGTGTGGAGGATGAGGATATCCTGAGGAGTTCTTACTATTTTCTTCATGGACATTACGAGTTTGTTGTTGTGTCATTTGTTGTAATGAATTCTCTAGTTGTGTTAATTGGATTAATGAATGTTGTGTTCTATGAGTTTCGAGATAAGTGTTTGGTGGTTTTCATTGACGACATCCTTGTGTACTCCATATCTGAGGAAGAGCAGGAAGAGCATCTACACACCATTTTGGGAGTTCTTTGTCAACAGTAACTATTTGGGAAGTTGTAGAAGTGTGAGTTTTGGGCTCGCTGATCTTGGGTCATGTTGTGTCCCAACATGTATTAGTTTTGGATCCATCTATGATAGAAGCGGTTGTGTCTTGGGCATACCCCAAGAAAGTGGCAGAGGTGGGAAGTTTCTTTGGACTCGCAGGATACTACAAGAGTTTCATAGCCGATTTATCTCGAGTTTCAACTCCTCTAACAGCATTGACCAGTAAGGATCATGCATTCTTGTGGACTGATCAGTTTCAAGCAACTTTCACGTATTTGAAGGAGAAGTTGGTAAGTGCTCTTTTTCTTTATCTACTACTAGAGGGAGTTATGTTTGGTGTTTTCTGTGACGCTTCACATCTAGGTTTAGGATGTGTTTTGATGAATCATATATCGATTGTTTATTATGGGTCCTGGATTTTGTGTCCCCATGAACGTAACTATGACACCCATGTTCTTGAGTTGGCAGCAGTGGTGTCTGATCTGATGTTGTGGAGAAATTTCCTCCTTGGCGAGAACATTGTGGTTTTCACCAATCATAAGAGCCTAAGGTATGTTTTCTCCTAGCATGACTTACTATTGTGATAGCGTCGGTGGAAGGATTTCTTAGAAGAATATGACATTTAAATACCATATAGACCTAGAAATGGGAATGTTGTAGCTGATGCGCTAAGAACGAAGTCACATAGTGATGTAGTGTGTGAATACGGTGATTCTTGGAGAGTTATGGAAGAATTTTCGACATTACATCTCGATATGGGAGATGATGGGGTAGAGGTTGTCTTTCTCATATAAAGGTGCAGTCACCTCTAGTAAAGTGGTTGGAAGAGTCCCATTTGGGGGATCTTGAGGTGGAGGTCTATAGAGACTGAGTTGTTTGTGGAGTAGCCCCTGATGGTTGGTTAGAGGATGAATAACACTGAGTGGTTTATCATAGAAGGCTACTTGTTACTTTTTTTATGCATGTGACAGTTCATAGAGAGTTCCATGGTTCTCCATTAGTGGTGCATCATGGCTTGAAAAAGATGTATCGAGCCTTGAGGAGTCATTTTTGGTGTCCTGGCCTAAAGCATGTGGTTTTGGAGTTTGTGTCTCAATGTTTGGTTTTCCAAAAGGTGAAGGTCGAACACCATGTTCTTGGTGGTCTTCTCCAGCCATTATATTTTCCTTAGTGGAAGTGGGAGGACATCTCAATGGACATTGTTACTAGTTTACCTTGAGCTCAGGGAGGACATGACTCTATTTGGGTGGTAGTGGATCATTTAACAAAATCATCCCACTTCATAGCGATCAAGGAGTCAAGCTCAGTGGAAGTTTTGTCGAGGAAGTATCTGGAGGATGTGGTGAGATTTAATGAATTCCAATGGAAGATCATTTATGATAGAGATACTTATTTTACCTCTAGTGTGTGGAGAGGTCTCAAACATGCTTTCGGATCTCAGCTATGTCTTAATAATTATTTTCATCCATAGATGGATGGTCAGACAGAGCGAATCATCCAGACACTTGAAGACATGTTGTGATCTTGTGCCCTAGATTTTGGAAGTTCATGGATGAGGCACATACCCTTAGTGGAGTTCTCTAAAAACAATAGTTTCACTCCACCATTAGTATGGAGCTGTTTGAAGCCCTGTATTTCCGAACATGTCATTCTCCACTGTACTGTATTGGATCATAGAGTAATAAATTCTCATACTGGAACTACTGCATAATAAAATAGAGATTGTTCAAGTGATTCATGAGAGGATAAAGACAATGCAGGATTGTCAGAAATCATATTATGATCAGAGGAGGAGACCTATGGAGTTTGATGTTAGTGATCACATGTTTCTGAAGGAGACTTCCCATCATGGGCAGTGAAGGTTCAGTCATGGGAGTAAGATTTCTCCCCTTTTTGTTGGTCCTTTCGAGGTTTTGGCTTTTGTTGGAGTTGTGGCTTATCAGATAGCACTTCCCCCACAGATGAGCGGGATAAAATATGTTTTCCATGTATCATAGCTCTATCATTATCTTCATGAAGACTCACATGTCATCAATTGGAGCAACATAGATATTGACGATGATGCGACCTTTAAGGAGCGGCTAGTAGAGATCTAGGACCGCAAGGAGAATGTGTTTTGTGGGCATTCAACTCCCTCGGTTCGTGTCGTGTGGCGACACGGTGGTGTCGAGAAGAGTACTTGAGAATGTGAGTCGCAGATACATGTTTAGTGCCCAGTGTTTTTTGATGATTAACTCTTTTCATGTAATGTTGTTCAGTTTGTGGTTGTATACCTTTAATTTTTAGGATATGAATTTCTTATGTTTCTTCTTGTAGCTTTCTCTATTTTGATAGGTATCTTGATGGGTGGTTGTTCGTGCCTCTTTTCTCTTTACTTTTAGGTTGGATTTGAATTATCAGGGATGATAATGTTTTGAGAGGTATTTAGTGTAATGAACCTGACCTCTTCGGTCAATTACATTGCAAAAATATGGTGTTAGAGGTGTTCTGGGAAGTCATGGTGACTTATTCCCCACACTTTTCCAAATTTCTTGTTCATAAATAGTGTTTCCAAAAGAGCAGCCTTCCAACTGCAACCTCTATTTCCTTTTCCAAATTTCCAGTTTTGTGAACAGTATTTCCAGTTCTGTGAACAGTGTCATTGGTAGGCTTATATTAATAGTTCTAATGGTAGCATTTTGTGAACAGTGTCATCGGTAGGCTTATGTGAATAGTTCCAATGGTAGCCTTGTGTGAATAGTGTCATTGATAGGCTTTTGTGAATAGTTCCAACGATAGCCTTATGTGAAAAGTGTGATCAATAGACATATGTGAACAGTTCCAATGGTAGCCTTATGTGAACAATGTCATAGGTAAGCTTATGTAAATAGTTCCAATGGTAGCCTTATGTGAACAGTGTCCTCAGTGGGATTATGTGAACAGTTCCAACAGTAGCCTTATGTGAACAGTGTCATCAGTAAGCTTATGTGAACAGTTCAAATGGTATCTTTATGTGAACAGTTTCATCGGTAGACTTATATGAACTGTTCTAATGGTATCCTTATGTGAACAGTGTCATCGGTAGGCTTATGTGAACAGTTCCAATGGTAGCCTTATGTGAATTGTGTCATCAATAGGCTTATGTGAACAGTTCCAATGGTATCCTTATGTGAACAGTGTCATCGGTAGGCTTATGTAAATAGTTCCAACGGTAGCCTTATGAGAACAGTATCATCAGTAGGCTTTTTTGAACAGTTCAAATGGTAGCCTTATTTTGACAGTGTCATCAATAGGCTTATTTGAATAGTTCCTAAGGTAGCCTTATGTGAACAGTGTCAATGGTAGGCTTATGTGAACAGTTCCAACAGTAGACTTGTGTGAAATGTTTCATAGGTTGGCTTATATGAACAGTTCCAATAGTAGCTATATGTGAAAAGTGTCATCGGTAGGCTTATGTGAATAGTTCCAACGGTAGCCTTATGTGAACAGTGTTTCTAGAATAGTGATGTTCTGATTGCATCCTCTTTTTCCTTTTCCAAATTTCAAGTTCATGAACAGTGTTTCCAGCTTCCTACAGTTTTCCCCTTTGACATTTACTTTGACGTAAAATGCATTTAAATCCCCATTTTAAGGACTCTAATGTAGATTCAAATGCCATAACTCCGATATTAATTTTCCTAAGGTTTGGGATGCTTTTACTTGGTCAAACTATATGGTTTAATGTGATCTTCTTTTAATGTAAAATCATGTGTATCTTAAACCGCTTCTCTGTTAAATCTTCAAAAGGGACGAGATATCTTCCTACCATATTTTTCTTCCTTGTTCTCTAGTGTGAGATGCTTGACCCTTCCATTCCTTCCCATAGGATTTTTGTGATCAAAATGTACTCCTTGGATGTGTTCCCCTCTATTTTTTATGAAACCATGCATTATCGATCAATCATAGATATATGGTATAATCCATCCTCATTCTTTTGAGTCCATATCCTTCTTTTTCCCCTTTCTCTTTTATTAGATATAATCTTCTTGTTCATAATGGACTTTTCATGGGTGTTGACTGATGTGGTGGTGTCTCTATATCCTCGGGTGGATACAGTTGTCACGGGGGAATGTTATCATAACATGTTGTGTGGATCCTTCTCGAATATATAACGTCAATAATTATTTGACGTAGGGGATTCGTTGCTTCTCTATAATTTTATGTGCAACTATAAAGTTATCATGTTTTATCCCACAAGATCACAATGGAATTGACATATTAAATATTTAAACTGGATAAATAAATTGATATTGTTCATATTTTATTTCCTCTTTTTTTCTAGATAGAGTGATATTTAAGTTTTCTTTTTTACCTTTTCATTCTTGAAGGAAATTAGTAACGAATGTAAAGATTGAATTAATTGATAATTTTTTGGCTATAGATAAAGAGGAATGTAAATTAAACTAGTTGTTGTTGTTGTAATTTGATGTTAGTCATATTGATGCAGTAAGCATGTTTAATAAGTTTGTGATATCTTACAATTTAGGTTTCGCAAAGCTGGAAGCTATGAATAATAAATCGGTTAATTCAAGATGGATTAAAGAACGGGTTGTTTTATAAAGGATAATTCCCAGTAAGGTTCTGAGTTACCCGCATGCTAGTTTAAGGTCCAAGAGACCAGTTGATATGATTTTTGTTTTCTTGCTGCTTTTTTTTGTGATATGAACCTAGAAGGATATTGTGATATGTGGGGTAGGGAGTCTTATTGACTGTGGCAAGATATGACGCCCACAGTGGAGAGATGCATCGATTTATGCAAGCGGGTGTCTTGGAGGACACTGGACATGATGGAACAGGTTGTATGTGAATGTTTAGATGATTTATGTTTCTTATTGGTTGATTATCTATTTACTTTCCCCACTGCTCAAGGCAGATATTCTTTCTTACCCTTCTTCCAAAATGGGTGAAGACACGCAAGGTATTCCATGTGATTTCCGTGTTTAGCATCTCAAGGGAGTATGGGTCGACGGTCTTGCAATAGGTGGCAAAGACTTGATTGGTAGTTTACCCATTCACCATGTTGATCCCCTTGTGTTTAGTATCTTAGAATGTTTTTCTAGAATTTATGGTAATATGGAAAAGTAATGATGTTAATAAATGATTGAATAAATGATGTTAACCCATGGGGATGGAGCTTGTTGGGACGCAATGCTGAGGTTGCAATTTTTAAAGAAACAGTGAACTTAGGGTGTGATTCTAGTGAAATATAATGTGGAAATTATTAATGTTTAAATAATTTTTAAAGAAATAATTAATTTAAAGTGAAAACGATAAAAATGGGAATGAAGTAATGTCATAATCTTTTTTAATGGTTGTGTGCTAATAGGATACCAAGTCTTAGAGGTGGATATCGGGAGTCTGAGAGACGTTAGATGCAGTTGAGTCTAAGGCTAGGCAAAGACCATAGTGTGGTTTTGAGCTATAGTATATTATGTAGTTTTTGTGTTTCCATATTCTACTCCACCCCATTAGTTAGGGAAATTTACACCCCATGGATTCTAATCCCTGGGGTGTTTTCCCTAACATTCCGTTGGGAGGATGGATGGCTAACTACCCCCTTTGGCCCCACTATCTTCTCTTGGTAGTTACTTGTGCTGGTAGACACAATGGTTAGTTTTCCCCATATATGTGTGTAGACGACTGTAATGGCTTGTGCTTATTCACAAACATGTATTATGGATATAGTTTACTATAGAATACTATCGTTGTAACGTGTATGGGTTGTGATGTCTTGAGGATCCTTACTCGGTGTGTGGGCTATAATGGCTCGAGGTATAATTTCTGAGGTATGCAACATGTTATGTGAGCTTTGGTGGCTCCCATAAACTACCTAGTTATGTTTCTAGCATGGAAGTGGTGGTTTTGCTGCACAAGTTGCATGTTGTGGTGATTCACCCAGGTGTCTGCGGGCAATCCTTTTTGGAGAGAGATGCTTAGGACGTGCGACATTGGGGAAAAGTGGAAAACTAGTGGGAAAGTAGTTTCGGGGTAACCTTGATATTCTTTATTATATTACATACTCTTTTATGTGATACTTGGTGAGAGTATCCCTGGTGAGGCTAGGAACATAGTATATCTATTTAGGTGATGAGTTAGTTTTTCTTGTTGTTCACTGTGATTTAGCATGCTTTCATTAATTTTTCATGAGAGGCTCTGGGAAGGATCCTATAGAGTATACTGTTATACTCACCCTATGTATGTATAAATAGTTTTTTAGGTCACTTGGAGTAGGATGGATATCCAGTTGGTTTCAACAATCTTGGGGTTGCAGGAGCTATTCGGGTCTGTGGTTAATCCTATTTTTACATTTCTTTGGTACTTGTAGTTTTCCCCTTTCAGTTGTAGTAGTTTTTCATGACATTACATATCTGTACTTGGGATTTATTTTATATTTCATTCTATGTTGGAGTTCGTTGGTGTCTATCTTCTCTCTCTCTCTCGCATGTGTTATCATAGAGGGTAATGCCTCCCATTTGTATGGTTACTATAGCCTGGTTCAAGTCGACAACCCAAGTCCTACAGGAGGCGGGACTTGGGGGTAATTATCTCCCTTCTCACATTATTTTCCCATGAGTGGTACACCTTTTGGGGAGGGGGTTGCGATAGGAAGATTCCACAATTGGTATCCAAACCACTCCACATTTTTTACGGCTGGGTGGAATCCCACATGAGGGAATATGAATATCCAAATCCCATTTACCCTCTATAGTTAGACATTTGGCTGACCATTCAGAATATAGTGGGGAGTTTCCCAAACTATTTGAACCTTCCAGTAGTGCATAACAATGACTGGACTGCGAACGACTTTAATTTCCATCTGCTTCCACTTCCAAAAAGAGTGTTCGTCGATGATGGCATGGGAACTGAGGAACAATAGTGTAACACCCCAAGGTTTTTCAAATAAATTTATTATAGAATGCATTCAACACATATTCTATGTGAAAAAATACTTTGATGTTTATAGGGGATAGTTATAACCTATCCATTAGATATAACTTTGCAGCTTCAGTTAGTTGAATTTCAAAATACACACATACATGGTTGTGATCAGTAAAATATTTAGATTCTAATGGGACCAAATTACATTTTTTATGAATTATAACTTACCCTTATGAATTAAAATGTACCCTTTTGAATAGAAACCTCACCCTTGTGAGTTTAAATAAAATATAGGCACCATATAAAGGATTGTGAATATTTTAAAAATAAATAAATAATGTTGATATTTTTTTGAGTAATAAATATTTAATTACAATTTCAAATTTAAAAATTTATTTAAAATAAAAATCATTTTCATATAATGTATTCTTCAATAAAATATTTTGTTTTCCTATTAATTTTTCATAATTTTATGCGACCACGGTTAATTTTTAAAAGTATTATAAAATCAGTTCTAAATTAAAAATATGTATTTTTCACGTAAATAAATATTTTAATTAAAAATTAAATTTCTCTTATCTAGAAAATTATTTAGAAAAAATGAATTTAATTTTTGAGTTCTTGACATCAAAAAGTGTTTAGGGTGAATTTTTGGAATTTTTTTGAAATACTTGAATTTTCTAGGAATTGTGAAATTTGATAATTTTTGAAATATAAAAAATAAATGAATATCTACATCATTATAGAGTCATAAATGATATAAATGACCATCAGTTCAAACAAACATTCACTTATTACTCTTTCAAGTGGCTATAATAAATATTACTCATATTCTTGAGCCAAAATAATAAAATAATGATTAAAATAATGGGAAAACCCTCCTCTCCTCCACTATAAAAACTACCCATAACTGCATCTTCTCTTCACTATTATTAAGACATGTGCCTTGTAAAAATTCTAACAAAATCCCTTGACAACATCCTCCCTACATATATCATCCCTTGTAATCTTAAAAAGACCAAATCTTCTTTCCTAAAGTGGCTCTAAAGAAAGATAAATTCAGGAGGTAAATTCCTCTTTTCATTTCTATTATTTTCCTTCAAGTTCCATTATTTATTTTTGTTTCCTCACCTCATTTACTCAAATTGTTATGATAAATCCATTACCTTACAAATTCTTGAAATTTTTTATGATAATGGAATAATTAATCATCATCCATCCTTTCCCCCTCCTTTTATACTAGAAATGAAAATACCATCCTAGATGTGTTAATTTATCACATTCAAGGACGACGGGTTTTCAAATTCTATTAACGTCTTCAATTATGGTTTTGTGATAATTTTTATGGTTTTAAAATATTATAATATATGTAATATATCTTATGTGATGTTATGGAATCGTTTTATACATGTTGTATAAATTTATATAACAAAATGAGTTCATAGTGATCGAAAACCCACCAAATTAATCCAATCATTTATCATTAAAATTTCATCTTACGATTAATCCTCACCCAAAGTAACCAAATGAATTATATGATCATTTGACCTTATTTATTAACATTAATAAAATATAACCTCAATTCTGTAATTCAATTCTAATTTTACATTAACTTCTATACAAGCAAACTGATCATGAAATCAAATGAAACAAAACCCCAAAAATGATGATATTGAATCTATTAAACCATGAAAAGATCATAAATGAACTTAATAAAATTATATTAATTCAAATAATTGTCTAATAGGTTCTTAATTAAGTTATTAAAAAGTCTAATTTCATATTTTATGACCATACGATCAAGACATAACCATATTCGGACAAAAGGTAAGGGTTTTCTACTTGAACATCCATTTTATTTTGGGTTAATCTTTAGCTCTCTTAATCCCAATTAAATTTTTATTTATTATAATTTAATCAACTTAAATTATGTTTTAATGTTTTAAATATTTCTACTAACCATAATATTTCTTTATTTTTTCGATATATACATGTTTTAAAATGATCTTTCAGAAATTCTTCCAAAAACACAAGCCCGATTAAAGGAAATTGCTAGAATTCTTACCAATTTTCAAGGGTACTCTATAATATTTTTTTAGAAACCATTATTTTTCTAACATAACTCATTTTATTTTTAGAAAAATATATTATTTCACTTCTGATTTCATATAAATATTTTTCCAAAATAACTCTTATTTTCAAAGTAAAATATTATTTACCTCAAGAATTACTCAATGATTTTATACGAGTAATTTTGTCTATTTCCACACCCTTATTGAATATTATGTATAATTGGGAATAATATTTTATGATATCATTATAAATATTTTATTTAGTGGTTTATGATCATTTTGACTAGGGATGTGCTACCTTGAAACCATTCACTATACTACTCAGAATGGTTAGTGTTTATGCGTACAGATTGGGAATGTTATTTCATATGTTCTTATTTATTTTTATCCCCTTTCATATGAAGAATGAATTAGACTTAACAAGTGAAATGTGGGACCTGATACAGCCCCTCTATTAATTTTTAGGTCTCATGAGTTAAAATAGTTATGTACTTGGTCGAGGCCCAACCCATTTTCATATATAGTTTTGGTCGAGGCCTTAATCATTTTCAGATGTCTTGGAGAAGGCCTTGACGGTATATTTCAGAATATATACCTCTATATATTACCTAATTATAAAACAATATATTGATATTAAATGTATTTACATGACTAGTATAATATCCATGGTTAGGTTTTATGGACTTATTTAATCAGTTTTTATTCCTTCCATATTATGTTCAAGAATATTTTTAAAGGAATTCATTTTTTTATTCATCAGGCCTAATGTTTATATTGTATTTAGTTGTATTAATTACCCTTACTGAGCATCTAAGCCCACCCCCTTCACATGTTTAATTTTCCCCTAGTTTTGAAGAAGTATATTAGGCATGACTTGCAAGGATATTCTAGGTTATTATGTTTGATTAAAAAGAAGTTGTTATGTTGTTAAACTTTCAAGTTGTAATGTTGAACATATGTATATATATGGATTTGCCAACAAAGAAAATATTTGGTCCTTAGAGATGTGTATTCCTTGTTTATATTCCAATGTAACAAATTACGGCACTAGATCCGGCAAACTGGGGTGAGGTCCTTATAGTTGGTATGAAAGGAAGTTCAGTAGAAAACATAGAAACTAGATTTAGAAAACGTAGATTAGGGAACAAACCCATAAATTAATATTTGAAGGTAAACATGCAAGAACATCCTGGAATTTTGGTATGGAATATATTATGTGTATCTTTCTAGTAAATACATCCATGTCTTGATAATACAGGTGGACGTGGTTCTGGAACATATGTACCTAGAAGTAACAAATCTGAAAAGAAGTTTCGGGCTTGACTCGGGGTATCATGGTACATGACAACGATCCTTACTATGCACCTCGTCTGACACTCCCAGGAGATAATATTAGGATAAATCATATTTTCATTACACACCATTATGAAGTAAGTAAATGTAATTTTCTTCTCAAATAAACCCTAATTATGGGAATAGTTATGGCTTGGATTTCAATTTATGCTAAGTTTTTTTATATGTTAAAATTATACAATATGATTTATAACCAAATATATTATGTGGCATTATTTAGAAATGACATCAAGTGGAAGGAATGGAAACCACATGAATTCATGTATCCTATATAGGTATTATCCTCCTCTACAAGATAATGATGTTGTCTCTAGAGCTACGACTGATACTAAGCAACTTATAACTATTCTGGGACAACTAAATCAAGTTATGAACAACAACCATACTCTTATAAAGCATCCTGATCCATAATGTGGAGGATAAATATTATACCACTGTATGAGACTACATCCTCAATCATTCAATGGGACATTAAACCCATCTGTTGAAGAGTAGGGGATAAATTCTTTTGAGAATTTATTTCTGGGATTGGGATGTAAAAAAAGAGATATTGTTTTCATGGTGGGTTATCTTCTATCGGAAGATCCAAATCAGTGGTGGTTGTTAATTCAAAATACAAATCAGTATGAATAAATATAAGAAATGGAATTGATGTATTTTAAGGAAATTAACATAGAAAAATACTTCCCTTATGAACAGAGGGTAGATATGGAAAGGCAGTTTCTGAATATGAAGAAAAAAGAGGATGAGATGATTCAAAAGTATGAATCTAACTTCATAATGTTATCAAGTCATTCCATGAACTACTTAATACAAGGAGAAATATTGATAGATTCTTTTATGGATTGAAACCAATCCTCCAAAACAAACTAGTCTCCCAAATTTTCTCATTATACGAAGATAATGTATCATGTGCTATCAAGAAAAAGAAATAATTCTTTATGTCTTATGAATTTAAAGGAGAAAAAGAGAATAAGAGGGTGTCATAAAAAAGGAGATATGAAAGAAATAATAAAAATGGGAGTTTTCAAACATGTGATAATTATGGAAGGAAACACCCCAGAGCCTGCTTAGAGGAAAATGAATCTATTAAAATTGTATAGAAAAGGGCCACCAATCTCATGATTTCAAGGGAAGGAAATAATAAATCAGTTTTCAATGCTATAATTGTAGGGATATGGGGTCCTATGTTAATGATTGTCCAAAGTGTCAAGGAAATGAGCCTCAGAAAATGTCAAGGGAGCAAGTCCAAGCTTATGCTATCACAACTGCGGAGGTTGATGTTCCTAATGATGTAGTGGAAGGTACATTAATACTTTAGTCAAACATAGCCAATGCATTATTTGATTCTATATCATCTCATTATTTTCTATCTTTCCAGTTTTCCAAGAAAATTAGATATTTACAATTTTATTTAAAAAGGGATTTATCAGTCAAAACCCTTAAGGGAATTATCATTGAAAAAAAAGATGTGTCGATCAATCCCCCTTATGACACATAAACATGAATGAGTGGAAAACCATATATTCATAACCATGATATACATTGATATAATCCTCAATATGGTTTTTATTTCAAATTATTATTAAAAAATCTATTGCAATAAGAAGGAAGTTACGGTTTTTTAGTACAGTGTAGAATCCCTTATCTTTACAGCATAAACCTATCTATTTGATTCTCATCTACATAAACCCCTAATAACTCCACTTAATTAAATTATTGGGGTAGAATTGAATGAAATATCTATGGGTGGGGAAAATAATGTTCAAATATAGGACGTACCTATTGCACAAGAATGTGTTGATGTGTTTCTAGAGGATTTATCTAGGCATCCTCTAAAGTGGGAAGTTGAGTTCTCTATTGATTTAATTTGTAGTTAAATAACTATATCAAATAATCCTTATATAATGGCCATTTTTTAGTTAGTATAACTAAAGAAACGACTAGATAAATTGAGTGATAAAATATTTTTCCACCCTAGTGTTTCTCATTGGGGAGCCCCTGTTCTTTTCATTTAGTAGAAGGATGGATCTATGAGGAGATGTGTTGACTATAGGGAGACCAATGTTGTTATGATAAAGAAAAAGTATCACCTTCCTCTAATTGAGGATTTATTTAATCATCATCTTGGATCCCAATATTTTTTGAAGATTCTCCTTCGATCGGAATATCATAAATTGCGTGTGAGGAGGGAATATATTCCAAAGTTAGCATTTCAAACCAGGTATGAGCATTATGCTTTTACAGTAATGCCTTTTGGACAGACTAATACACTCTCTTTTTTCATGGTTCTAATAAATATGATTTCAAGGAATATCTTGATAAATTTTTTGATATTTATCGATGATATCTTGGTATACTCCAAAATCTATAAAGATCATGAAAATCACATGGGCATTATTATGAAGACTCTTAGAAGAAATGAATTATATGGGAAGTTTAGAAAGTTTTAATTTTGGCATAAATCAGTTACTTTGTCAGACCATATTGTATCTAAGTATGGAATATTCATTGATCATGTGAAGAAAAAGGTTGTTTAGGAATGGTCTACACCAACAAAGAATATAGTGGTATGTAGTTTTATTGGTTTAGCATGTTATTATCAGCGATTCGTTCAGAACATCACCTATTTAGCCAACCAATTAACTAATATTAGTTATAAAGGGGTTAAGTTTGTATTGATAATAGAATGAGAGGAATGTTTCGATGAATTAAAGAGAATATTAGTTAATTTCCTGATCCTAACTCTGCAATTGGGGAATGATGGGTTGGTGATCTATAGTGATGAATCAAAGAAAGGACACGGTTTTGTCATTATTCAGAATGGTAGAATTATTTCCTATGCATATATTTTGTTAAAAATTCCTGAAAAAAAACTATCATACTCATGATATTGAGTTAGAATCTGTAATTATTTCTCTGGATATATGGATACACTATCTCTATGGTGAAAGATGTGAGATATATACAGATCATAAGTGATCGAAATATATCTTCTCATAGAAAGCACTCAACATGAGGAAAAGGCGATGTCTCTAACTACTCAAGGGTTATGATTGTTCCATTCACTACCACCTAAGAAAGGAAAATAATATAGCCAGTTCATTGAGTAGGAAGGATCATAAATTTTTAAAAAAATGTGGATTTAAAGGGATCCTGTAAACATGCATTTAGTATGGATGGACATGGTAATTATCAAAGAAGTTAAAACATCATTACTTTTACAATTGGTTTCACAACCATATTTATTATAAAGGATTAAATGTTTTAATCCTGAAGATGATATTCTTCAAAAGAAAATTAATACATTGAATGTTGGGAAGTTTCAAGACTTCGTATATGAAGATAGAATTCTGAAATTTTGGAAGGGTCTTTGTGTTCTAGCGAAAAACAAGCTAAAAGGGAGTAATTTGATGATGCCCATAGTTTGAATTTCTCTATACATCCTATTAGCACTATGATATATATATATTTGAAGGATCATTTTTGGTGGTATAACATGAAGAGGGAAATTTATGATTATGTATCCAGATATTTATAATTTTAATAGGTGAAGGATAAAACACAACATCCTAGAGGAGTCATGAAACCTCTACCTATTCCTATATGGAAATGGGATGAAATAACTATGTATTTTGTCACTGGATTACCCAAAACTCCAATAAATAATGATGAAATGTGTGTAATTATTGATCGTCTTATGAAATCTACATATTTACACTCTATAAGGGGGGATTTTCCACTAGAGTGACTTTCATGACTCTATATCGATGATGTTGTGATATTTCATGGAGCACTACTCTCAATTATGTCTGATCGTGATCCAAGATTTACATTAAAATTCAGTAAATTTCTTCCGAAATATTTGGACACTGAGCTTCATTTGAGAACTTCTTGTTACCCCTAACTGACGGCCAATTAAAAAGGATGATTCAAACATTAGAAGATATATTGAGATCACACGTTCTCTACTTTCAAGGAATTTAGGATTAGAATTTAACTTTGGTAGAGTTTTCCTACAATAATAATTTCCATTCTGGTATTCAAATGGAACCAGATGAATTATTGTATGGAAAAAGATGTTGTACACCAACATGTTGGGATAATGTTGGTGAAAGGAAGCTTGTGGGCCCATAGCTTCTAAAGGAAGTAACAAAAAAGGTAAATACTATTCAAACCTATATCAATGTAGCTCGAAGTAGGAAAAAGTTCTATATTGATAATCAAAGGAAGGATTTTTAATTTCAATAGGGAGATCATGTATTATTGAAAGTATCTCCACAGAAGAGTTTTATAAAATTTGGAAGGAAAGGAAAACTGAGCCCCAGGTAAATAGGACCTTTTGAAATTCTGGAGAGAATTGGATATGTCGCTTATTGTTTCAAAATGACTACTAGGACATATTTGGTACTCAATGTTTTCAATGTCTCATTATTAAGAAAGTACATGCCAGACCCAACGCATGTCCTCACTTCTAAATATATAGAGTTGGAAAATGGCTTATCTTACTATGAAGAGCCTATCAAGATTCTAGACATTAAAGAATAGGTGTTAAGGAATCAGACAACTCGGATGGTAAATTTACTTTGGAATAATCATAAAATTGAAGAGGTGATGTGGGATGCATAGGAACTTATGATGAAGACCTACGAAAATATTTTTACGATATAAAATTCTGGTAATTTCAAGGATGAAAATTTTTTATGAGGGGAAGAATGTAACACCCCAAGTTTTTACAAATAAATTTATTATATAATGCATTCAACTCTAAGTTTATCTGAAACAAATCATTTGATATATATAGGATATAGTTATAACCTGGTTGTTAGATATAATTTTTTCACTTCTGCTATTTGAATTTTGAAAAGACGACATACATGGTTGCGATCAGTAAGAAATTTAGAGTCTAACAAGATCAACTTACAATTTTGGTGAATAGTAAGTTACCCTTATGAACAGTAGTGTACCCTTTCAAATAGTAAAATTGCCCATGTGAGTATAAATAAAATTTAGGAACCATATAAATGAGAGTGGATATTTTAAAAAATAATAACTAAATGTTGATATTTTTGTGAATGATAATTATTTAATTACAATTTTAAATTAATAAATTTATTTGAAATAAAATACATTTTCATAAAAATTATTTATCAATAAATGTTTTGTTTTCCAATGAAATTTGGATAATTTAATGTGACCTTAGTTAATTTTTTAAAGTATTATAAAATAAGATTTAAATTTAAAATATGTATTTGTCATGTAAATAATGATTTCATTTAAAAAATAAATTTCTCTTTTATATAAAATTATTTTTTGAAAATGGATTTCATTTTTAAATTCTACACATCAAAAAATTGTTATGGTGAATCTTTGATATTTTTCCAAAATACTTGAATTTTTTGTGAATAATGAAATTCGATATTTTATGAAATGTGACAAATAAATGAATTTATGAATCATGCTTGAGTCATAGATGATATAAATGACCATTGGTTTGATCTGAAAACCACTTATTACTTTTTTTAGTCACAAGAATAAAAAATATTCATAGTATTGATCCAAAATAATAAATTAATTATTAAAATAATGGAAAGTCCCTCCCCTCCTTCACTATAAAAACCACCCTTCACTCCCTCTTCTCTTCACTCCTCTTAGGCCTTATTCCTTCTCTAAATTCTACTAAAATATCCTCCCAAGATCCTCCCATTTTCCAGAAGCCCTTTTTCCCTTCAAAATACCAAATCCCCTCCCCTAAAGAGGCTCTCAAGGAAGATAAATTGAAGAGGAAAATTCCTCTTTTCATGTCTTTTATTTCTTTTTATTTCCTCACATATTTCCCCCATATGTTATGATAACTCCATTACCTTACATGTACTTATTTTAATAACAGTGGAATAATTCATAATCATCTCTCCATTCACCTCCTTTTATACTAGAAATGAAAATTCCATTTGAGATATGTTAATTTATCACATTCAAGGACGACGGGTTTTCAACATCTATTACCATATTCAATTATAGTCATTAAACCATATTTATGGATACAAAAGATAAAAATATATGTAATATATCCTATTTAATGTTCAGGAATCGTTTTTTACACAAGTTATTAATTTATATATCAAAATGAGTTTGTGGTGATCGAAAAATCCACCAAATTAATCCAAGTGTTTATCATTAAAATTTTATCTAATAATTCATCCTCACACAAAGTAACAAAATGAATTATATTTTAAAACTTATGTATGAAAATTAATAATATATAACATTAATTATTTAATTCAATTCTCATTTTACCCTAACTTTCAAACAAACGAACTGATCCCGAAAACAAATGAAACAAGCACTCACAAACGATGATATTGAATCTCCTAACCCCTAAAAACGAACATAAATAAAAATAATAAAATTAAAAAAAATGTCTAATGGGTTTTTAATTAATTTATTAATAATTCTAATTTCATATTCCAGGACCTTATATATTCAAACATAGGTTGAGAGTATTCTACTCGAACCTCTATTTTCTTTCGGGTTACTCTTTCTTTCTCTTAATCCAAATTAAATTCTTATTTATTATTATGTACTGATTATAAATTATGTTTAAATTTTATATATTTGTGTACCAACCATAATCCTTCTTTTCTTTATGGATATATAAATATCTTAAAAGGATCCTTCAAAAATTCTTCCTGAAACACAAGCCCTATTCTAGGGAATTTCACAAATTCATACATATTTTCAAGGGAAATATATAATATTTTTTTTAGCAACTGTTATTTTATATAAAATAAATCATTTAATTTTAAGAAAAATATATTATTTCACTTCTAGTTTTATATAAATATTTTTTCAAATGAACTCTTCTTTTCAAAGTAAAAGAGTATTTATCTCAAGAATTACTCAATGATTTTACAAGAGTAATTTTGTCTATTTAAACACTCTTGTTGAATATTATATATAATTGGGAATAATATTTTATGATATAATCAACAATATTTTATTTAATGTTTATGATCCATTTGACTGTGGATGTGATATCATGACACCATTCACCATACTACTCATAATGATCAGTGTTTGTGAGTACCGATTGGGGAATGCTATTTCATATGTTCATGTTATTTATGTTATCCCCTTTCATATGAGGAATTAATTGAACATAGAAAGTGATGGGTGGAGCCTGATATAGCCCCTTGATGCATCAGTTGGTATCAAGAGAAAAAGTAGATATGGACATTTCTGAGGCCTTTCCCATTTTTAGATATGGTTTTGGCCGATGCCTTAATCATTTTCTGATGTCTTGGCTGAGGCCTTGATGATATATTACAGAATGTCCGCCATTATGCATTCCCTCATTATGAAACTATAAATTGAAAGTCGATGTGATTATTTGACTAGTAGTATATACATGGTTAAGTTTTATGGAATTCTTTAATCAATTTTTATTCCTACAATATTATGCTCAATTATATTTTTAAAGGAATTCATTTTTTGTTATTCATCATTCCTAGTGGTTATATTGTCTTATGATATATTATTTACCCTTACTGAGAATCAGAGCCCACCCCTTTCATGTGTTCTATCTTCCCCAGGATGTGAGGAATTATATTATTAATGAATTTCAAGGATAATCTAGTAGATTATGTGTGATTCGACAAAGAAGTTGTTATATTGTTTTGCTTTTATGTTTCAATGTAGATATTATGTATGTATCTGGATTTACAACATATTCCTTATTTATATTCCAATTTAAAAATTTGAGGCATCATATATGGGTAACTAGGTCCAGGTCCTTAAAAACTGTCATATATCAAGGCCTTTCGGGGATGAGTTCTAGTGGTGTTGGTTGATTTTGATCATATCTATGATCCATATACCCCACATTGTTGTGTGAGGTAGTTCCAGTGTCTATAAAGGCTAAGCTCAAATGTCTAACTAGGGTTTCTCCAACAGGATCACCCATGAATAATGATATAACATTGGCTTATGTTCACACAGGAAGATGGAAAGATGCAGAATGAGATGCCTCCACCTATCATCTCTTAGGGGCTAGTTGTGGAGTATGTGAAAAGCTAGAAGGGAGACTACCTGAGAGAGATGATGATGCAACGTACTACTGGAGACAATTATGGGGTGCCCCCCTCAACCCTGAGGATGGGGTCAGATAGCAGAAAAATCACATCGTAGTGGTAGTTCTGATTCACATCTGGGTGGCAGAGCTGTAGCAGCAGGGCCAATAATTCCAATGCATGCACCATTCATAAGTGAAATAAGAGAAGTGACTGTAGACCCTATGGATCCAACTGGGTAAAACTAAGAGGAAGGGGGATCATCTAGAGGGTTATAAAGGAATCCTAAAAATCTCTAAGAATCAGTTGTGTTATGTAGATATGTCGGAGGATGTCGTCTTTCCCGAGGCTTGGGTGTCCTAGGACATCAGCAAGAAACTCCTTTACCCTGGGGAAATGTGGGATAACCTCAACTAGTTTAAAACAAAACTTCTGATCATTTCTATGTCATGGTTGGATTTCTGGTATCTCGGATGGAGGGGTAGTGTTATGTGGCTGAGATAGAGGACTTGGTACGCTCTCAAGGAAACCCATATCCAATGACGTATCGGGTGAAATAACTGTTTAACCTAACGTCTTCACCAAAACTTCATGTTGCTGAGCTTGTGGAGTGCTTCCCTCTTCCCGAGGGATCAAAAGGGTCCTGGGGAGAAGATATAGATAGGGGGATACCTCAAGAGGATTCTGAGGTTTCGACCCCAATGATGGTATAATTATCTAGTTTTTTTGAGGTATCCTCTAAACAGTTACCTTGTATGATATTTTTCATACTTGTCTAGGTTTCTTGACTGAAATATGTTATGCATAGGAGAGCCTCATAAAAAATACCCCTTCCAATGTAACAACTAATGAAGAGGGACAATCTTTAAGACCTTTGTCTGTAATGATGGTGAGAATTGGGTCCAACATTGTTGTGGAATCCAAGGTGGCCTTTATGGAATAATTTGAGCTCCCAACCATATATGGGGGGCCTCTTCCTCAGATACTGATAGTAGGAAACCAAAGATACGATCAATCATAGCTTGACCTCTATAAGATTCTGACTTCACATAGTCCTATATGTTCTCTACTCAACCAGGTTAACTGCCACAATATTTTTCGGGATAGTTCTTGAAGGATCAGTTGTACTGTTGGTGATAATGGTCTGGGGTCCCAGGGCTCCTTTCCTATGGGGAATGCGGATTTTCATGGAATTAGGTTCTTGAGCTGACCAGACAATGACAATCATAGCTATGAGTAAAACCACTAACGAGGTGGTTCCTGAAGTATATAGGGATGATCTTATCAAGGTGCTATCTAAGGATGAAGATCAACTACAAGATAGAGAGACCATCCCATCTAATAGAATGCCATACGAGGATCCTTCTATAGAACTCCTGGGGGAATTCCCATAATACAAACCCCTTAAACTGGAGGAGATGGATGAGTTCAATTCTGAAGTAGAGGACAATTGAGCTATCCATATCTGGTCATTGAAGCTGATCAAGTGATTCAATGAAAATATCCTATAATTAGAGTGGAGATGCACGAGGTCTGCACATGCTTGTTTGGGATTATCTTGTTGAAATAATGTGGCAGAGCGATCATCGGTTTGATGTTCCTTGGAATCAGAAGAAGTCTGCAAACACTCAAAAACTCCAAGAGGCTAAAGAGTAGGTCTAGTTCTTGTAAGGGAGGATGAAAAGGTGTTCTTCCTTCACTAACACCCAATCAGAATTCATATCATGGTCGAGGGTCTATTTGGGATAGGTTGAAGAACATGTGAGGAAATCATCTCATTAAGTGGTCGATCTGTGAGCTGAGCGATATCAAGTGTAGATCAGGGCCAATGGAATTTGTCCTTAGGCTGATGAGGAATCAAAAAGATTAAGTGATGATAGAAACTCTTGGATACCATACACTAAATATTGAAAGAGCTGAAACTCTTTATTGAAGGGGTTAATCCATAGGGGATGTGTTTTTTCGAACGCATAAAAATATTTTAATACTCTCTGGTTTACTTTGAACTAAATATAAATTTATTTATTTTTTAAATTATCGCACCTCTATCATATATGTAGAAAAAATTATGATCAATATCTAAGCTCACATGGGTCATGCCTAGTGTGAGAAATAAGGGTCAACCATGTAACTATTCATTACCAATGAGAGCGTCAGATAATCATCTAGTACTCAGGGTCTGCAATTACTGACTGACCAAACATATCATTCATGATGAGGGAGGTTGTGCCTAGAGAACATGGCTCTTATAACAACCTACTTTCTTTTCCCAATGTGCGCTAGTACATGATCGAAGCAATGCTAAGGGCTTTGGAATCAATCTGAACAATGGGGGATGAAAAGGTATGAGCCCCAACATTTGAAACACAATGAGTGTGGAATGAAAATGGAAGACAAATGTTGTTTTTATTTGAGTCACAACATACACATCACATTATCCTGAAATAAGAATAAACAAACAAGGTCCAACTAATGACCGTATTTGAAAGCATGAGGCCAAACTCAAAGAGTCGTCCACACTCTTTTGGGGAGTTGGCCCAAAATGATAGGTGAGACAAAGTGTAATGAGACCATTCTATAAGGGGGTCCCTTCACATGTGAAATAGGATGAATATCATACTATGGGGAACACAATGCATGAGGTGGAGTGATGGAATATTTGAAATGATTCCAAAAAATTTTCAATTACACCACTGCGGTTGAGAGAACATCAGTGTATGTGTACTGGTCTGAACAAAGATCAAACCTAGCTCTTGGGTGGAGACATCTCTAGTGAGGGAATGAGGTGCCTTGTAGTCTTAAATCTTGCATATGATGATGATGAATGTATAGTTTAACTTTGTATAGTGAGGATGATGCATGGCATAGTTTAACATCGTAAGACCAAGATGTCACACATAGTTTATGGTCATATAGCCTAGACCCTGGACAATAGTTTAAAGATGTTCTATTGATTACGATGTCCATTCCTAAAATATTTTCATGTAATTGAGTAGATGAACCATACTTGAATGATCTAAAGGAGGTATCTCACACCATACAAATACCAAGGGAAAGATGGGAAGGAGGAATATGAGATGCAGTGATGGAAAAATACCAACATGAATGAAGCACAATGATATATCAACCCAACCACATGTACCTGTAAGGATCCTAGTTTATGTTCATAGAGTTTGAAATGTAATCGGGCTAAATGGCCATGAAATTTACTAAACCTAAGGTTGGGCCTGAGGATAAAATGTCTGGGCATCACTACATATTCCATGAGGAGGGGAATCAGGCTGAACATTTTTCTTGAATCCTATGCATTTTAACGTCATGTAGTGAGGATAAAGGATATTTTTCAATAAAATGGGTAGTAGTGTTATATTTTCATCCAAGATCGATGATTTTAGCATCACTACATATCCCATAATAATGGTAATCATATCATACATGGTTATCGATTATCATGTAGGTCTGACCAATGAACTAAAACAAGAGGCATTAGATATTTCTTGTTTGTACATTTGTTTGTTTGATGTTTCTTTGAGTGATTGGATTGGGATGAAAAGGTTCATGTGTCACTATGGGAATCAATCAATGTGTAGGTCCTGAAATGTGTCATGGTGGAGGACCAATTCCAAAGATGAGGTTATCTCAAGTGATAACACCACAATGTTGTGTCGTTTTTATTCATGCAACTAGGATGGTGATGCTACAGTTTAAGGTCCTATGATAGGAAAAACCCACTAATTTTGATGTCATGTTGTAAGGAAAAAATATTTTAACAACATGTGGGAAAGGGTAGCATAATTTAATTGTATACTTATCCTACAAAAGAAATCTTAGTTCATGGTCATAGAACTCAGACTATAAGGTTGTGAAGCACCTCTACGTGGTTATGACACTACCAAAATGCATAATCCCACATGAGCCATACTCAGTTTGGGAAACAAGGAGAGACATTAGAATTTCCCCATCATACAGGAGTGAAAAACAATGTAAATGATATGTTGGATGCGAAAATCAAACCATGCCAACATTCCTACACGACATGGGCGGATTCCCTGAGGGATAACTCCGGGGGATTAGAGATCCACAAGGACATGTGAGGCAAAGGAAATGTGAATCACTATGTCTAATATTTGGGAAACAATGGGGCGGTGTAACGATATAGGATAACTATTTAACATGTTTAAAACACAACATCCATATCATGTGACCGAAAATGGAAATAAATAGAAGGGGTTTGGTTCTTGAACTTATTTGAAGCAGGAGACCTATCTCAACATTACATTCGAAATTCCTCTAGGGTGTTGGCCCAAGATGTTAGGTGAGCCACGAGTCCAATCATCCATATCGTTAGGGGGGTCACATCTGAAATTAAAGATAGATAAAACCCAAATAAAGGGATATGTGAAGCACAGAAGTGAAGTTGGGGAAATGTCCTTGCAGAATCCAATGCTCCATGTCTTGAGCCACCACACACTCAAACATGCCAGTGTGGGATATAAACAGGTGGGACTAGATCCATCCTCATGGATAGGGTTATTGAGAGGTGTTGTGAATAATTTAATTCTTTTTTGTTCTCATGCCATAAGATCCCTTTTTAAGGTCATAGATTGTGGACCATTGGTTCTCAGTTTAACGCCATGTGCATGGGATGTACTTGTAAAGTTTAACGTCATACGATAAGGACAAAAATGTCACATAGTTTATCATAATGAGAATAGAATGTGAACATTTTCACCACATCACATATTATCAATGGGGATCCCAAGCCAAAAGGGGGAGAAAATATACATGATTCTGTGGATGAACCTAGATAATAAAATTTCTAGGCATCTATATGTGTCTCATAAGGATGGGAATCAATCCAAACATAGTTCTTGAAGATGGACTGGAAGGTGGCCAATGCCAGAAGGGGGAAAATATACTACCAAATGAGAATATTGTGGTTGTTTCACAATTTACTATCATGCAATCCTAGAAAATAAAAAGAATAGTTTAAGGCCATAGAGTTTGGACCTTAATATGTTGTGATTTTTCTATGCAGGTAAAAACCCAACCAAGACTGCTAAGCCCACATGACCCATTCTCAGCATGAGAAACAAGTAGTGGATAGGAACCTTACATCACATAGAAACACACATTAGGGGAATGGATAAGTTGGGTTAAGGATGTTCCAATGATGCTGATCAACCTGATCAACATGAAAAGGTGCACGGAGGGGTCACATAGAGGGTATTGAAGCTCCACATAGACATAAGTATGTGAAAAGAGATGAATCATAGTGTCTACTATTTGGGACATGATGAGAGTTGAATAAAAATGTTGGATAACTATGGACAATGTTCAACACACACCATCCATATCATGTGACTTAGGATGGGAATAAACAAAATATTTTCATCCACTGACCATATTCGAAGTGTCGAACCTATCTCAAAATGTAATTTGAAAGTATTTAGGGGCTTTTTCCTAGTATGGTAGGTTATCCATGAGGCTGAGAATCCATTCAATTAGCGGGTCACTTAAAGCATGAAAGATGATGAAGGACCAAATAAAAGGGCATGTGAAGCATGGAGACAGAATGAAATAATGTCCAATGTGAATCCAACACTCTGGGCCCTACGCCACAGTGCATTTGAGCTGGTTATTCGGGCATACCGGATAGAGGGATTCAAACCTCTTCTCAAGGGAAAGGGGACTCAAGAGGTCCCTTGTAAATGGAATGGAAATGATCCAATTTAAAATGATGAGGAGGAGGAATATAAGAGGGTTAATAAACTTGTGGCTAGACTCAAAGACAAAATGTTTGGGAGTTACTACATATCCAACAAGGATTGGAATCAATCTTCTCATAGTTCTGGAATCATGTATAGTTTAATGTAATGCAGTAAGAATGTAGATCAGGATGACTATTCCTGGGGAAGGTAAATGACATAGTCATTATAGCCTGACTAGAATGAGAAATAAGGAGGTCTTAACAATGCCACAAACTCCTAGGAAGAACATAGGACAAGAGGCTGATTCTGTCATAGATGAGGAAATCAAGACGCTTCACAGTTTATCATCTTGTGACCAGGATGAAACAAAAGTTTAAAAACATAACTAAAGGGAAAGTTTAGAATCATGCAGGATAAAGGGGAATTTTCCTTTAAAGGTCATGTAGAGAGGACCATAAATACTATGTAGTTTAATGTCTTGTATGAAAATGTGATGAAATAGATCTTAGTTTAAGTTTATATAACTTGGACCATAAGGTGGGAAGCTACAAAAATAGGGGTGTATAGGGTGGTTTCATTAATCAACCCTACATGATTGAAGACCAAGAATGTCTCCAAACCGAACCACAAACTCCTGGGGAAGGATCCTTCCATGAGTCCGAAAATGGTGAAATGGAGGTTCTATAGATGGACCCAGGGAACAAAACGTTCAAGCATCGATACGTATCCAGCAAAGGTATGAATCAAGCAACACAAAGTTCTTGAATTTAATTCTCTTTAACATCTTGTGTTAAGGAAAAATTTCAAGAAAAATGTCTTCTATGGGAGTCACATGGAATTGCTATTACAAATCTAATGTGAATGATGACCAAGGATTTCTCAACCCAACCATGCACTCCTGGGAAAAATATAGGCGAAGGGTGTTTGAAAAAATAGAAGGATCCACGGTTATATTAGAGAAGAAAGGTCCTAGAGTTCATATGTATCTCATGAGGATGGGAATTAATCCATACGTAGTTCTAGAATCACATGATGTTTAACATCATGTGGTCAGGATGATGGTGTGTTTTTAAATTTCATATGGGACAATGATGTTGGGAAGTTTTACATCCTATAGAACTGATAGAATATGTGTAGTTTAATATCATATGAGATGATCATGGTGGATAGTTTTATATCCTACGATGATGTTGGGAACTATTATGTCCTACAACCCAGATGGAAGAGGTTCTCATGTAAATTACTTCTTGAGGAATTTGTAATTTGTGGGAGGATTATTTCTCTCACCATTTTTTGTAACACCCCAAGCTTCTACGGTATGCTTCTCTTTGAATAATGCAATAGCGTGTGTTGTACGCAACATCGAGTTCTAACACACCACAACCAATCAAACTAGCCGTTATGAATAGTAATAACAAATTTTTGAAATTTTATAAATTTTATCTCTCAAAATGGACTTCAGTTTTGTATTCGGAGTATCAAATTTAGCCTAAGGTGAAATTTTGGAACTTTTCGGATAACATTTATATTTTGATGAATAGTGAAGATTACTAAATTTTAATTAGAAACAACTTTTTTAATCGAAATAATTAATAGTGATAAATTATGAATTTGAGTGGTTTTAAAGTATATTTAGAATATATATTTACCATTTAATAAAATTTTGGTCATTGTAAATAATTTCAGAATTAAACTGGACATAAACAAGTGTCAATCTTTTGATAGTTATTATCTCTTAAAAACACGATTTTTGTTTTAAAAACAGAAATTAATTTTAAATTAATTTCTGACACTTCGGTGTTTTGAATTTGAAAAAATGGATTCCATATTTGGAATCAGGATGTCCAAATTGTGTAAATATGTAACTTTTATTTTTAGACATTTTGAATAATTACTTCGGTAAATATTTTATTTACCATCGTTAAAAGGTAAATCCGGTAAATAAAGGTTAAGAAATAATATTATGATAATAAAAAATTACTCTAAAACGTGTCCTAACCTTATTGGTGGATACATGTCCGACCATGGGCATCTTTGGGTCGATTTGGGGACCCCATGGAGCCACCTGTAGGTGATAGGGACACTTTATTTTAATTAAGTTAAAATAAATACAAAAATGACATAAGCATATATCTTTTAGAAATTTTTTTACATAGGGTTATATATGTTATATTTTACACTATAAATATTCATTAGAAAGATAAAACGCTTTCCTACATAATGGTGTTTTTTCAATAATTTTTAGACATTATATAATGTAATTTATTTATGATACAATGGTGATGCAGTAATTACCTAATTAATGAAAAATTAGAATAATTGATATTATAAATACCCAAATAAATTTAATTTTAGACTTTTTATAAATAAAAATAATTTTATAGATTAATATGGAATGATAGGATTGATTTTATTAACTTTTTGCGAAGTAATCATTCTGTTATATGTTTTAAAAAAATCAATTACAGAATAGTGTCAAAATTGACATAAAAGATTTTTTAAAACAAATATTATATTATTAATTGATATTAAATTCATAAAAATCTAATGTTCGGCCAAGAGACTTATATAATGATAGTTGTATCATTAATGGACCACTTTGGGGTCTCTTAGATATATATAGTAATTTTATTAACCATATAATATAAAAATACAATGAGACATTGTAAAAGTGAAACTAATTAACTAAGAGTTAATACTTAAAGATAAGGTTAATATAGTAACCCAAACCTATCTAAATCATATTGTTTGAGTGGTTTTCTACCTATCCCCACCTTAATATTTAAATAATCCACTTTGGAGCCATTAGAAACCGAATAATAATTTATTATAATATAATATTTCTAGTTTTTCCAAAGGTTCCCCTCACCCCTCTTATAAAAGGGAACTCCCCTTCACATTAATTCACACCTTCAAAGCCTTTTGGATCGTCCAAAACCTGACCAAATACTCTCTAAACTTCCCTAACTTCATCCTAGAACCCTTCCTTTTGTCAGAAAGCCAACCTAAGGGTCCCTTTTGATCAAATCAAAAGGAAGAACCCGAAGAAGAGGTAATGATTTCACCACCCTTTTTCAAGTTCATTTCTTCTTCCACTTATTCTTTCTTTGTTATTACCATTGTAAAATAATAACTCCAGTATATTATATATACTTTGATGTTATTATAAACATGGTACAACCATATTTCAGTATTCTATCCATCCTGTGAATGACATGTCACCATACGTGCGTACGTACGGCTTACCGTCTCCACATCGTGGTGTAATTGTTATTCAATAAATTATTATTTAGATGGGTATAATAATGATGTGTAATTAATGTAAATAATAAATATAAAATTATTCTTTATATATGATATACCATCCAATTAAATATTATTTTAATATCAAAATAATGATATTGTCGCTCGTGCGTACGTACGGACTACCGTCTCCACGAACGCAATGAGATTCATTCTCCATCGTACCCATACAAGTATAATTCTCATTTGATGATTAATAATAGTATATAAGGACTTGAAATCATTCTGTATATGAATAAGATACAACCTATCCATAACAAAAACGGCTTATGTAACAAAACATATAAAATAAAATGAGTAAGTTAACACCCAAAATGACGATAATTCTAATATATTATTAACAAAGCAATGTTAAAAGATAATATATGATATCATATTAATGTATATGATTCTTGTATAATTTAATAACAATTATTTCACCATTATACAGGAGGTTAACCTACCCCCAACCAAGGAAAAGTACAAGGTAAGGGTTTATTTCGCAATCTCTTCATTATCCGAGGTTGTTTATACGTAATAATCAACTGGGATTTCTTTATCATCCACATCCATGTTTCATAAAAATGTATTTCAAAAACATTTTTTTTCTATTTACTAGAATATGGGTTAAATTCATTTATACCCTTGTTGACTTTTATAAGTTGTTTATAAATCAATCTTTCCGTCGTTTTCCAAACAAGGTCATTTTTATCCTTTTCGACAGAATTAAGGTAAGAATGTTTTTTTAACTTATACGGCATGTGTGGCTATTTTCCGCCGTTATAAAATCGTTGAAGCTTCCCTTACAATATTATAAGAATATTTTCAAAGAAAATGTTTTATTTTATAAATATATGACTCTTAAATGATTTCAATATAAAAAGAGATATTTCTCTAAAAAGAGTTTTGATTTCATCTATGTCAACATCCTTTGATGGATTTTACGCTTATTTGAAGTTGATTTATTATGATACAAAACTTCTATATTGTATTGAAGGTTTTGTGATATGTTTGACTATGGATGTGTTATTTTTATACCATTCATGGTTTATGGATGAAGTATTTACATTTCGTATGCTAGTTTTAATACGAATTTTTATGTTATGTTTAAACCTGTTCATATGAGGAATGCATTGGACTTAATATGTGACGAGTGGAGCCCGCTATATCTCCTTGATGCATAGGTAGGTCTCATGAGACAAACTAGTGTCTTGGAACAAGGCCTTGACAAAATCTTATTTGTAGTCTTGGCACGAGGCCTTGGCTATGTGGTTATGATAGTCTAGCATTATGCATTCCATCATTATGAAAGTGGTTATTGATATTGCATGTGATTATTCGATTAGTAGAATATCCATGTGAATAAGCAAATGGCATTATTTCATTTTATTTTTTCCATACTATGTTGAATTTCAAGTTTAAAAGGCTTTTTTTAGTTATACATTGCCTTAAATGTTTATTCTTATTTATGAAAGTTTCCGATATATTGTTATCCTTACTGGGAATTTGAGCTCACCCCTTTTCTATGTTTTATTTTTCCCATGATGTGAAGAAGTAAACTATGAATGACCTGCAGGGATAGTATGAGGGGATAAGAGTGTGGACTATGGAGACTATATTGTTGTAGTTTTCATTTTATGATGTAATGTAAACTTTATGAATGTATCTAGTATTTCCAAGGATACTAAACGAATCGGTCTTTCGAGACTTGATCTTTCTTGTGATCATGCCAATGTTATGTGATAATTCACCAACTCTGGGTAATTGGGGTCAGGGCATTACATTTGGTATCAGAGGAAGTTTATTACAAACCTTGGAAGCTAGATTTAGATAAACTCTGATTAGAGCACATATACCTAAGATGGACTTTGAGGATTAGTATAGAAGAACTTCCTAGAATTTTGGTATTGTAGAGATTTTGTGAGTTTTCCGAGCAATACATCCCTGTCTAGATACGAGCAGGTAGAGGCGGCTCTGGAACAGATGTACTTAGGGGTAAAACTCGAAAACACCTCCTTGAACTAGACTCGAACTGGAACTGGTGCATGACAACAGGACTTGTTGCACTCTTGGTTACGACACTCCCAGGGGATATGCATAGGATATCTCTCATTTTCTTTACAAATCGTTATGAAGGGTTTATGAGTATATAATTCCTCAAAGAATTTTTTTTATGATTATGGATTATATCCATAAATAGTTCAATTTGTTTTAAGTGTTTTATAAGTATGGAATTATGTATTTTGATTCATAAACTGATCTAGTTTATGCCATTGTTTAGAAATGGCACCTGGTGGAAGAAATGGAAACTGTATCAATGCATGTACTCCGTGTAGGGATTTCCCTCCTGCTCAAGATAATTATAGTGGAGATGGTGATGCAACTGGTGCTGATCAACTAATCACCACACTAGAACAACTCACTTAGGTTATGAATAATAACCTTACACGTATGGAGCACCCTGATCCGCAGAATGGAGGATCAATGTTAGATCGCTTCATGAGGAAACAACCACCAACATTCAATGGGAGTACAAATCCATTGGTATCTAAGAAATGGATAGGTTCCCTAGAGAAAATATTTCAGGCTTTGGGAAGAAGTGAAAGGGAAAAAGTTATCATGGAAGTTTACCGCCTCACTGGAGATGCTGATCAATTATGGTCATTGATTCAAAACATGAAGGAAGATGATGAAGTATCAAATATGGAATGGAGGGAGTTCAAAGATTTGTTTTTAGAAAAATACTTTCCTCGTGACCATCTAGAAGATATTGAAACACAATTTCTGAGTCTGAGACAAAAGGAGGATGAGAATGTCGCAAAGTATGCAGCTAACATTACAAGGTTAGCAAGGTATGATGGAGATTATATACGTAACCCAAGAAATAAGATTGATTGTTTCTTTGATGGGTTAAAACCATTTCTCCGTTGAGAACTAGTCTCACAATCCTTCTCGTCATACGAATACATTGTCTGATGTTCTATCAAGACAGAGAAAGAATTATCTAAGTCATATGACTTTAAAGCAAAGCAATAGAAGAAGAGATCTATTGATCAATCTGGGAATGGAAATAAAGGAAAGAAGGTAAAAGTCGAATATCCATCCTGCAGTAAATGTGGGAAGAAACACCCTAGTACTTGCTTAAAAGGAACAGGAGTCTGTTACAAGTGTGGTGAAAAAGGCCACCAATCTCGTGATTTCAAGGGGAAGAAGGAATCTACCAATTCCCAATGCTACAATTGCAGGGAGATGGGACATTATGAAAATGAATGTCCAAAGAGTCCGGGGAACTTACCTCAAAAAAGGCCAAGGGAGAGAGGCCAAGCTTATGTTATCACTACTGCTGAAGTAGAAGCTCCGAAAGACATGGTGGTAGGTAATTTAATGGTTTCCTCGAGTTTAGCAAATGCATTATTTGATTCTGGATCATTGCATTGTTTCATATCTTCCCTATTTTCTAAGAAAATTAGATATTTCCAATTTGATTTAACAAGGGAGTTGTTAGTTAAAACTCCTAAGGTAAGTATCATTGCAACAAAGTTTTGTGAATCAGTCCCCATTAGAGCACATAAATGTTCTTTATCTGTTGATCTCATCGTCATACCTATGATTCAGTTTGATATAATCCTCGGTATGGACTGGCTTTCAGAACATGATGCGAATATTTATTATAAGAAGAAGGAGATGACGATTTTTGATGATGATGATAAGGAACACCTTATCTTTAGAGCAGAATTGTCACCACCTAATTCTTATCTAGATCCACCCCCAGTTGCTCAACTAAATTCAATTATTGGGGAGGAAGAGAATGAAATGACTGTGGGTGAGGAAAGGAATGTTCAAATAGAAGATGTACCTATTTTAAAATTATATATAGATGTGTTTCCGGAAGATTTACCTGGAAATCCTCCAGAACGATAAGTTGAGTTTTCCGTTGATTTAATTCCTGGATCAAGGCCTATATCGAAGACCACTTATAGAATGTCCACTACGGAATTATTCGAACAAAAGAAACAACTAGAGGAATTGAGTAATGAGAGATTTATTCGACCCAGTGTTTCTCCATGGGGAGCCCCTGTTCATTTTTTTAAAAAGAAAGATGGATCTATGAGGTTATGTATTGACTACAGGGAGATCAATGCTATAAAAATAAGGAATAAGTATCCCCTACCTCGCATTGTTGATTTATTTGACCAACTACATAGAGATCAATACTTTTCAAAGATTTAACTTTGGTATGGATACCATCAGTTGTGTGTGAATAAGGAAGACATTCTGAAGACAGTATTTCGAACCAGGTACGGGCATTATGAGTTTACGGTAATGTCTTTTGGGCAGACTAATTCTCCCTCTGTATTCATGGATCTAATGAATAGAGTTTTCAAGGAATATATAGATGAATATGTGGTGGTATTTATTGATTATATCTTGGTATAATCCAAAAGCTACGAAGATCATGAAAATCACTTGCGCATTATCCTGATGACTCTGAGAAGACATGAATTATATGGGAAGTTTAGCAAGTGTGAATTCTGGCTTCAGGAGATTTCTTTTCTTGTCTATATTGTCTCTAAAGATGGAATCTATGTTGATCCTTCTAAGACCAAGGAAATCCAAGAATGGCATGCACCGACGAGTATAACTGAGGTACACAGTTTTATTGGATTAGCAGGTTATTATCGATGTTTCGTCCAGAATTTTTCCCGGTTGGCTAACCTGTTAACAAAGCTCACACGTAAAGGGGTTAAATTTGTCTAGACAAAATAGTGTGACGAGTGTTTTGAAGAACTGAAGAGAAGATTAGTCAATGCTTCTATATTGACTCTACCATCGGGGAATGATGGGTTCGTTATTTATAGTGATGCATCGAAGAAAGGACTTGGTTTTGTCCTTATGTAGAATGATAGGGTTATTGCCTATGCATCACAACAGTTCAAAATTCATGAACAAAACTATCCTACTCATGATCTCGAGTTAGCAGCTATGATCTTTGCTTTGAGGATATGGAGGCACTACCTCTATGGTGAAAAATGTGAGATCTATACTGATCACAAGAGTTTTAAGTATATTTTCTCACAAAAAGAACTCAACATGAGGCAAAGGAGATGGCTTGAATTACTCAAGGATTATGATTGTACAATACACTACCACCCGGGGAAGGCAAATAAGGTGGCAGATTATTTGAACAGAAAAGATCATGGAGTTTTGAACATGATGATAATTGAAAGGGATCCAACATTTATGGATCTATTAAAGTTGGATATGGGAATCACCATGGAAGGTGGAACATAAATGCTTTTTCAAATGTTTTCCAAACCATCTTTACTAGAAAGGATAAAGAGTTCTCAGACCGATGATGAAGAATTTCAAAAGTAGATTAAATCTGTGAATGATGGGAGATTGAGAGACTTTGTGTATGAAGATGGAATTTTGAAATTTGGGAAGATACTTTGTGTTCTCGATATACCTGATCTAAAAAGGGAATTGCTGGATGGTGCTCATAGTTCCAATTTATCTATACACCCTGGGAGCACCAAAATGTATAGAGATTTGAAGGAACATTTTTTGTGGGACAACATGAAGAGGGAGATTGCCGATTTTGTGTCAAGATATATGGTTTGTTAGCAAGTGAAATCTGGAAGGCAACAGCCCAGTGGAGGATTGCAACCTCTTCCCATACCTGAGAGGAAATGGGACAATATTACGATGGACTTTGTCATGGGGCTACCAAAGACCTCTAGAAAGAACGATGCAATATGGGTTATTATTGATCATCTTAACAAGTCAGCACATTTTCTTTTTATAAGAGAAGATCTACCACTGGAACGTCTAGCAAGACTATATATTTATGAAGTTGTGAGACTTCATGGAGTACCCCTATCGATTGTTTTTGATCGTGATCCCCGTTTTACTTCATGATTCTGGAAAAGTCTTCAGAAATCCTTGGATACTGAACTTCGTTGGAGTACTGCCTACCACCAACAAACAGATGGACAATCAGAACGAACTATTCAAACCTTAGAAGAAATGTTGAGATCCTTCTCACTTTACTTTCATGTTATGTGGGATCAATATTTACCTTTGGTAGAATTTTCCTACAACAATAGCTTCCATTCAAGTATTTAGATGGCACCATATGAAGCATTTTATGTAAAGAGATTTCACACACCAACCTGTTGGGATGACATTGGTGAAAGAAAACTTGTAGGCCCAGAACTGGTGGAGGAAACGATGGAAAAGGTTAAGGTAATCCAAAACCACATCAAAGCAGCTCAAAGTAGGAAGAAGAGCTATATCGATAACCGAAGGAAGGATTTGGAATTTTAGGTAGGAGATCATGTTTTCTTAAAGGTATATCCATGGAAGGGAGTCATAAATTTTGGTAAGAAAGGTAAATTGAGTCCCAGGTACATCGGACCTTTCGAAATTCTAGAATGAATTGGGGTTGTAGCTTACCGATTGGAAATGCTACCACGTCTCTCCAAAGTTCACGATGTATTCCACGTATCTCAGTTGAGGAAATACATGCCTGACCCAACGGATGTACTCACCTATGAGAAATTAGAACTGGAACCCAATATGTCTTATTGCAAAGAGCTCGTCAAGATTCTTGATATGAGAGAACAAGTACTGAGAAACCGGACGACTTGTCTGGTAAAAGTCTTGTGGAGAAACTATAATATGGAAGAGGCAACGTGGGAACCCGAGGAACTTATGATGAAGAACCACCCAAGTCTTTTCATGCGGTGTTATTCTAGAAATTTCGAGGAAAAAATTATTTGAAGGAGGGGAGAATGTAACACCCCAAGCTTCTACGGTACGCTTCTCTTTGAATAATGCAATAGCGTGTGTTGTACGCAACATCGAGTTCTAACACACCACAACCAATCAAACTAGCCGTTATGAATAGTAATACATACTTTTTGAAATTTTATAAATTTTATCTCTCAAAATGGACTTCATTTTTTGTATTCGGAGTATCGAATTTATTATACAGTGAAATTTTGGAACTTTTCGGATAACATTTATATTTTGATGAATAGTGAAAATTACTAAATTTTAATTAAAAAAAACTTTTTTAATCAAAATAATTAATAGTGATAAATTATAAATTTGAGTGGTTTTAAAGTATATTTAGAATATTGTTTAACCATTTAATAAAATGTTGGTCATTGTACATAATTTTACAATTAAACCGGACATAAAAAAGTGTCAATCTTTTGATAGTTATTACCTCTTAAAAACACGCTTTTTGTTTTAACAACGGGAATTAATTTTAAATTAATTTATGCCACTTTTCTGTTATGAATTTGGAAAATGGATTCCATATTTGGAATAGTTATGTTCAAATTTTTTAAATTGGTAACTTTTATTTTTAGACATTTTGAATAATTACTTCGGTAAATATTTTATTTACCATGGTTAAAGGGTAAATCTGGTAAATAAGGGTTAAAATATAATATTATAATAATAACAAATTACCCTAAACGTGTCCTAACATTATTGGTGGATACCTATCTGACCATTGGCATCTTTGGGTCGATTTTGGGACCCCATGGAGCCACTTGTAGGTGATAGAGACACTTTATTTTAATTAAGTTAAAATAAATACAAAAATGACCTTAGCATATATCTTTTAGAAAAACAATTTTTATATAGGGTTATATATGTTGGAATTTTGACTATAAATATTAATTAGAAAGATAAAAATCTTTCCTACATAATAGTATTTTTTTTTTTATTTTTATACATTATATAATTTAATTTATTTATGACACAATGGTGATGCAGTAATTATCTAATTAATGAAAAATTAGAATAATTGATATTATAAATACCCAAATAAATGTAATTTGAGACTTTTTATAAATTCCAATAATTTTATAGGTTAATATGGAATGTTAGAATTTATTTAATTAACTTTTTTAAAGTAATCATTCTGTTATGAGTTTTAGAAAAATCAATTATTGAATAGTGTCAAAATTGACATAAAAGAGTTTTTAAAACAAATATTATATTATTAATTGATATTAAATTACTAAAAATCTAAGGTTCGTCCAAGAGACTTATATCATGACATGTGTATTATTAATAGACCACTTAGTGGTCTCTTGTAGGTATTTATTATGTTTATAAACCATATAATATAAAAATACAAAGAGACATTGTAAAAGTGAAACTAATTAACTAAGAGTTAATACTTAAAGATAAGGTTAATATAGTAACCAAAACCTGTCTAAATCATATTTTTTGAGTGGTTTTATACCTATCCCTACCTTAAAGTTTAAATAATCTACTTTGGAGCCTTAAGAAACCGAATATTAGTTTATTATAAAATAATATTTCTAGCTTTTCCAAAGGTGCCCCTCACCCCTCTTATAAAATGGGCACTCCCCCTTCTCATTAATTCACACCGTCAAAGCCTTTTGGTTCGGCCAAACCCTGCCCAAATACTCTATCAACTTTCCTTACTTCATCCTAGTGGCATTTATTTAGTCAGAAAGCCAACCTAAGGAGCCCTTTTCATCAAATCAAAAGGAATATCCTGAAGAAGCGGTAATGATTTCACCACCCTTTTTCAAGTTCATTTCTTCTTCCACTTCTTCTTTCTTTGTTATTACCATTCTAATATAATAACTCCAGTATATTATATATACATTTAGGTTATTATAAACATGGTACAACCATATTTAATTATTCTATCCATCCTTTGAATGATATGTCACCATACGTGCGTACGTACGGCTTACCGTCTCCACGTCGTGGTGTAATTGTTATTCAATAAATTATTATTTGGATGGGTATAATAATGATGTGTAATTAATGTAAATAATAAATATAACATGATAATGATTCTGTATATATGATATACCATCCAATTAAATATTATTTTAATATCAAAATAATGATATTTTCTCTCGTGCTTATGTACAGACTACCGTCTCCACAAACGCGATGAGATTCATTCTCTATCGTACCCATCCAAGTATAATTCTCATTTGATGATTAATAATAGTATCTAAGGACTTTATATAATTATGGACATTAATAAGATAAAACCTATCCATAACAAACATGGCTTATGTAACTAATCATATAAAATAAAACGAGTAAGTTAACACCCAAAATGACGATAATTCTAAGATATTATTAACAAAGCAATGTTAAAAGATCATATATGATATCATATTAATGTATATGATTATTGTATAATTTAATAACAATTATTTCACCATTATACAGGAGTTTAACCTACCCCTAATAAAGGAAAAGTACAAGGTAAGGGCTAATTTCGCAATCTCTTCATTATCCGAGATTGTTTATACGTAATAATCTACTGGGATTTCTTTATCATCCACATCCATGTTTCTTAAAATTGTATTTCAAAAACATTTTTTTTACTATTTACTAGAATATAGGTTAAATTCATTTATACCTTTGTTGACTTTTATAAGTGGTTTATAAAGGAATCTTTCCATCATTTTCCAAACAATTTCATTTTTAACCTTTTCGACATAATTAAGGTAAGATTGTTTTTTTAACTTATACGGCAGGTGCGGCTATTTTCCAACGTTATAAAATCATTGAAGCTTCCCTTACAAACTTATAAGTATTTTTTCAATGAAAATGTTTTATTTTATAAATATATGACTCTTAAATGATTTCAAACTAAAAATAGATATTTCTCTAAGAAGAGTTTTGATTACATCTATGTCAACATCCTTTGATGGATTTTACGCTTATTTGAAGTTGATTTATTATAATACAAAACTTCTATATTGTATTGAAGGTTTTGTGATATGTTTGAATGTGGATGTGTTATTTTTATACCATTCATGGTTTATGGATGAAGTATTTACATTTCGTATGCTAGTTTTAATACGAATGTTTATGTTATGTTTAAACCTGTTCATATGAGGAATGCATTGGACTTAATATGTGATGGGTGGAGCCCGCTATATCTCCTCGATGCATCGGTAGGTCTCATGAGACAAACTAGTGTCTTGGCATAAGGGCTTGACAAAATCTTATTTTTAGTCCTGGCACGAGGCCTTGGCTACGTGGTTATGATAGTCTGGCATTATGCATTCCATCATTATGAAAGTTGTTATTGATATTTCATGTGATTATTCGATTAGTAGAATATCCATGTGAATAAGCAAATGGCATAATTTCATTTTATTTTTCCATACTATGTTGAAGTTCAAGTTTAAAAGGCTTTTGTTTTAGTTATACATTGCCTTAAATGTTTATTCTTATTTATGAATGTTTCTGATATATTATTATCCTTACTGGGCATTTGAGCTCACCCCTTTTCTATATTTTATTTTTCCCAAGATGTGAAGAAGTAAATTATGAATGACCTGCCGGGATAGTATGAGGGGATAAGAGTATGAACTATGGATACTATATTGTTGAAGTTTTTATTTTATGATGTAATGTACACTTTATGAATGTATCTAGTTATTCCAGGGATACTAAACGAACCGGTCTTTCGAGATTTGATCTTTCTTTTGATCATGCCAATGTTAAGTAATAATGTGCCGACTATGGGTAACTGGGGTCGGGGCGTTACATTTTTGGTGACCAAAGAGTATGCACCGTTGGGGTAAAACTTATAAATTATATAGGGTCCATCACATTTTGGATCCAACTTTGGTAACTTCCTACCAGGTATCATTGGGAACCTCATATCCAATACTATGTCACCATGAAGGAAGGAATGGAGACAAAATTTCTTATTGAAATCACTAACTATCTTATTCTGATGCCTCTCGAGATTGTGTAAGGCATGAATCCTATTCTCATCAAGAGCTTCCCGCTCTGCTGGACGAACTTCTACTACCCTTCCTAACGTTTTATGATCATAGATATCCATACGGAGTGATGGAAACTAAATCTCAATGGGAAGGAATAACTTTTTCTCATACACCAGGGAATATAGTGTCACCATAGTGGAATTTTGAGATTTCATATGATAATACCAAGGAGCATTGGGGAACTTTTATGGACAGATATTTTTCTTTTTTCCCATTATCTTATTCAAAATGTTGAATTCCATCTAATTGAATGCCATGATATTCCAAGTTTCCTCTGCATGGTAGTGAGAAGTATGTTTGGAATGAATGTATTGCTTGGCGAACAATTTCTTTAGATAAACATCTCAAAAATTGGTTCCATTATCGGTGAGAACAGTGTGAGGGACTCTGAATCTATGGATGATGTTGGAGATCAGGAACTCAATGATATAATGAGCCTTGAATTCCTTGAGTAGGATCACCTCTTCCCATTTGACGAATAAATTTATCATAGTTAGATTAAACTTGCCTTGGTGAGTTTTAGATGGTAGATATGGTCCCACGACATCAATTCTCTAGACCCAAAAGTGTCCAAAATACATGGTGGTGTGGTGGGGATCTGTAGATCGATGCACAAAAAAATCATGAACCTAACATGTGTGGTATCTTTTTGTAAACTTGATACAGTCACAGAACATGGTTGGTCAAAAGTAGCACAACCTCTGATTCTGCTAAGAGAGCTTTGATTCGACCTAGTGGGATCCACAAGAGTCGATATGAACATATTTCATAACCTGGGAAATATCATCTTCTTGAAAGAAACAGAGGATAATTCTATCAAATCATCATTTGTGGAGGATTTTTTCAAGGATAGGACCACTTTAGATGGTGAACTTCACTTCATGTTGACCAATTTGCTCAGGTTCGGCTCTGTCTGTCTGGACATTTCCATGTTAGAGATACTCGATTATAGTAATTGTCCAATCGGAGGTTTCCTCCACTATGATTTGGAGATTCGGGGGGCATGTGAAGGAATCGGTGGTAATGTATCTTTCATGTTGGTTCTCATCATCATCCAAGGGTATGGGAGCGATAACCCTTCGATGTGCCACATGGATATATAGGATTCCCTGGTCAGGCTCTTCCAATGATGCAAAAAGACTAGATAGGGCATCAATTCAACCATCCTATGAATGCGGAACATGAGTAACCTCTAGTTGACATGGGAAATGGGCCATCAGTTGGTGAGTGCGCTCTAACAGTGGTACAAGATCTGGTTTCTTAACAACATAGTCATTGTATAACTATTTGATGACTCATTCGTATTCCCCCTTCACATGTATGTGGGGAACATCAATCTTAATGGAAAACTCGAGACCAGTGATGTGATCTTGATACTCCGCCTCTTTGTTGGTGCGGCATTATGAAAAAAATGAATAGTGGAATAAAAACCAGTATAGGCGTAGTGTAGAAAATGCATAGGCCTACTGTGTTGAGTCTATGATCATCTAGACTTTAACCATTCATGATTCGGGATGCATCGGGAAATTGAATCTTCTAATATGGAATAGTCTAATCCACTGGGAGGATATCCTCATATAGAAATTTAATATCCAGGGAATTCTCTCTGGGGTCCGTATGGGCTACCATAAAATCTACTAGCACTCGACCCTTAATGACTTTTTTTGGGATGAATCTGATGTCAAACTAGTGAAGAATCACTTCCCACCAAGCTGGATTACTTTTCTACATAGGGAGGTTCATAATGTACTTTAGTAGATCCATGCTAGACACCAGATGTATCTCATGATACTAGAGATAATGACACATATTCTAAACTACAAAAAATATCATGTGACTTCTCTTTTCATGAGAGGAATATATAGTCTTTGTTTCGAGGATCATGTTACTAATATAGTAAAAAAAATTCTTTGTTACTTTATTATTCTTCTAGGAAAGAAGGGCATGGATGTATTCTTTCAAGGTAGTCACGTAAATGACTGGTGACTTTTCAAAGATAGATGGAATCAGAAATGGAGGCTGGATAAGATACTAATTAATTTCTTCCAAATAGGTGTAGCACACTTCATCCCATTAGTATTTGACACCTTTCATCCTTAATTTGGAAAAGGTCTCAAAATTTCTATCCAGATTTTCAATGAATCATTGCATATGGTCCAATTGACCTTAAACCCCAAGATCTATCAAATGTTTCTTTGAGGAGGAATCTAAATAATATATTTGATCTTCCTTGGTTCAATCACAATGCTTTTCTATCTAATGACGATGCTGAGAAACGTCCCAGAGGTATCCCCAAAGGCACACTTCAAGGGGTTCATCTTTAGATTATAGTTTTCAAGGAAGTGAAGCAACATCTCAAGATCTCTGAGGTGGTCCTGACACTTTTCAGACTTGATGATCAGATCATCCATGTACCATTACTTTTGTGTCCTAAGGATCGTCCTAAATTTTAAGTGAATAGAATGTTAATAGGTAGCTCTTTCATTCTTCAACCCAAAGGGAATTACTTGATAGATGAAGGTTCCCTACGACACCCTAAAGATGGTGGATTCATCATATTTAGGGTCCATTCGGGTTCTATTATACCCAAAATATATATCCATGAAGGAGAGTTATTTAAATCCAATGGTGGAATCAATCAGTATCTCTATCAAGGGAAGATAGAAATCATCCTTCAGGCAGTGGCGGTTAAGATCTCGAAAGTTCATACAGACTCTAATATGTATGTTATTATTCCTGAAAAGGATGATTTTGGCCAACCTTATGGGGTACTGGACTTCCTTTATGAAGTTGCCTTTATTATCTTTTCAACCTCGGCATCGACCATGATATCATGATATGGGTACATTTTTTTGGTAGGGTGTTTGAACCCGTAATGAATTACCAGGAGACCAAGATGGTGAAAAGAGGCATGAGGTTATAATCACCGAATCTCATCATAACACCTAGAAAATACATCACGATGATTCTTCATAAAATCTACATGCTATAGTTGTCCTTCAGTAGGAATAGTTGTGCAAATCAGTGTTGACCTCAGGTCTGCCTCGATATCGATATTCACTTGTACTAGCTCGTCAACCTTAGTAGAGATGCATTCCTCAAATGCAAGAGGGGAATATTCTAATTCTTCCACAACATCCAATACTGTGGGATTAGTGGGAGGATATCGTTCATCCAGTCTGACAAATCCAGGGTGAACATGGGTGCCTACTTTACTGGTGGTGCAAACTTCATTGGGAGAATCTTGAACTGTGGAAACTATGGCCATGAAAACCATCTAACCGATTCCATCATAAATTCTACTGAGATTACCATTATTGATTATATCAAAGAAATGGTGTTGAGTCATTTTATGTCTACTCAAACCATCTCAGTAGAACCAGTAGGTATTGCGTATGACTATTTCCATAGGGCGAACATATCAATACCTAATAGGGGTAAGTGGTTCAAGTACCACCAAAGCCAAGTATGTATAGGAAAAAAAGGTAATCTTAGGATGTTCCATGTACCTGGGAACAAATTATCCACACTTTACATAGATAAAGAATCAGTTTCTCAAGTCCAGGTTTGTAGTCTTAAACCAATGAATTAGGAAAATGAATGCATCATCCAAATCTGTCCATGAGTTGGCAGACTGACTAAAAGTAAATTTTTTAATAAAGGCATCACAAGTAAAAGCCCATATTATAGAGGGACAAAGTGGTGAATTCATAGAGCATCACCTCCAAAAATTATCTTACAATTATTTTGTAAGGAACCTGGGTTAGTGTGCAAAATTAACCTTTCTTCAGACTTACCTTTGTTGGAAAACATGTCAGCCACACCATTCTCCTCCCTCCACATGTGAAGAATAGAAGTTCCTTGATTAAGGAGGAACCAGAATTTTTTGATGATATAAATTAACTCCCAAGGTACCTTTCCATTTTTCGGTAGCAGTCCAACTAGAACTGGTGAGTCGGACACCACTTTGGATATCTCAAAATTGAAGTTCCTACAAAGTGATAAACTCGTTTCCATAGTTCGCACCTCACCTCATATCAATGTTCCCTCGCCATATAAAGAAATAAAGGATAGAATAAGATATACTATATTGTCCCTAATAAGATCTCCCACCCTTATAACTCCATCCATACAAGATCCATCCTCATTCTGCTTTATCCTAGAATGAGGGGCCTTCTGGCATACCCACCGCCCCTACTTCATCACTGATTTGTTCATGCATGCCATGGGAATTATCTTCCAAAAAACAACTGAATTTGTCCCCCCTTTAATGAGAGCACCCATATCTGACACCAGAATCTTGAGATGGATTTGGAAAAAATTGTGTGACCACTAGATACCCTCTCTATCCTTGTTCCTCACATCACAGTGCATCCAACATGCCACCGCAAAAACCATACGCCGCACCTTGGATTCCTCCTTCGCCTATCCAGCACCCAGGAACCAGTCTTCCAGAATTTATTTATTGAAACCCATCTGCTGATAATGTTCAGACATTTTCTCAAGAAGCCACATATCACTCTCGCTCAATCCCCCATGAAAAACACATGTTCTATATATTCATTTTGAGAGTGTATATAGCACGGGCAGCGGGAAGCTAACTCTAATCCCTTCTTTTGAATATTGTACATGGGTTGGCTGAAGGAGTAGAGTTTTTAACCTCCTTGGTTTGAACCCACTTTTCTTTACTCTTGTAATATTCATCGTCTAAATAGTCGTCTTTATAAGAGGAAAAGGTGGATTTAACACCCTGGAGTGTGCCCACTTGACCATTACGGGGGTACTTGAGGCATTGGTGATATGAGGAGGGAACTGAAGCATGTAAATGGAGACAGGGTCAACCCATCAATGAATTTTATGTGGTGTCCAATGAGATGACCATGAATTCAGTCCAGAAAAACAGGCCACCAAATTTGGAATTTAGGTTAATATTCCCACACAGCCTCTACTTGGTAGTATCATTACCATAAATTTTTAGGTAAGATGGATTCATCTCCACTTCAGACCATCTTAGCTTGTGGAGCATTTGGGTCAGGATGATATTGACCCTAGAACATGTGTCCCAATATAGTGGTGGAATTACCTGCCATTGAACTAGATAGTGATGTACAGTTGGAAGATGTTCCCTTGTACTAGGTATCGTTCATATTTTTCGGAGAATTTGATGATGGATTTTCCTTCTACTCACTCAAATTTCCCATCATGGATGACCTTTGCAGCTACTACCTCTATTTTGAACATGAGGGGGCCTCTCAAAACCTTTGTTATGGATTCATGCATATCTGCATATAGGTGGAGATTCTTGAGAATCGAGCGATTTTCAGAAATTATTGAAATATTTTTAAGCACATAATACATTCATGCAAGGCGCACATTTATAATGATAGTAATATGATCTGAAAAACACTATATGACGGGCATTACTAGTCAAACTGAAGGATTCTGATTGGTGTTGGGGATATCCTGTTTCACACTAAATGAACCATGAAAAACGAACACTATATTATTATCATATGATTGAGGTTTGGTAACTATTGATCGAATCTAATCTTGACATGGTCATGAGGCTCTACCTAATCAAGCAACACAAATGATGGTGGTAGTGAATCTGATGAGAGAGGATGAGAGGATTGAAATGGACAAGCTCTATGCTAGGATTATTGGATATTCTTAGTATTATTCATGGATTGGCTAAAAGCACTAGCCTGATCATTCTGAAATTCGCATATCCATGGGCTCACTGATGATGGAGTCAAACAGGAACATTAGGAAGAACTTATTGATGCTTCTTAACATCTGGGACCATGTACGGGTCCACCAATTTGATGGTATTCACTGAGGTATACTCCTGATCATTCACTAAGGAATACTCTATCAAATGGAAAATTTTGGGGTGATTTTCATCTCCAGGGGCATGAATTCTCTGAGAGTATATGATGGCGTTAGTATCGGTGGTGGACTTTTCTTTTCCTTTCACCTTTTGTGTCTACACTTTTGAGAAGAATAAAGATGCTATATGGATGTATAAGCAGCAATAGGAGGAGGTGTGGCCACTTTAGGAAGCTCAGTATGATTCATGTTTGCTTTAATGGAACCATGGGTGTGTGGAAATGCTCTCTGGGATAAGCAATTGTCATACATACGAGAGCCCCAATTAGAGACCTATTGTCATTCACCTTCTCTATAATTATAAGGCTTTGTAGAAACACACACCACTTGTGCTACAACTAGACCCAAACTGATTAAATTTTTGTTGACCTGGTCCTAGAGAAAGTCCTTGAACACATATAACTGCTTGAGATTATGTCCAACAAATCAGTGATAAGGTAAATAGTTGAAGAGATTAGTGAGATCAGCCTCTTGAGGCCTCCTATAGTTTAGAAACATCAGGATTCCCCGGTCCACTCCACTTCATAAATAACTGATGACCTAAGCCTCATCAAATGATTATGTTCGGTTTCTGTAATCTTGGAAAGGAGATCTAGGAGCTTGGTTCAATCGAGGGGGTGGATCATAGCGGGGAGGAGGATTATGATTGGTTCACCTCAGTGGCAGTGTCTGATGAGGTGGCATCGGCCAATTCTAAGGCGAGTGGTTCTATTCCTAAAGATTCAATCATCAGCAAGTCTAAGGAAAATGCTATATTGGTAAAAATTATAACAGTTCAAGGGATTGTACCTATGAAACAAAATAAGTTTCGACTTTTGAGGCCCTCCTTGCAAGATATGTGGGAGGAAATAGGCGTGTTTGCTTGGCTTGCTGCAAGGCTTACTCTAGGCACTGATCTCTATCATAAAAATATTAGAATCTACCTAGGAAGTTATGAGTGATGATAGAGGGAAACAATTCAGTATTCAAATTCCCCATATACATCATCAATATTTATTCTTGATTCAGTGGCATATCGAGTGAATATATGAGGCCCTTCCACCTAGAAACAAATTCTGTGACTTGCTCATCTGGTCTTCATTTTCACATGAAGAGACTGGAAATAATAGTCTTATTCATCATGGAGATGAACTGATATAGAGACTGACTAAGAAGATATTCCCAACCATCTATGGACCCTATGGGTAACTGGTTGTACTAGATGAATGTAGGGCCATCTAGTGTCTGTGCGATGCACCAAATCTTGATGACTTCCTACTGAACTGGAGTTCCTAGTATGAGGCCACACATTGAAATAAAGTGTTCTAGATAATACAGTGGATCGCTCATCTTATTGAATGGGAATAAATTAGGATTCCAAAAATCATGGGTTTTGGAATATCATTTACCCATTACAGATATGGCTTTCCATCAGGTGGGATTGCAACATGTTGTGTTTCAAGGGCCTCGAGGTGGGAAATGAGGGTGGCCATCAGATCCTCCTGATGGGGGTTTTGGTCTTGGTGTGGGTCCTTGACTTCTATCATATTGGTGTGTTCTTCAACTAGGTAGGCAGGCCCAATGGATTGTGGAGTGACTGTTTCAATTGTTAGAGGAACAACATGGAGAGCTATAAGAGGAGCGACCTGATAAAGGTATCAATGGTGTATCTCACACAGTTTAGGCAGGTAAGGTGATTCATATAACGACCTATTTTCATAAAATTTATCCGCTAGCCTATCAAGTAGTTAAAGGTTGTTGAGACCAATGGTATAAAACTCACTGGGAAGAACTTATGGCTACCTCTATTGTCCGAAAAGAGGATAGATAGGGTCGTACCAAGGATCACCATAGTCTGGACATCGTCTTGCAATAATCTTGACCAAGATCTCATTGATTACCATTTTCTATTCAGCATGTTGTTGGTACAAGGAAGACTTCTTAGCATCATCCTCCATATTCTGCAATGAACCTGATGGGTCAGAAGGCTTAAAATTCCCAAATGGTCCCTTACCCTTGTTGGGGTCTCAGCCAAAGGGAAATGATTCAAAGGAATTTGTAAGGATAAGAATCTTTCTTTGCTAGAGAGTAAAAACTTCTGGGGGTCTAATTGACTCTCTATTTCCCCGAGGGTACGTTCATCCTTTTTGGACCCTACCTCAGTGAATTTCTACTTATGTGTTGCTTGAACATCCATATTTAATGTGACTACACCTGGCGGAATATCCTTGATGCTACCGAGTAGGTCAGGCTGTCACGAGATCAGGCTGAAATAAAAAGTTCCAGACCACCCCCATCCTTGGATTTTCATATATGGGGATGCCTATTTGATGAATCTACGGGGCATATGTATTCTTTGAATGCATCTATGATAAATATATTGGTGACATTTGGGAGATTCAGGGTGTTAAACCATAGGAATCATGGCTACATCAACCATACGACACTGTTGGCTAATGTCTTCAAAGTGATCCTGCAACTTTTGATACACCAAATGATAGTACTAGAGTTAGAAATGCATAGCCCATACTGTATGGATAATTCACATAAATTCTTCCTGGGTTTTCAATTCCATAATTTGTAATTCTGGGATCATGATTGGCCAAAACATCTCAGATAATTTCTTCACCGTGAGGATGTCCCTCAAACTACTTCACTCAAAATCAGGTTTTGAATATTGTTTGGAGCGCTCTTCAAAAATGAGTGACTGAGGAATCAGAAATTCCACTAATTTAGACCATTTCAGTGGTGAAATGGTCAGTAGAGAGAATGTTGCATCAGCTGACAAATAGTTGCAAATTGGATCATTTCCCAGGGATGGTATCTACCGCAACATCATGTCCCTATAGGACATGGTGTTAACCATCGCTTCATGTTTAAAAATAGTGGCTATTGGTGGTTTATTAGGAAATTTATCATCTTATACCCATCCTATTAACTACTCCCCATGGTCCTATGTTGAGGTAGAGAGTGAATCTGATGATGGTAGAGAACGCTTCACAGTAAGACCCTAAAAGAGAGAAAAATCGTCCCCCTCCCACATCTACATATGGAGGGATATAGGGATTTTGTGCATCTCTATTTCTGGGAGGAAAAATTCCACATGTTGGGTTTTTTCCCAGATAGCCTAATGTAGTGGATTGGGATGAGGGTTCAATAATCGAGTCATACTCCACTTAGGAATCGGAACAATGGATTGGTTAATGACAATCTGGCTGTTCTCAAAGTCCTTTCTCCGATGGTGATGATTCACACTTATTCCCCTGGAAGGTTATTCTGGTTTGGGTATATATTTGACATAGGGATCACATTCGAATCAGTTTTTATTAAAGTGGGGATGGATTCCTCTTTGTTGATCTAGGGTGTGAGGATCACCCAAGCATATGTCGAACGGAACATGGGGATGACCTCCATGTCGGTTGGATAACACAAGGGGAGGAACTCCGTGGTAGGGAATTATGGAGTGGGGAGGACCTACAATGGGGATGGTGAGAACACTAGGATAACCTCCATGATGATGGTTCATTGGGAAAGGAGGACCATCATTTTAGTAATCTAGGGCGTGAGGAGCACCCGGGCATATTTTGAATTAAAAATGGGGCGGACCTCAACTAGAACTGGTGCTGATGTGAGCAGGGCCTTTGCATTTATTACCTAAAATATGAGGATAATTTCCATACCTTGGATCATGGGAATGTGGAGGACCTTCATGCTGGGTGTCAGCAAGATGGGGAGGTCCTCCTCTTGGACCAATACTGGTGACATGGGGAAGAACTCAATGCTAAGTTCAAGAGTGGGGTGGACCTCCACTCTGTTTGAAAATGGTATGGAAAGACCTCCATACCGAATATCATCATCTTTGGTTGGCCTGCTATAGATTCTATTTTTTTGGTGACTATAAGAGGCAACCTAGTCTACCCATGGGGTTGATGGGGTCTCGATACTGACTGGGAATAGGGGTTCCCCTACTCTGTAATAACATGGAGGTAATAGTATGCATTAGTGGTCGCATGGTCCACTAAAGCTATAGAAGATAACGCCCCCTGACAGGTGTCTTCCTGAGCCTGGGCTTAACGCAAACGTTGGGTCATCTAGATCAGATCCATTGGCATAGCGGTGTAGAACACCTTTTCCCCAACCTGAAGTACTGACACATGGTGTCCCTGACCAGGCTAAGTGGGAGACCTCATCAATATATCTAGGGTGATATTTAACACTGATTTGACAATGGATTCCATTACATCATCGATGTAGGGGAATGAGGCATAGGATCATTCTTGTGAGAGGCTCCCAAAATGATCAGATTTTGGAATGGGGAGTATTGGCTCCCTACACGACCCTTATTGGTGGTAATAATAGTGAGGCACAAGAGCCTCCAAGTCCTAGAGGGCCATATCCCTCATGCGAATGAACCCCTCCTACTCATATAGTCAAATAATAATATCCCTCATCCCCTGTTGAATAATTTAGAATGGTGAGATGGGGTGTGAGTTCCCAGTAGCTTCAATAGTGGATGATGTCGTTTCGGAGGTGGAGTCATGCGAAATGCCGCAGTATCATCCCTCTTTCCCATATGTCCCATGGAAGGGGTGATTGGTTTGCTATAGCTATAGATTGGATTGTGAAAATCTGTAAGATTCATCCATTAGTACAAATTCAAGGAAAGAAATTATTAATGCCCTAATTCCATTCAATCATCCATGGTTGGAGAGAAAGATCCATGTTGATAGTGCCACAGATCGGAATTCCAAGCGATTAATTGTCCCATGTTCGGGGGGGTTTCATGCTAGGCTCATTGTTTACTTGGAGGGACCTGGAACCGGATAGATGGATATAGTGACATACTCTTCTATCGATGTCTCGAGTGCTCCTAGTCCCCATAGTTGGAGGAGAACTAGTTCATGTCATGTTCACTGTTTTTCTGTTTCTAACACATTCTGTCAGAGCACGCTATTGTGTGGGTCATCATGTCAATGCTCACTGATGGTGCATTGTTCCTCGCATTACCACATTCCAAAGGTGGGTGTAATTAATTAATTCCTCAAATAATTTATCTCCTAGATAAAAATATGATTATAGGATATCAGTTCCTCTTTCCTTGTATTCCTCCTCATAACTCATCGCCTAGATTGGGTCTCCATTAGAGATTAAGAAATTTTTGTGAAACTCTTTCTGGGTTCCATATCCTTGAGGATGATAAATAATTATGACACTTATATCAAGATATTCTAAGGGGTCAAGTCAGGGCAGCAACCTTCAGTCAGGAGAGTAGTCAGGTTGCGCATCAATGGACTATATGGAAACGGAAACACTGGAACACCTAAATTCTTCCTCGTTAGAGGGTTTCTCAAGGGTGCAGAAACCCAAGGATTCCCATGTCTATTTTGAGTTATATTATTTCATAGGAATTTCTCATAAGTTTTCCCCTTCTTCCCATGTTTGAAACGGGGTATTCCATGAGATTAACATCTAGTGAAGACGTATCAGACTTATTGAAACATTTATAAAAATAGATCCGATTCGAACATCCCTAGAAGGGGGAACCTTGATGGTTTATCAGATAGATGAATTATAATTCCCAATAATGGTAGAACCGAGAGTGGTGTGGCCCATAAAGGGAAGGTTTCACACCATGAAATATTATCTAGACACTACTGGGGATGGATCAGGGAAGGTAGGTCTCAATTATGGGGACACTAATGTTTACCATTGGCTTGGATTGAACCTTGGGAAGATTTACTACATACCTTATTTAGAAGATAGGGATCAAAATCCACTTAGATCAATATGTGGGGTGATGGGACACCTGAGGTGGTGGCTCGTGAGAATGAACACATGGATGGGGACCTGAAGGAACTGAATCCTTCTGGTCGGGGAAGGATCCTCCTGAAACATAAGGACCAAGGGTAAATATCAGGATGGGAATAGGTGATGGGATTTAAATATAGAGAGGCTTATTATATACCCTATTTGAAAAGAGGGGATCAAAGTCATCATATTTTAGGATTGAGGCATAGAATGAGGGCGTACAAATGTACAATAATCCAGAAATGTGTCAAGGGCTTATGTGTGGTTAGCAGCGTGTCACAAGTGCGAAACTCTTGGTTGGATGAGTATGGTGAAGTGTGGGGATTATTCATGTCTGGCTGCCCAGGTGGATGGATCAAAACACATTAATTATATGGATCTAAGAGTTTTTTCCCAAAAATGTAATATTTCATATGAGGAGGGAACTCCCTTGAAGGGAACACTAGAGCTTACCATTGGATGTGATTGAACCTAAATTAGGCTTCCTACGTACCTAAAAAATGATGAAAACCCACATAGTTTGGAAGGATAAAGGGGATTTTATTTTAACATCATGCCGGACAAAAGTGATCCAACATGAAATCGTCAAAACATATGGAATGTGGGGAGTAATGGGTTTGAACCTCAATAAGGATTCCTACATACCCTTGTTGGAAGGAAGGGATCAAATTTAACATAGTTCGGTGAAGAGGGGAATGGGGCTTACGCGTGGCTAGTGGTCCAAAATCATGTTGGGGTTTATGAGGGGTTAGCGGCCCATAGAGGATGTCCTAGTCACTGTTACTCTAAGCCGATGTGATTCATGCATAGTGTGAGAAACAATAGGTTACAGTAGTCATTCCAATCATGTCGCAAAATGTCTGGCCACAAGGAATAGAGTGGTTCCTATTCTTGTCCAGTGTTCTTGGGAGATAGAGATTGGGACTTACTCTAGGGGGGGACCTAAATAGGGTGTTTTGGGATTACATGAATAATCACCTAGGTGCACATGGTAACAAAGACAAAATAAAGAGAGAATAGATGGATTTATTGCCCATCCAGTCTTCAATACTCTCAAAATTTCCACACATGAGACAATCAGAGTATAACATTAGGTTTTAAGGAAGTAGGTGCTTTGAAATTCAACATCTTACATCTTGGATGATGATGACTCACTCCTCGCCTATTGGACTTGCATGACTTTCATCCTTCACCCTTGGTCAAGGGATGGAACTATCAATGTCAAAAGGGGCTGAGGTGGAGGAGTGGTGAATCGAGGGGTCCACATTAGTGTATCTATATGAAGAATCATATCCATTATCATAAGTATGAGAAGAATCATTAAGAAAGTTAATTCGACAAGGGACACCACACGAGGAACTAGGAAATCACTACATATGAGCCCCAAGGGCCGTGTGGGAGACAGGTTTGTGAAGCAAAATTCTTCTCTAAGAGGGCATTCAAAAAGCTCTGTTGCTTCCTGAAGAGGAAGAGATTCATGAAGTAAGGTTCTTAGTGAGTCATGTAAAAAAGGGTCTCCTTGAGGGAAGGTTCTTTGCGAAGCATGGAGACCCAGAATGGGAAAGGATTCTACATGTGTTGGTTGGGTGCTTCGTGAAGGCTAGATTCTCCGAGATGTCTGGAGTTCTCAAAAGGGGATCATACCTTTTTGATGGACATGGTGATTTTTGAATGGCATCGCCACTTTAAGTGGAGATAAATCGGAACAAACGAAAAGCTAGTTTTTGATGTTCAAAGACCTTAGGCGATTCATTTTCTCACTAGTTCGTAGATCTAGGGGAGCTTCCTGAAATAGTAGCTGAGAAGGTGAAAGGTCAGGGTATAGATCCTTTTGTGTTCGGGTGAGCCACATATTTATAGGAACTAGGTACCGAGATGCTTAGAGATGCACGATGAAGGAAATTGTGCCTCACGAATGGTGGTGGATCTGTCAGAAGTGTGGAGAATTTGGTCACCAATTCATGGAATCATTGGAGGTATTTAGACATACATAGGTGTATGTCACCACTTCATAGTGTTCTTGGAGGTATTTGGACTCATAGAGGCATCTTCTAGCACTACCTGACATTCTTAGTTGGGAAGGTAATGGAGATATAACTTCACAAAATAGGCCCCCTTAGTTCTTTTTGTGGCTCAAAAGGGTTGAATATTGTCCCAGATAGATCTAGAAATCCTTAATCAATCGTGGGAACATATTTTCTACCCAGATTATTGAAAATATGATTGGTGTTCGATAACTAAAGTGAAAAAAATAATTGTTTCCATGAATGAAGGAAAATTTCAAAAACAACCAAGAGCTATACAATAGTAGCAAGGAACATCCACATGCCATAGCCTCTCATGAATCTTTGAAAAATTTCCCCTATAGAAAAGATTTAGTGATCAAGTGTTGCAGATCCACTCACATTTGGCATGTGGCCTCTAGGGTATGTCTCAACTTCCTAAGCTTTATTTCCTCCTCATCAGCCACTAGAAAAATATCATAGTCTCTTAGCTGTGTCTGGTCCTTCTCATCCTAGAAACCGAACACTTAACATGTCACCCGCATTATATGATCCTCAAACAACTCTAACTGAGCCCTATACTAAATGATGAGTAACAATTTAGTATTAATGAAGGAATAATTCTTGTCTTTTTGTTCTTGCAGGTATTGTATCTCCTTGTTGACTTCCTAGATCTTGTGTATGTGATCATGATTTTCCTAGTGCCAAGAGAAATTTATATGTTGAATTCCTTCTCGCATCCTCTTGGAAATATAATCACAAACCAGTTTCTGAGGACCATGAGCATCTGGCCCTCTGAGGTAAAGGTTACATACCTAGTGGAGAAGTAACCCCATCCATCTCACTAGATATGGATCTAGGGTCTATTTGATAAAGAGTTGAATGAATTTCAATTACCTATGCTAAATGATGTGATTCTCTTTGACACTGGATATTTCAATGAATGGTATTGGTTACCCTTATGTTGATCAAGTATGATCTACATTTACAGGAAGCAACATTGACGTAAAGGCTCCATGAAGTCTGACTGTGGACAAATGATTTGATATTCACTCTCACCTTGAAATGAAGGAATTTCAATGACGACCATCTTTTTTCATTTCACTCCTCCAATAGTAGTGGTCATCGTATAAACACAAGGGTGTGCCCCCGCATATCATAGAGAATACCTTAGTGTCTAGAGGTGTCACACTGACCTCCTCTACAGCTATTAGTTAAACCTTCTCCCCACCAATAGGATCCCCTTATCCATTGTTGATATTCCCCAGTACATGATAGGTTTCAGTTAGAGAATATAGGTGATGAAAACAATGTGGGTGTAGGAAGAGTATGAGGGTTAATACTTACCTTGAGGAATTCCAAAAATTTCTTTATGGAGACATTGATTTCAACACTCTCCAAAAAACTCACCTGATGATAAATAATTCCCCATGATTCATCATCATATTATTCTTTTGATTCTTCATCAATTAGTGACTCTTTTCTTGAATCATTCATGGGTGTTTTCTCCACAAACCCCAATTCACCCCAAAAAAAATCACCCACATCAGGCAGGAACACAGGATGGATTCTCCTTGCATGAAAGATAAGTCATACATGGATTCCAAATACATATTCCTCTCTTGAAATTCCATATTTTACATGACCTACCAAAGACTAACTTCGGGCAGCTCAACCCCGCCTTGGTTCAGCTTCTTACACAGGTCCTCTTGCATCGGTGACTTTCATAATGTCCTCTAGGTAGACCAAAGGGAGGGATTGGCTGCATCAGAAATTGGATACAAAAAATACCTTAGCTACACCATAGTATCCTCCATTATTGGTCCGAAAACCCACTTTTGTGGCCCTTCTCCTCAATGAGGTGGGGTTGAAAATGTTCCTTGAGATTTCCCTACCACCATGGTTCTAGATGTTCTTGACTTGTCTCTTAGGGGAATCATGTCTTCTTCCTCACTACTCTAGATCCCTTCTCAATAGTTCAATCCACTAGATACACTTCTATAGGATTACCTATAATTATTATTTCTCCATGTTTCTAGCATATTTTGTCGAAAAAATGGAATCAACATTTGTTGGATGTACTACAATGGTCTTGCTAGAGCCTGTAGTCAACTGCATGGACCATAACTGGTGAAGGATATAGGGTTGTCTCTATTTAAGAATCCCCATGTAGAATATCTTCACCACTCATTGAAGGAACCCAAACTTCTTAATAAATGGGATTGTGTCTATGGTTTTCTGAAAAACATTCCATCAATCTAGGACCGCATCACTCCACCCATGAACCATTGCAGGTACTCCCTCTACTCTAAGAAAATTTATAGGATTCCCACCATTACACAAATTGGAGTCACAAAGGGGTAGAAGTTAGTGTTTTCATGGTTTCTGACCCAAACCACGATCCATGTCATGTCACGTGTCTAAAGTTAGACCCCAGTGATGTTCAGTAGAGATGACCATAGATCAATGTTTTAAGGGATGATGGTGTTCATGAATTCATAACCCTAATATGCACAACAATCCAACCACTCATAAAATGAAACCTTCTGCATATCCTCTTGGGTGTGTTTCCCCATACATAGTGGCCTAGAACACTATAAATCCTAGTCAACACAGCTACTCACAGCTTCACCCTATTACCAACATCCAGGTTCCTTGCCATCACTGATGTCCTTGTACATGGTTAGTTCCTTTTTTCCCTCACTGGCAGTATCCACCCTCTAAAAAACTGGAAAGGAAATTAGTATAGTGAACCAATGGTTCCCAACATCCCACCATGATGTACCCCTACTTTTGATATTATCCTTCTTCTCTGAAGATCGGGTATGACCAAGTCTTCCCCTAATGAGATGTGAGTGGAAACGTTTTACCTCAACCTGGAATCCTCTCCCTTAAGGAACATTTCAAAACACACCATGAATAGGATATAGTTTTGGAAAATGGGCATGAAAATCAGTTTCTCCTTCACCACCTGTAGTAGATATTGTTCTAGTATATGATTTTTTCCCTATAACACTAGGTATTATCTAGTGGAATGAACTCGTCATAATGGAATCTCTCTAGAAGAATTCCACCAATATAGTGGATGTCCTATAAGTTGATTATATCTTCCCCATGGTGGAGATGGAATGTGTCCATATATGATGACCATCTGATGAGGAGATATGGAACCAACTCCTACTAACAACAAAAATGTAATCATGACATCTATACTACTTCATACATCCCGACGTTTTGAAACTCTACTTATTACTCCTAGAACATGTAGCATACCCAGTACTCCCATGCCCACTCACTAGTAAAGTTTCTACTGGACTTCAAGTCCTAACCTTTCTACCAGCCCTTGTTGTTTTCCCTCATATTTCTCTGGAAAGTAGTGGCATAGTGTGAAGGGAACTCATTTACCTATGTCTGATCCACTATAACTATTTTAGTCTTCCCATTAAGTGTATAGATAGCCATGTATTTATGATATCTAGTAGAAAGATCATAGAATGTGACATTACAATGTTGGAGATTGTCTTCCTGTGTTAACCATAATCTCAGTGAATAAACCTTGAATGTGGGGATGGTCACTTCATCCGATAGCTTGAAATTTCTTAAAGGGAGATAGTTAAAAAATGTATATTCTTTATATGATTTCTTTAGAATTCTCAAAATCATTTTAATGTATGATATAACCCTCGTGTCGAAAAGATTCTAAGGATTTCCAGTCATTTAGGCTATTTGAGCGGCAACAACAACTTCAATCTCAGCAGTGTTATTTTTTTCAACCATTTCAAATGATCTCAAATAGTCTAAATAAGAAGACAAAATGGTTGGAATAATGCATGCAAGATTTTATGTTTCACAAAACAATGGAAAACGATCATGCAAAATTTCAGTTTCTTGAAAAGTCCAAATCACACAAGAAGAAGAAGTTTCACAAAAGAAATGGACTAAGATCCACATTTCACACATAAAGGGGATACTTATGCACATGAGATAAGAAAGATCCTATTTCGAGGAAAAGTAAATTTTATTCTATAAGGGCCAACCTCCACATACTTATAGGCATAGATAAGGGCTTTTGGGTGTGCATAAGTATCCTACGTGCCATCTAAATTGTTTTACATACAATCACAGTGATCACCACCTCTCTTTGAAGTTTCTCTTGGAACCAGACCTTCTGGTCCCCTTTCAACTCAGATTCTGAATGGGAATTTGTTGGTGCTGAATTCGACCTAAAGTAAAAAAAATCCAACATTGGGTAAAACAAATCCATCATCTAACTCAAAGGATCATTTCGAGAACAACAAGGAAGGCACCCACAAGTTTTCATGTGTGTATTCATGATTGAAATCTATACGCAAGACTATTTCACAACCAATGAAACATCAATTATCCCCTTTTGTGTGGGTTCTCGAGCCGCCAAGGAAGAAACGTTCAAGATCTATGTGTTGTGTGAAATGTACCATGATGGTGCGCAAACCTCTTACATTGCAAATACAACACCAAGTATTCCCTTGAACACTTGAAAACCACAAATATGGATGATAATTCATGGAATAATTCTTCCACAACCAAAATCATCCACTCCATCACTGACGATTTTGGATATAAGAGGACCCCCCTCATAATGGTGATCCATTGAATGTCTAACTTCCACCTTGTTGTGTATACGAACGATCTTCATCAACATTGAGATAGAATGGAATCATCATGGTAGATATATTTCATGATAGGTTCCCTATGGGTCCTCCCTTGAGTGGTCCCACAATTGTTTAATCCTCACTCAACCTCTTTTAAACAAAAGTCATTTGGGTTCAAAGAATCATATTGTACACAGCCAGACCTTGAGCCCAAACTCTAATCATGCACACACCACTAGAACTTGCATGGAAATCTTAAATTTTTCATGCATTTCCTTTTTGAATCACCATGGATTTACTTTATGTGAAATTTCCATGTTTGAGAACCTCTTAAATGGAACACCCATGACTTGGGCACGCCTCTTGTATTCAACCCTCCAAGATTACATGTAGTGATTTAATGGCCCCCCACAATGTGTCCTCTATGCCACTAGTCCATGTGTCTCCATACATTTTGGTTCTCAGCATAGGTAAACTAATGCCTTTTTATTCATATCATAGGCAAGCTAACATGGACCTCGTGACTGAACACTCCTCTACACCATTACAACTTTGCATTTCCAAATCCATGCCCCACCAAGTAAGGTGCGAGATATGGTTATGTATTCCCAAGGGGTAAGAAGGGAGTTCCCCCCCCCCATGTCTGAAATACATGATGTAAAACTCCCTAGAACTAGAATCCTCAGAACATGACTTTAAACTGTAGTATTTACCCTTGAAAAACACACAGGATTATCTATGTACTCTCATCATGTGATTCCACCCACTCTCTCCCAATTGGAATAGTCATCCTCTTTTGGAAGCTTCCATGTGTAATCCCCACACACCCTTCATAGGATTATCCATGTATGACTCATAGGGAATGAGATCCTCCTCACATGGAATGGGATCCCACTCACATGGAATAACATTCTCCTCAGGCGTATTTCATATATGAGACCCACATCGCCTCTTATTGGTTAATATTTCTCGACATGACCATCATGTCTATTATTTTATATTGTTTATCACACTGAGCATGAATCACATGGGATTAACGATTTTTAGTAATCTTGGAACTCGTCAACCTCTTCCTGTGGGAATCCCTCTTTGAGTAATCCTTGTTCTCCACCATCCATGGGAATAATCCTGAGTGTGATCCCAAATCATGTCCCCTTACTCAGTAATCTTCCATGTGTAAGCACTAACCATATGGGATTCCTCCTTATGTGTAAGTTCCAACTCCCTCTTTAAAACTATGTGTTATTTTATTCCCAATCTATTGGGATATATAAGAAGAATCCCTGAGGTCTAATCCCATCATCCACATCCATCCTGATTTTACCTGGGCCTCCACAACCCAATAAGGTCATGCCACTTTTTCCACATCCATCTTGGTCTTCCTCGGGCCTTTATGTCCAAGTAAAATGATGCCACTCCATACCCATCATTATTGATCCTAGAATAATATTATTGGGTTCCATGTGTAAGCCCCACACCATCCAAACAAGATCAATCTGCTTGTGAAGGGTAGCTCACATGTGTAAGCCCCGCACCATCTCATCAAACTACAGTGGTTTTGATCCCTATCTATTGACCAGGGTATGTAAGAATCCTCCCTAAGGTTCAATCCCGACTAGTGGAAAATCTTGGTTTACTCTCCTAGGGGAGTTCCTCTCTGATCCACTATCACAGGGCATTCAAATTGACCATCATGGCATGACATGTTCCCCTTATGGGATACACCTCTAAGATCTACCACTAAAGGCATTCGTATTCATCCATCTGGTAGACTTTCGAGGTACTCCCTCCTAGGTATGTTACTCCTTGATCAACCTCTGTGGGGATCTCTGATCAATCTCACTTTGTATCCATGAAATGTTAAATTTATGACCCCAAAATGAATACTCTTGCGAAACATGGGATTCTTGAGGTGAAATCCTATAAATATATGTACCTGCGTCATCATATACCTCATGGTAGACATGGGATGCCTAAGGTGAAATCCTTTGATGATATGTTCCTACGACATCATCTACCTCATGGTAAACAAGGGATTCTAGATGTGAAAGCCTATACAGATTTTCATTTGGAATCAGATTACTAATGATTGACATGGGGGGCCTTGGGTTCCATGCCAAATGATACCTCCCTAAGATTCCCTCCTATGTGGAAGAATAGAGGTTACCAATGCTTCCAGCGTCTCGACATGCTAGAGATTCCCAATGTGATTACTCTCTTTACCAATGGTTTCTTCCCTGTCAGGACCATTTGTAATGTCCATAAAAAATCGGCTTAATTAACCATCATTCACCAAGAGATGGAACTGGAAATAAGTTTAAAAAACACGACCTAATCTATGAAGGAGACTCAGACCTTGCAACGAGATCCAAAGAGGAATCCAAAGAAGGAGTAAATGACATCCCATCACCCCTTTTCAATCAAGGAGTAGACATAACTGATGAAAGTTATCAAAATACAGCTACCTATGGAAAAATTGAAAGCATGATAATAATTCACACCAGTGCACATTAACACATGAGAAGGTACATCCTAGTGAAATCATTATAAATGTCAATTAAATAACTGATTGGATCCTTAATGATTTATGGAGATGAGATGATAGATGAAATCAAAAATCATATGAAATATAAATAATATGTTTTGAAAAATACATTGGATGAATCATCTGATTCAATCTATTCATATTCAAATAAATATTTTTCAAATCTTGTTAAAAGGTATGAAGATTTGTAAAACAAAATAAATAAATGGGTTGAAGAGAGTAGAAGTTGTGAGTGAAACGAAAAATTTCATACAATGTTTAACTATTCTTTACTTAAACCTCAAGTAAAAGTAAAATTCAAAAAAAAGAAATACAATTATGAAGGATAAATGTAGTGATTCTTATGGTTAAAATGATGAATCTTCAATAATTTATGAGGATGAATATAAAAAATAAAAGGTCTGTATTATGAATCATTCTGATGAGGTGCAACATTCTTACTTTCAAAATTGTCATTCTAAAACCATTATTATGATTTATTAAATAAATATTGATTTATGATTCAAGATAAATTTGAATTATTAGAGAATGATAATAAACAATCTATAAAATCTTGTGATACTATTTTATTATACAAATAAAGTTTGTGAAAAAAAATTACAAATTTAAATTCTAATTCTTCTAAAATTTAAAGTGATCTGCTTGAAATTAAAATTAAAGAATTATTGATTGAAGTTGAAACTTAAAAACAATATGATAGTAATCTAATAAAAGGAGAAAATTATTTAAATGAAATTCTGGTTAAAAATAAAATTAATAAAGGAAAACATGGAATATGTTGTAATGATGAAAGAAAAAAATTATATAGGAATTACTTTGAAACCCGTTAAAAGAGTAAAATCATGTCGATGGTTAAAAAAATATTTTTATATTAATGGATGTTATCAAAATGTATTCTGATTTATAAAATAAAAAAAATTGTGTTAAATTTTTTTATTGTCTAATAGAATTATTTTACTTTAATATTATAATATCTACAAACAAAAAACATATTTGGTTACCCAAAACATTAGTTTCTCACACTACTAGACCCAACATAATATGGTTATCAAAAGGAACTTGTATTTGATTTTTTATAGGAATAAACTACTGAACTACATCGTGAAATCATTAAGTTTTCATTTGAGAATTATATGAAAATATCTATATTAACAATGGAGTGAGAAACTCTAAAGTAGTTCTTTCTCGTAAAATCATTATAACTGGAACCAAAAATCTAGAAAGTATTTCATTACTATTTTCACATATACATCATTATTGAATTTGAAATTTTATATAGGGTAAGAAATATATTTTTATTGTTAATTGTTAAATAATTCCAAAATCTTTGAATTTAACTATTAAAAATTAGTCTATATAATTGCATATTTCAATTGTTAAAAATCCAAATTTCTATAAACATTATTTTAGTATATTTATATTTAAAATTGAACATTATAATATATTGTAATCATTTAATTATATAAATAGTTTTATTAATAACTATATCCTTTTTTAATATTATTAACCAATTAATGTCTTTAAAAATTTTGATCTCTTATAAAATGTATAGATTTATGTAAATTTTATTACAGAATAGTTCTATTTTTGTAAAACTTCTTTTAAAAAGTTAAACTAGGAAATAATTATCCTATACTTTCATCTCAATAATGTGATGCATCTTCTGAAAATCTTCAGAATAAAATATTTTTTTTCTATTAAAAACCTAGAATATTCTCCTCGAACCCTATGAAATTATTTATCCTTCTTCTACAAAAAAATTGGTCAAATAATTTTGAAATAAATATCAGAAAAATGAACTATTCAAGAACTTCAAGTTTAGGAAATTGTCTTCATCAATATAAAATAAAAGGTAATCATTATTCTAACATCTTTAGATAATAATCGGTTTCGTATGTTAAGAATTTGTATGAAAAATATTATGAAATAGATAAGGGCGTTCATGGTTATAAAGAATTGTAAGTTACATCATCCCAAATGATTAAAGGTGGTATGTATAAAGAAGATCTTATATTTAAGGTTAATACTTTGAATGGAGAAATATTGAAGTTTCATGTCGATATGAATGAATCTACAAAGTTGTATGAAAAACTAAAAAAAAGTGTTAGTTTCAAAAATAGTTTTTGATACACAATAAAAGAAGTAACCAATTTGAAAGAAAGTTTGATCTAAAAATACAAATTTGTATTTCTAAATGTAAAAAAGTTAAGATACATAGAGTTACTCAGAAGTGAAGTTATTACTAATATGGATCATGATGAACTAATATTGTTTCTAGTCAAACAATTTTCATATTTTTTATTGTATCAAATATCTGCTAATTTCCAAAACATAATAGAATAACTGTCAAAAGTTATATTATATTTAAGTGAAAAATTTTAAAATTTTGGAAAGTTCGGATGATCCATCTAATCCTTAAAATCTCCTAACTTTTCTTAGTATATGTAGTTTTTTTAAAATCAATATATTATATATCTTTGTCTTTAAATATTTTGATTAGTAAAAATATATGTTATAAATGGTTTCATAATTGTATTTTAAATTTTTATACTCTTAAGACGTTGTGTATATGGTTATATTATGTAAACATGTGGTTAATAATTTACTATCATTGTACGTGGTAAATTAAACTATAACTATAAGAAAAAAAAATTCTATTAAAATTTTATAAAAATTCATCCCCCTTATGACTTTTATTGTAGTTACTTGTTTCTTTATTCCATGAAAAAAAATTATTTAGATCCCTTGAATATCATTCAAAATCATGATATTCCATAGGAGGAGTTATTTTAATTTTTTAAAATATTTTATTGTGACTAAGTAGGTAATTGGTTTTATACATTCATTAAAACCCTTATAATTTGTTGAATAATTTTTTCAGGAGGATTTGGTATGACTATATTTTATTCTCTTATTTTTGATGTCACAAAAAATATATATGAAATTTATATGAGAAATTTATATAATAAATTTATATGAGAAGTTTATAGGACATATTTATATGATATATTGAAATGATTATTTTTATTTAGAAAATTTAGTAAAAGTAAAAAAGCGTGATTATAATATTTTATTTATATTTTTAAAAATTAATTCTTACAAGATTATTTTAAATTATCATTTTTATTTTATGGGTTTTTATGATCATAAAAAAGTGTGAGATTGTTGAGAATGCATTGATTCAATTATTTCATTAATTTATTTTTGATTTTTAAGCTCACAAAGGTTCACATTTATGATACTAATAAAGTTTCTCTTAAGTAAAAATATGGAATATGATATTCGTTAGAATGTTTTTTTATTCTTGCAGTGTTCACAGGTCGCTAATCCATGTGAAAATTTTTGTTTCCGTATTATAGATGTGTTTGAAAGTATTATGGAGACACAGTTCATACCCTATGTTTTTAAGAATTAAGTATGGTTTTGGAACCCTATTTAAAAAAAATACAGATCAGATACCCTCTGCTTTTGGAAAATATGGATAAAACCCCCTATACTTAGAAGATACCCTATGTTTGAGGAATAAATGTATGGTACATCAAATCTACATCCGTAAAAAACCATTCATTAACTACCCTACTTTTGTAGTTTTTCACTATGTGAAGGAACCCAAAGTTTGAATGGTAAATCAAGTACTTTTAGTTAAAATATATAATCAATTTTGTTTTGAAAAATGTCTCTTCTGATGAAAATATCTCATTAAGTCAGTTTTACAACTGATTTGGAGGCTAATACTCAATGGATAAAATCATTCATGATTCTAAGGGAAGTTTTGAATCTCTTCTAATGATTTGAATTCCAATATTTGTGATTTATTATGTAGTTTTTCTAGAGCTGGTTTGACCTGGAGGTATTCAACCTATAGTATAAATGCTAAGATGTTCATATTTTGAATATTTATATTCATATAAAGGAAAATGTATGTTCTTGAAAATATCAGTGTTTCTTTGACTTTACAGGTACACTTTGGGGACATACATGTTTGATCTATCTATTTATCTCGTTTCTATTGTTGTTCATAATATTATATCTTATTATTACATCTTATTATGTAATTTTGACAAAGAAATCATCATAGTTTCACTTTGGAGACATTGATGTTTATTAATATATCTATTTTATCTATATATAATTTTTAAAAATGCCTATGAAAATATTGAAGATTAATTTTTTGATATTGTGAATTATTTAAGATCAAAACATCTATCATATTTTGATGAAACTGTGAGTTAAAACCTGTTTTCTCAATCAAATCAATCATTGTTGGTTTCTTGGAGTATCAGCTGCTCAGATTCAATCATGGTGGTGAAGAATTATCATCTTCATAAACAAATATGTTCTTTTATGTTTCTATATAAAAGAACCATAAGTACTTGTAAAATCCTTGTTTCAAAGTTATCAACTCCTGATACTCGTTTTTAGATATCCCCAATAAAAGGTATTACTAGTGAAAATCACCAAGCTTGGGGAGAGAGCATTGTTGGAGTGGAATATGGGATATTTGTGCCTTGAACCACTATATACCATCATGTTATTTTATTTATTTCTATTCAATATTCAATCACGTTTAAGAGATAAGTAAAGAATCATTTCATATCAAGAGAGAAGTTTTTAATTTTATGACGGTTTTAAAGAGTCAAAATTCACCAGGACCACCCTTTATGTCTTCATCATTATCTATACAACCTAACTATTTCTTCATTACTTTTATAGAATTTTCCCTTTTGTATTACTATATTTTCAAAATAAAATAATTTTATTCTTATTTCCTATATGGGTTTTATCATTTTGGTTTTTATGAAACTTTATTTTTCATATTTTTTCCCCAAAAATCACTAGAATCATGTGATTAAAAAATTTACATTTCTACCCTAAGATCACAAAAAACAATTTCTCTATAAATACCAAAGTCTCATATATCCAAAACATTTCAATGACCTGGTTTTATTCCACTAAATAATTTTGTATCTTTTCTTTTTGGGTAAATGATAAAAACAAAAGCATTCATTTCTACTATTGGGACATTCTGTTTATATATACTGATGGAATAATCAACATTTTTCTTTATCTTAATAAATTATCTCTCCATTTTTTGTGAGAAGAGTTTGATGGAAATATTTATTGAAAAATATTTTCCTAAATTATTCTTATTCCATAGAGTTTATTTCTTCCTCCCACCTCATATTCATAATGAGGGTCTACCATTAATCATCTTAATAATCCTAATGATTACAATTTAGGACTTTATCTCCATAATCTAACCAATCAAGAAGGAAAAATGTCAATTTTTTTATTAATCCATTATTGGGAAATTATTAGATTGGAAGACCCACTCAAATAGGGTAGATGTTTCTATTTAAAGGACATAATGGATAATTATTCCTAACTTTCTGTGTTTGGGATTTTAATATGGTTCATGTTTTTATTCAAAACATTATAAATTTGGGTGAGCATAGACATTATATTATTCACATCAATATAATACTCATTTGGTTTCTCAATTTATTTTCCATTTCACTAATTGTTAATTTGATTCAAATTGGATATAATCAGTAACTAAAACCACAAAGTTTAGTGTGGTTGTTAAATAGAAATATCCATAAGGAAGAAACATGTGACAATGAAAATAAATCAAAACATTTAACTAATTATGAAACTGTTATTTTTCCCTACAATATATAATGTTTAACTAATGACACTCTTGGTTTATAATTTAACTATTTTAGTCCAACATAGGTTGATTTAGGTCTTATCCCATTATTCTTCATAAAATAAAATCCAAAATTAAAAAAACCCACTCTAATGAAAACTAAGATGGACCAACCATAACATACATACATGGGACATCATTTTACATGAATATTCATTAAGTCTCGCTATAAATCACACCATAGAATCTATTGGATAAGTGTATTTATATATTATATACCTAAAAAATTATTTTAAAAACATTTTTTAACATATAACACAAATAGTCTCTAACATGAAACCCTTATAGAAATATCAAACACAATACCCTTATACATTAACTGAATAATTGAAACATAAGAAAGTGTGAAATTATATGCTCAAAAAGGTTAAACATAAGAGATATAAATATAAGTCCACAAGGAATAATAATATGAACATGTGTGTATGAGAACATAATCAAGGTATATGAGTATATCATAAGGAAGTCATACCCTATAAAACATATGTAAAAAATAGGGAATCATAACATATCTCTTTTAGCATAGTCATACGAATCGAATTATAAGAGTGTGGAAACATAATTCAATAACCATGATCCATGAAAACATAGCATAATAATGTTGAATAACATGTAAATGTGGAATAAACATAATAATATTAAATTATTTCCTTTTCCAAGTCTCACATTCAAAACCATCATCAGATAGTGGACATCATCCCATGGTGGACTGTGTTCAATCCCCATTCACATTAAACATAGTAGATTAGGATCTATCCCTACTCCCATTCAAATTAATGGATTGGATTTTCTCCTCATACTGTTTCATTTCATCTCATCAGGTATAAATATTTACCCAACTAATTATATATCAGTTTACTTTTGGGTCAACCCATCACTTAATAGAAAATCTTACATATGTTTTCCTCCCTAAAACATTCATAGTTCCATCGTAGTTTAATTAACACAGGAAAATGAAATATATTTCATGGATATTTCAATAATTTTTTATTGTAATCCATACATAGAAATAAGGTGGATGGTATATTTAAGGAATATTTCTAGGGAAACATAAAAAACATTAAATAATATTGAAAAACCTGAAAGAAACCATAGAATAACATTAATAACTATTTGGAAATAAGATGAAATGTCCCTTGAATTTTATATAATATTTATTTTAAAATATTTTCACTTATAAATAAATGGTTTTAGACAAAATGTTAAATTAATTAAAAATTACTTTGAAAACCCACGATATCTTGGTAAATAATATTTATAATAAAAATTGAAGGAAGCGGCCAGGTGGAATTTTTTTATAAAATACCTTTTAAAAATTAGTAAAAAAGATTCAAATTCAATGGAAAATGAACATATAAAGTCATAAAATTTGGGATAATTACATCCCCAAAACAATACGAAAAACATGGATATGAAGAAGAAATATTCTTGGTCAAATAGAAAACATATGGTCAGCCACACAAACATGAATCATTTTGGTTTAATTATGAACAAATTGAGGGTGAAATATTAATAAGACCTAAGTATCCTAGAAATACCCATTCCCAAATAATAATTAATACATAGACAATATTGATTCCAATGTGATGTTGGAGGAGAAGCCTTTAAATTTACCCCCAACTCAATAAAATCACATTTACCTTATGTGTAGTAAAAAAACATATTAATAATTGATTTCTTAAACTTTTTAATATATATATATAATTATAATACTTAATTATAATCTTTTATTACATATATATTAGTTAGTTATCTTTTATTTTCATCACAGGATTTGAGTAAATTTTATTTTTTCATAAAGCATTCATAATTGAGATGCATATCCTATTTTTATGATAATACGATCAACAGTACTAGATTATTAAATTTGTTGGAATCATTTTGTATCAATTATTTATGTTGATCCATTTTCATTTTATGGAATTTATAGATATGTTTTATGATAATGGAATCCATGATGAGTAGTTTTGGGTCATTTGATGATAGAGAAACATAACATAATAATGACCATTAATTTTCTTCAAGCTTCCAAAATCATATTAATAACCTAAACCAACCTATAATATCATATATTACTATTATTAATTTTTTTATATCTATTAATTTTTGAAACTATGAAGATAGTATAGAATCTTTCATGTGGGTGGTTGAACTGACCAAAATAATAACGTGTTATACAAATGAATGAGTAAGATTATAGTGTTATATAATAGTAATAAATTTTTTCATATTAATAATTATTTTAATAGATAATAATTATAGTGTTTTATGATATTTATAAATATTTTATATTATAAGGTAATTGAAATTTATTGTGAATAAGTAGATACTTAGATGAATTTTCTCCTTCTCAAAATAGGTTTCTTCATAATGAAGGATTTATACCTCTTTATTAGAACCAAATGACACCAAATGAGTAAAGAGGATTTTTATTGGAAAATAAGTTAGTTATTAAATATATAATTGAATTAAAATATTGGTTTTTGAAGGTTGTATAAGAGGCTCTTTTATGGATGAGTTTAAGTAACATTTCCATAAATAATCATTCTCTAGGTGCAGTGTAGTCATTTTCTATAGAAATTTGATCCAAAGTGTAAAAATAATTTATATATTCATTAATAACCTCATAAAAAATTATAGTTAGGGTTGTAGATATTGTAATCCCTTACCCTTTAATTTGACTTTTTGCCACATTTTTTGTTTACCCTGGTACCCCAATATTTACCTTAGTATCATATTTTCCAAAAATTAAATTGTCCCTATTGAGTAATATCGACTCGATGATTCCAAATTATAATATAATTTTATATTATTAGATTTATATATTTTTAAATTTTTAGTTTTAAATAAAAAAAATATCCATAAAAAACAATTTTTATTGAAAAATTACTTTTTAAAACATTTTTTCTTCTTAGTCCTATTCCATTTCAATTATTAATTAAATGATAATTGATATATTTATTTATCACATGAGCCTCATGCAAGTTGGTGAAGTATCCTTAAGCAAATCCACAAGGACCAGGTTAAAAACTAGGTATAGGCATATTTCTGGTACTGTAGAAGTACTATAGTAGATTGTACATTGTGTGGTACTGTAGCAGGACTATTCATTGTACAGGTACTGTAGCAGGACAGTACACTATGCAGGTACCGTAGAAGTTACTGTAGCAGGTATTAATCCGTACTGTAGTAGCTGGAACTAATCACCTTGGGCCACAGGTTTGGGCTTGGAGTCCTAAAGGCTTTCAGGCCACCTAGGCATTTAGGTCAGTAGGGCTTTCGGGCTACCTTTAAGGCCTTCGTGCCACCTCAAGGCCTTCAGGCCACATGATGTTTCCCCAAATAGAATATAAAAAAGGAGCAGCCCCAGAAGAGGATTCAGAGTAGGTGCACTCACTAGAGCAGGGCCAAATGGATTTGTCAGAATGAGAGGGTTTTTCTTGGCCATTAGGACCATCCTGTGCTTGCCCGGGAAGCCTAGCTAGACGGTCATGCGAAGGGGGATAACTACTATCATGATGCAGATATTGGGGAGGGGTAGTTCCTTGTAGATAGTCTGGTTGAATTCCCTAAGACCTTAGTGTCATGTAATTTCATAATCCTATGTGCCATGTAATCTCTGAGCCTACGAGCCTTGTAAGGGTTCCCCCTCATCTCTTGAAAGGGGGGTTATCAAAAATCAATAAAAATAAAGGCCTTCGGGCCATTCGGGCGTGATATATTTATTTATACATATAAAAATTATATTTTATTATAATCATCATATAAAAGTGTTCAATTTAATTTATAAAGATAAAAATGCACAACACCTAGAAATAATAATTTTTCGAAAAATATCCATTTTTAACATTAAATGATTTATTCACATCCAATTATTTATCATATAAGCACTAAATTATATCAATACTTTGGTATTATAATGTTTATTTTATTTTTAAAAATGATTAAAATCATTATATAATAAAAATAAAAATAATATGTAATAAATAAAGTAACCTATTTTTATAATAAATAATTTTATATATTTTTGATATTTTTATTTCATTCTAAATTTATTTGTTATATGTGAATTTTATTATGTTTAATATTACACCATTTACACAATATATTTGTGTCTATTATATATAAGTATATCCAGTAACCATATATAAATTGACCACATTACCAAGGACCATATATATAACATCCATATTACATTCATATGCATAGTATTATATACATCTATAAAACAATTCATCTTATTCCCTAATTTCTTTGTCAATAATTTTATCATATTTATATCATTTTGTATTATTTATAAATATATTATTAGTTCTATGATCTTCATGGTAGATTTTTATTATGATAATTTCAACCTTGTACTATTTTTATTTACATGTGGTTTAATTTCATTAATAATTTTACAAATTATGATTCATTTAGTTGTCTTATATTGTATTTCATTTTGTATTGTAATATTATACATAAATAAAATAATGAATTTTTCATTTCAGTTTAGTATTTCATGTATCATAAAAAATCTAAAATATGGGTTTTATTTAAAGGGAAATGAATACTTAAATCATTGGGTGTTATTGTCCATGACCATAATTTCATACCCATAGGGAATCTGACCATACCTCCATAATCAAGGTGTATCTAAACATCTTATCATAACACATATCAATCTAAAACCCCAAATTATCATGCCTTCGACCAATTTTATATATATAATATTTTCATTTACAAATTTTTGTAATCAATACAACTAAAATTAAAATTTAATTTAAGATGAAAACCACATTTTTAACAAATAAAATCCTATTATTTGGAAAACTCATTGTTCATGATTTTAATAAAAAAGTATCATCTAATAGTTATTTTAACTTTAATAAACTGCCATTTTTTTCAAATCAATTTCACATAATTATATGATAAAACACATTTAAATAAACAATTGAAGTAGGAATCTAATAAATGAATGGGAAAAACCAACCATAGATTCTCTTCTTTTAATTCTCTATATGTTTCAAATATGATGACCTTAAAAAATAATACACTATTATATATTGTAAAATTTATATATAAAACAAGGTGCTTCATCGAAAAATAACTAGACCAATATTTTAAAGGTGATTGTCAATGTATATTCAAATTCAGCATGATTGTTGGTACCAAATAAACATATATGAATTCCAAAATATTTTTTTCTCAAAAAAAACGACACAACTCATCTCAATGTACTGTTATAGAGCCAAGGGATTGAGTGTATACAACTTTGATCCCTTGCGTGATACTCCCCAGTTTGGTGCATATGATGACCCTTATCTTTATTACAAATTATTTAATGATTTGTTATATAAGAATAAAAAAAATAAAACCCAAAAGATCAAGATTTATAGTTAATTTGGGAATTATTTACATTAAAAACAACTTAATATAGGGGTTTTGTCAACACTATTGAAAAAATCCATAACTTGCTCATATTATTCCATCATACATAAAACTGTTTGGGATAATATGAGGACATACATAAGAAAGGGATGAGATATAAATCTTAGTATCAGAATAAATATGGTATAACATATAGAAAATATTACATGATACACAATAGAAAATTAAATGAGACATAAAAAGAGTGATAATTATAAACATGAACAAATAGGCGTGATATAAAATGATAACCTAAAGGCAATATAGTAAAGTGGAAACAAATTTAAACATGAAATCATAATCCAATGTTTGGGATAACCAAAAAAACATCATTACATGGTAAAAAATGTACCATTATATATTACGTTTACTCTAAAATCCTTTTAATGACATATCATGAGAATTAAACATAACCAAATGCATTAGAGCACTGCGTATTTTTTGGTGCACCCATCACTTTCATATCATGTACATGTATAATTTTTCCACACAGATCATTCAAAAAAGGATCATATTTCATCAAGTTTAATTTTAGGAGTTAGAAGAGTAGAATACATACATTGAATTCCAACATCAAAGAATTATATTTATGTCGATTTGAATACTCTTGATTGTAAATTGTGATGATATTAACAATAAAATGGTTTTTCATGGAAAGATCACAAGGAAATTTTGAAAGCCTAATGATAGTAGTTAAAGATTCATAAAATGGTTTAATTATAGAGAAATGGGTATGCCATAATTTTTATATGAAATTGATATTAGTTGTGACATATAAAAATATATCCCATCATTAGAAATTGGAGATAAAGGGAATAAGATAATGAAGATTCTTGAACAAAGAGGAGAAGGAAAAGGATACCTTACATTGAGAGGGTGATTCCAAAAGCTTGGGAGGGTCATCTTGAGAGATTGGGGGAATATTTGGAGGACTCTAGAGATGAGAGGAAATATTAAGGATGTCATCCAATGTATTTTAGTAAAGAATAATGGAAGATTATGTTGTTTAAATTAGAAAGGATATGGGAGTTATTTATTATTTCACAAGCTTAGTTTTCTGACTCTATATAATAAATTATCAAACCCCGACAACTTCCCATTGTTTATGACCATGGTTTATGATTAATAGTATCATGTTTACTTATTATATATGTCCAATCACTAAAATCATTTAAATATTATGCCTAGTGATGTGGAAGTGAGTCATGTTTATAAAGAGGTGATTTTAAAATCATAAAATATAATATAAGGTTTGGAGGATTCATAATGTCTTTATAAATTTTTTAAAATTTCCTAAAATTAATTATTTTAAATTTAAAACATATATTTGGTTATTTTTAACTTTTATATCATTTATTACCTCACTTTTGGGTCATTATTCTGTCATAATACTCACCATATATTTATAATGTATTTAATTTTTACCCAAAATTTCCACTCTCTCGGGAAAATATAAAACATTAATCATTCAATAACTTTGACATTCTGATTCCAAATATTATATTTATTTTATCAAAATATTTTTTTAAATATGTGAATTTTATCTTTTAAAATAAGATCAATATTTATTGAGAAAATATTGGTTTTTTATAATAACATTTTTGTACCCTTGTAGAAATTGCATTTGACATCATGAAAATTTCGATAAAATTTATGTTTAATTAATATTTTTTGATAATAATATTTTATTAAAATATAATTTATTTCAAAAACCCATTAATTACTCAATAAAAATGTCATAATTGATATTTTATATTCCTCAAAAATACAATTTGTGTTTCATCATGTCAAAATCAAAATCATTTTAAAATAAACAATAAAAATGGTTAAATACAATTATTATTCTATTGAAAATACATTATTAATATTCATATTCTTAGGGTCTACATATATATACCTTTATTACACAGAAAAATTCCATTAGGGTAAGGTGTGTGATGGAGATATTTACTTGGGTTGGTTCCACGTATACGGTTTGGTTCGTGATCTTGATGAGCTTGAAATTATCCTATAAATGATTTCACTCATGATTTATTTGGTGGATATAATATTGGGATTAGTAAATGAAAAATTCCAATGATTATATATCCCTCACAATCTCTGATAAATGGGCTTCGTAATAAATAATACTTCTAGTCAATGCCATCACTTTCTTTTCCTGTTTCAATTGGATTCATCAAAAAATTATATTTATACTAATCCTTTTTTCACTATTAAAATGATATATTATAAATGGTTATGATTATTAATGGTCTTTTAAATAAAATATAATATAGAAAAACAAAATAAGTTCATGTTTTTCTAAAACCATAATTGGTAATTTAGTTTAATCATAACAAGAATATTATTTATAAAAGTTTGGGGTGTTACAATCTTACCCCCTTCAGAAATATCACCCTCAAAATTTTCATTTCATGAACTAAAAAAATAAGGGTAATTCTATTTCCCCATCTCCTCCAGTTCTCACATCACGTATTCAAACATGTGGTTTATAAATAATACTTTGACCATGTTCATTGTCATATTTCATAGAACTTTGTATCTATGATCTAAGATCTTCAAGGGATGCCCATAGTATGAAATAAAATTATCCAAAGGTACCACAAATTGATTGTGTATAAGTGATGGTTCTGGTATGTACTTTCTCAAGAGGGATACATGCAACAAATCATGTCTGTGATATAGGTTAGGTTGGAGTTATATCCTATATGCCACCACTTCAATGCCACCAAGGATCTCAAAGGAACCAATGTATCTTGGACTATGATTTTCCTTCTTCCCAAATAACATGACTTTATTCCACTAAGATATGATAGGGAATACCTTATCTCTAACCTCAATCCCCAGTTCTCAATGTCAAATGTCATAATAGATCTTCTATAAATTCTTAGCATCACAGATTTATGGTTTGATAGTACTTAATTATCCACCATTTCCTTGACTATTTGAGGACCCGACCGTTTTTATTCACCAACTTCATCCCAACATGAAGGTGTCATGCATGTCTTCCCATAAATTGCTTTACATGAGGGCTAATATGAATTATTGATTGGAAACTATAATTGTAAGAGAACTGAACCAAAGAGATATATTGATCACATCCTTATTTTAAGTTCTTTACGAATTTACTCAACATGTCCTCAATTGTATGGTTAGTCCACTTATATTTTTCATTATTTTGAGGGTGAGAACTCATGTCAAAGTTCAGCTCAGTATTTAGAGAATGTTGGAGACTCTTCAAGAACACAGAGGTAAATCTCGGATTCCATTCAAATATAAATTATAGTGGTGTTTTATGTTACCTCACCACTTCTCATATGTGTATCATAGAAAGTTAATTGAGTGATAAGTCCTCATTAATTATTATAAATTGAGAAGGATTTGAAAGATAATACACCATAACCCATATAGAATTATTTCTTCTTGATGTATTTGTGAGGCCATTGATAAAGTCCATGGCTTGGTCTCCCATTTCCACATATGTAAGGGTAATGGTTCCATCATCCCCTTGGATTTTGTTTATAAACCGTCACTTATTCACAAACAAGACACCATGATGTATATTTTGTAATCTTTTTCTTCATATTTTCCCACTAATGGTGCTCTCGAAGATCTCAATATATCTTTGGCTCAAAAAATTAATGGAGAAGGTCAAGCTATGTGAATCATCAAAAAGATCCTTATTTAACTCAGGATTTGATGGTGCACATATTCATTACCCAAATCATACAACTCCTTCATTAATTTTGAACTCTAAGGATATCCCTTTTATTACAGCTTCCACCTTATTTGGTATTTCCACATCATCTAATGGAAAATCCTTTGTTTGATCTATAAGGTATGGTTGAGAAATAATTTGTGAAAAGATAAATGATGTTACTTCCTATATAATTACCATGTCAATCCTTTTCATGTCTAAGATTATGAAATCTTTATCAATTATCATCAATGATAAAAATTTTGGATCCTTTCTACTTTGAGAATCTTACACTTTATTTTATTTCCTTAGATGATAGTGGATTGAGAAATCATAGTCCTTAATCATATCTGACCATATTCATTGGTGTATAATTATCTATTTTTGGTTTAATATATACTTTAGGATCTTTTGATCCATATACATTTCACAGTTCTCCCCAAATAGGTAATACTACTATATTTTCAATGAGAACATCAATGCAGCCAACTCTAGATCATGATTTGGGTGTTTATGTTCATGAAAATTCAATTTCATTGACACATATATATTACTTTGTCATTTTATATTATTACATATCTGAATCCCTTTTTTGGTACATCATTGTATACCATGAAAATTCCTCACTTATGGGCAGTCTAAGTTCAAGTGTAGTCATAATCCTCTTTTCCAACTCCTTAAATCTATCTTAACATTTTTTTATTACAAATAAACATTAATCCCTTATGAGTTATCTTGGTTAGAGGGTTTTATAATCGAGATAAATTCTCACAAATCAACCATAGTACCTAGAAAATCGAAGGAAATGGTGAATTTCTACAAAAATGTCATCCACAGTTGTCATTCAATTATATATATCTTTAAAGGGTGCATATATATACCATTAATTATGATAATATTCTCTAATAATGATACTTCCTTTAACCAAAAAACATATTTTATATAATTTTCATTAATATTCTCCATTTTTAAGGTCTTCAACACGGTGCTAAAATACTCCTCATGCTCCAAATTGCTTTTGGAGTATATTGGAATATCATTGATAAAGACTAAAATAAAATTTTAAGATAATATCTAAAGAATCTATTCACAATTTCAATGATTATTAATGGATAATTAGTGATTACAAATGGATTTATAATGAACTCATAGTGCAATAACTTGTATGAAAAAGTAGTCTTGGGGATATCCACCTTCTTCACCCTTACTAGATAAAACCCTGACTGAAGATAAACATTGGATAAGTATTGGGATTGAAAAATCTGATCGAATAATTTTTTAATCTATGGTAGATGATAATTTTTCTTTATTGTGATCTTTTTGAGATCGTGATAAAAAAAATCAAATGTGTGTTGACCCATCCTTCTTCTTGATGAAGAGGACTGGTGCATCCCATAGTGAAGCACTTGGGTATATGAACCCTTTTTCCAGATTCTCCTATAGTTGTTTCTTAAGCTCCTCATGTTCCATAATATCTATTATATATATAGTCTTGGATAATATAAATGACCTACATATAATCTCAATAGAAAATTCGACTTCTAGGACAAGAGGAAGAACTGGTAATTCTTGAGGAAACATATCCGGGTATTCTCTGACAATGGGCATGTCTTCACAGATGATCTTTTCCTTAGAATAAATAATTTCACTAATATATTCTTATTGATAGTGAAATAATTTCCATTATTTATATATTTTTATTAAAGAAGATTCATCCTCACCCTTGAACTTGTTTAGAATCAGAGGATGATTCTGGATATAGAGAGTGGTTTCCTTATCATGGAAATTTATGTTTGATATACATAAGGAAATCCAATCCATACTCAAAATTCCATCAAATCCCATTAAAGGGATCATCACAAGATTCATATAGAAGTACATCCCACAAATTTGTAAAGTGTAGGATTTATATACAGAAGATGTAATAATTTTCCCATTTTCTATTTTCACTAACAGATCAACTTCCATGTCATACAGTGTTTGAATAGTTATATTAAACTTGCATGATATGAAGGAATACATAAGACCAAAATCAAAAATTAAATTCACTATTATTGAATTGATAACTATTATATCGATCACCACTTCTTTGTCAGAATCCACGTTAGCAATTGTAATGAAATTATAATACAATTTTGGCCTTGGGAGGTTATTATATATGATTATCATTGATCTCCCTTATCATGGTGAATTGGTTTACAAAATGATATTGTTCCTTGATGTTGATACATTAAAAAAATGTTGAGGGTTGAGTGGTACATTCCTCTCTTCCATTACATTGGTGGGTTTCAACCCTCATAAATTGATAGTTAGATTCCCATCTTTTCTACTCAAAAAGCATTTCCTCATCCACTTTGGTAATATTAAGGGTTCTTCTTTCCACAGTTTTGAAAAATGGGATTTTAAAATTTATTACCAATGTTATATTTCTCCATTTCACTACTATACTTAAACTTCAATTTCCATATATAATCCCTAGAATACCCTTGATATACATCGATCTCTATTTCATTTTTAAGGGAACATCACACAATTACCCTATAGCTATCAAAGTCTCAGATCACCAGGGATTTTCATAGGCTTGGTTTTATCCCAAAAATGTAGTGAACAACTTTGTATTTAGGGGTAATGACTATGGTAGAGGAGTATCATAAAGTATTGTGATGTTTTCCCCACGCGATTTCATGGATTAATCATGTTTTTTCTACAGAGTAAGGAAATAAATTTTCATCTTAGTTTAGTGAGTTTGAAGAAAAACAATTCAAAAAAACTTATGGATTTTATTCCACCCCATCACTAAAATCTCTTCCTTATGCTTCATATTCGTGATCAATAAACATAATTTATCAGCTTCACCCCCCCATACAATAAACATATAGTATAACCATATATTGATAAGAACATAGAAGGATGGAGAATATCTTTTCAATTAATTTGATCCATTATTCAATGATTAATGGGTCGGATGATCAATTTAAAGTCAGGAGCTATTGTCTTATAAAGGTATCAATTGCAACTTCTTCTTTGTTTAGGGTATTTGGGTGTTCCTCCTCATTCGGTTTTCTATTTTGAACTCGAGTCAACTGAGTGAGTATCATTATAAAATTCATAATTCATGCTCCAATCAGGTTGGGAATCTCATTTGGTCAATCATCACATTTCCCTTGACATTGGTTATTTACTCAGTTCCCCCAATTTTATTCCATTGGATAGAATTAATGAAAAATAAGGGATGAATATTTTTATACTATTAAAAATATAAATCGGAATGAAATAAAATTAAAGGGTTAATTTAAAAATTACTTGTATTTACTTAAATTATGAATTTTTAGGCTTAAATATATGATATCCATGGTCTATTTGCTAACATAGACTCTTATGGAGATTTTTTGGTCCCATAATAATGGTTTAAAATTATCTTGTGAATATACCAAAGAATTACCACAGGATGTGTGAAACTTTGTGTGTAGAAAATCCAATTTTTGTGAACTAGTTCCTGATTGAGAAGTATAGTGTATTTGGAAATTAGGTACCCTAAAAAAATTTAAATTATAGGGTACATCAATTTTATTAAAAACATCCATAACATGATCATATTATTCCATCGTACTTAAAATTTCATGGGATAACCTCAAATTGTACTTAAGAATGGTTTGAACTATAAATAATTATAGGGAAATAAAAATGGCATAAAAAAGAAGAAATTATTACATGTTATACAATAGATAATTCAATGGGACATAAAAATTTTAAGAATCATAAACATGAACAAAGATTCTTAATATATCATGATAACATAAAGGAAACATGGAAAAGTGGTGACAACTTTAAACATAAAATCATAAACATAAGTCAAGTATAACTGTCAATAAATAATAATAAAATGTCACTTTATGGATTAGGTTCACTCCCTAATCCCTTTCATGATGTCTCATTAAAAATAAAACATTACCCAATGTATTGGAGTGCTATGTAATTCTGGTATCACCTATCACTTTCATATCATCTACATGTATAAGTGTTCCAAATAGATAATTCAACAAAGTATCATATTTAATCACATATAATTTCATTATCAAGGAGTGTGGAATATATAAAGGGAATTCTTCAACCAATGGACTATAGTTATGTCTAGGTGAATACCCCTGAGTGGAAATAGAAATAATATTAAAAATAAAAAGGTTTGGCATGAAAAAATCATAGTGAAATTTTGAAATCATTACGACAGTACTTAAATATTACTAAAACGATTTAATGAGAGAAAAGGGGGTCTCTAATCATTTTTAAATCAAAAGGATAGTAATTGGACTATGTAAAAAAATATACTGATAGTAGGAATTTGAGATAAAGTGAATAATATAATAATGATTCCTGAATAAACAGGGGAAGGATAGAACCCTTACCTTGATCGAGTGATTCCAAAATATTTGGAGGTATTATTGAGAGATTGGGTGCTTATTCGGAGGCCTATAAAGATGGAATGTCATAGTAAGGATGTGCTCTAACTTTTTTGAGTGAATAATAATGGTGGCTTTGGTGGGTTTATATATGAAAGGATAATGGACTTATTTATTATTTCAAAAACTTAGGTTTTGGAATCTATATAATAAATTGACAAAAACTACAAACTTTCCCATGGTTTTTTCCAATTTTTTCTTCTAAATAAGAATTTTTTCATTATTTTATATAGATAGTGTCTGAAATCAATATACTAATACACTTGGTGATGGGGAATTTAGTCATGTTCTCAATGAAATGATTTTAAAATATTCAAATATAATATAGGTTTTTAAGGATTCATAAAGGATTTATAAAATTACTCAAATAACCTTAAAAAATATTATTTTAAAGGGGACACATATATTTGGTCATTTATAGCTTTTATATAATTTATTACAACACTTTTGGGTGATTAGGATCTCATAATACACACTGTATATTTATACCATATATAATTTCTACCGAAAACTTTTACTGTTTAAAAAAATTATGAAAAAATCACCATTGGATAATTTCTTAATGATGATTTCAAAAATAATATTTTTTTTCACAAATATTTTTTCAATATTTCAAACTTCACTTTTAATATAGAATCAAAATTTATTAAGAAACGATGTGTTTTTATAAGAACAGTTTTTGAACCATTATACAAAATAAATTATCATTTATATTTATTTAGTATTTTATCATAATAATATTTTATTAAAATATTATTTTTTTCAAAACTCAATTAATTTATCAAAATAAATTTTTTATTTCAAATTTCATACGACACGAAAATACAATTTCTGTCTAATCGTATCAATATAAAATTCATTTTTAAAGTAACAACAATAAATAGAAAATATAATTATTATTATATTGAAAATAAAATATTCATATTCATATTCTTAGGTTCCTCATACATATCCCTTTATTTCACCGACAAATTTTCTAAGGGAAAGGTGTGAAATGGAGACATTTTATTAGGGTGATTTGACGTACATGGTTTAGGTCATGATCTCGATGAGAATTAACTTCTACCATAAATAGTTTCACTTGTGATTTAGTTATTGGATCTTGGATTGGTCTTCAAAAATGAAAAATTCTAGGGATTTTATCTACCTTGGATGCTCGGATACATGTGATTCATAGGGTACAATCCTACTAGTCGAGGCCATCACTTCCATTATCTATGTCAATTGGATTTATCAAAACCTTATATTTATACTAATCATATGATCACCGTTAAATGACTATATTTTCAATAGATTTGATTTTTAATTTTTTTCTAAAACTGTTAGGAAATAATAAAATGAAAGAATTGTGTGTGTTTTCTATAACCATAATTGGTCATTTAGTTTAATCAAAAATGGAATTTTATTTATAAAATCTTGTGTCATTATAATATTCCCTCCATCAAAAATATCTCCTTCAAAATTTTCATTTCACACACTGAAACAGATTAGGGTAATTTTGTTTCATCATATCCTCTCATTCCCATCATGCTTCTTTAAGCGTATGGTTTCTCCATAGCATTTTTAATAGCTGAATTATCTTATTTCTTTGAACATTGTCTCCATGATCCAAGATTTTTACAGGATTCTCCTCATGATAAAATATCATTTTCTAATGCTACCACCTCTATATTGTGTAAATGGGAGGGGTCTGGTATGTACTTCCTCGAGAAAGATACAAGGAACATAGTATGTACTATATATAGGTTAGGAGGGAGTGTTGGTGGATAGGCCATCACTTTAATGTGATTAATGATCTCAAAGGGACCGATGTATCTTGGAATAATATTTCCTTTATTCACATATATCATGAATTTATTCCATGGATATATATATAATAATACCTTATCTCCAACCTCAAACACAAGGTATTATCGATGATTTCTAGTATACCTCTTATGTCAACTCTGAGCATCCCTCATGTCCTACTGAATGGTCTTGAATTTTTACACCATTTCCTCAAACATTTCAGGACCCGAAAATTGGTGTTCACCAACATCATCCTATCATGTATGCTTTCTTCACCTCTTCTCATAAGTTTCTTCATTGGATCCATTTGGGTGCTTGTGTATAAACTATTATTTTAAGAGAACTAGGCTAGAGGAATATGTTGATCTCATCGTCCTTTGAAGATCATGTATCCTTAGATGCCACATCCCCCTGGAATATGTTTCTCTAAGATGAAAATGATAAATCATAGGATCCATAGCTAATACACCTCACACATGATATTTCATTGACCAAAAAAATTAATACATTACAAATTTTCAACACAATCAACGTCCGTAGATTTCTATACAATTAAAATGTTACAATTAGATCTGAAATCAAGTACCTACCCTGTCATAATAGTAGCATCATAATTAACCAGTTTCCACTTCAAGATGGATTTGAGAATAATTTTTTAGAACATGAATCAAATATATGATATAGACCTAGACTAGGAAAACAAATCAAAGGAGGAATAGATTGAAGGAATAACAAGAATCCCATCATAATGTTTTAATAAATGTGTCAATATCATCCATTATGGTGGTAGAGGTCACCCTCATTTGGAAATAGGGATTATGGGGAAACCCCATCTCTCCATCCGAGATCATTCAAATAAGGGTAATAAATGCCCTGGTTCATTATTATAAATATGAAGGGTTTATCCCAACTAGGGATATGGCTTGAATGTACCTGGAAACATTGACACCCTATCGACATCATGGAACTTAGAGGCTATGTTGGGGGAAACACACTGCAATAATGATGATAAAATATTTAGGGAGTTTATCCCCAAATTATCTGATGAATCTCTCCTTTATACTAAGTGGGTAGTGTATGTTTTGGTCGCATCCACGGCAGCCACTACTTGGGGGGCACCTAAGAGGGCTCCCTCCAAACCACAGAGACAATGCTCATTAGTTCAATAAGATTATGAGAAAGGCTATCCAATCCATTCTCTAGTGGCCCTAGTTTAGAACACCATACAGCAATATTGGGATAATATCTCCAATATTTATTGATAACAGGACTCTACATTGTATTTGGTGTCCTTTTCCACCATTTTTACACCTTGCCTTTCCCATTCAACCACTATGTAGGGGAAGGTCTTCACCCGAATGAGATCGAGACCCCAGCCACCAACTATTCATGTCATCTTGACTCTCCTGATCATGGGAACCACTAAAGAATATCATGGGTTATCCCATGAATCATATTTTCACATTGGAGGTCCTCTCTATAGCTCCATCAACTGAAATTAAGGTCCTCTTATTCCAACGAATTCCCCTACCATAAATATATATCTGAGGGAAAGAGGGAAAACAACTACTGTGGGGGATATATGCATGGCGCCATCCAAGATACACATGTAAGAAATAATCATGACACTCAAGGTCTTACATTTGGGGATCTCCCATACTAGTTGAGGCATGAATGGGGAAAACATCACATCACGATCAACCTCTTAGAATATAAGGTGATGAACAACTCAATGGAAACAATCCTTCCTTCACCATTAGATCTAGGGGTAGAATCTCTTCTATTGAGAATAAAAATCCTTGAAACTGAAGTCCATAAGGTCCCAAAGTCCCTTCATAGGTACCTTCATGAATAGGATGTGTTTTCCTCAATCTAGATACTCTCTTAGAAATTGTCACTATTTCCATCACCTTCTCTCCTCTCCACCTACGCCTTGGAAGTAGGGGAGACATCATGGTCTAGCTTACCACTATCCAATGATGAGGATCACCCTATCAAGACATAGAGATATTATGTATTTATAGATTATTAGGAGTCCCTAAATACCGTGTCATACACATACATGGTCATGAAGCTATCCCCACATCTAGAGGACACTCTAATGTTCCAGTGATGGATATCTCATGTGACAACCTCACTACTAGAATACCAACAACCAAGATGGTTTATGCCACTACCACTAGAAGTCTCCAAAAAAATGCTACTTTGTTCTTATGATGATTAGGATTAGGACCACCCACTGGATAATTATTAAGAGGAGGAATTTTAGGAGGTATTGTTCACTAAACAGCTTTTGATTTTATTGTGTCTTTTTTAAAACCTATTTTATACAATTATAGAATCCCTCACTAAGGACCATGCATCATCTCTCCACAAAAATATCTAAGTGTAATTAAAATTCCTCTATGATCACCAATTTGTCTATCCATGAATATCTGAGTATATCGACGAAAATCATCATCAATGTCCGATTTTTGACATCACCGTACTCCTAGTGTATCAATACCATAACACATATAGGTTCCTCCATTGTTTTCATAAAAACATTTTAATGAGAATCATTGCTCTTTAATTAGTTGTGTAACAGGTTTATCCTCTTGTAAAGATCATAGGCTGGTGGTAGTACTCTTCCTTCAAGTTTAGTCATATTCAATGTTGATAATGGGATTGTTAGGTTGGCTAACTAGCTGACAGTGAATGTTCCTCTCTAGCCTAGGCCACTGCGAACATCATCACGAACAATCACCTAGAATATTGGAGAAACTATATTATGAAATGGTAAATGATTTAGAGAACTTTCACTGATGGGAGGCACAATATCAAAGATATATTTCATTAGTAACTTTCATTCATCAACATAGACATATGTTGTGCCGCAAAAGCCGCTCACCCCAAGGCACTGTCTCCAACTCCTCACAATCTCGATAAGGGAAAGGAAGTTACTAAGACTATTGAACCTTTATAATACATTCCAAAAATTGTGTGTGATGTTTGGATGACATCTTTTCTATAGGATCTTGAGGCCAAAAAGAGGATCACTATTGATCTCCTTATTGAACAACACCCAAAAAAGACAATGTCTATGGGGACCATTCCCCTCCCCTTGCTGAAAATCTGATCCACCTTGGATAGCTGACCTAGACTGATGATGGTGTCCCCTGGAAACATATTATGGTGGGGGATAGTGTATCTAGAAAATAACTAAGATAAAATCCACATATCTCATATGATTATCATGACTTCCCCCCATTGGACCATGATCACTTCACTTTTCAAGCCTATAGGTTGATCAAAACATAAGAGACTACTAGTCACCACCAAGATGACGTCCTATAGGCTCTCATTTACCCTATTGAGGCTCTATATAAAAAGAATATCTTGATATCACCGAATGAAAATTCAAATCTATCTTAGTGGACCATTTCCAACCACCCCCAAAATTATGTATTTCAGGTTTCGCCCAAATCAAGGGGATGGGTGAACCACTGCAGCACTTGGGCCACTTCACCTCATGATTCAGCAAAATGTTGGGGTATCTAGAGTAGCATAAAGCACCCAAGCATCGATGTATATTCCATTCCCTAGACGGCCAATTTATTCCTCTAAATATTTTTTTTTTATTTTCATAAAACCCACTTGGAAAAGTGGGAACCACGTTACACCATACAAAACCAAAAATCAAAATCTGGGTCCAAATTCAAAATTCAAAACAGAAAAGGCACCACCACGGGGACTAAATCCCGTAAATCATGAACCACCGGTAATCTCACTGATTCTATCATTATCACAACACATTAGACATCATCACATCATCACCATCCCTGAAAAATGTCGATTCATTGTCATGCCATCCTCTCAACACCATCGTCGCAGTGACTACACCCTCCGCCAGAAAACATAACCACCGTCAAACACCATAACAACAGAACATCTTCCATCATCCACACCATCCAAATGCCACACCAGAACTCTAGAGAATATCGGTTGTCGTCCCTCAAAACACCCAATTTACAGAATGATCTCACCACATGAGAACGATCAACACAAATCTGTCGACTATCAAAACCAAACATTAACAAAAACCACTCCAATAACCCAAAATGGGTTCATTGCTGAAGAAACATTGAGCAGATCGAGAAGATCGATAGTAGTAGAAGAAGCACCAAACCATTATAGATGACTTGAGGAAAAAATCTAAAATAAACCAAAACAAACCATTGATAATGCCAAAGCCTGAACGTTAAGGAAGAAGAAACAACAAGTATGTCGCACGAGGGGCACCATCGGCCATCAAAACTCACCTCCCAAAACCACTGAGAAGCCACCGCTCTAGATCCGACCAAGAGAGGAACCGAGGGAATTGAAGGACGACTACTTTCTTGTTTAAAATAAGTTGTATCTTGGATGCATTATCGGTTGAGAAAATCTATGTAGGCAGTTCCACTCCCATTTCATCTCCACTTTGTGAGAGACTGTCATCATTGACATATCCAAATTCAAGAATAGGGATAATGAGTGAGTTATTGAATTCATAACCTAATGGAATCGACATTCATACTATCTTGATGTGAATCTATCTTAGGAAAATATATTGGTGAGGTAAGTGGAGAACATCTATGATTATATTGTTCCCACCTTTATCTCCCTGAGATATCGGGGTAGATTTTATGAGTTCTCTAAAATATATTTGATCCTAGAATAATCCTTATAGTTGAATGAGAATTTATCACACCCATTACGTCTTCCATCCACCAAATGTAGTCATGTTAAGGCATAAACTACAACCACTTTACAAACTCATGCCCCATAGTCGGTCCTACTATAGGAACCCCCATAAGACAAGACTCTCTAATCACAACCTCTCGATAAAAACACCACCCAATCCCCTAGTCCAATCCAGGAGCCTTGAATTCCATTCGTAGAGTTAAAGAAAAATATATAATCCTTCCAGAATTATCTGGTATAGGTTTACTTCATTTATATATGGAGGATAACATCTTGAAGTTACCTGAACGCAAGAGACCTTAAAAGGATGAAATCATTGATCATGTCAATTAGTGCATGTACAACAGTTTCCTTTGACATGACATAAAAGAGTGTTATGTCTTCAAAAACTAGATCCATAACTAGCTATACTATGTCTTGGTTGAGTTTGGTGATATCCCGACATAGGTGACATATAGCTCTTCTACCCCCAATGGTAATTATAAATATTTTAGTGAATGGATGTAGGTTCCTCACTAGGGTACATAGAAGTAAAATAACTAGAAATCAATTTAGATGGTCTCTCATTGAAATTGAATCATCCATGCTTGTTTGATATACCTAAACCCCATATGGTTTACATGCCTTCTCTATCCATCACATATTCATCAAGGATTTTGAAGTCTAAGAATAATATCAATCGGTGACACCAGTTCAAACATATTCCCCCACTAGTTTCAAAACTAGTATTCACACTTGATGGATTCAAGCCCCTAGAATTTGGATAATCTCCAAAGATCCATTATTTTTTGTAATATTTCAGTGGTGAAAAATAAGAGTATGCGTTTTTTAATTTTTTAAGTAGAGGAGATCATTTCAAAGTACTCTATGATGATGATATCCATCTGGCCCTTCACACACCTCTGGGAAATTCCATCGAAGGATGGGTAGAAACCTTTATAGAAATAAATATGTTTGAAATAACACCTTTAAAAGGATAGTTAATTTCAATAAGACCAGAAAAAAATCCTCACACAATTCCCACCATACACAATCACCCCATGTCGAACCATCAGGTACACATCTATAACTAACCACATTGTTTGATCATGTGGCTCATCCACAACTACCTCGATCTCATACATGGTTACGAAAGGAGCCAAATTAGACAAATTTTTCTGATTCTAAGTCATAAAATAAATAATAGAGAAACATACTCATCATCCAGGCCCCGACGCATTAGGCAAAAGCACCCACTATGCTTCCTTTTAAATAGTGGACCTTGACATGAAGAAACATGCCTCATAATAAGAAGTATGATATGTAGAAGTGCCTTAGAGGTATACTACTGAGGATTTTGATCATCAATGTGCTCCATATATTAAAGAATATGTTTAAGGCTCTAATCAGGGCCCTAAAGATCCCTCTTTAGTTTGATAATGAGGTGATTATCGTTATGACCTATCGTGTAGAAGAATATATGTATGAATAATGAGAGGTCATCACTTCCTTATCTTAAGAGGATAAGGGTTCTAGTATAATGGGATACATAATCCCATTGTACATAATAGTCCAGTTCAATAGAATGAAGGACCATCATTTCTTGGTAGATACTAGATATGGGGTCAATCTCATCTCAACCCAGACACTCAACAATATTAGACTCACAAAAGGAAATATAGATCCCTCCATCCTATCAATTTAGGGGTATGACAAGATTGATTATAATATATGTAGTAATATTTATCTAAAGTCTCAGTTAGATGACCTAGTAGAAAACATCATGTTCATGGTCATCCCATATGACACTGCCATCAATGCCTTGTTTGGAAGGTCGTGGCTCTATCTTCAGAGAGTGGTCCCATATTTGTATGATCAGTGCCAAAAATACTCTCTCAATGGTAGATTAGGGGTATTCCAGGGGTATTATTCCCCTTAAGGTATTATGAATCCCTCTACCAAGATTTTACGTACTGAAAAATGGAGGGTAAGAAACTCTAGACTGAAGGAGTTGAGCATATAAATGCACCCAATAATCTGATAACTACCTCATAAAATACTTGGGTGGACTTAAAAGATAGTTTCATCCTTTAAATCCACTAGTAAGAAATAAAAACCTCATATATTGGAAGATAATTTATAGTCTCTAAGAAGAAGTAATACCCATAGATAACATTTTATTCCTATACAGGGATGGTATGCTTATAGCTGAAAAATTCATACTCCCATTACATACTAAGAGGCTCACCCCATGGCCATAGATCAATAACACTATAACATATTCCAAAAATAATGGATGTCTCAGTGGATTTCGACCCTTCATCACTATTTTGAGAACAAAGAAAGATTTTTAAATATGAAACTGCACAAGATTAGCTAATATTCTTTTTTCTCCATGACCTTTATAGAGAAAGAATATTTCATTGAGAATTATACCCCTATCGAAGAAAATGAAAGTGCCACTCCATGGTCTAAATACCTAGATGAGTTTCCCACTTACTCTAATCCTTATGTTTCAGAAGATTAAGAGGATTTGTATGATTCCCCTCAAACCTCCAATGAGGGTATCTCTAGAACTATCAACGAGCATACCCGGGTGAATCTTGTCTTAGAGTAATATCTAATATCTATAACCATCAGTGAAGTAATTTCTCCAAATTAGCACTAGTAGTATGATTATTTCTTAAAACAATTACATGATTTTTTCCCTATATCTATAAGTAAATTCCATGTCTCATTCCTCATGTGGTTTTTCATTTCATTGGACTCACAGTGAGCTATTATGGGTTCAAATAGCTTCCCAGGAAAATGTACCTCTCAAAAGATACCATGGTTGATGCTAAACATTATAATAACTTTAAGGAAAACTTCTTTAAGGAAGTCTATTTCAAAAACTCGATGAATATAATTGTCCCATTTAGGAAGAGGAATACATGGGTCAGAGTTTTCATCAAATTCCAAAGACTCAATTACCACTTCCCAAATTATTTTTTCCCCTTCTATTAATAGAACAACTCATCTTTACAACATCAAATTTATAGGCCCTATTTTCCTTGTATGTTTACTAAAGAAATAATCATATCAAGATATCCCCCTATGAAGAATATGGGACCACCTCTAGGGTGCTTTAGGGTACCTTCTACTACCAGGTGATGTCATTTGGTTTAATGAACTTTATGGCCACTTAGAAATATTCCATGAACCATATATTCAAACTGCTTGATGGGAAATTAGTGGAGTTATATGTGGATGATTTAATGGTTAAATAATACCAATGTTATAACCATCTTTAGTATCATTGGAATATGTTCAACTTCCTCCAATATCATCACCTAAAGATGAACCCTCTTAAATTTTCCTTCAGAATCACCTATGGAATGCTTTTTCGCTTCATCGTCAGATATAGAGGCATCATGGTAGATCCAGATAAGATCAAGTATATTAGATAGATTCCACCTCTATGTAACCTCTGAGATATATGAGATATCCCAGGCCACCTAGCCTATATCAAAAAAAATATTGTAAATATGGATGGAAATTGTAATCCCTTTTAGAGTCTAATAAAGAAAGGCACCATGTTCCAGTGGGATGAAAACTACCAAACACATTAAAGAAAATAAATTAATGTCTACTAAACCATCAATACTGATGTTTCCAAAAAATATAAGGGGTATATTCTTCTACGTTACCACCCATGAACATTCCCCAGGTTCCCATCTTGGTCAGAATTACAATTAGGGTTAAGAAAATATAATGTACTATCTTAGTCACATTTTACTCAATACGGATGTCAGATATTCTCTCATATAGAAAAAATTCTTTTATGTAGACTTCTTAGTTCATAACATGAGGTAAAATTTTCATTACTATGAGATATAGATGATATCCATTATTGATCAACCAAAGTATATCTTCACCCTCCCCATGCTAACAGGTTGACTGGGATGGTGGGAATTAATTATGTAGTAGTTCAATATCATGTTTCCTTATTGAAATCTATAAAGGGACCAAAAATATCCGATTTCTTAGTCACACATATGACCCCATATGATTTTCCCTTATATGTTTACTTCCCAGATGAGGCCATCATCTTAATGAATTAGGAAGTGCCATATTAGAATATACACTTTGATGATGGCTCCTGATTACCAACAAGAAGACGTCTCAACAACACCAAACATAATAGGGTATACCTCATGATTTTCTTCATCACTCTTATACAAGAATATTTCAATACTCATTACAGTTTTCAAAATACTACACCAATAATCAACTTGTATACCATTACATTATCTAGGGTCATGATTGGTATTTCTAAATTTGATATCCCCCAACTAAATGTGAATATATTATTTGAACTAGTAATCAAGAATATCACATTTGAATATGTTTTCAAGAAGTAAGAATGAATCCCATTACTAGAGCAGACTCATAATTTGACGGTCAGCTTCCCTTCCCAAAATAAGGTGAATCATGTTCCCCAGTGACATAACAGACAAGATGATTCTTTTGAAATATTGTCTACAAACTTATAATATCCCAATCAAGATGACATGTTAATTCATATGACACATCAAAGAGACATCACCCCTATCTCTTATATTACTGAATACTAATTGGTAAATCTACTATTCATCAACACTTCTATAATAGCACCCTAAATCATTCTGGTAGTCAAAGAAACACCTAATTAGAGGACTCCCTTCATCAATTATTTATAACATGGTCATTTCCTTTATGTCTAATCCAAGATAGATCCAATACTTTTGTGCATGATTAAATTTAAACTTTAGGATAGCCTCAACCAAGAGAATACCCCCTATAGGTGTTGTTTTGATGGATTCATCCATCATTTCATCCAAGGAATGTAGATTCTCTGAGTCATGAATGAAATACATGTAGGGTAATGTGGGGACCATCAATCTGGATTGAATATCTCCCACCAGATTCGGAGATTGGGGTATTTATGGCCCACCATTGTTTATGACCATATTGAATTCACTAGGAAGTGTCATGCATGATGAATCAATGTTATCATAGTGCATTAGCCACCAGATATCCTATGTGCCATTAAGTTATCCTAGTCCATTATTATTTGGAGATACAATGTTGTGGGCCCCTACCAACCACTAACTGCTCAATAGTGAATGTTCACTAAAAATACCACAGAAATATTCTAAAAGTGGTCGAAAGACATCTCCCACAAATAAGAAGATACCTAGTCTAAGATTAATTTTTTGAAGTCCCACATCATCCATAAACTCTAGATTCTATACACTATTCTCAAAAACAATGACACAATTTTTTATGATTTCATGATAAAGAACTTGTATGCCAAGTAAAACATCTATTCCAACCAAACAACTTGATATCATGTGTAAAAGAATATGAATATTTAGACATTTAAAACTACCCTATATAACATTCAAAAGAATATTGTTTCCCAAAATAATATAATTTATCTTGAAAAGATCTCGAAACTTCATGTTGTATGATAGAGAGGTAGTTTTTTGTTTATAGGTTTAGTTTTCGTCCCTTCAAAACGATATTTATGATGAAAAAATGTTTTACAAGGGAGGTAAAGACTTTCTATAAATGTTGAGATCCTTTGAAGAAAATTGGCTCCAAACAAATCATAACATGTGTAGGAATCATAATCAGGTGGTTTGAAACTTCCAAAAAAGGATCACCTCTTCACATTCATTCAAGGTGATATGGTATTCGCTCTTAGGGTACTGATGATACCTTGGAAGGAGCTAATAGAACTGAAACTAAATATGGAAGGACCATACATTGGTCATAAGGTCTACTCCAATTGTGTATAATCACCGATCACTATGGATAGGGAGAGAATAACACCTCCCACCAATGCCATAATCCTAAAGAGGTACTTCAAGGGATATAACTTGGTACAATTATGAGTTTATTACTTTTAACTAAAAATTCCAACATCCTAGTCACATGACGTAAACTACAACACGTCATATTATTCACATGATGTAAAACTCTCTAACATTATCTTAATTTCATTACATTAAACTATAGTACAAATTATTAGTCACATGATGTTAAACAGTATGGTGCTATGGTCAATTCTATACAACCTAAAACTAAAACAACCATACATCTTCACTGTATGATGTTAAACTGTGTGTTAAACATCGTCATTATATGACGTTAAATTGCATGTCTAATTTCATTTCTATAATATGTTACAGAACATAGTCCACATCCCCTTCTCATGGCATAAACATTCATGAACCTTCACTCCTCACTAGTGAGGATTCCCCCCTCCTGGTGTTGATCATTTATAGCACCACATTCTAGAACAATGAATGGATTGATTTTTATTTTCAATAGGATAGGTAGTGATAACTGGACCTCACATTCTATGTACAGCCCAACCAAAAACTTATTTCAGGACCATCCCCCTTAGAAACATGTTGAATACTTTCCTGAAAATACACACAACAAGAGCATTCAAGTAAATGTAAAAATATCCCCTAGAGTGTTTAACTCACCCCTAAAAATCTAGATCATTTCCATTTCCACACCTTAGGAATTTCTTGGTTTTGATCCTCATCACTCTCTTGATCTAAACAAACCCACTAATAGCAGTGGTTCTGGGCCTAACCGGATAACCTCACATTTTGGGCACATGACTCAAAGGATATGTGGAGATAAATAAGGGTCTCCCTTGTTTTGAATATAGTCAATGGTTGATATTTCATTTTCTTACCCCATCCAGGACCAATTTGGTAATGGAAGATGTGTTTAAAACATGTTAAACAATTGTTCCCTTCCCATCAGTCACACCCTTTCATGATCCATATCTTGAAATTCATATTTTACATCTTCCCCCCCCCCCTCATTTTGTTCTATTTGAATTTAAACTCCATTTTTGTTTTCCTATATTCATTTTTTCATAATGAAAAAGGAACTAAACTTGATTTTTACATTTTCAAGTTAGATTATTTTCCCCTAACATGATCTCCCTTCGAATTAGGGGAACTCTTAGCTTCTCTTTGTTTCTCACACCGATCATTTATCATGTGGTCTTAGGATTCATGGTGTAATTTTCCCCAACACGTTTTACACACATAGACATTACAAAATAGTATATCACACCCCCTTAAGTTTAAGCTCTATGAATTTAAACTAGCAGCATCCCTCTTTTGGTTCGAGCACCATAAAATTAAACTATGTGAAAACCATTAGCCAATGAAATGTGACCTTAAACTACATCACCGAAAGTTCTTGTTACATGATGTTAAACTATGTAAAACCAATAGTCCAAACTCTATTACCTTACACTTGTAGAAATCCCAGTTCAAGCATCGTGACATTAATCTCTATGTGACCTATCTAAGAAATATCATATGTGGAATAAGGCCTCTCAATCCCTCTTTTCCATGTCAGGTTAGTACTTTTTTAACTATAGAAACTTCTTCAATACACACACTCCCATTTTCCTAGAATCATGAACTTAAACTATTTTCAAAACCATGGAACATGATCTGAAACCTTAAACAAGTAGCATACCATTTTGGTTTGAAAACCATGACCTTAAACTTTGTGCCAAACCCTAATAAAAGCTATATGGATAAAAAATGCATCAACCAACATCCTATTCACATGAAGCTAAACTATGAGACAATTACCTCATCGCATGATGTTAAACTATATGACAATTTTCTTTTTTCTTGATGTTAAACTACATCATGTCTCGTCCTAGTTGCATTAACTTAAACTACATAGTTGGAATATTCTTGTATAATGTTTCAAAATGAAAAATCAGCTTCTAATCCTATACTTATAGGATATCCCCCTCATATTCCAATATTGGTCACCTACCAAGACACATTCTAGAACAATGTGTGGTTTGATTCCACTTTTAGTGGGATATTTTTTTTAAAGGTTGAGGGGCAGGCCCTCTTAATTGAACGAGAAAGAAAAAACAACCTCTTAAATGGACTAGGAGAAGAGGAAACCCATTATATGACAGGGGAACAAATGCCCATAAAGCGAATCATGAAGGTTAAAATAAATCATTGAAGAAAAAAAGGAAGCAGATAGAAAAAACAAGCATCGGAAAGAACCTCATCACCCCCTCTGTCAGACCATGCAAGGTGAGATCCGTCGAAGGAGATGTCTCACCCCCTGCCCAGAAGTTGTGTCGTTCTAGCAACAAAACGCAGTAGATCACTCTCCCAATCCAAACCGAGAGGCATATGGAAGACCAGATGATATGTGCTAGTGCACCTATCTCTCTTTCGAGCCACCCACCTGACAGTGCATGCGAAAAAACAGAGCACTATCAACCTGATGCAAGACAAAACTAGAAAGAAACGCATAGCAGAAGATCCAACAAAGGGTCCATCCATCCAAGCATAAAAATGGTCGATGATGAGTGAAAACACACCCATACCTCTTTCTAGTTTTCCCAACTAACATCAAACTCCAAGATGCAGTAACGCCTGCCAAATGAAACGAGGAAGAATCCAATGCTCGCAAATCCACCAGCAACGAATTTGGAAAACACAAGAGGGCCACACACATAGCACAAAACAAAGAATCCATAAAATTCTTCAAGAATTTGCAATTGATGAGGCAGCAAGGCTTTCCAAACAAGAATAACACACATCAAAACCCGAGAAAGTAGCAACCAAAGCATGACGGAAGGCATGAAAGAGGCCAATCGGCAACCACACACCTCCCCAAACCAACAGGATCCACTACTCAAAGTGAGCATGAGCTCGCTTCACCTTCGCGCAGAGGAGTATCAAAGATGCTGCTCAAAGGAATATCCACCAACAAAGACCAATCATCATCGGTGATGTTCGGATCTGAAACCAGATCAGAAGGTATGGAAGAGATGAAAGTTTCACAGGAAGGAAGGCATCACCACTCACCGGAGCAGAATCCTTAGAATCATCAGGAGGCTAGGTACTTATTGAAGAAGATGAAGCTTACAAAGCACCGCCGATGGAGAAGCCAAGGCCCGAGGGAAGACAAGGCTTGGATGGATGAAAAATCCCCCCCCCCTCCGAACATCAAAGGTCTGATGTCGCACCCCCGAAAGTCGTCGGAAAAAACGCACTGAGTCTCATCGGTTCCGAGTCAGACGAGAACCTAGAAACCAAAATCCACCACTGTAGCAGCTGCAATTGAGGAAGGAGAACACACCTCATCTCCTTAGATCAGCCAAGCTCCGATCCCGAATCGTGAAATGCTTCCACCGTAGCGAGACGAAGCCACAACCGGAGACTTACGCCACACCAAAACTCTAGGGAGACGATGCCAAACACCTAGCACACCAGAGGAGGAGAAGAGCAGTCTTCATAGGGTGAAACCCTAGCCACCGCGCCCGAGAAGTCGAAGCTACTCAGAGGGGGGGGAGGTCCATGAGTGGGATATGTAAAGATGTCTTGTTATCATATCTCAAGCTCGGTCATAAATTCTTTCATCACCAACTCCTTGTTTTGGATCCCCTAATCCCACTTAATATATCGAATCTTTTATGCATATCAAGGTTCAGTGATGATCATATAGAGTAGTTCCAATAATTGTAGACTTAAAATATGTGAGAACTTGAGTGAAAATTGTCCTATTAGGTCCTCTAATCATGTTGGGTTTATAACACATCCCCTGCCAGAGATGATTTTCCAAAAGTTTTAATATCAATGAACTTAAACTATACCCTTGCTTCAAGACACAAAATTTTTTTCTCCTAATCCTCATTTAATTTCATAAAACTACAACATATTTTTCCCCTCACTTGAGAGGTACTTTTCTCCATTCTAGTTCTAGTCACTTTCTACATCACTTAATTTCAATTACCATCACTTGAAAACCTTGATAACGCCACCCTTTAGAGGTAGTTCATGATTTTGATAATACTAATATGACCATTCAATGTTATCACATTCACAGTGGCATAATTAACAAAGCACCTAACTCTATTTGAACATTTCCTTGGTTTACAACAAACTTTCTCTTCTTCCCTGAAATGAATACACACCATTTTTGAGGTCTAAATGGGATCCTATAATGTTTCTGGTGTCTGTAAAAACTTCCTCCCCCCCATCCTTGGAGAATTCCTTAGTGGTGTTATGATGAAAACCTGATGATACCCTTTTTTCAAACATATTCAACGGTTTACCATCATTTTTATATCCCTTCTCTTGGTAGCGCAATTGTGAGACCTATATTTAGACTATGGTAAACAGTCATCCTCATTCAGCCTGAAAATACTCCTTATAATATATGTCCTCGATATATCAATTCACATCATTTATCATACCCTATTTTAGGTAGAATCCAAATCCCTCAATGTTACCCATCATGTATCCCTGCTTGAATTGGGAAAGAAAATCGATTATACATTGTCCCAATATTCAACCAAACTTTTTCGAATCAAGATAATTCTAATCGTTAAGGGATCATCATGATCCCATTTTTTAATCCCTATCTATCACTCTATTGTAAGTGAGTGATCTTATATTTATCTCTCATTTCTCACCCCTAAAATGACTCATGTAGAATTATACGTTTAAGGATGGTTTCCCTGCTAATTTTATTGAGGTGAAATAAAAAATATCGCATTTGGTGTAAATAACATTTATTGTCTTTAGTGAGGAGGGTCATCCATGGGATAGATCCTTTTCTTTATTACAAAAAAAATTTGATACAAAGAAAGGCCCCATCTTTCCTAGCCTAACATAGGGTTTTCTTCAGCTCGGATAGCCTATACATGTTGTCCTTGAGATTTTTTTCCACATGGTCAACTCTATCTTCTCCTCCTTTTCTACATAGAAAACTATGTTGGCATGAATTTACACACAACTATGTTTCTCCCAGAATTTATATTCCAATGATAAAATTATCTCTTCCTCATCACTGACCCCCTTCAACTACTCTCCCATCTAGATGAAGACCTATCCATTGGAAGTGACTTATGGCTCATGTTCTTGAGCATGTTCCTCCAGTTGAGGTAGCTTCTATTCAGATGTTCAACGCTATTTTGCACTTATTGAAGAGTTATTATACCGGGAAACATTAAACTCTTTACATTTCACTCTCACCTTCTCAGTGACTAATCCTAGATCTATTGCCTGAGGGGAACTAGATTCCACCCCACTAATATCTAGGTTTATCATCCAGTGGTGGAGGAATCCCATTTTAACTACTAGGTCCACTAAAATTCTGTGAGTGATAAATTTTTGCACCCTCCACTTTGCCCTGTTCCAGTCATCCCTATTCTCCTCGATAATTTTAGGCCCAGAATATTCCATGTCCCCATGTTGTGTAGGATGATATTTAGTGAAGGAATTAAGAATATCAACAAAAATATAACCATTTTACAGATTTTTATATGGAATGGGATCTATGTTGAGAGGGATATCATATTTTCTTAACACTTTAACTATAGAAACCCTCTAACATGCCTTAGGCTCCACCAAATCCTTAGATATATCTGTAGATAGATTGGGTTACCCCTCCTAACCTTTTTATCCATGTATGGTTGAACCCTTCCGGATCATCTCATCCAATGGGATAAGAATCAGGGCCCTGTGCCCCTCAAGCATGTCGGGATCCTATGAGAACCCCTTGAGCACTATCAAAATTAGAGGGAAAGTATTTACTTTAATATAATATAGGAAAGATAAATTCATTCTCTGAGAGAGGAAAATTACATGACATCAGTTAAATGATGAAATATATATATCTATTATCCCCTTAGAAACCATGCCATGGGTGTTTAATGCCCCATTAAACATCTCCATGCCTGGGGTATCGAAGGGGAGGTCTACCAAAAAATACACCTTTCCACCATTAGGTAACCCACAACATCTATTGAGCCCTCAAGAGTCACATTCGAATGAGATATACCTCAAAAACAAATGTTTTGATGCATAATACTTAAGCAGTAAATAAGAAAATAACAGAAACTAGGGTAAGGGGAATCCATTTTTTACATAAGGGATTCATGAGGATATGGATGATAAACCATATACGGTGGCCCTCCCAATTTAAATAATTTTTAATCCTTGTAATTTCATCGAGGGTCCCCATAAAAGACTGGGACGGAAGGATATCCTATAGATTTCTTCTCAATCTCCACTACAGGCTACTCTTCCATTGAGGATACAGGAAAAGACTCCAATATAGGCTCCCAAGTTCATACAAAATCACTCTCACCATAATAAGAAAAGACTTATTGACCCACCCCTAAAAATAAATTCATGAATTAAAAAATAAAAGGTTATAATTGATAGAAACTACAATAATCCTTATTTCTGACATAAAATTTTTGACATGGAAACATACCTCATCAAAGATGAGCTTCATCAAATTATCATCCTTGGGGATCACCTCCCTACTCTCTTGAGGACTCAACTTCTATGTTTATGAGCCTTAGGAGTCCACATCACTGGATCCTTTAGAGATAACTTGATGATTTTATGTCTTCAAGATAAGTTCTTCAACAATAGATGCCTCCATGGGATCCTCCCTAAGCATCCCCCTTACCTGAGTGATGAGAGGCTCTCCATCCCCACACTAACATGATAGAGAATCCATATTAAACAAGTATGCATACCTTTCCTAGAAATTCATCCAAACAGTGATCTTGATGACCCAAAGATATGGAATCTTGATTCCTACCCTGGTGATCCTCTTCCATAGTTTCTTTAAAAATTGAGACCATCATATCATTATCCATTATTCTAAGAGATCATGATAGATAACATCATAATTTTCTTTCAAAGGGCAGTGTTGATTCTTCCCTGGGACCTCTTAGGACCTTCTTTCCCCTTTACTAGGGTTTTTATATTGTTCCTGTGGTCACTTATGAGGGAGCTTGTCACCTCCATATATGCCAACACTAGGTGACCCACATGAAGATGGTGGCACGAAAGCTCCCCTAATTCTTCTATTTATCTGTCCTAATAAATACTTGACACCAGGAGAGAACTCTATAGATCATCCAACCTTTCACCCTAATTCTCTTGGTGTCATCTAAGTTGGCCACCCACTCACTCATTTTCAAAACATGGCACCTGGGCATACATCAACACAATTGTCTTCATAGTTTTGGGTGAGGTTGGCATTGGGGTTGGTTGGTTATAGAATTATCACCTCCCTAGAGCCTTCAATGAAAACTATACACCTCTTTTTGTAGGGGATGTGGTGGTGTATTTAAAAATGAAACAAAGTGAAAACCTACCTCGCCAACTATTAGATTCACCTGAACTACTGGGCAATGTGATATGGGAAGTATGAATCACAATAGGTGTTTTGGTCAACTTGTGCAACCAATACGCCCCTTACAAGTCCTAGAGACAATCTCTCCATTTTGGAACCCACTCCAGGGTTTCAATAAATTTTCCAAATTTCTTCTTGAAGGGGTGTAAGTTGATGTTTCTCACATTGGTGATACAATATATTAAACCGGATTTGTTGAGCATCACCGGTCGAACCACGATGGATTTGAGGAGGGAAGGACACATTGAAACATTTAGGGGATCATGGAAATCCTATGTTAAAACTATATAAAGTGTTCTGAAGTCCATTCAAGAATGAATTGGAATGGGCCATATATAAACTTGGTCATGTCCCCACATATGACATGTCCCATATGGTTGTATAGGTGGGTTATCACTCGGACACATAAGTTCACATGATTTAAAAATTCCATGATTGTGGAAATCACTAGGATCCCTTTCCATAAACCCATGTCACTTTCATTAACCAACAATAGCCACCCACTCAGAATGTTGCCTAGTAACATTGCATATTGTATCTATGGAATCCACTTCACCATGTTGTTTCAACAGTCTCAATACTAGACCTCTTATGATTTCAGTTAATATGAACATAGCCTCCCCCGATGTCAACATCCAAGGAACAACTTTGGACATCATGTTACCTTGAATATTGGATCCATTGGGAAAAATCAAATCCATGTATTGAACATGATGCCTTAGTGGAATGGTAGGTGATTCCTTATAATCAGTGTTACCTAATCTAATAAAATATTTTCACTAGAGAAATCTGGTTCGCAACCCCAAAATCAATGGGTTCTATAAGGAACATAGCATATTAGAAGCCCATTATGGAATCCCACTTATAAGTGGAATGTCATACAGAATAACACCCACTTCCCAAGATGAAGGTGGAAAATATTTTTTTCTAGGGACAACTGGCTGAGGAGATCTGGTAGTACTTCCAACCAATGATAAATGTGATATAGGGATATCCAAAATTCCCTATATATCTTAATATAATGTATCTTGGGCCCATAATATTCGCATGTGTATCATTCCCAACACAACCATGCCAATCCATCCATGAAGTTCCCCCCAACCTGAAGGTCCCATTCCTCATTCTAGATGATCTGGTTATTCAGGATGTTGGCTCGTACAATGCTTTCATAAAGGGAATGGAACACCTCATCCACCTTTTTTTCTCTAGTTACTAGCATCATCCTATCATTTATAGTTTAGAAAACACCAATCTCAATCTCCTTGAGTAAAAATCCTACAACGATGACATTATAGAGATGTAGTTCATCATGTATGGAGAAAAAAAACCTCATTATATTGGTCTATGTCTATGATATTGACATCATCTTACAATATAAAATTAAATCATGGAAACATGTTTATCATTACATATCCTCTATATGACTCCATCATTAGATATATTAATTTAATATTCTTATAAATCACCCTCATAACCTAATGTAATTCTGGATTCTTGACCATATCAACCCCTATAGCTATAGAAGCAGTGGTGATTGAAATTTGATAAGATTATTGAGCCTTCTCTAATTGGTTCTATGATTTATAGAAGTATAGATTGTAAAATTGAAGAAAAATTATGCAAGTAATATTTTGTTGTGTAACATAAAACCAGTTCACAGAAATTCACAGTCAAGAACTATCTTTTTCAAAAAGTAGACTATCTGAGAGTAGTTAGAAAAACATCACAGATTGAGATAACTAGAGTTCTCTCATGTGGTTTTTGATTTTCACATGAGATAAGTATTATCATCTGTGAAATTTAGATGTTTTTACAAGGCCCCCCTCACATTATTTATTATCATAGAATCCCCAGGGTTTTTTACACATGCAATTCGGTGGCACGGTCTAACATCAGGGTTGCATGAAATGGTGAAAAAGTTCCCAAATTTTGATTTTTTCCTAAGAATTATCACCTCCACTTCCTTATCTTCTCCAATTACAAAGGTTTCATTTATTGGAAAAAATCTTCATCTCGACAAATTGAAACCATAGTTTCCCCAAAATAGGGATGAATATCTACTCAGGGGTGGGGTCTATTCCAGAGCCAAGGGATAGAGTACACAAAAACTTGATCTCTTGCACAAAACTCCACAGTTTGGCATGAAAATAAATTTATTGAGAAAGGATATGTAAAATTTCTACCTTACCCAACAAAATCCATTCATTAGAGTCATGATACGAGAACAATTTATATTATCATGAACCACTAGTAAGTAGCACGACATGGATACTATTATGGAACCTATCACCTAGAGGATCAATTTTTCTATAAATAAAGAATCCCCCCCTCCCCATTTTCTTGGATGGAACTCTAAAAGATGAAGCATTGAGGTATAATTCATGAAACACAATTTTCAAGAAATCACATAACTCTAACCTTCCCATGTATTTTTATTATCATGAACTACTAGTAAGTAGCATGTCGTGGTTTCTGTTATGGAACCTATCACCTAGTGTCCATTCTCTTTTCTTTAAGCATAGCCTAGAAAACCTCGTTGCCTCTTGATCTTAAACATAAGCAACCTAACAACATGGGTCCCTCAAGTTTCCCCATTGGTGGAATCATTATGGGAACCATCATTATATTTCCTTTAATTAGAGCTAGTTTCAAATCTTCCTCTCCTGATTACTTAACCTAGAATGGTATACACCACGTTTAATTCCCAACAACATCCTATATATATGAATTTAAACTACATAGCATAATATTTTACTTACATTACATTAAAAACATGGAAATTTCCTCATAACATGACATTAAACTATATCCCTACCCTATTTGATATACATATAATTCCTCATGTGATAAGATTGAGTTGATAACCTTATATTTTGGGAAGCTTCCTGGCGTAATTCCCACACCATCCCATGGTGTCGCTCCTTTCACTACACAAGATTAATTACTACATGAAATTAAACTACATGGACTAATCATGTCATGTGAAATTAAACAATCCACACAAACTATGTGGTCTTTTATCCCTATATCCTAATAAGGTATGATGTATTCCTCCCTTAGGTTAAATCTTGTTATCCCAACACTACCATTAAATATGATTATCTTCCCCTATGGGGTGAAAACTCTAACCTGTGATTATCTCCCCAAGGAGCATACCAAAACCCACCACTCGAACATAATTTCCCCACCAGAACTTTGTATCACCGTAGGATGTTAACCCATATATATCCCAGTACATGAAAAGTGTACATGGGAAACATTCCCACAATACTTTAAACGTTTGACTACATGCCAACTGAATTTTAAATCTATGATTTTTTCCCCATATGACTTTAACCATAGGACTAGGTCCTCACAACTCCTTAAAACAATAAACATGTCCCCACAAGACATTAAACCTATGACCCCAATTGATGTATCACAAGTGATACCTCATGTGAAAAAAATGAGATTCACTAGGAAATTATCCTTTGATACATTACACCACCTATGTGAATTGCCTCATGATGAGCATGGGATGCCTCTGGTTCCTCACCTAAGACTCATTACATAAGAGATTCCCTTGACCTTAAAAGATTTATACTTTAAAAACACCCAACACATTTATGTCAATAGATTTCCATACATTTATTTGGCCACTATTAGTTTCCATATGGTGACAAAATCATTGTAATTAACCTATATACACTTCTAGATGGAGTCAGGAATGAGTTTCACAAACCTGAATCAACTCTAGGAGGGAGACATGAACAGTGAAACGAACTCCAAGTAGAAATCCATGGAAGGAGGAACTGGAATCCCATCATCCTATTTAAAAAAGGTCTATTATCAACCATAATAGTAGTAGTTCATTCCAACCTTTTGAATGTGGGAATGTGGGGAAACCACACTGGAGTAGGTGAATCCATTCCAAGGATGTGTGCCACTCTAGGAGAGGCATAAAAATCATGTTGTTAAACCCGATGAGCACCCTGATGGAATGTGTAAGAAAAAAATGACCTCATGTAGTATTTTAATGAACAATGTCAAATTAGACTATCCCTCATGTGACTCTCATAATTGAATCACATAGAAACCATTAACTAGAACATCTCTCGTTCCATTTTCCTTGAACCCATAAAATTTAAAATTTACTTGTGTCCTTTGAAATATACGCATTCCAAAATTTATAAGTAACCCAAAAAATCATTTTAAGTGAGAAATATAAAAAATATGAGTTTTTGCGAAAAATGATATGCTATCTTACAAATTTATCATTTCCATATAATTCTATAATAGTCTTATAACATACCTTGGCAATTCATCTACAATCTATCCAACCCATAACCCTTTGATTGCCTTGTACTAAGACATACACCACCACCTATGTATAACGTATAGGAAGATCACATAATAAATTATGATAAGGCTCATTTATACTTATAAATAAAATTATTATATTTTCCTCCATGTTTCTATGATGCATAACCCCCATAAAAATTAATTCAAATATATTTATTTATCTTGCATCATAATTTCCCCCACTTTCCTTATAATAATTAATTTTCATTATTTATTCACAATTCTATGGTGTAAAATTAAATTATTATGAACAAATATCTCTCTATAATCCAATTATTTTTAAATAATATCCATTGATTCAACATAACCATAAATATTTAGATAAAATATAGTAAATCTTTATAAATTACAGGTTAACCATTCCAGAAATTATCACTTCTCTAGTACTCATATTTTAAATCCTCTAATTGTTTAAAATTAATTCTCTAATCATCATGTCAAATTAAAATATATCAACTAATTTTATGATCCTCATGATTATTGAAATTTAAATTAATCTCATTTCATAACAAAATACCAATAATATCTCTAATGTAAAGAGGACATTCCACTACTAATCATATGGTAACAATATTGCATAATAAAATAATAAAATAATTATTATGATAAATTCCATTTTCCCATAACATGTTTACATTGATAAAGGATCTCAATAATATTTGAACATATATTAATTTAACACCAAAACCATTATTTTATATCCTTGGTTTCCTGATATACTTCTATAAATAGGTTGATAAATTCTATTTATAGGTTACATTACATGTTTTGGAAATCCTTCCTCCACCTACAACTGATTTTACTACTCGGTCACAATTTCATAATATTTTGTAACATACTAACCTGAATACTCATACAAAATACCCATTTAGGTATACCATAGACATAACCTATAACAACCCTTCTCTTTATTAAACATTAATATATGATTTATTACCTAATATTACACTTAATACAACATAAAAGATCCACAAGCCTAGTGTATTTTGGAATTAGGTATAATACATAACAACATAAAACATTAAATACATCATCATTATTGAAAACCTCCTTAACATGTTCATAATATTCCTTCATACTATTTGCTATATGGGATATCCTAGAGAAAAACATTATAAAAGAGGTGAGCTATAAAGCCTAGTAAGGGAATAAACTAGTAATAACATCAAGAAGATAATACATGTTAGAAAATAGGAAAATTTATGGAGAATTAAAGGAATATGAATAATAAGGAATGATATATCATGACAATCATAACAAGGGAAATGTGGAAACAACATAAAACATGGTATTATAAAGAAAAGTCAAGGATAAGTCCACCAATAATTCATGGTGGACAAGGACCCATAATGGAATTAGGTGCACCGTTATCCTATCATGACATATCATGATACTAAACATCACTCAATGAATTGGAGCACTATCTGGACCCACCCAACATAATCATTCCAGTCTCACGCTTAACTATGACACATAGTTCATACAATGTGGATTCATTAATCATAATAATTTATCCCACTATCAAGGAGTGTGGAATAAATATATTTATGTCCCTAATGAATAATTATGTGAGCATAAAGTTGAATACCCAATATGGAAAAATTGGTATGGTATTCACTACATAATTTCTTTGGCATGGAAATTTGCAACGAAATTTTGGAAGCATAACGGTTTTACATAAAAATTAATAAAAATTGTTAATGAGAGGGAAATGGGTCTCTAATAATTTAAAAATAAAATGGGAATTAATAGGTACATGGAAATATATGTCCCAAAAATAGGAAATGGTAATACAATTCATAAATTCATAAAGAAATTTCAATGAAATCGAGAAGGGTGAGGATCCCCCATAGAATTTAGGCAGTATAACGGCTAAGGTAAATTTACAAATGGGGTAGGATAAATGATCCCTCATTAAAAAAACATAAAATTAAAATTAATGGAATTATTATAAATTAATTACGTTATAACCATTTGAAATTATAAGAACAAATTTAAAATAATAAGATATCCAAAACCACAAACCATCCCATGTCTTTTCCCATGGTTTCCCCCAAATGGGAGTGGTTTTCATTATTTTATAATGAAAAGGGAATAAATTATTAAAATATTACAATTGGTGCTATGGAGGTGAGTCACACTCTTAAAGAAAAGATTTTAAAATCTTAAAATATATTATACGTCTTAGAGGATTTATACTGGCTTTAAAATATAAATTAAATGTAATTAGAATCACATTAAGTTAAATTTAAATCATATATTTGGTCAGGGATCCCATTTATATTACTTATTACATCACTTTCCAGTCATTTTTATAAATAAAACCCAAAGTTTATTTATACGGTATTTGGTTTTTACATGAAAATTTGACTATCTCAGAAAATTAGGAATAATTCACCCTTGGATAATTTTGAAAAATTCATTCAAAAAATAATATTCATTTTTTCTCAATAATTTTCAAAATATTTTAATTTCCACTTTTAAAATAAAAACCAACATCCATTGAAAATTATTGGTTTTTGACAATAAAATGTTTTTTTAACCCTTATAAAAATTACATTTGACTTCATAAAAATTATATGATCAATTATATTTGATAAAAATATTTAATAAAAATATTTTATTAAAATATTATTTATTTCAAAAATCCATTAATTCATCAAAATAGATATCTTAATTAACCAAAAATACTATTTATGTTTTACTGAATCAAAATAAAAATCATTTATAAAGTAAAAATAAAAGGATGAAAATATATTCATTATTCTATAAACAATAATATAAATATTCTTATCTCTAAGGTATTAATACATATCCCTTTAATACACCATCATACACACTAATATTAAGGTGTGTGATGGTAAGGATTTCATGGGGCCATTCAGTGAACATGGTTTCTTTCATGATCTGGATGATCTTAAACTTCTCCCATAAATGGTGTCACTCAGGATTATGTTTTTGGATATCATATTTGGATTGGTCTAGGGAAATCGCATAAATAATATCTCCTTTCAAAGCTCCATTAAATAGTATTTATAGGGTATGATCCTGCTATTTGAGGTCATCACCTCGTTTGTCTGTAACAATTGGATTTTTTAAAACTCTATATTTATACTAATCATGTCATCACTATTCAAAATATATGTTATCAAGGGTAATGATTATTAATGGTCAATTAAATCTAATTAGATATAATGAAACAAAATAAGTTCATGTGTTTTCTATAACTATATTACTTAATAAGATAATTAATTAAAACGAGAAGGGGGATTTTATATATAATAGTTCAGGTCATTACAATCTTCCCTCCTTTTAAAAATTTCAACCTAAACAATTTATTATCCCACACTAAAATAGATGAGGGTATGTCTACTTCATCACTTCCTCTGATTCCCACATTACTTCTTCAAATTTATTGTTTCTCCACAACACATTGAATAGGGGAATTTTCTTTTTTTGTATGACCTTTTCTCTATGATCTAAAATCTTCATTGACTGATCATCATAGTAAAGGTCATTATCCAATGGTACGACATCTAGATTGAATATATGTTATGTTCTTGTATTTACTTTCTCAATATTCATACATGGAATACATCATGTACTTGAGAGAGGTTTGGTGGGAGTTCTAGTTGATAGGTCACTATTATGATGTGATCAATGATCTCATAAGGGTTGATGTACATTGGACTAAGATTTCCCTAATTCTAAAATCTCATCACTTTATTCCATGTTGATATAAAGAGTAATATCGTGTCTCCAACATCAAACTCTTGGTCTCATCGAGAACTGTTATCATAGTTCTTATTTCGACTCTAAGCAGCCTTGTTGTGCTACATAATGGTATTAACCTTATCGACCATTTCCTCAACCATTTTAGGGAATATAAGTTTTCATTCCCCAAATTCATTCCAACATGTCGGGGTTATACACCTCTTCTCATATAGGGATTCGTAGGGAGTTTTTTTTTTTGCTCGAGTAGGAATAGTTGTTCTAAGAGAACTCGACCAGAGGTAGATGTTAGTTATATACTCCTTTGAATAAAATTGAGCATGCTCTCAACATGCCCTTGAGTATTTGGATTGTCTGCTCATATTAGAAATTTGTTTGAGGGTGATAAGATGTACTGATGTTGACTTCAGTGTTTAGAGAATGCTCACTACTGGAAATTCCTCCTATACCAACGCCTCTATCCAAACAGTTTAGAAAGTTTTCTATACCAATGGTTTGTTGAAAAACATTGGTATTGAAATTTTTAGATTATATTTTCCCAATGGCTTGTAAACATGTTGGTATAGGTCCTAGTTTTCCTAATAGTTTCAAAATACCATTAGGATAGTTGAATGTGTAACCCCATATTCCAATGGTTCATTGAAACCATTGGGATAGGTTTTATAATATGTCCCAACTGTTTAAAAAACGTTGGGATAAAATGCCACAAAAGCAGCACAAAATTATGATCCAGATCCTCCCACATTGCGCCCTAAATGAGAGCTCCGTTTTTTCCAGTGTGAAAACCCTTCTTCCAGGAAAATGATTGTTCTTCCACATAAAATCGGTATGTTATATCTGAGTTTTATGTTATACCACCATTTATTCCATTTTTCATTCATATTTCATTGAATACAAGGTTGTTTTTTGTTTTTTGTTTTGATTATCCCAAAAAAACGGTTCCCCTATTCTTTATGAACCCTTCTTCCCAACCTACGATCTATCCTTGATTAGAGTATGTTTTTTCTTCAACCTGAAATAGATGATAACACGGTGTATTGTATTTCCCATAAAATAACACATGATTCCTCTAGTAGAATATCTATTCAAATGAGGATTCCTCCAGTTCATAAATTTATATCTATGGAATGTTATGCCCTTCAATAGAGTTCCTTTGAGAATCATTCCACTGCATAGAGTTCCTTTTAGGTGTTCTATTGAGACCATTTTGATCAGAAGAATGGTTCATGTCTTATAGTGATATTTTAGTGAAGTCTTGTTATATTTATCCAACATGGTAGTGAGTTCTTAAATGGTAGGGATTCCTACTATGGGTATCCCTTTAATAATATATTTTTTGATTCAATGGGAGGGGGATTTATAGTGGGAGGGTGGGGGACGTGCAGTGGGAGGGGGTTGGCTATGGGGGGTGTAGTGGGAGGGGTATTGGCAGTAGGGGGGTTGTGTAGTGGGAGGGGGATTTGGGGGGGTGCAGTGGGAATGGGGTTGTGTGCAATGGGAGGGGTGTCTATAGGGGGATGTGAAGTGGGGGTGTAGGGGGGTTGTAGGGGGTGGTTGTTTTGGGAGGGGGATGCAAGGGGTGAGTAAGGTTTTTCAGTTTGGGGGTGGGGTGGAAGGGGGTGGGGGAGGGTGTTGTAGGGTGGAAGGGGGATGTAAGTGGTTGTAGGGTGGGAGGGGGGTTGGCAGGGCGATAGGGGGTGTGCACTGGGAGGGTGGGTGTTGTTCAGTGGGAGGGGGATGCAGGGGGGTGTGCAATGGGAGTGGGTTAGGGGGATGTGCTATCGGAGGGTGTTGGTTGTAGATGGGTTATACAGTGGGGGGGGGGGTAGGGGGTGGTTGTGCATGGTGGGGGTGAAAGGGTTGAGGAGGGATGTGCAAGGTGGGGGTGGGGTTGTAGGGGGCTGTGGGGGGGCTGTAGGGGGTTGTAGGGGAGTGTAGCATGAGGGGGTTGGCTATTGGGGGATGTAGGGGGTGTGCAGTGGGAGTGGGGGGGGGCTATGTAATGGGAGGGGGTTAGATGTGGGACGGGGGTGTGTAGTGGGGGTAGTGGGATTGGGGGGTTGTACGGTGGGAGGGGTGTTGGCTTTGGGGGGTTGTAGGGGGTGGATGTGTGGGTGGGGGTGTTGGGGGTGTGGGGGTTGTGTAGTGTGTGGTGTGCGGGATGTATGTAGGAGGTGGGGGAGGGGGCTCGGGGGGGGGGGGGGGGGGTTGTGTAGTGGGAGTGGGGCTCACAAACCAGTAGTTATGGCCTTCTATGTGAAACACCTTCTATGTACCCATCACAAACCCCATTACCTATGTCGCATAATCTTTGGTGTTCTCCACCCACAAAGAGTGGCCAACACCTCCTCAATGGGTTGTATCATATTTTCACATGAATGGGATGACTATATTGGCTAACCACAGTTAGAGGCATCAAAAAATACTAGGCTACACCTTTGGAAAGCCTCTGTCACCACCTGTGATCCATTTTTTTCAACAAAAAAAAGGTTCAAAACTATCTACCTTATCCTAAAAAAACACATCACCTAACTTATAGTGATTAACATCACCCATTATCACATGGGCCTCTCCTAACACATACCCATGGAAAGAGGAGTACACTGCTAGCTCAGCTGAATGGGAAACCAAAAAACCCATGTTAATATCAAAATAATCTACCATTTTCCTTCTTATAGAACTATTCATAGTGTGAGCTGTATATTCATTCCATGGGTCATCCGGACCCCCCCCCCCCACAACTCTTTATAACTATTTCATTCCATGGAACATAGTGTCACGCTGTGAATGGATATAGACCAACATGAATCTCCCAAACCTCTTCCTTGTACACTCTCAACCCTCAAATATTTTAAATCCATGAAAAATACATGTGCATTGCCGTATCCCAAACATATAATAGCTCATCCTTATGATATTTTGGAAATACACAGAACAAAACTCTCCTCCATATTAAGTGCCTAATTTTCATTATCCCAAAATTTGATATGGCATTTAATGTAGATGTATCAGTCTCACATGCTTAGAATACCCTAACTACTCAATATAATTAATCGATCCCTTCTGTGGGAACTCCCCCCATATGAATTAACTATGTCATCACTTCCCAACCCAAGGTATCAACATCCTGGTTCTTCCATAAAAACCATCATCCTATAACACCCATATTAGAAGGATCATACACTATCATTTCCCACATCCCATCATATTCTCATTTCATAATCACACCATACAAGATGCCCATAAAATACCACATCAAACTCATTTCTCATACAAGTCATGTATTACTCTTGATGCCCATATATTCACCACACTTTGTTAATACACTTATCACACATACACCTCATGCACCAATTTCCATAATAAAAAAATCTAAAAACCATATTCACATGCTAAAAATGTAGCTCTAACTATCATGGCCTCTCTGAAATGTGAGTCGCCTATCACTCTTGATACCCATCCCCCCGGACACCCCCACCCCCTAGACACCCCCCGACCCCTATGGATAGCCCCCCAAACCCCTGGACACCCCCCCATAGACCCCCCACCCCACCCCACCCCCATGGACACCCCAAAAACCTATTGACAGCTCGCCCACCCACTGGACAACCACCCCCCCCCCCCCCCCCCCGTAGACAGCTTGACCACCCCCTAGACACCCCCAACCCCACTGGACATCCCAACAGCCTCGGTGGATAGCTCGCACACCCATTGGACACCCACTACCCCTAGACAGCCATGTCACCCACATGGACAGCTCACCCCCCCTGGACACCATGCACCCCCTTGGATAGCCCTTCCACCCTCGGGGATAGCCCTCCCACCCCTTGGACACTATGTACCCACCTGGAAAACCCTGCCACCCATATGAACAGCCCTCCCACCCACATCGACACACCATATCCCCTGGAAAGCCCCCCCCCCACCCCTATGGACAGCCCGCCAACCCCTTGGACACTCTGTACCCGCTTGGACAGCCCCGCCACCACCATGGACAGCCTTCCCACCCACCTGGACTCCCCCTATGGACACCATGTACCCCCTAGGATAGCCCCTCCCACCTCTTAGATAATCCGCCCGCCCCCTGGAAAACCCTAACCCCCTAGGAAAGCCTCCCACCCCCATGGAGAGCCCGTCCACCCCCTGGATAGCCTCGTCACCTCGGTGGACAGCCCGCCCACCCCCTGGACACCTCGTACCCCCTTTATAGCCCTGCTACCCCCGTGGACAGCCCTCCCACCACCCCTGGACACCCCTACCCCCGTGTATAGCCCGATCACCCCCGTAGACAGCCCGCCTGCCCCTGGACACCTCGTACCCCCTAGAGAGCCCTCCACCCCGGTGGACAACCCGCCCACCCCTTGGCCACCACATACCCCCTAGATAGCCCCCCCTGTGGAAGCCATGCCCACCCCCCTGGACACCTCGTACCCCCTAGACACCCACCCCCCCCCCCCCCGCCCACCAATATGGAGAGCCCGACCACCCCATTGAACACCCTGTACCCCCTTCACATCCATGCCACCCCCGTGAATAGCCCCCACCCCCATGGACACCCCCTACCTCCTGGACATCCCCCCACCCCCACCCCCACCCCCATGGACAGCCCGTCCACCCCCCTGGACACCCCCTACACCCTAGACAACTCAGTCACACCTGTGGATAGCCCAGTCACCCCACTGTACACCCCCTACCCCCTGGACAGTCTGGCCACCACAGTGGATTGCCCGCTTGCCCCCTGAACACCTCATACCCCCCCTGGACAGCCCCGCCACCCCCGTGGATAGCCCCCCTAGAAACCCCATACCCCACAAGATACCCCCCCCGAACACCCTGTACCCCTTGGAAATCCCATCCACACCTATGGACAACCCCCTCACCCCCCTAGACACCTCCTACCCCATGGATAGGCCCCTCCCCCGTGGACAACCCTCCCACCCCCTGGACACCCCTTACCCCCTGGACAGCCCTGCCACCCCTGTGGACAGCCCCCCACCCCCGTTGACAACCCCCACCCCCACCCCCATGGACATCCCACCCACCCCCGGGACATCACGTACCACCCCTTGACAGCCCCCCCCCCTCATGGATAGCTCGCCCACCCCCTAGATAACCCTACCCCTTGGACTGCCCCTCCACCCCTATGAATAGCCCGCCCACCCCCAGGACATCTTCTACCCCCTAGACAGCCTCCCGACCCCCGTGGATAGCTCGCCCACCCCGCAGACACCCTGTACACCTAGACAGCCCCACCACCCCTGTGGACCCACCACCCACCCCCTGGACACCCCATAACCCCCTAGACAGCCCCTCTACCCCCGTGGATAGCCCACCCACCCCATGGACATTTCGTACCCCCTGGATAGCCCCACCACCCCCGTGGATAGTCCTCCCACACAATTGGACACCACGTACCCCCCCTGGAAAGACCCCCACCCCCATGGAGAGCCCTCCCACCCCCTGGACACCACCTAGAGACCACCACCCCCCCCCCTCCCCCCATCCCCCTGGACACCCCCACCCCCCTAGACACCCTTGACCCCCTTGTATATCCCACCAACCCCCTGGACAACACCCCCACCCCACCCCTATAGACCCCCCCCCCCACCCCAATGTGGACACCCCCAACCCTCGTGGATGGGCCCACCCCCCTGGACACCTCGTACCCCCATGGATAGCCATGCCACCCCCGTGGACAGCCCTCCCACCCCCTGGAGACCCCCTACCCCCGGGACAACCCCCCCCCCCCCCCTCCCCCCACCCATTCATCCCCCCCCCACACACCCCCTTGCGGCCAGCCAGCCCACACCCCTGGAAACCTCGTACCCCATGGATAGACCTTCCACCCCTCTGGATAGCCCATCCACCCCACTGAACACACCCTACCCCTTAGACAGCTCCCCCCCCCACTCCATCCCCATGGACAGCTCACCCACCCCCTGGACAGCTCGTCCACCCCCATGGAGAGCTCACCCACCCCCCTAAACACCTCATACGCCCTGGACAACCCTACCACCCCTATGTACAGCCTTCCCATCCCCCTAGACACCCCTTAACCCCCAATAAATCCTCATCACCCTTGTGGATAGAACGCCAACCCCATGGACACCTCGTACCCCCCTAGACCCCCCCCCCCCCTCCGGACACCTCTACCTCACTGGACACCTCCGCCACCCCTATGGATAGCACTCCTACCTCATGGACACCCTGTACCCCCTAGAAAGCCCTGTCACCCCTAGGGACAGCCCGTCCACCCCCCTGGACACCCCCTACACCCTGGAAAGCCCCAACCCTCGTGGACAGCCCACCCACCCCCCTGGACACTCCGTACCCACCTGGACAGCCACCCCACCCCCAAGGATAGCCCGCCCACCCCCCTAGACACCATGTACCCCCTGGATAGACCCCCCACATCCATTGACATCCCACCCACCCCCTCGGACACCCCCTAACCCCCTGGACAGCCCCCGCCCCAACCCCTGTTGACTTCCCGCTAACCCCCTGGACACGCCCTACCCCCATGGATAGCCACACCACCCCCGTGGACAGCCCTCCCACCCCATTGGACACCCCTACCCCCTGAACAACCCTTCCACCCCCATGGATAGTCCACCCACCCCCCCCCCCTAGACACCCCGTACAACCCCTGGACAGCCCCACCACCCCTGTGCACAACCCGCCCACCCCCCAAGACACCTCATACCCACTGGATACCCCCCCCCCCCTCCAGGATAGTCCACCCCCTGGACAGCCACGCCACCCCTGTGGATAGCCCTCCCACCCCCTGGACACCCCTACCCCTGGAGATACTTCAACCCCTATAGACACCCACCCACCCCCTAGAAAACCCTTACCCCCTGGATAGCCCTTCCACCCCTGTGGACCACCTCCACACCCCCTAGACACCCACCCCCACCCATGTAGACACCCCCTCCCCCCACCCAACCCCATTAGACACCCACCCCACCCCTGTGGACATCCCCCAACCCTCATGGAAAGCCCTCCCACCCTCCCTGGACACCCCATACCCCCCTGGGCAGCACCCCCCCCCCCCCACCCCCGTGGAAAATCCACCCACCCACCTAGACAACCCTACCCCCTAGGAATCCCCACCACTCTCGTGGATAGACCGCCCACCCCCTTGGACACCCCCTACCCCCTGGATAGCCTCTCCACCCCTGTGGACAGCTTACCCATCCCCTGGACACGCCAACCCCCCCCCCCGGATAGCCTCGCCACCCTCGTAGACAGTCTTCCCACCCCCTTGGACACCTAATATAACCCTGGACAACCCTTCCACCACTATTGAAATCCCCCCATGGACACCTCGTACCCCCCCCCCCCCGACAGCCCTATCACCCCTGTGGACAGTCCACCCACCCCCTTGGACACCCCATACCCCCTGGATAGCCCCCCACCCCCGTGGACAGACCCCCCCCCCCCCTAGAGCCCCCCCATCCCCCCGGACACCCCCACCCCCTGGACACCCCCAACCCCCTTGGACAGCCCCCCAACCCCCTAAAGAGCCCCCCCACACCCCTGAATACCCCCCCCCCCACCCTCATGGACACCCCCAAACCCCATGGACATCCTGCCCACCCCCTGGACACCCCTACCCCCTTGACAACCCCACCACTCATGTGGACTTCCCACCCGCCCCCTATACATCCCCCCCCACCCCATACACCCCCTACTCACCCGGGACAGCCCCGCCACCCCCATGGATAGCCCGCCCAGCCCCCCCCCCCCCCCCCTGGACACCCCGTACCCCCCGGGATAGCCACACAACCCCGTGGAGAGCCCGCCCAACCCCCTGGACATCCCCTAAGAGACATTGGCTAATATAATTTATTTCTATATGTTATAACAATGAAAAAAAGATATAATTAACCAATACATAAAGGATGAACATTAATAAACTCAACATGTGATACCATTTTGAAATAACTCAAATTAGGGGTTGTATAACAGTTCCCTCATAAGGATGTATTTTGTTTTTTTGAGTTACACATTAGTTATAATTTTCTAATTAATTCCATATTTTTTGTCAAATTAAGGAAATGCAACCAATTGAAGAGAGGCGACGGGAAAAGATGATGGACAACAATCGTCGCATGGATGAGATTGTAATTCCACCACTAGTGCCGGTTGTGAGTATTTTATTTCAAATATATATGTTTAAATAATATATAATGTCATGTGATTAATATTGTTTTAAACATTTCTGCAGGATCCACCTCTTAGGAAACAATTATTTGATGACCATCTTAGTAGTGGTCTAAGTACTCAGGGTGTTCGTATGAGGGGGGGAGGTATGAGAGCTAGTTGATCTGTTTGGAGTACCCGATTAAACCCCGCCCATCCAACTGACATACCATCTATCCCACATTCTGATCACGGTGTGTCGTTAGTGAAACACATAATTTTTAGACCTCCCATTTTTTCACCACCCTTTACATCTAAGTCTCCTCACCCGTCTATACAATATCCGATGATGATTCCAACTTCCCATCCAGCATTTGACCGGTCATCCATGCCATCTTCTTTTACTTCTACTTCCTTCTCTCTGATCTTTTTTTATTCCATATTCTTAGACTCCTGATCCTCCAGAGTCTATCCCAATAGAGAATACATTAGGACCCACTCCACCTACATAGGGTGTCCCTTCAGTTTCTGTTGATCTAGTTGTGCCCATTTATATGACTACTGCAGGTGTATTTATATAACCCTAACAAATTTTTATACCATTATTTATTTTATTTATAACATGTATTGACAAAATATTTGTTTTTCTTTCATAAAAGATTAATCTACTGATAGAAGGTTGGGGGCGGGGGTATACACACATGTGTGTGGTGTGGAACCACCACACGCAGTTGACGGTGGACTACAATGAAGACAGTCAGATAGAAAAAACCAAAAAACAATATCGGAGTTTTTTGGTGACGCTTGCCAAATACTCCGACATCATTCTTGTCAGCCTAATTTCATGGAGACAGTTTCAAAATGAATTTAAGGATAATTATAAGGCGGATTTATGGGGAAAGAATTCTATTTTATTTAATGCAATATATTATTTTTTGTAACTATATAAATTAATATTTTTATTTCATCTTCGCATTAATTTCCCTGATGGTGAGGGTGCACGACTAGCACGTCTAAAGGATTTATGTGAGTATTGAACATCCTATACGCATGAGTTGTATATTGGTTGGAATGCTAGAGTTGGCACATATTTGGAGGCAGTCCCAGTATTTGATGAAATTCCGATAGAATAGTATCGGAAGATGATTACTTATTGGACGTCTACTTAGTTTAAGGTATTAATCACATTTGAGGTATTTAAATGAAACAATTCTGGTTTTGGGTTAATAATATCTTTGGTATTATTTAATTTTATTTAGGAATCATCTAGAAGAAATACAAAACATTGATGCTAAAAAATAAATCCACACATTGGGATGTACTACGATGCTAGATCATGAGAGAAAGTAGGTATGACAGTTGTTTATAATTTTTCTTTAAGACTTTCACTTTCTATTATTTCCTCCATAATTTATTTAATTGATAAAGTTGTAATATAAATTTAGTAAGTAAATTAATTATTGGTAACCAATTTTTAATTATGGTTTCCTACATTCAATGTCATTGTAGAGGGAAAAATTAAATATTGAGGGACGGGTGCCTCAATCAAATTTTTTTTCTTGAGTCGAAGGAATAAAGATGGAAGTGTTGTTAATGAACCAAATCCCCAGAAGATTGTAAGTTATTATATGATGAATTAAAATTTCAATATTTATTTTGTAAATTAATAATCTACTTATATTTTAATAGGTTTCTTTAGAGGCACTTGACTCCCAAGAACCTGATAATTTTGGTTCAAATGATCACTTACATCAGGTGTTGTGAGATGAGCACCCTGGAAGAGTACGTTGTTGACTTGGGAAGAGTATAGTTCTGACAAGATATTTTCCCTCCTTAGGTATGGGTTTCAGTGACACCAATTTCTAGAAGGTTAATTCATAGGCTTAAAAACATACTACAGAGACGGTAGAACAGTTTACTCGGGAAAACACTGAATTTATGAAACTGATGGAAGTTTGGCATCCAACACTTCCACCAGAGTCCATCACAGCTTATAATAAATATATTTCATTGATGTGTTCTATATATGTTTCACTAGGAGTGAGTTCTAGTGGTGGTTGATACGATGGAGAGGAGGATGTTGAAGAGGAGGAGGAGGGTGAGGAGGAGGCCAAGGAGGAGTACGAGGGCACGGAGGAGGCCTAGGATGAGTACGAGGATGAAAAGGAGGGAATTGAGGAGGGAGATGATGATGACAAGGATGATGATGAGGACGGAGGTGAGGATGATGATGACAGTGGTGATAGTGATGGTGATGATGGAAAAATTAATCTGTTACATTTTTGACTGATTTTTCTGACATTTGATGTTTGATGGTGTTTGATGATTTGTTTTGCTTGAATATATGTGTGATTAGGTAGGTCATGTAATCTTTATTTATTTATCTATAAATAATAGAACTTTAATTGATGATTTGTTGTGACTAATTCACTAATCCTCTGGACAACCCCACCCCTTGGACACCCCCACCCACCCCCCCCCCCAACCCCCTGGACACAACATACCCTCTGGAGATCCCCACCACCCCTGTGGAAAGTCCACGCATCCCCCGGACACCCCCACCCCCGTGGACAGCCTGCCTACCCCCTGGACACCTCCTACTCCCCTGGACTGCCTTGTCACCCCCGTGGATAGGTCACCCACCTCGTTGGTCACCCAATAGCCTCTGGACATCCCCTCCACCCCTATGGAAATTACGCCCACCCCCTGGACACCTCATGCCCCTTGTACAGCCTCGCCACCCCCGTGGACAGCCCGCCCATCCCCTGGACAACCCCACCCACTGGACATCTCTCTCACCCATTTGGACACCACCTCACCTCCTAGACACAACCCCACCCCCTTGGACAGCCCCCAACCACCGCATGAAACCCCCTCACCGCCACCCCCTTGGACACCCCCTACACATGGACAGCCCTCCCCCCCCAGACACCCCCTACCTCCTTGGACAGCACCCCCAACCACCTGGACATCCCCCCACCCACCCAAAACACCACCCCACCCCCTAGACACCCCCACTAGAATCCATATTTTAATTGGATAATTTTATGTTTTCAAAAAAATTATATATTCTATTAACTATTGTACATTTAGAAGGTAGATGTATGGAAATTTTATTTATGTATGTTGAATGACATAAGAATTTATATATTATTTTTTAATTTCATAAAGTGTCTTCATGCCTATGGTTTATATTCCTAAATATTTTTTTTGATTTTTAGATAAATGGTATACCAAAATGTGTTATTATAATTAATATTAACCACAATCATCACTTACATGTTTAAAGTTATAATGAAATGAAAGATGGAAACAATGGAAAAGTCCATATATTAATGATGGTAATCAAGATCCTGAATAATATCTTCCTAAGTGTGTAAATATATTTAATAAATTATGTTATCATAGCATATGTATAGAATGTTATAGGTCTCTAAAAAAGGTAATTCCAAATATTACGCCCCCTGGACACCCCCTACCACGTTGGAAAGCCCCCCACCCCCCTGAACACCCCCCCACCTAGACAACCCCCACCCCCTAGACACCCCCTACCCCCTTGGACCGAAGCCCCTACCCCCTTAGAAAGCCCCCAACCCATTGGATAGCCCCCCAACCCCCATGTACACCACCCCACCCCCCTAGACACCCCTACCCCATGGAATACCACCCCCCCAACCCCCTGGACACCACCCCACCACCTGGACACCCCCCACCCCCTGGACAAACCCCAACCCCCTGGACAACCCCCACCCCCTGGACAACCCTTACCCCCTGGACAGCCCCCCTCCCCCCGCTCCAACCCCAGCCTCGGGACAACCCCTCCCCCCCTGAAGAGCCCACACCCCCCTCCCTAACAGAATATTACTATCATCTAAACCAAATATTACCCAGTGTTGTTCTTTTTTTCTTTTATATCATGCATTATTTCGTTCATATTTATTTTCATCAAATGGAAGCGCTTTGGAAGAAAAATGAGGTGACCAAACTAGAAGCATGGGTGGATTAGAGGGATGGATGTTGTGCCTCGACTACCCAATCTCAAATGTTGAATCACAATAGTTTTATCAATTATAATATATAACATCCATAAATTGATATTCTCCACTTGGCCCCAAAAAGTGTTATCAATTCTTGGTTATAATTTTTTGGCTGACCAAATTACCAAAACTCGAAATTTGATATTGGTTGGAAGACTAATGGGTTCCCCAGGTCTGGATGTTTTTTATGTTTTTTAAAGTTTGTTAACCAAAAAAATAGTACTGTTATTACGGAGTATGGATTTGTAAATTTATTTTTAATGATTTTTTTTTCAAGAGGCATGTTCCATTAATCATTGTTTGACTTGGATATTAGTTGATAAATACTAATGAATTCATGGAATATGGTCCTAATCACATACCCTTTTTAGATTCAGTATCATATGAATGTTTATTAATCACAATGTTATAACACATAGGTTTCAACTTGATTTTTTATTGTATAATTTGTCGAAATTAGAGGACGTTGGTTCTATTATGATAGAGATTTAGTATTTTCTGTAGAAAGGTTATTCATCTTAAAGTAATGTTGTTAATATAATGGAAAACTATGATAAGAAAGGACTAGAAAATATCCTAAAAGATCTATCTAGAATTAATGGTTCATTATTCCAAAGGAATGGGATTTAGAAGATAAAATTGAGGGAAACAATATGGTCAAATTAAGAAGAATAAATAATGAGAACACATTCAGCTATTACCCAGTTTCAGTATTAAGTAATGTGGAAGGTGAGGGTTTGGAAAGTAACTACTAGGATGAGGAGGACTATTCTAAAAGTTTTATCTTATAGTGAATATGGAATGTAGTTTTCAAAATGTATGAAATGTTGGAGTTTAGTGTATGCAATAATGGATTCTATGTGTAGGTGTATTGGATTTTGTTTGCAGGTGTATTAGCTTGTTTCTGTAGGTGTATTTGATTTTTTTCAGTTGTATTGGAGTCTGGTGTATGCAATATTGGAGGCTTTTGTATAATAGATTCTTTATGTATGTGATATTGGATTCTATGTGGCGTATTGTATTAGGTGCATTAGCTTCTCTGAAGGTGTATTGGGTTCTTTATACTGTCGTGGCACTGGGTTCTGTGAAATCTGGGTGAAGGATATACCAAATGTTTATAACTATTAGTATTCTGCTAAAAGAAATTTTAACACTACACCAACGATTATAAATCGTTGGTATAGGGGTGAACGAAATGTGAAAGTTATACCAATGGTTACAAAACCATTGGTATATCAAAGAACTTCTAAATTTTACTAATTTTATCATGAAACGTTGGCAAAAAAAATAAACTAACGGTTCAAAACCCATTGGTAAAACAACAAATGATTTGTAAACCAACAGTTTAAGACCATTGGTATAGATTTTTTTCAATAGTTCTAGGTAACCGTTGGGAAGCTGGGATTTGCTTGCATCATATACCAATAGTTATTTAGAAAATGTTAGTATATATCTATCCCTACACCAGACCAACCAACGTTTTTCCCTTCTATACCAATTTTTTTCAACCGTTGGTATAGTTTAACCTTCCAGTAGTTGTTGTATACTTTTTGAGAACATAGATATAAAACTTCTATCTTGATCGGACACAATGTATAGTGGTAATTCATGAAACCTTACCACATTTCTAATGTATATCTATGAAAGTTGATTCACTGAGAAATCCTCTCAAATTTAAATTAAGTGTTTAGTCATTCTAATATAATCCAAAACAACCCAGATAGCATAGTTTCCCTTGTATTTATTTTGTAGTTCGGTGAAAAAGTCAATGGTGATGTCTTCCCATTTTCATATTGGTATGGAAAATAGTTTTATCATTAACTTAGATTTATGCCTATCAAACATCACATTCGACATTCTAGGAACATAGATTTATAATCATATATATCCTTCATCATATTATCTTACAAATTGTACACTCGGAGATCTTGATACATATTTGTGTTTTCTAGCAGGATGGAGAAAGTTGAACTTTGTACATCATCCAATAGTTACTTATTTAACATCAAATTTGATGGAACACATATTCTAGACCCCAATCTCACAATTCCTTCTTTATTTACATTGAAATATAAAGATTTACCTTTTATTATAGATTACACTTTCTTCTAAATTCAAACATAAACTTTTTAATCATCATATAACCTTTCAATAAGAGATGGCTGAGAAATAATTTGTGAAAGGATTTATGATGTTCCTTGCTTTATGATTCCCATGTACATATTCTTCAAATCAAAGAAGATCTGATCCTTCTCAATTCTAATTTATGATAGAATTGTTTAATACTTTCTACTTAAAAAATCATCCACTTTATTATCTTTCCCAAGATGACAGTGGATTGATCATTTGTAATCTTTGATGAGATATAACCATATTCTCTAGCACGTATTAAGATCTTTTTGTGTTAATATATACTTGAGGCTCTTGTGATCAATATATGTCACACACTTCCTAACATAGAGATAATTTTGTAATATTCTCAATGAAAATATCACAACAGCCAACTCCAAATAATACATGGGATAGTTTTTCTCATGAATTTTCAACTACCTTTAATCATAGGCTATGACTTTTTCATTATGTATTAACACACATCCTAATCCTCTATTTGAGTCATTTCATAACATTACAATAATTTATTTATTTGTGGCTTGTGTGATCATGGTGGACTGACATTCCTTATTTTAAACTCCATGAACCTTTCTTCACATTTAACATTACAAGAAAATTTCACTCCCTTCCAAGTTATATTTGTATGAGGGTTTAAAAATCATTACAAATTTCTCAAAAATTAGTAATAATAACCAGCTAATCTAGGGAAACTATTGAAATATTTAGAATAAATGTTATCCTTTAGTAAGGTCGTTAGAATAGTCTTCAAATTCTCTTCATGAGCCTCCATGATTTTGGAGCATATTAGAATATCTTCTATAAATACTACCACAAATTATTCAAGGTTATATTTAAAAAATCTATCCATCAAGTGCATGAAGATTTTTAGATCATTAGTGGGCCTGAGAGGCATCGCCATGAACTCAAAGTGCCCGTACCTTATACAAAAACTCATCATGGAGATATCTTCCTTCTTTAGCATTACTTGATAATATCATGACCAAAGATCCACCTTGGAGAAGTGTTATGAAGCACATAGCTAATCAGACAAACCATCAATCTGTGGAAAAGGATAATTGTTCTTTTTCATGGTCTTGTTAGGTTCACAATAATAAATGAAAAGGCATATTTACCTGTCATTATTTATGACGAAGATAATTGATGCACCGAATGGTGAAGCACTTTAGCGTATAAACCCTTTATCCATATACACATATAGTTGTTTCTTCAAATCCTAAAGTTCCACAATAACCATTCTATAAGATTCTTGGATATTTGTAACACCCCAGGTTTAATCTCAATTGAAATTTATCCTCTCATAGAAGAGTAAGACTAGGGAATTCATCTGGAAACACATCACTATATTGCCTAATAATAGGCATGTCCATGAAGATATTCATTTCCATAGACTCAATAATTTTTTCTATATATTCTTTCTCATAGGGAAATAATATTCATGCTTGAGATGAAAGTGATAAAGAATATCCATACCCCTGCTTGAACTTGTATAGAATCATATGCCAATTCTCTATATAGATAATGATTTACTTTTTGCAGAAATTTAAGTTGGCTCTATAGAGGGATATCAAATACATGCCTTTAATTTGATAAAATTACTCCAAATGGTGTATGAAATGGTTTCTTGATAATTTCATCCAAAAATTCTTACAGGGGAGGAGTTATATACATGGGATGCAATAATTTCTCATCTTACTATTTTCAATGACATATTTACTTTTATGCATTTGGGTGGTGTTTGGATAGTTCTACTAAAGTTTCGTGATATAAAGGAATGTGTAGAACAAGAAACAAAACATATGTTATCTATTATTTAATGAATAACTAGGATACATGTCGCCAATTTGTTTTCAAGATTCAATTCAATAGAAGTGATGTTAAAAGATCTACCTTGCTGCCTTAAAGGTTGTTGGTTGTCTCTGAAAACCCTTTCCTTGGTGCATTAGATTGAAAAGTGACCTCATTACATGTAGTTGAAGAAATGGAAACTGTATTGAGGGTTGACCAGATAATTCCTTTTCTCATTGACATTAGTGGGTTTCTTATGTTGGTAATTATTAGAAATTCACCCGTCCTTATCACCCCTAAAACATTTCCTTATTCCCTCTAAGAAATTTTTGTGGTACTTCTTCCCACACCCTTGAAAAGTGGGATGTTGAAATTTCATGTCACTAATAGATATCTCTATCATACCTCCAAAATTAAAATCTAATTTCCACTTATTATACCCATGATACACTTGAGATTCGCTGATCTTCATCTCAACATTGAGGGAACATCAGAAGATTTATTCCAACCTTTCAATGTCATGGATCCCTGAGGATTTTTGTAGACTATGATTTAGCCCACTAAAAAAGCAATCATCACTACATTAGGGTGTAATGAAAAAACCAATGGTTTATCGTGAAAGTATTGTGAATTTTTCCTCATACTCCCCTATATATTAAATTTTTTTTTCTCGAGGGTAATAAAATCCCTATCCATTTTCAGATGGAGAGTGCGTGGAAAATATTTTTTTAAAATCATTTTCTGGAATTCCTTCCACTCCATAACATTGATTGGTTTCTTGGGCCTTTTATTTTTTATCAATGTCCACTACTGCTTAGATTCTCTATTTATACGATAAACATATAAAAGAACATTCTCTTATATAGAAAATTAAAGGATAGAGAATATCTTTTCAATTGATTTGATCGTTTTACGATAGTTAAGGGATCATATGATCCGTTGAAAGTTGCAGTCATTTGCCACATGAAGGTATCAATTGTGGATTTATCTCTCTTAGGGGTGTTTGGGAGATCCTCTTGATTTAGGTTTATATTCATAAGTTGATTTATTAGATAGAGTATCATGACAAAGTTTTTAACTCCCACTCTCATCAGGTTGGGCATCTCATTGGGGTAGTAATCACATTTCCCTTCACATTAGTTGGTAACTTGACTCCTCCTATTATTGGACATTGGATAGAATAAATGTAAAATTAGGGATGATTATTTTAAATTAATAAAAACAAAAAGTGAAATCCAATGACATTGAAGGAATCACTTATATATAACATTTATTTCTTAAATTATGTATTTCTAGGCCTTGATTTATGTTGTCCATAATTTATTTCCTAAATTGTATTCATATTAAATTTATCTCCCTTAATAATGTTTCATAATGAGATTAAGAATTTACAAAAGCATATCCCCAGGGATTTTCAAACCAGGTGTGTAGTAAGGCCTATTTTCATGAACCAGGCTACCCCAATTTAGGCCTGGAACATCTTGTCAGAGTTGTTATGCTTATGTACATCTATTCCAAAACCAAGTCAACTTCTAATATCTTGGAAGGTACGTATTTTATTGGTAATACAATTACTCTATAATTACCAAACTTTAGGGATGTTTTCTTATATATAGTTTTATCCCAATATATTTCTACAGATTTCTCTAATCCTAAGGCTTTCTCTAGAGTTTTCTAATCCTAATCCCAAAAATAAAGAAATTATTCCTCTGATACCAATTATAAAAACCCTTCAATTTGTTACACATTAATACTTGATTTCATACATAATATTTCACATATTAAAACCCAAGAGATTTATAATTATAGTGTCTTTATGAATTAGGTACAATACCTAACAACTTAAAACATGAAATACATTATCCTTATTGAAAACCTCCTTAACATGTTCATAATATTACTTCATACATAAAACTACATGGGATATCCTAGGAAAAACATAAAAGGGGGGTGAGCTATAAATCCTAGTAAGGGAATAAATAATACATAACATGAAGAAGATAATACATGTTAGACAATAGGCATATCAATAGAGAATAAAAGGAACATGAAAAATAAGTCATCATATAGCATGGTAATCATGACATGGAAAATGTGGAAAAACATAAAACACTACATAATAAACACAAGTAAAGGCTAAATATACCAAAACATCATGGTGGAAAATTCCCATAAAGGAATTAGGTACAACCTTATCCCAACAAGATGTATCATGATACTAAACATTACCCACTTCTTTGGAGTACTATCTAGGCACACTCATTGTAATTATTTCATTCTCATCCTTAAGTGTGCCACATAGATCATACAACATGTATTTTTTCATAATAATAATTTATCCCACAATCAAGGAGTGTGTAATAAATATATGTATTTCACAAATAAACAATTATATGAGCATAAATTTGAATACCCTTGATGGAAAATTTTGTATGGTATTCACTACAAAATTGATTTGGCTTGAAAAATCCCAGTGAAATCTAAGCAGCATAATGGTGTTACATAAAAATTCATAAAAATTATTGATGAGACAGAAATGAGAATATAATTACTTATATAAAAAAGGACAGGAACTGGTGGAAGCTATCCCTAAGAAATTATTAAATAAAAAGAGGTAGAAATTCAAGCATAGAAGGGGTTATTACAAAAACAAGTGTGTATCACACTAAAGGATTTGGAATGACTTCTTGAGAACTTGGGGGAACCTTGGAAGGACTATATAGAAGGTATAAAAAAGTGTTAAAATGACTCAAGTAGTTTTAGTGAAGATCAATTGGAGCTTGGGTGGGTTTATAAAGGAAAAGAGGGGGATTTCATTGTTATTTTGGTTTTGGACAGTACATAATAAAATATCCAAAACCACAAACCATGCCATGGTTTTTGCCCATGGATTCTGAAAAATGGGAGTGGTTTAAATTGTTTTATAAGAACATGGTCCTGACTTATTAAAATATTACCATTGGTGATGTGGAGGTGAGTCACACTCTTAAAGAAATGATTTTAAAATCTTAAAATATATTTTATGTCTTGGAGGATTCATAATGGCTTTAAAAAATAAATCATATAAACATAAAATAATATTATTTTTAAGAGAGAACATATATTTTCTGTTTTATCCCATTTATATTACTTATTACATAACTTTCGTGTCATCCTGATTTTATAAAACACAAAGTATATTCATACGGTATTTAATTTTTCCCGAAAATTTGACTACCTCAGAAAATTATAAAAAATTCACTATTGGATAATTTTGACACCCTAATTCCAAAAATAATATTCATTTTATCAAAATAATTATCTGAATATGTGAATTTTTTCTTTTCAAATAAAAACTGATATTTATTGAAAATAACGGGATTTTGATAGTAACATTTTTTTAACCCTTATAAAAATTACATTTTACTTCATAAAATTTATATGATCATTTATATTAAATAAAAATTATTTAATAAAAATTTATAATTAAAATATTTTTTATTCCAAAAATTTATTAATTCATCAAAATAGATATCTTAATTATCCAAAAAATTTATTTGTGTTTTATGGAATCAAAATAAAAATAATTTATAATGTAACAACAATAGGATGAGAATATATTCATTATTATCTAAAAAATAATTTATATATTCCTATTTATAGGGTATTAATTCATATAACATTAATACACCAGCATACGTCCTAAGAGTAAGGTGTATGATAGTTGGGATTTCACAGGGCTGTTCAGTGAACATGATTTGGGTCGTGATATCGATGAGCTTGAACTTCTCCAATTAATAGTTTTTATCATGCTTAAGATTTTGGATATATTCTTTGGATTGGTTTAGGTAAAAGACTAGAAATTATATATCCCACAGAATCTCTGATAAGTGGGATTCATAGGGTACGATCTTACTGGTTGAGTTCATCAATTGTTTTTTCTATGACAATAGGATTTCTTAAAAACCTGTATTTATACTAATCATGTGATCATTATTCAATGGTTATATCATCAATGGTAATGATTCTTAATGGTAAATTAAATACACTTTTATATAATAAAAAAAATAATTTCATGTGTTTTCTATATCTATATTACTTAATAATATAATTGATTAAAAAATAATGTGGAATTTTATTTATAAGAGTTCAGGTAGTTACATAATCCATATTATTCATCCCCATTAGTTAGAACAAGTTAAAAATTTATTGAATGAAAATTATGGGAATTTATTACTGTTTATAGAGAAAAAAGATTAAATAAAGGATTTAAATATGATATTTATCATGACATATCAATAAGTTGAACCTATTTTATCACAAAAATATAAATTTTGAAATGTGAGGAAAACCATCCTCGATTGAACAATAACGTAAAAATGTAATCACTTGAATAAAAATACACCAAATCAATACATAATAATATTCATGGGTAAATAAAAAAAATAAAAAATATATATGGACAATATAAATATCCAAATTCCAAAAAAAATAGGCATTTATCTCTATCAGACATGTGGAATATCATTATATGTCACCACATTCATATCTAATCGCACTACACCATGGTTTATACCTAGAAAAGGTAAATTTCATTGCATAACTTCATAATAAAAAATATCATTCCACAATTAAACCATGTTGTTCATGTAAGGAGTGAGTATAAACCAAATAGGATAGACCCATTGATTCTACACAATTATATTTAAATTCCCAACCTACCATGTTTTTTGAAATAAATAAATAAGACATTTTATTTTTTATAAGAGAGTATAAAGAGATAACGAAATAGCTTTTATCATTTACTTAAATATTTGGGATCCCAAAACATCACAATTCATTAGGAAAATATCACAAAACCAAATTCCCACTAGCCCATACATTTACAAAAAAATATAATGTCATAAAATAATCACTAAATCATAAAAATAATGAAAAACCATCATGGGGAATACCCACCTCCTGGAATGAACCTATAGGTCTTAAGAGACAATCTATGAATCCAAATTTATGGATCCATTCAACAAGAAATATGATGTGATCCTATCATCACACACCCAAATTACCCTTTCTTGGTCTCATCATGAGGGCATCCCACTAGACAAATAATAGTAATAGATATGGGTACTATTTATATCATGATCATGACTAGTATAGTACAATTCAGTCAAATGTCTATCCAGGTACCCAAGTTATCCATAAAGGATCACAAAACAACTATCAATTATATAAAGAAAAAAATTTATAAAACAATATCTCATGTGAACCAACCATATACCCATATATTGAAATAAACCCTTTCACATATATTAATCCTCAATTTGTAATTCATGCAAACAAAAATTTCACTTCCCATATATAAAAAATTTAAGTTTATAAAAAAATATCAATGGTGTATCATATCATGAGATAACTCAAAACACAGTATTTTTAATGACATTTTTTTTCTAAGCCTTCAGAAAATAATTTATAAAAATGAAATCACATTTTAAAAGTCGTACTGAATTATATAACCATTTATGGAAGTAAAAAATTCAATAATAAAATATCATCCATATTAATAAATAATTTTCCATATTTAAAATTCATTATGAGTATAAGTTTGGAATGACGTAAGAAATAATCATTACTAACACATATATTATAAAATACAGATGATAAAGATTAGAAAAAATCGATTTAAATAAATCAAATGAAGCGTATTTTACATGAAAAAAAAATGTAAAAGCCAACATGAATGGATAACTATCTCCAATGAATGGAATTTTGTAAAATCACCTTATTCATAGGTACCTAATGATATTCACCAACTATTATCAGAATTAAAATTCTCATTGAATCCAAAAGAATCAAGGAAAAAAATTATTTAATTTAAAACAATAGTTTCAAATATTTTTTTAAATCCTTCTAATCAATAACACTTTTTAATAATCTATAATGTGATGGAACAACCATGGACAAGGTGATAAGCACTCATAAAATAATCACATACCCTCTCGAAGTGAAATCCAAATATAATTTGAAGGTTTATCCCTAACATAGAGAAAATCACAATTTTAAAATCCCAATTATTCATGATTTATACATTTCAGAAAGAAGGAATTGGGGTAGAATAATGGAAAGTGGAATATTGATAAGAAATTAATAAGAGTATTTCCCTAACTGAGTTTTCTATATATTCTCTGGCGGGGGAAGTAAGAATAAGAAATTATTCTCCAAGATTTATCCTGTGGATGATTTAGTCGAATAATGTGATGATAGGGAGGTATCTCTCCTTATATACAATCCACCCATCAAAAAAATTAAATAATAATAATAATAATAAAAACAGAATAGTAATAAAAATAATAATAACAATAATTCGATTACTTAATAAGACCAAAAACATATCAATTATCTCATGTCAATTTTGAATTAATATAAAATGAATCAAATAATATAATAATAATATTCAAAATAAATAATAATTTTATTTAAGTAAACATATACTAAAATATTTAAAAAAACATTATAAATCACAATATCATTTAAAACATCGTGAAATATCTTCTTATCATTCATAAATCATGTATTAAAAGTATCAAGAAATTTGAAAATAAAAAAATGTTGTTTTGTGTGTTTTTTAAGAACTAATAATCATTATTCATAGTATACACACCTTGAAAATAAATATGAATTTAAAATTGTCTCATCCAATAGACCCCGTATGTTTGGAATGCACAATATCAAGAACATTCACTAGAACATGCATCTCAAAAAAGTTTCAAATTTATGAAATTTTATATAATTTTTTTCCAAAAATGAATAATTTAATAATATATATATATATAATATCTAAAATATGGATGTAACTAGTTTTTAAGATGTGGCTATAAAGAAGGAAATAGTTTTTTGTCAATAATTTGATGAAATCCTCGTATGTTTTATGTTCCTTGGGTGTAGAAAATGTGTTTATGTTGTAATTAAATTTTATTGAGATTTTTTTATAAGTAGGTTGAGTAAAATGAATTGTATTTTTATAATTATTTTACGTTTTTACAATATAATTTCTAAGGTAATGAGTTAAGTTTCTTATACTAGGAGTATATCATTTTATATTTTAGTATCACAATGATCAATCAGTGTTGCATTCTATATTTCCTTTTCAACCACCACTTAAGTTAGACAAATAATGTTATAATGTCTATGTTTCATTGCATAATAGAAGTAATAATATATTTATGTTGAATTATATGGATATATACTAGTTTCTCCTCTTACCACAAGATGTTATATTTCCTTACATTGATGTGATATTCCATAGATATAATAATTATTGGGTTTTTTATTCCCTAAAAATATTGTAATACATGGTGGGATTAATTTAATGGGTAAAAGGGTAGTTGGGGACATTTTATTGATATTGTTTCAATTATTGTGTGTTTTATTATATTATATTAAATATTTTTTGGGAGAGTGTGTATTTTTTGATCTAGGGATAGTTTTTAATTTTCTTTGTGATGGGAAATATTACTGTATTTTTCTATTTATTAAACAAATCCATTAGCATTCCTTTTCCACAGTCACATGTGAGATTTCTAGAGGAGTAACCTATTTCCTATAATATATATTTGGCCACACTTTTATATATAATTTCTATATTTTCAAGACTATATTGTAGTTGGTGTTTGACATTACTAGTTTAAAAAAAAATTGGATAGCTAGATTTAGAGGAGTTTGTATTTCTATATACTATTAAAATCATATATTTTAGGGATTATTAACTTAGAGTTGTGTTGTTTCCTTAAATTTTGGTTGATTTTTTTATTGTTTTACATGTCATGATTAGAATATACATTTCAGTATTTGGATTTAGAGTTTTCCAAATAGACTTATCATGTTATTAATGTTTTTATACATTAGTTTTGTATGCTTTTATATTAATAAGTGTAATACCTTTGTTAGAATTGAATTTTATACCCTTGGTGGTATTCCCTACCCCTTTTCCTTTTGCAGGTGGGATTTGGGGGATACTATCAATTTTTTAAGGACTCCAATGGATTCTTGGTATGACAATCCACTTATATGGCCTTATTATCTACATAAAAAATATATTTCATTACAATACATTCAAAAGACCTTTTAGTATTACGGTTTTAGATAATTGGGAAAGCATTAACAAAGAAAACTTTTTTTTTATCAGTTGTAAATTTTTTCAATTATATATAGAACTACATAATCCATAATGAGTCTTCAACATCTACCATAAATTATAAACATAATAAAAAATTCTATAAATTTCATTCTTTTCAAGTCTTCACAACTTGGGAAAATGGAGAGATATGAAATGGGGGAATCAGATGAAAAATAAAGGTAAACATAAGTGTTAACAATCAAATATCATAATTGAGCATAATAAGAGCATATGTGTATAAACATAACACATAAGAAAAACATACTGAAAAATCAATGATCATAAATCATGGAATAATATTGATGTTAAAAAAATAAATGAATCAAAATAGTGTGGAAATATGAGTCAACAAACATGATTTATGATAACATAACTTAGTCGTGCGGAGAAGCATAAAACTTTATAACATATTTAAAAAATGGAACAAAACATTAGTATTGGTAAAAATTACATTCATGATACACACCATCAATGGCCAAGTATACAAGAAACTAAATAGTACTCCTGAATACTTATATCAAGAGTTATAAACTTTTCACCAAAGCATTGGAGGAAGATATAACCCCCCATCATTTATCCATACTTATGACTTCCACATGAAAATAATTCACTTATCAAATCACAAATAACCCATGTAAATATATTGGTTTTCATAAATCTTCAAAAATAAAATCATTCCCATTTTATAAAATAAATAACCCAAGTAAATAAAATGGGTTTCATTCAACGCATCATAAAAAATCCATCGAAATAAAATAGGTTTCATATCCTTTTAGAATAGATTCACATAATTAAATAATTAATAAATCCATAAATAATCATAAAAAATATAAACCCATGGAAAATAATTGGGTATACATTGACATATAATAATTTTTTAGGTAAATACCATTTTGTCAACATAATAAATCATATGGTATCTTCACCATAAAAATAAAGGGTTTACAGTCAAGAAAATAATTTCCCCAATCAATCAACATGTTTCATATAAGTGAACACCCTTCAATAAAATGAATCAAAATAGGGTATTCACATTGAAAATGCATCGGAAGAAAAATTATATTTATACACTAAAAATGAGTGGGTAAGACAAAGGCATTGAGGGATCATTTCTCTAAAAGAGATGGAAATTATATAAACCCTTCATAGAAAGAAGGAGTATTCATAAATTTGAATAATTTCATTAATAAATAATAATATGTGTCAAATTAAAATGAATTACATGAAGAACATTTTTCATGAGTTTTATGATAATCACTTTGTAAATAAAAAATATACATGTACTTATAAAATAATTTTATAAGATATATTTTATAAATCTTAAATAAAAGTAATTTATTTTAGAATCAATTATAATGTAGAGAAAAAATTTCATATAAAACTAAAAATGTGTCTGAATGATATGATCGCATGAAAATATTTAAAAGAGAAGCTTTTCATATTTTGATGAAAATGACATGTATGAAACCAGCCTGGGTTTCTATCCACATAGAACCTATTTCACCTCACCACAAGGTGTGACAACCAAATTAATGTTGATAAAAGATCAATTTATATACTTATAAATATTCATTAATTATACTTTATATAGTTATATTCACAAGAATATTACAAAGTAATTATCCAATCAAAAAGAAAATACTTTTATTCAAACAAGATTGTGTTTCATGAAATATACTGTTTTCTTAAATAGTATTATTTAAAATTTAAATAAGTATAATTTGAAAAAAATAAATTTTATTTTTATATCACCAATTCAAAATTATCTTAGAGTTTTTTTATAATTTTCTATAAATATTTATTTTTAATTGAATAATGAAAAATTCTATTTTTTGTAAAACTGTCATATATTTTCATTTAATGGAGTAATTTAAAATTCCCATTATACTTTTAATTTTACCAAAAATTAACATATGTGTTATTTAATTATATAAAATATAATTAATTTCTTATTAATATTAATTAAACTTGATTTTTGGTATAATTCATTTTTAAGCATAAAAACTGGTTTTCGTAAAAACACTTTTCCAAAGTGTTTTATGAATTTATATTAATATTTATTTCATACATTTAAATAAATTTGATAATGAAAAATATATTCTATATTTTGAATCAATAGGTTCAAAAAATTTAAATAGGACACCTTTATTTTTTCATTATGAATAAAAATCATATTAAATTTATTTCACCTGAGTAAGGGTAAAATGGAAAAAATAAGATTAAAACTACCGGATAAGACTTTAAAATATCAATAAAAGTTTGGTTTATTTTATTGAATAAATTTTTTTACTATAAACATACATTTTTTCAAAGTTTTGAAAACTAATTCCACTTTCCTTTGATAATGACTTTTTATGATTTTAATTATTGAATAAAAAAGAAAATGTGACTCTCTTTGTTTTAATATTTATAGTATTTTTTCATATGGATAAATAAAGGTTATAAGTAGTTATAAATGGTTATTTTAAGTATGAATACTTTTTTAATGATAATTTATCTTCAATTTATAATTATATAATGATTAAATTAAATTCTTACACAAGGCCAACACATTTCCTATTCAAGTAACAAGAAAAATCAAGTAAAAGATTTTAAAAAATTAAAAGTAAAAAAATATCATTGACTTATTTTTTTTAATTTTTAATTTTTTGATAAATTTTACAAATTAGTGGTGTGTAACAGTTTTTATTCAAATTCCATTACTATATAGATGTTTTTAAATTAAAACTATGTGAATAGTACCAAAAAATGATGTTAATGGTATATTATGTTAAACAACATTCCATTAAAGATTGAAATTTAAAAAAACATATATGTGAATAATTTAATGGGATATGGTTGACCATATAAATAATGTTCAACTTCCGGGTCACTTTTCATTTTATAGAAACTTTATTTTTCTCATGTATAGTAAAAAAACCTTGTTATCGCAAGAAATGGAAAAAAAGGTTTGTGGGAGTTAAAACTAAGACATAATTGTGAAAACAATACCTAAATTTATTAAAATTTTATTGTATAAGGGTATCTTGAATAAGTATCATACATTATTATAAATATGTTAGCTTTTTTTCATCATTAATAAGACAATGAATTTATATTTATTTAATACTTTAAGTATTTCCATGATTGACCCTCCCCTCACTTATAAAAAGGTGTCTTGTATCCTCAATTATTAACAAACATTTTGAACTCTAGTTCACAAAAAACATTAGCAAATACCTTCCTAAAATACCTCCACATTTTTTAGAGAACTTTATATTATCACAATATCAAACCAATAAATACTAAGGTTTAATCCAAAGTGGTTATCCTAGGAGAAGGTATAAGTCATAACCGACCAATTATAAGTTTATTTCTCAGTCTACCTCTTTAAAATAATATTTCACCATGATTAAATAATATTATAAGTATATTAAATATACTTAAATGTTATGATTTTAATGATATAATAGTTTCTCAACTCAGTTTCCATTCTATAAGAAATGAAAACATCGCTCTTGCGTACGTATGGATTACCCCCTCCATGAAGCGATGTGTTTCATTTTTCATCCCCATATAAAAAGTCTTATTATTATGATGGATTTAATTAATATATATTATATCCATGAAATAATTACCTTTTTATAAATATAATATAAATCTATTATCTTACCATTCCATCAACTCAAAAATCTTTACGTCATTCGGTCGTAGGTGTAGACTACCACCTCTACGAAGCGATTTAATTCTTCTTTCATGAATTTATTTAATGAATGGTTCAAAAATTGAATTTAACATATCAAAATAATAATTATTATTATTAATATGTAGATGTTTTAAAAATGAATCATTTGACCATATTCAACTTACCCAAGAAATTTCTAACCTATAGGTCGAATGTTCTCAAATGTGCAATGTGAACTTAATTGATTAATTAATTAAGTATAACTTGAATATAATTGAAATATAATAAAAAAACATTCAAAATTTTATTAATCAAGTAAATAATTAACAAAATTTAATTATTCTTTAAGATAAAGAGTATGCATTCCATGTCAGGCTTAAGGTAAGGGAATCTTTACCTTAAAACCTCCTCTTAAATTTTTTAAATATTTAATTTATGAATTATTTTCCTCCATATACATATTATTAAAATCATTTTATGGTTGTATTTATTTTGATATAAAAAAATTATAAACTAAATTTCGTGTCTCTTTTGACTTTCTTCCAAACATTTTCAAAAAGAATTTTTTACTTATTATATACAGGAAGTCTTGAATTTATTAACAAATGGGAAAAAGGAATGTTCTATTTTAACTTATAAGTCATCGATGGATTGTACCACCAAAAAAACTGTTATTTTATATTTATAATACTTTATACTATTTTCTGTTTTATTCCAATAAAAACACACATTCTCTTTATTCTAGGTGTTTTAGTTTCGATAATTTGGTTTTAAAGGAAATGGATATATCAATATTCAAAAATGTTTCACTTGTGGGTTCAAAATTATATTTCTATGAGTTTGATAATGTAAATGAATTTTTCATATATATAATATAAGTTACTACCATTGGAAGTTGTTTAATATAAGGGGTGATCCTGGTATAACTCTTAAATGAATTGGGAAATTATTATTTTATTTGAAGGATTATGCTGGAATTATCCGAGTATGTTATTTCATTTATAAGGATTATTGTATGGGTTATTTTAAGGGTTATATAAAGAAGATATCACAAGGAAACTTCAAGAATTTTATATTTTGATAATGATACTTTTTGGAAATATATTTATTTCCTATGTTAATATAATGGTCCTAGGTTTAATGGAATCATTCTTTCCCTTAAGGATAAAAAGTCATGTTTTTTACAATATATTTTTCATGGGTTATTGTGTTTTGTTATAAAAGCCTAATGACTAATATTTTTCCCCCAGGTTTTCTTATAAAGTGTTTTATGAAAAACTTTGTCAATAAGTATGATTTAATGTGTAAGTAAATGACTATTTGATATAATGTTTGATTATGTTAAAGGTGAACTCTATTATATTATCTTGTGGATTTAAAATGGATTGATAAATTTTTTTAATATGACTCATATATATATTTTTATTCCCATACTATAAGTTTAAATGTGTTTCATTTGGTTTAAGGATTATTCCATACAACGATGAAGTCAAGATGAAACCCATGAATATTTTTCATGATTTTTTTTTTAATTTTAAAAGTATTATATTGTGGTAAAAATTGATACTTAATGTAAGTTTCCACTTTATATTATATGGGTTTATTAAATAAGATATATGACCTAATTTTATAAATATAAAAATAATAAATATCTGATAATTGTAATAAAAGGAATTCTTCATTGAGAATTATATATTATATAATGTTTTAATGTCTGTAACACCCGAGACTTTTATGTTATATAAATCATCAAAGTAATCATTTTCTACACAACACTTTCTTGGCTTGCTTTACACGAAATCACGACCTTCCTCGATAGCTTGCGTCGTACGCAATACCGAGTTTCACTAAACAACGATATTCTATTGAAATATTATTAAAACTAGACGTAATGAATAGTAATAACCACTTTTTGAAATTTTATAAATTTTATTTTTCAAAATGGACTTCATTTTTGGATTCGGAATATCGAAATTAGCCTAGGGTGAAATTTTGGTATTTTTCTGAAAACTTTCAATTTTTGATGAATAGTGAAACCACTAATTGGTAGTTAAAAAACTGAATTTTTCATAAAACATAATTTTACCGCTTCTGTGAGTGGAATTTCAAAAATCCGAGAGACACGGTTGTTGTCAGTAAGTAAAATGTGGTTCAATGAGATGAAAATAATTTTTTGGTGAATAGTAACTTTTTACTTTTTTTACCACGGTTAAAAGTAAATAGGGTAATTAATGGTAAATATGATATTATTATTACCCTAAAACATGTCCTAATTCTATTGGACAAGTATAATTCGACCAAAAACAAACTTAGTAATAAAATAGGACCATTTAGGCCCACTTGGATTAGATTAGGACATTTATTATTAATTTATTTAAAGAAGGGTTAAAATAGTTAAAATCAATATTTAATAAGTACATAATTTTTAATATGGGGGTATACATAAGATAAATTCGACTATAAATATTAATTAGAAATCTAAAAATATTCCCTACATAATGGTATTTTATTTGTAATTTTTATACATTAAATAATTTTACTTATTTATGACACAAAGATGATGCAGTAATTATCTTATTAACGAAATATTGACATAATTAATGTTATAAACACCAAAATAAATGTAATTTGAGACTTTTTAAGAATTATAATAATTTTATAGGTTAATATGATATGTTATTATTGATTTAATTAACTTGGTTCGAACTAATAATTCTGTTATGATTTTCACAAAAATCAATTACTAAATAGTGTCAAAATTGACATAAAATAGTTTTTAAAACAAATATTATATTAGTAATTGTTATTTTATTCTTAAAAATCTAAGGTTCGGCCAAATGACTTAGATAAGGTTATATATATTAATAATAAACAACTTGGGGTTCGTTTGGCTTCTTATAGTAAGTTTATTAACCTTATAGTATAAGAACACAAGAAGACACGGTAAAAGTAAAATTATTTAACTTAATGTTAAATCTAAATGATAAGGTTAAAATAGGAACCTAAACTTGTCTAAATTATATTGTATGAGAGTATTTCTACCCATACCCACCTTATCTTCGAAATATATCAATTTGGAGCTATTTAAAACCGAACTTGACTTTATAATAAAATAATATTTTTAGTTTTCCCAAAGGTGCCCCTCTCCTCCCTTATAAAAGGGCACCAACTCCCCCTCTTCCTCACACCACTTTGAGCCTTCAAGCTCGGTCGACCCCTGCCAATTCCTCTTATCCACTTCCCTAGAGACATCCTAGAGGTCCTGGTCTTCTTCAAAGACCAATTTTAGTGCCCTAAAAGAAGGTCTCAAAGAAGCACTTCAAAGAAGAGGTAATGTTCGTTACCGATTCTTTCATCTTTATTTCTTCTTCCACTTCTTATTCATTAGTTGTTTCATTATGAAGTAATAACATCAGTATCACTAATATAATGATATGTTATTATAAGTATGAAACAACCCTATTTCACCATCTATCCATCCTACGAAAAAAGAAATCACCGCACGTGCGTACGTACGGAATACCGTCTCCACGCCGTGGTGTAATCTATTTTCCACCACCACCTCACTTAGAAGGGTATAATGGTGTAAATAATGACTATATATGACTATTATAATGTAATATTGATTCTGCAATAGTATACATACACTCCAATACAATTCCACGATCATAGGAACGATATCATCACTCGTGCGTACGTACGGAATACCGTCTCCACGATGTGATGCGACTCGTTCTACATGATCTTCATTTCATAATGATTATATAAATGAATTGAATGAACGAATATGATATATATTAAACTAGTACCATTCTGTAAGTGAGGTATCTATAACCTAAAGAGAAGAATAATAATTTATTCGACAAGACACGCATAAGAACAAAAAGTTATAAACACCCGAATAACAAGTAGCAATGAAATATTACTACTAAGAAGCTAAGAAAATGACCATATATGATATCATAAAAATAAGTATGATTCTGGAATAAGTCAATAACATTATTTAAATCATTGTACAGGAGTTTCGGACACTTACGAAGCAAAACAGACCTAAGGTTAAGGAAAATATCACAATCTCATTTTATCCAAGATTGTTTATATGTTGGTATTTTCTGGGGTGTATTTTATCATCCACATCCATGTTTCCTCAATATGTAATATTATTTCCATAAACCTACAATTTTTTAAATCCAATTTTAACCTTTGGTGAGTTTTTAGTAAAAGATATGAAAGGAATCTTTTGTCGTTTTTCGTACGAGGTACTTTTTGGCTTTTCCGAAAAAAGTATGAGAAGAATGTTTTTTTAACTTATATGGCATGAATGGATTTTTAAAACATTATTTCCAAGAAGCTTCCTTTACATGTTTTCAATTTTATTTTTAATCAACTTCTTTTAGTTTATAATTTTACGACATGTTAAGAAAGGAAAATTGTTTTTGAAGCAGAAAGGATATTTTCCTCAAGAATGGAGTTCAAGTGTTTTATCAAAATTATTTTCCATCTAAGATAATAAAGGGTTCTATTTTTATCCCTATTATTACATTAATTTTATTATTTTGTGATGTAATTACATTTTTATGAATTCATTAATCTTATATGAATTGTTTTATGATGTCGCGATGTTTAAGATTCCCATTTTTATTACATGGGTTATGCTATGATGTATGGTATTATGATTTTGTGGCACACATTAGAATGGTATCATTATGAGATGGGTGGGACCTATATCTCCCTCCAATGCATTGGGTAAAGATTTTATATCTCATGAGATAGACATGGCTGGAACGGTAGGATATACCGGTTCAGTGAAACAGGACTGAAACGAGGAGCGAACTCGGTTCAGAAAGGGACTTTGTCCACTAAGATAGTCTTGGAAATGAGCCTTGAATAATAAGAAATTATTCTCTATGATTATGTGTGTATGCCACAGAGTTTCATGTTTTAAGTTATGATTATTGTGATTACATTTCACTGCCATGATTTATCCCATGTTATGAAATTATGATCTCTTTTGCAGGTTAAGATTTCCAAAAGATATGTGCTTATGTATACGATGTGATTGATATTTCTTTTGTTTACCCTTACTGAGCATTTGAGACTCACCCTTTGTATGTTTTCTTTCCCCATGTCAGGAAGAAGTTTATTAAGTAAGATATGCCAAAAGGGACTATAGATATGATGAAATAAATGGGAGACAGTGTAGACGCTTTATGAACTAGTTGTTTATGTTTCCCAGTTTCTAAATACACTATACCTATACGGTCCTTTCGTGGTTTTGTTATATGTTGTAATAAGTATGCTTTAATTTTGAAGTATTAACAATGTATGTAAAGTATGGGTCGTTATAGTTGGTATCAGAGGAAAGGTATAGTCAACCTTTGGAAACTAGGATGTGAAAGCCTTAGTGAGAACCCTAAGGATAAGTCTAAGCATAGAACACAATCTTAGTGTTTTAGAAATGGCCATGAATAACCTAGGATAAGACCTTAAGTGTGAAATTTTATTCTTGATTATGTGGTTTTCCTATTATAATTAGTGTTGCTCACACTATTCTTCTTGTTTTTAGTCAATGGATGGAACCCGAAGGAACCGTGTTAATGCGGAATGTGATGGGAAATGCAATGATTGTCACCCTGAGCAACCAAACGTTATGGGAGATGGAATGAAAAATCTTATAGCCATGGTCACACAACTTTCTCAAGCTATGAATCATGCAGGACTTCCAAACGAGAAAAGGAAGGAGCAACATTTTGTTGAATCCTTCATGAGGCAGCGTCCACCTTCTTTCAGCGGGTCTACTGATCCATTAGTTGCTGAACAATGGATTAGTACTACTGAAAAGAAATTTTCAGTTCTTCAATGTTCTGAACATGATAAAGTCATCCTATTAGTGTATCATTTGGAAGGATATGCTGATCAATGGTGGAATCTTATTAAGAATACGAGGAAAAGGGATGAAATTGAGTCCATGGAATGGGACGAGTTCAAGAACTTATTTTTCAATAAGTACTTCCCTCGTATTCTCCGAACAAAGATGGAGAAAGAGTTTCTTGAACTGAAGCAAAAGGATGATGAATCTGTTGGTACCTATGAAGCAAATTTTACAAGACTTGCAAGGTACGCTTCTGGTATTATTATCCAACCTGAGAGTAAAATCGATCGATTCTTTAGTGGCTTAAAACCAAGTCTTTGAAGGGTGTTAGCCATAAGGGACTTCAATAGCTATGAGGAAATCGTTCGATGTGCTCTCAAAGTTGAGATGGAGATTGCGGTAACCCATCAGTCATATTGGTTTGATAAGAAGAGGAAAATGGAATTCAAAGGAAAATCTAAAGAGCACACTAAAAAGAAGATGAGCTTTCCCTTATGCTCAAAGTGTGGAAAGAAACATGGAGGGAGTTGTCTTAAAGGGACAAGTAAATGTTTCAAATGTGGAAAGGAAGGTCATCGGGCATTTGAATGCCGCGATGATGGGAAGAAGATGTCTAATGATGAAAACAAAGTAAGGGATACATAGAATGAACCTATTACACTTCAATGTTTCAAGTGCAAGGAGATGGGGCATTATGCCAATTAATGCCCTAATCCAAGGGTTGATGATGATGGTCGACGTCAACAAACTCTTATGGCTAAAGACAATGGAAAGTCACATGCAATTTCTATTAGCGATGTGGAGTACGATAACGATGTGGTGAAAGGTACACTTACCATCCACTCTAAAGTAGCAAATGTTTATTTTTATTCTGGATCCACCCACTCTTTTATTTCTTAATAATTTTCTAAGGGTATCACCGTATTACCTCAACAATTAGATGTTGAGTTAGCTGTGACAACACCAAATGGCACAACAGTCACATCAGAAGTTTATAATTATTCTCCGATCGAAGTTTGTGGGAAAGTGCTTCCTGCAAATCTTGTGATCCTTCCTATAGTGGAATTTGATGTGATTCTTGGCATGGATTGGGTTTCTTTATATGGATCTCATATCAATTGCCAAAGAAGGGAAGTCACATTTCATATTCCTGATCAATCTATGATCGTCTATCAATGCAAGGATGAACATAACCTTCCATTGGAAATTTCTTCTACCTTATGGGTCTTGATTCCACTAAATGAAGGTTATTTATCTCAAATGGATGGTGAGAAACTCACGAATAAAAATATTCCCATTGTACGGGAGTTTGATGATGTCTTTTCGGAGGAATTACCGGGTCTTCCACCAAATCGGGATGTTGAGTTTTCAATAGAACTCGTACCGGGTGATTTGCCTATTTCAAAGACACCTTATAGAATGGACCAAATTGAGTTGCAGGAATTGAAGAAGCAACTCCAAGAGAATCTTGATAAGGGATTCATACGCCCTAGTGCATCACCTTGCGGAGCACCTGTTATATTTTTTAAGAAGAAAGATGGATAAATGAGACTCTGCATTGATTATCGAAAACTTAACAAGATCACTATCAAGAACAAATATCCTCTCCCGTGCATTGATGACCTATTTGACCAACTACACGGAGCTCAATACTTTTCCAAGATTGATCTTCATTCAGGGTATCATCAATTAAGGGTCAAAAGGGAGGATATACCAAAGACGGCTTTCCGTACAAGGTATGGACACTATGAATTTGTAGTGATGCCATTTCGTCTTACTAATACCCCTGCTATCTTCATGGATCTGATGAATAGAGTCTTTAGAGACTATCTTGATCAATTTGTGGTAGTCTTTATAGATGATATTCTTGTCTATTCAAAGAGAAAGGAAGAACATGAAGATCACTTGAGAATTATATTGAAGACCCTTAGAAAGGAGAAGCTTTAAGACAAATTTACCAAGTGTGAATTTTGGCTTCAAAAAGTTGCATTTTTGGGTCACATAATCTCAAAAGAGGGGATATTTATGGATCCAGCAAAAACAGAGGTTATCGAAAGATGGTCGAGACCAACAACAGTAACTGAGATCCAAAGTTTTCTTGGTTTGGCTGGATATTATCGACGTTTTGTGAAAGATTTTTCACGATTATCTAATCCACTCACCAAGTTGACTCAGATAGGAGTTAAGTTTGTCTGGACGGAGGAATGTGAAGAGAATTTCAAGGAGTTGAAAAGAAGGTTATCCAGTGCACATGTGCTCACACTGCCTTGTAGTGGAGAAAGGTTTGTGATCTATAGTGATGCATCCAAGAAGGGATTGGGGTGTGTTTTTATGCAAAATGATATGGTGATAGCTTATGCCTCATGACAGTTGAAAATCCATGAGAAAAATTACCCAACAAATGATTTGGAGTTAGCTGCGGTAATCTTTGCATTAAAGATTTGGAGGCATTATCTTTATGGAGAAAGTTGTGATATTTATACTGATCATAAAAGTTTAAAGTATATTTTCACACAAAAGGAGATGAATATGCGTCAAATAAGATGGTTGGAGCTGATTAAGGATTACGACTGCTCAATCCATTACCACCCTGGGAAAGAAAACAAGGTGGCAGATGCATTAAGTCGACAAGACCATGCCAGTTTATCCATGATGAGGATCACAAAAGATCCAATATTTATGGATTTACAAAGGATGGATCTTGGAATTATAATGGAAGGGGAAAAATATTATCTTTCTCAAATGAATGGTAAACCATCTATACATGTGAAGATTAAAGAGGCATAGAAAGAAGATGTCGAGTTACAAAAGAAGGTGAGAAATGTTCCTGAATTCAACCTTGATTGTGATGGGATAATAAAGTTCAGGAATCGGGATTGTGTTCCTCCCACCCACGAATTAAAGAAGGAGCTGCTGGATGAGGCTCATAGTTCTTCATTCTCTATTCATCCTGGAAGAACGAAGATGTATATGGACCTGAAAGAGTACTTCTGGTGGGATGGCATGAAAAGAGATGTTGCTGAATATGTTTCTCGATGCTTGGTTTGTCAGCAAGTTAAAGCAGAGAGACAGATGTCTAAGGGGATGTTACAACCATTACCCATACCCGAATGGAAATGGGAAAACATCACTATGGACTTTGTCACAGGACTTCCTAAAACATCCAAAGGCAATAATGCTATCTGGGTCATAGTTGATCGTCTTACCAAGTCTGCACACTTCATTGCTATTAGAGAGGATTTCTCTCTAGATCAGCTTGCCAGGATATATGTAAAGGAAGTGGTAAGATTGCATGGAGTACCACTTTCTATTATATCTGATCGGGATCCGAGATTTACCTTGATGTTCTGGCGAAGTCTTCAGCATACTCTGGATACAGAGTTGAGTTTCAGCACTGCTTATCATCCTTAGACAGACGGTCAGTCTGAGAGAACAATTCAAACCCTAGAAGATATGTTGAGAGCTTGCTATATGGATTTCAAAGGTGGTTGGGATCGACACCTACCTTTGGTGGAATTTTCTTATAATAATAGCTTTCACTCCAGTATTCATATGGCTCCTTATGAATCTCTCTATGGAAAGAAATGCAGGACTCCAACTTGCGGGGATGAAGTTGGGGAAAGAAAGCTACTAGGACCTGATCTCGTTGATGGAATGGCAGAAAAGGTCAAATCTATTCAACAACACATAAGAGCAGCTCAGAGTCGACAGAAAAGTTATGCCGACAACCGAAGAAAAGACCTAGAGTTTGAAGTGGGTGATAATGTTTTCTTACAAATATCTCCCTGGAATAGGGTTATGAGATTTGGAAAGAAGGGGAAGTTGAGCCCTAGATATATCGGTCCTTTCGAAATACTGGATCGTGTTTGGAAGGTAGCTTACCGATTGGAACTTCCACCGAATCTCTCTCAAGTTCACGATGTGTTCCATGTATCTCTCCTGAGAAAGTACATACCAGATCCTTCACATGTACTCAGCTCAGAAGTTGTACTGCTGGAGCAAGATCTTTCTTATGAAGAACAACCGATAGAGATTCTGGATCATAGTGAAAAAGTCCTATGAAACAAGACCACTCAATTGGTGAAATTTTTATGGAGGAACCACCAATTAGAAGAAGCTACATGGGAGCTTGAGGATATGATGAGGGAGAGGTATCCTCATCTGTTTGTTACAAAGTGACGAATTTCGAGGGAGAAATTCATTTTAAGGGGGGTAGAATGTAACACCTGAGACTTTTATGTTATATAAATCATCAAATGAATCTTTTTCTACACAACACTTGCTTGTCTTGCTTTACACGAAATCGTGACCTTCCTCGATAGCTTGCGTCGTACGCAATACCGAGTTTCACTAAACAACGATATGCTATTAAAATATTATTAAAACAAGCCATTATGAATAGTAATAACAACTTTTTGAAATTTTATAAATTTTATTTTTTAAAATGGACTTCATTTTTGGATTCGGAATATCGAAATTATCCTAGGGTGAAATTTTGGTATTTTTCTGAAAACTTTCAATTTTTGATGAATAGTGAAACCACTAAGTGGTAGTTAAAAAACTGAATTTTTCATAAAACTTAATTTTACCGCTTCTGTTAGTGGAATTTCAAAAATCCGAGAGACACGGTTGATGTCAGTAAGTAAAATATGGTTCAATGAGATGAAAATAATTTTTTGGTGAATAGTAACTTTTTACTTTTTTTTACCACGGTTAAAAGTAAATAGGGTAATTAAGGGTAAAGATGATATTATTATTACCCTAACACATGTCCTAATTCTATTGGACAAGTGTAATTCGACCAAAAACAAACTTAGGAATAATATATGACCATTTAGGCCCACTTGGATTAGATTAGGTCATTTATTATTATTTTATTTAAAGAAGGGTTAAAATAGTTAAAATCAATGTTTAATAAGTAGATAATTTTTAATATGGGGTTATACATAAGATAAATTACACTATAAATATTAATTAGAAAGATAAAAATATTTCCTACATAATGGTATTTTATTTGTAATTTTTATACATTAAATAATTTAATTTATTTATGACACAAAGATGATGCAGTAATTATCTTATTAATGAAATATTGACATAATTAATGTTATAAACACCAAAATAAATGTAATTTGAGACTTTTTATGAATTCCACTAATTTTCTAGGTTAATATGTTATGTTAGTATTGATTTAATTTACATGGTTAGAACTAATAATTCAGTTATGATTTTCAAAAAAATCAATTACTAAATAGTGTCAAAATTGACATAAAATAGTTTTTAAAACAAATATTATATTAGTAATTGTTATTTTATTCCTAAAAATATAAGGTTTGGACAAATGACTTAGATAAGGTTATATATATTAATAATAAACAACTTGGGGTTCGTTTGGCTGCTTATAGTAAGTTTATTAACCTTATAGTATAAGAACACAAGAAGACACGGTAAAAGTAAAATTATTTAACTTAATGTTAAATCTAAATGATAAGGTTTAAATAGGAACCTAAACTTGTCTAAATTCTATTGGATGAGATTATTTCGACCCATCCCCACCTTAGCTTCGAAATATATCAATTTGGAGCAATTTAAAACCGAACATGACTTTATAATAAAATAATATTTTTAGTTTTCCCAAAGGTGCCCCTCTCCTCCCTTATAAAAGGGCACCTCCTCCCCCTCTTCCTCACACCACTTTGAGCCTTCAAGCTCGGCCAAACCCTACCAATTCCTCCTCTCCACTTCCCTAGAGATATCCTAGAGGTCCTGGTCTTCTTCAAAGACCAATTTTAGTGCCCTAAAAGAAGGTCTCAAAAAAGCACTTCAAAGAAGAGGTAATGTCTGTTACTGATTCTTTCATATTTATTTATTCTTCCACTTCTTCTTATTTAGTTGTTTCATTATGAAGTAATAACATCAGTGTCACTCATATACTGATATGTTATTATAATTATGAAACAACCCTCTTTCACCGTCTATCCATCCTACGAAAAAATAAATCACCGCGCGTGCGTACGTACGGAATACCGTCTCCACGCCATGGTGTAATCTATTTTCCACCACCACCTTACTTGGATGGGTATAATGGTGTAAATAATGACTATATATTAATATTATAAAGTAATACTGATTCTGAAATACTATACATACACTCCAATACAATTCCACGATCATAGGAACGATATCATCACTCGTGCGTACGTACGGAATACCGTCTCCACGATGTGATGCGACTCGTTTTACATGATCTTCATTTCATAATGATTATATAAATGAATTGAATGAATGAATATGATATATATTAAACTAATACCATTCTGGAAATTAGGTATCTATAACCTAAATAGAAGAATAAGAATTTATTCGACAAGACACGCATAAGAACAAAACGTTATAAACACCCAAATAACAAGTAGCAATGAAATATTACTACTAAGAAGTTAAGAAAATGACCATATATGATATCATAAAAATAAGTATGATTCTGTAATAAGTCAATGACATTATTTAAATCATTATACAGGAGTTTCGGACACTTATGAAGCAAAACGGACCTAAGGTTAGGGAAAATATCACAATCTCATTTTATCCGAGATTGTTTATATGTTGGTATTTACGAGGGTGTATTTTATCATCCACATCCATGTTTCCTAAATATGTAATATTATTTCCATCAAAATACAATTTTTTAAATCCAATTTTACCCTTCGGTGAGTTTTTAGTAAAAGATATGAAAGGAATCTTTTGTCGTTTTTTGTACGAGGTACTTTTTGTACTTTTCCGAAAAAAGTAAGAGAAGAATGTTTTTTTAACTTATACAGCATGAATGGATTTTTAAAACATTATTTCCAAGAAGCTTCCTTTACATGTTTTCAAGTTTATTTTTAATCAACTTCTTTTAGTTTATAATTTTACGACATGTTAAGAAAGGAAAATTGTTTTTGAAGTAGAAAGGATATTTTCCTAAAGAATGGAGTTCAAGTGTTCTATCAAAATTATTTTCCATCTCAGATAATAAAGGGTTTTGTTTTTATCCCTATTATTACATTGAATTTATTATGTTGTGATGGAATTATATTTTTATGAATTCCTTTATCTTATATGAATTGTTTTATGATGTCACGATGTTTAAGATTCCCATTTTTATTACATGGGTTATGCTATGATTTATGGTATTATGATTTTGTGGCACACATTATAATGGTATCATTATGAGATGGGTGGGACCTATATCTCCCTCCAATGCATTGGGTAACGATTTTATATCTCATGAGATAGACATGGCTGGAACGGTAGGTTATACCGGTTCAGTGAAACAGGACTGAAATGAGGAGTGAACTCGGTTCAGAAAGGGACTTTGTCCACTAAGATAGTATTGGAAATGAGCCTTGACTAATAAGAAATGATTCTCTATGATTACGTATTTATGCCACAAAGTTTCATGTTTTAAGTTATGATTATTGTGATTACATTTCACTGCCATGATTTATCCCATGTTATGAAATTATGATCTCTTTTGCAGGTTAAGATTTCCAAAAGTTACGTTCTTATGTATATGATGTGATTCATATTTCTTTTCTTTACCCTTACTGATCATTTGAGCTCACCCTTTTGTATGTTTTCTTTCCCCAGGTCAGGAAGAATGTTATTAAGTAAGATATGCCAAAAGGGACTATAGATATGATGAAATAAATGGGAGACAGTGTAGTCGCTTTATGAACCAGTTGTTTATGTTTCCCAGTTTCTAATGACACTAAACCCATACGGTCCTTTCGTGGTTTTGTTATATGTTGTAATAAGTATGCTTTAATTTTGAAGTATTAACAATGTATGTAAAGTATGGGTCATTATAATTTCAATTCCTAATACATGGCCTGAAGGGAATTTCATATCCCTAGGGGTTAGAAACAAGTGTCTGTGAGTCATATTAATCCCTTTGAAAATGGTTTCACAATAAATTAGCGATAAAATAAAACATAACTTCAATAGGGAGTCCAGTATGGACTGTCCTTACATTGGATGTTTCTGTAACACTAAACTCATATGAAACTAAAGTAAAAAAATATTACAAATGGGTTATAAAAAACCACAATTATAAAATACATTTATATAAAGGTGAATCATAATCCATAAATTAAAAATATATCATGGAATAATAAAATTCATAAATAATAACTAAAAGAATCTAAAAGGATGACCTTCTTGGCTAATATAACACTAATAAAAAAATATAATAAATCCCAAAACCATATCTTTGAAACCAATGGTTACTTACTAGCACCCAAATAACCCTAATTTATTGTAAAATAACAAAAAAACCCTCTAAAACCTGAAATATATATACATGAGCTAAACAAACCAGTAGGTCACCACATATCGAGACTATATAATTTATTTCATAACACAACTCATAAATTATAGTCTGAAAATATAACTTCAATGTATACTTTCAACATAAACATTTCAAAATAATGAACAAGTTCAATTTCACCATTCAAATAAATAAAAAAGATAGTAAAATTAAAATAAACACTTAAAATACATTTTACCCTCCAAATGCTCTATAAAACATAAAAACCCATTTAAATCAAAAATTTCATGTTAAACACTTTAAAAACATTAAAACACTCCAATAATAGGTCTGAAAAATATTGGATAATAATAATTATTTTAAATTATCAATTCATTTCTCACCATTACTTTTTAAAAATAAAAATCATCCTTTTGAAATCCAATTTAAAAACCAAAACATGAACCTTTATTTGAAAATAGTTTTCCAACCATCATTGAAAACCAATTTCCAATGGAAATGACCAAATAACACATGGGACAAACATAAGAATACATGAACCCTAATTTACAAGAAATATAAAAATTGAAAGGGTGATATGGTTACATAACAATACAAGTAGTATAGATTATACAGTCAATCACTAAATCAAAACTCTAATTATCAACTTTGAATAAAGCAATTCAAGGTTTTATGGCATCCAACCTAGGAACCCTATTGTGTGACACATCTAAATTTAAAAATTTCAGTCATGGAAAATAATCAGAATAAGTGTTATCAAGACCACATTCCATCCAACTAACTCACATAATATATATGGAAAATGTCACACCCCTCATAGACTTAGTACCTAGAGTTAATCGAGGTACACTAGTAGTTTGTTAACCAATTAGTGTAATATAAGAATAAAACTACCACTTAGTAACCAGTTTCCCATGACCAACAAAGATGTAATATGAGTAAACACGAAAGATAAAATTAACAAATAAGCTTAAGCAGTAACTACCCCTCACCCCAAACACCCACAAAATGAATATCTAATATATCATATAGATATTTGTCATAAATAATAACATTACCACACAAGGTATTAAATAAGAAAGAAAGTAGTGAAAGACAACCCACATAGATGGAGAAAACCCTCCCAATGTAATCATTAGGGGCCTTTCATAACCATACATTTAGAACCAAAGTGATAAATAGGCATTTACCATAAAACATGGATTTGAATTTCATGACCTTTTCACATTATAAAAAACACCACTTTGGGGATCCGTAAAGATTCGCTAAAATCACACACTCTATTTAGAAATACCAAAATCACCCCTTTAACACATGGGGATTCCAATTAGAAATCCAAAAAAAATAAAAAGGCCATCAATTTCAATAAAATACATTGTAAAAGAGAACATATGTCCTTTTAACTAGGGTTATACAACACATTCTTTTCAAAACAAAATTGTAAATTCATTATTGATACCATTTTAAAAATCGCTTTGAGATCAACACCTCACTATAAAATAATTTCAACTTTAAAAAATAGTTTTCAATAATTGAAAACCAAAACTAGATCAAAATATAACACACACCATCAAAACCATTTCAAAAAACATCATGGTAATTTCACATATTATTATCACATTAAAAAATTCCATTTCAAACATGAAATCACAGAATTCAAAAGATAAAACCTTTATTCCTATTTCAAAACACATTGAAATAGTTTCAAATTAGTACATGGATATCACATATATTCATAATTTCATCATAAATACTTTTTTTAATCATAAGAAAACATTTAATTCCAAAATGAAATAATTTTATATAAACACCTACTTGGATGAAGGGGACACCAATTTGAACGGGATAGCCTTGAATAGTTACCACTCAAAAAAACAAGAATTCTTGTTCTACAATTCAAAATATACCAAAACCGTATGTTAGAACCATACAGAATACAATCCCAGAAATATGCATTCAACTAGTGTTTTAGAGGAAGACAAAACCTAAGAAATAAAGAAGAAAGCAGAATATATGAGAAAAAATAGAATGTATATCGTCGAACTGTTTGGAAATCGCCAAATAATGACCAATATTGAATATTAAAGGAGGTTTTAGATCCTATTAGGTATCACAATGTTTTATCAAATTGTAACTTGGAATAAATGGTAGAAACCCCAATTAATTGAAATCTGGTATTTTGGGGAAATAAAATATTAATTGATTATGGCTAGGCTGCACAGTTAGGCCACATGGTTCTCCAAACTATGTGAGAACCATGCGCAAGACACTATCTAGGAAAATACCTACTACATGATTTTTGGTGTGCCCCAAATTGTTTAATAAACCCTATATAATCTATTGAAACTGGCTTTGTCCCTAAGAAATCACTCTCAATATTGGAGTTTTGTCGCTTTCACTAACCATGCGGGAAAAGTATAAAACACTGATAAAACTTATAAACACCAAAATTCTTACCCAAAAAACTATAAAGACTCAAACTAACCTAATATTACATAAAATAAGACAAATTTATAACTTTATTGACATGTTAGTGTCACAATATATTCAACGTAAATTTTCATGATAACAAAATCACACTCCATATCAGGAATTATCTTATGATTCTATAAAAAAAGTAAGGACATGGATTAATCTTATTTAGCACCAAAATCTCAAGAGTGGATATTATTTCCCTAATATTAAGAATATCCATCTAAAATTATTGATTCTAAGGAAATGATCATCCTTCATGACAATCCCATTATGAGCGAATACGTTAAAGTGTTTCCCGAATAATTGACTAGTTTTACTCATAGCTAAGAGGTAAAATTTTAAATCAAGATTATACCAATGGAATTACCATTATCCAAGACTCTATATGTAATGGATGTTTTGGAGCATGAGGATATTAAAAAACAGCTACACAAGAATCTAGAAAAACGGTTCATACGACCAAGTGCTTCACTATGTAATGTATTGTTCCTCCTCATTAAGAAGAAGGATGGTTCAATGCGTCTTTTCATTGATTATCGTGAGGTCAACAAGATAAAAATAAAGAAAAATTATCATATTCCACATATCAATGAATTGGTTGATTAGCTTCATGGATCACAATATTACTCCAAGGTGTATCTTCCATTATGGTAATACCAATCTATGGGAATAATGAGGATATCCCCAAGACTGATTTTTGTACAAGGTATGGGAACTATGAGTTCATAGTAATTCCATTTGGACTCACTAATTCTCTAGAAGTATTCATGGACTTGATGATTATAGGATTTATAAATTACCTAGAAACTTTTTTGGTAGTATTTATAGAAGATATTCTAATATAATCCAAAACTAAGGAGGTGTATGAGGAGTATCTGAGTACTATGATAAAGTCCTTATAAAAGAATAATATTTATTCTAAATATAGAAAATGTAAGTTTTATTTAATGTAATTCTCATTATTGGGGTGTATTACCATTAGTAGTGGGATATTCATGGACCCTTTAAATATAGAATAAATTTAAGGGACAATATCTATGACATAAATTTATATTTTTTTAGGTTACATGGGTATTATCGTTAATTTGGGAGAAATTTATCATGATTTTAATACCCTCTAACCAAGCTAACTCATAAGTGAGTTAAGTTTTTTTGCAATGATGAATGTGAAGAGATCTTTAAGTAGTTTACAAATAGCCTTAAAACTACACTTATACTTAAGCTACCCAAAAGTGGGGAACTTTTCATAGTAATCAATGATTCATAGAAGAAGGTATTGGGTTATGGGTTATTAAAGAATGAAAAGGTGAAATCCTATGCCTCAATAGAATTGAAATTTCAAAAACAAAACTATATAAAAAATTATATTTAGTTGGATACATTGACCTTTTCATTGAAAATATATTCGCATTACCACTTTCTAGAGAAGTGTAAAATATATATGGATCTCAAGAGCATCAACTTTGTATTCATAGAGAAATAGGTAAATATGCACCAGCGATGATGGTTATAACTAATCAAGAACTATGACTACTATATCCACTAACATTCTAAAAAATAAAATAAAGTGGTAGATGTTATAATTATAAAGGATCCATAAATTTTATCATTTATGTTAATTGAAAAGGATATGATATACTAAGGCTTAAAAATGATTAACAAAGGAAACTTAAAAGAAGGAACATCATCAATATTTTCAAAAATGATTGCTCAACCATCTCTTCTAGATAAGATAAAGGATGCTCCAAGAGATGATCTAGAAATTCAAAAAAATGTGGAAGATAAAAAAAAGGTAAATCCTCATAATTTAATGTTAATTAAGAAGGAGTTGTGAGATTTTGTTCATGAATATCTTTACCATAAAATCCTATGTTAAATTAAGTGATGTTGTATGATGCACATAGATCAACCTTCTCCATCCATCCAGGAATCACAAAGATATATTGAATTCTCCTAGATCTCTAATGGGGGGAACATAAAGAAGGATATTACATAATATACATCAAGATGTCTTGTATGTAACCAAGTGAAGGTTGAATGGAAAAAATCTAAGGGTGTGATGTAACCTTTACTGATACCTATATGGAAACAAGAAAACGTCATGGACTATGTCACTTGTCTTAGAAAGTCATCAAGAGGAAATTATTCTATATTGGTAGTGGTGGATAGTCTTACAAATACAATGAACTTCATTGTCATTCTAGAGTACTTATAACTCTATCAAATTGGATTTATATACATTATAGAAGTGGTAATGGAAAATATGAGTGAACTATCCATACACGCGAGGATATATTTAGAGCATGGTCAATTGAATTTAAAGGAGGATGGGACCAACATCTTCTTCTGGTTGAGTTCTCATACAATAACAGTTTCCAATCAAGCATCCAAATGCCTCCCTATGAATCTCATTTTGGTAAGAGGTCCATAACATCTACGTATTGGTTTGAAGTTGTAGAACTCAAAATATGAGGTCCTAAAATTGTTGCTGAAATAGTGGAAATGGTCAAGACCATTCAGCAGCACATCAAGGATGATCAAAGTCAAAAAAACCTATATTCTAATAGACTTTGTCAAGAACTAGAGTTTGATGTCGGATACATGGTATTCCTCCACATATCTCTATGTAATAAATTCATGGGATTCTTTAAGAATTAAAAATTTAGTCTGAGATACATCGGTCTCATGGATATCTTTGATTGCATTAGTGTGGTGGCCTATTGACTATCACTCCAACCAATCCTATCTCAAATACAAGATGTATTCCTTGTATCCCTTTTAAGTATGTAATTAACAAATACCTCACATGTACTCAATCCAGAGGTGGTAACATTAAGGAAGAGTAAAATATGATGATGTTCTTAGATCATAGAGAAAAAGTTCTATGACATAAGAAAATGTGACTAGTCAAAGCACTATGGAGAAAAAAAATGAAGAAAAAATGTGGGAACCATAGGAGGTGATGGAAAAAATTACCCTCATCTGTTTTAGTGTGGGAAGTGAAAAATTTGAGGGTAATTTTTCTGATGGGATGAATATTGTAAGGACTCAAACTTTTATAAATAAAATTACCTTTTTGATTTAATTAAATGTCTTATTATATATTATGGCTATAGAAAACACATGCACTTTTTTGGTTTTAATATATCCTATCAGATTTAAAAGATAGTAAAGAATAATTATTGTAGATAATATATTAATTGAACATTCATCTCATGACTGGTGTACATATACGATTTTAAAAAATCCAATTGACAAAGGAAAAAGAAATAATGGCCTCAACTAGCAGGATCATACCCTATGAATCCTATTAATTGGATATTCCATGGGATATAGAATCCCTATTATTTTAACATGATCACTACTAAGAAAATATTCAACAAATTAAGCACAATTGAAACAATTTACAAGGGAAGTTCAAGCTCATTGAGATCATGAACCAAATCATGTACGTCGAACCACCCCATGAAAATATCATTGTCATGCACCTTACCCTTATGGGGTTTTCTAGAATATTAAAATGATATGTATCAAGACACTAATAGTATTAATGTGTTTATAGTATAGAATTAACAATATATTTTCATCTTATTATTGTTACATTATAAATGTTTTTTAAATTTATATAATAAATCACAAACTGTATTTTTAATATTCAATTTCAATTAAGATGTTTATTTTGATGAATTGATGGATTTTTTAAATAATTTATATTTTGAAAGAATATTATTATTAAAAAAATTATTAAATAAAAAGTATCTTATTATTTTTAGGACGTAAAATTTATTTTTTACAATGGTTTTAAAACGTTTATATTCAAAAAAACACAACATTTCTCAATAAATGCTGATTTTTATTTTAAAAGGAGAAATTCATATTTTTAAAAATTATTTGGATTAAATAATTTTTATTTCATCAATAAGAACATTGAAATTATACAATGGTGAATTGTTTTCTATTACCAGAGAGAGAAAAAATTTTGGGTAGAAATTAAATACGGTATAAATTTGTTCATTCCACACTCTTTGATCATGGAATAAAAAATTTTGATGAATGCATCAATTTTTTATGTCCTTTTTGGCATACTTAAGAATGAGAATAAAAATTTATGTAATCGGTTTCCTCAAATTATATTGAGCTCTAATGCATTGGGTAATGTTTTAGTCATATAAGACATCATGCAAGGGCTTAGGGAGTGCACATAATCCATAATGGGACTTTTTCAATCATGATGTCTTGTCATTTATCCTTGACCTATGTTTATGATGTAGGGTTTTAAGTTTTTGCCACATTTCTCATGTTGTATCTATGATTATCATGTTATATCCCGCCTCATTGTCCATGTTTATGATTCTTACCCCTTATATGCCCATTGATATGCCTATTTTCTAACATGTATTACCTTATTCTTGTTATGAAATGTTTAATACCTAACTGGAACTTATATCTCACCCCTTTCATATCTATGTCCCCAGGTAATCCCATGTAGATTCAAGTAACAAGGAATATTATGATCATGTAAATAAAGTTTTAAATAATTGAGATTCATTACCTATTTTAAGTAGTTAAATAATGTACCTAATTCCAAAATATTCTAGACATATCGATATTCCATGTTTTATTATGTGTAGTCTTATTTAATAAATCATTAATTAATTTTTTTTAAAGAGAAAGGTTTTCAAATGGACATTCTCATGTCCAAATAATGAGCATCCCAAAATCGGAAACCAAACAATGTGAAAAACTAAACCTCCCAAAACATTTTCAACCAAACAATATTTCACATAAAAATAGTAATCAATACCAAAAGAAAAATAAATATACGAAACAAAATAGAAACATTTAAATCCAACCGCATGAAATGTTCCATAATAGAACCAACCATAAGGTTCCAAACAAACAACAATTAATGATCTAAAATCCTAACTCCAATTACAACCATCAAACATAAGATTATAAAAATCTTAAAATATTTTAACCAAAAACCCAAAAATTCCTAGGAACCCATAAAAAAATTAAACCTTATACATTTTCAAAAAACCATGAATACAAAACTTTTTAAGATGTCCCAAATAGCCAAAACGGATGAAATATCTATGAGGCTAAAAACAATATGGATTTGAATTACCTGGATCCCAACACTATAATAACATGAGACATATTTTATTCCCAAAAAAATAAACTTTTTCTTTTATCCCAAGATCTTACAACCTTATCTCCTCACTCATCAGGTTACACTCATTCCCATCATATGGAACCAAGGAATCACCCGCCAATGGTTTCCTAGACTGGTCATCTTCCACCCAAATTGCCATGATTCAAACCTCTTGAAAACATTTAAATCCAAATGAAAGTATATATTGATAAAAATCTAGCTAAATACTACCTATAAATAAATGATAATTCTCAGAATCATTGATGATCAGTTTTAAAGAGAAGATCACCAACTATATAATGTAATTGACATAATCCTCTAGAGATCGCACACATTGATTAAGGATCACTAGATCAATCACTTAATCCATATTAAAATTCTTGTTAAAGAACCTCTGGATAATCATCATTCCAAAAAAAACCCAAGACATGCCATCGTAAAGATAAGAAGGTTCCATATACACCCACCAAATTCAACTAAAATTGATAAGCAAGATCGTTATAGGTCTCACCCACAAATTTTTATTTGTTCTTAGAGAATAAAGTATCCACTCAATCCTTTAAAACAACCTTACCACTTCCATCAATCCTTGAATACAACATAAAGAAAGAAAATTTTGAGAAAATAAGTCCAATATTGGTTCTATGTACAAATAAGGTTCCACACCTACCACTCCAATCATAGTCTGTGTATCTTCAATAATTGAATAATCTTTTTCAACCATTATGGGTGGCATAATATAAAAAATCATACATTAACAACATCAATTCATGAATATAATTTCAGAAAACGATTCTCATCATATAGAGATATCAAAGCCTAAAAAATAAATTACTGAAATAAGGAACATCACTATCATAGTATGAAAAATATGTTACCCTTAAAATCACAAAATTTTACCAAGGAATATTTAAATAACCCTCCACTAAAGATTATTCTTTAAAACAAATCCACTACCACTCTTTGAAAATAATTAAACATTATTGGATGTAACCCAACAAAATCATGTCATAAAATTCCTATCAAATTCCCATTCCATTTTTAAAACCAATTAATCCAATGATTTCTCATCAAAATTCAATTTTATTTTTAAAAAACAATTCGTATTTCTTTCCAAAAAAAATTACCATTAAAAATAACTCAATTTTGGAAATCAATTTTGGAATGAACCATCTTTGGTAAAACCCCAAATAATAAACTTAAAACCTCCCACTTTCTACTTTCTTAAGCGTTTTTTAAAATACCATAATAGAAAAATTACTTTGGAAAACATTTTACGAATATAAAGAGAATTATCTATCTTTAAAAACCTATGAAAACCAAAATTTTAAATTTAATATTTCATGAAAACTAAGGTAATTTTCTCTTTCAAATAATTCATAAAACTAAGTCTAAAATTGAAATTTTCACAAAATTACATCATTTTTTCAAAACAAGGCATTAAAATCAAGAATTAATAAAGCACCGCAGAATCCTCTAAACAAGGTTCAAAATAAACACATCAAAATAACATGAAAACAAACCCTTTTCCATATCCAACAAGTAAAAATAACTTTACGATATATTCAAAAATAATAGGGTGAAAAAACACAACCTTAAAACAAATAGGATTGTATATGATTTGGACACATGAGTTATGAAAATATTTACCAACCATGTAACATGATCTTTAAAGGTGACACACCCAAATCACATGAGCACCACAAGGTTTCCCAAGAATTGAGATCTTAACATGTAGATAAATTCCCCCTTCATTTTCATGCTAAAACCAAATAAGAACCCCTAAAATCATTTACATATTCAATGGGAATAAAAAATAAATCCACATAAACCATTAGAAAATACTAAAAAAACTCAAATTCAAAATTTGAAACCCAAATTCCCCATGTAATATTTAGGCCTAACGCGATAAATAGATGTATAAAGTCTCCCCACCCATACCTCTAATGCCCCGAAAACCTTAATCTTATTTCTCATATTATTTCCATAAATAATAAATTTGTTACTATAGAAACTCACGCACTCACCAACAAGATAACACGCTCTGATACTATTTTGTAGAAAACTAACCCATCATGACATCATATTGGAACATAACATAGAATTATATAAGGCCCAAAGGCCATTTTTAATACCCTCTAGAAGGAATACAGTGAATAGAAATCACATGAATCCCTTTTGAATTATTTCACACAAAATCAGAGATAAAATATAGAGGAACATCAAATGAGAGTATGGCATGGACCATCCTTATATTGGACATTGATACAACATCAAACGCATAATATACCAAAATAAATTAAAATTATAACTGGGTTTTAATCAACCACATTAATCCAAACCATTTTCATTGAGAGAAAACATCATCCATAAATATACAATACAACATAGAATAATCTGATATAAAAAATAAAACTTAAATTAGTTAAAATGTTGTCCTTATTTCCTAATACAACAATAAGTAAAAAAAACTTAAACTATCCAAAAAACCATCTCAATGTAACCTTTGGTTTCTCACCACCACCTAAATTATCCCATGTTAGCCTCAAAAAACTAAACCCGAATCAATCTGGAAACCTGGAACCTAAAATATATCGGTGTGAGAAAAATAGTCGAGTAGGTTTCCACATGTAAATACTACAAAATTCATTTCACAAGGAAATTAATAAATTCCATTTGTAAAATACAATTAAAATGTACTATTTCAGTATAAACAAGTGAAAACATCCAAAAATAATAATTTCACCTTTCAAAACATTATAATTTTTTTATTTAAATGAAAACAAACACCTTATAAACATTTCACTAGTTGAAGCCTCTTTTAAACCCAACCCCCATTTTTGAAACCAAAAAATTCATTTAAAAAATTTTAAACACATTAAAACATATAAAAACTTGGTTTGAAATATATTTGATACCAATAATGCATGTAAATACCTCTATACGATGCTCACCACTAGTTTTTTAAACCATAATCACCCATTTGAAATCCACTTTAAAAAACCACCAAAGAGAATATGTATAAAAAAATTAAAAAAATATTTGAAAACCACATTCTAAAGGAAACAACCAAAAAACAAATGGTTCAATAATAACGAGTTTGGAACCACAACTCATGAGGCACAAAATAAAATAAAGAAAGATATGGTTCCAAAATAATACAAGTTTGGGAAAATAAAAAATCAAGTACTACATCAAAACTCATAATGTAAACATTGAATCAATAAAAAGAATGGGTCATGGGATATTCCCTAATATCCATAACATGAGATTAATATAAAATTATAAATTTCCCTCATGTTACAATTTTCTTCATATGTTGAGTCCAAACTATAAGCCATCCAACTATCACACACAAGACCCATTGAAAATAGAACACCCCTTGTATCCCATGTTCCAAGAATGAATAGAGGGACACTTGAGTGTGTGAAAAAACTCATTTAAAATAATAATAGATATCTCAATAATTACCCAGGTTACCATGACCCTTATAAAATTTTTATAAGTGAATATGCAATAAAATATTAACACATGAGTCACATGTAGTAACTCTTCCTCACCCATAAAACCCTAACAATGAATAGACCCATGAATCCCACACATAGGTGTCACAAACAGGAATATTCACACACAATGGTTCAACAAAACATCACTTAGTGATATAAAACTCAGAAAATGGGTAAATAATCAAGTGTAAATCAAGACTGTTTTTCCATAACCATTCATTTAAAACCAAAGTGTTAATTAGTACTTTACCATAAAATAGGTCTCTAAATTCTATCCCTTTTCACATTTCATATAATACCACTTTGGGAATCCATAAATATTTGTTAAAATCAATAAAACATTTTAAACATTTCAAAACCACCAATTGAAAACATGGATTTTTCCTATTTTAAAACCAAAACAATGCCCAAGGACATAAAGTTCAATCAAATTCATTTTAAAAGTTCCAATAATGCATTTTCAAAAGTTTTAAACCACACAATAATTTCAACCAAACATTTTTTATTCATTAAATAACCCTTTCTAAATCAATTTTAGGATATCACCTCACCTTAAAACAATTTCCACTTTAAAACATAGTTTTCAGTAATTGAAAACCAAAACTGGATAAAAATCCAAAACAAATCATCAAAACCATTTCAAAATTTATCATAGGAATTTTATATATTCTTAAAAAAATTACTCTTAAAATATTAAAAAATAAAAATAGAATACTTTATTGAAAAATCTAAACACATTGAAATGGTTTCAAATATTTACATGGATATCAAATTTATGCATAATTTCAGAAAAAAGATATTTAGAAAGATCAATCAAACTTTTAATTCAATAATTAAGAAATTTCATATATTCACAAACATGGATTTATTGTAAACCAAGTCAATACATTTCACCTTCAATGAAGACTACCAAAATAAATAATAATACCTCATCTACAATCCAAAACAAACTGAAACCCTGTTTTAAAACCATCTTGAACCCAATCCTTTTCTTAAATAGAGAAATATGGTTTTGGGATGAAGTGGAAGCCAATGAACGAATAAGGGAGAATAATAGAGTATAAATAAGAGATTTTTTACCTTGTAACATATTTTGAACCACTAAAGAATAAAAAATATTTAATAGGGAAGGAGTTTGGAGCACCTCGTTGGGATCCTAAGTTTCATCCAATGCATAAGGGGATAAAATGGTGAAAAACCATTCAATTTGAAGAGTTTATTTTTTGGAAAATTACACTATTAGTGATTCTTTGTAGGATTCATAATTTTTCAAACCATTCACCAATCATGTCGAGGCTGCCTCCATGGCCAAGACCACCTTCATGGTTTTTAGGGTTCTCTTCACGGTTTAATAAACTGTGTTAAAGCTTTGAAAAAATATTCTTTTCCCTAGAGAGAAACTTATGAATAGGAGTTATAAGGTCACCCCAAAACATTATGTTAAAACATGAAACATCCATAGTACCTCCAAAATTCAAAATTCCATGCTATATTTTTTTGGACTTAGAACAACCCCAGATAAGATAAAATAAAAAATAAACACTAAAGTGACATGTGTGTTTCATAGGACCCATAAGCATAATGTTAAAAATTATTTAAATGTTCTAAAAATAATATAGGATAAAATAAACTTAATCAATTATTTAATCATATATTAGGATACATGAAAAATATTACAATGAATACAGAGGGAGAAAAATCAAGGTTCCCAACGGAGAAGAAGAAACTTGGTTAGTTTCACTTATAAGAAATATTCCAATTAAAATATGAGTTAGGGGAAATAAAATATTGAGGATAAATGTGAAACCCAAATAATAAAAAAATAAAATTATAATTTTTTTTATAAATAATTATAATTCTTCAGATGGATTTTAATTTTGAAAAAATCATGATTCTAAAATAATATTTTCAATCAAAACCCTTGCGACTTGAGTAAAATTTTGATTAAAATCCCTTTTAACATTGGTATCTATTGAGTTAGATGAAATATTAATAATTTAAACAAAATGTTTCTTAAAACACCATGAATATATTAAAATTATTTAATTTTTAATTAATCACACCATATTAAAGGTATTATGGTGCAGATTAAGAAGAATCCTCAAGAAATTAAATTTTAGACAATGAACCTTTTACTTTATTTATTGCTATGATGAAATGTGATCTAACCTCATGTATAAATATATTAATTATCTTAATAAAAAACACAGAACCTTTTTCATATATATAACCCTTTAAAAAATTCATTTATAATTTTTCACCACATTTATATTGGTCGCTTATAATCTATTTTTTATATCAGGTGTGAGTGATCTTGATCATTTTGAACTAGTTTAGTAATAATGGTGTAATTATTAATTATTCCATAAAATTTTATCATTATTATATCATAAAAGTTATTCTTATATAAGTTTCTTAATTATTTATTATTTTATAACTCCATTATATTTTATTTTTGGATACGATATTTCAAGATGAAATTGACATTGTACATGTTTTGATGATTCTTAACGAATGAATGGTATTTTCATAAATAATTAGTTAAATTTTTATATTAAAATTAAAAAATAAAAAAAAATCATTATTTAATTATTTATATAATGCATTACTAAAAAAAATTCCCATAGTCATCCATGATTCAAATTTATATCCTTGTTCAAGTGAGTGGTTAAACCAACCCAAACAAAATATACCATAAGTAATGGACGATTATAAAGTAATTGAGTTTCAATATCAGTATACTAGAATGATAATGTTCTTATATAGTGTTTATCGGTGTGATATATCATAATTATAATGCATTATAATAAGAATATAATGTACAAAAAATTACTAAATAATATGAATAAATCATTCTTTTCTCTTAGAGTGCTCTTTTGGATGGATGAATTTACCATCATTATTTATTTCTCATATTTTAAAAAGGTTACCCAATTTATCATCTCGTGGCCTTAAAAAATCATAAAATTAATATTTATATATTATAATTATTCTCATGATCATTCATATAAGGTCATGATAAAAATGAATATGGAAAATGATTTTTCCATGGAGGCGATAGTCAACATGTTTGCATGGATGATGATTTCATTTTCCACAAAATGGAGAAAATGATAAATAAGGTTTATCCCCTTATATCCTAAAATATGTCATAAATACCATACTTATATATTAAATTCATTATTAGTATCATCATTTTATTTCAGTGAAGGAAAACTAAACACTTTTTTTTATTGAGGTGGTAGTCCACACAAACACACCATTCACGTTTTCGATTTTCTTAAAGGAAAGTGAAAAGGATGGTAATTATTGTGAAATTGTTGAAATAAAATAATAGTATACTAATGATACAGATGTTATCGTTTTAATATGTCATAATTTAATTTGATAATGAATATTTTTAAATAAATAAATAAAAATGAGAAAGGAGATGATAGAAATTTATAACTCACTTATTGGATTATCTATTTCAGAAGGGGGCGTTAATACTTTGAGGGATGATATTTTGAGAATACTAGAGCCTCTTAAAGGTATATAGGAATGTTTAGGAGAGTTTGGGGTAAATTTATATCTGAAAAAATTATATAATGGTGTGAGGGGGAGTAAAGAGAGGAGTTCCCCTTTTATAAGTAAAAAGGGTGGAATTTTATTAAATATCCAATGGGAAGACACTCTTAAGGAAACTAACTCCAAAATAGGGAAATGATATATAAGATAAGGTATAAGTTTGATAAAATCCTAAACCACCCATTCCAATTCATTTTTTAAACACATTGGTGGTCTTTCCCTCTTGGTTAAACCCTTTTAACAATTTTTTATATGTATAAAGTAATGACTTTTTACCAAAGTAATTTATCCTTTATGCATGAAAATAAAATTTCCCTTATCAGGTATTTTTAACCTAATGAATATAAATTTTTAATCTATTTTATTATATTAATTTCATATATGTTATAGAAATTAATATTAAAATATTGAATGTATAATATATTAAAAACAATTTTCTTGAAAAAATATAACTTAAGTTACAAAATGTCAAATATGGATTTTAAAATATAAAAAAAGGATTTTTAAAATTATAAATTTACTTATAAAAGACATATTTGGTCTTATAAAAGTTTTCATTAATTTAAAATACATACTTATATAATAATAATGTTATAAAAGTCATGTTATTAGTAAAAACGTTATTTTACACTGTTAAACTAAAAAAAATCAATCTTTTTAAGAATAGAATAAAAATTAATTTTAAATAAATCTATTTATGATGAAATAAAAAATTAATTTAGTTTAAAAAATTAAAATTCTAAAACTTTTAAATTTAATTTTATTAGTAAAATCATAAAATATAATGAAAACTTGTCTTATAGAGAAGATTTCTTTCTTGAATACTAAATATACTTATTCTAATTTAAGGTCATTTACAAATTCATTTTTTATCAGAAAAAATTATACATTTTATTATAAATTAATCACAAGTTTCATGAAATATAACTGATCACCACATAAAATAAATTTTTTAGGAAAATATACTTTCAAGAAAAAATTATCTTATTTGTTATTTTATCTATATCAATTGAATTTCATTAGGATTAAACTTGAACTTTATATTAATTATAAATATAACTTATAAAATGTAAATCCTATTCATAGCTACTAATTCAATGTCAAAGTATTAATATTCTAAACATATTACAGTTTTAATTTAGTTCGGTGTTGTGTGAAGAGCGAGCTATTAGCGTTATATTTAAATAAGAAAAATACATAGTGAAATATCAATTCATCACAATTGGTTAGGGAAGGTTACAGAAATAATATTAGTTATTTTTTCATGATCAGTAAATCAAATGGATTTTTATTTGGAATTAATGTCATATTCAAAAAATATTAGTACACCCATAAGTGAAAGTGTGGGGATTGGATTCAAGTGTCTATATTGTACCATTATAATATGTAAAATAGAAATATATTAAAATATTTATCTCCCAAGATAATATATTTGACCTCAAAATATTAATAAATCGGTTTATTAAATTTAAGGCTAATATTATTATCGTGGTTCTGGAGTTTCTTTTTTCTCTCATAATGGAAGTGTTCAAACTTTTCCAGGAGAGGGGGATGTTAATGGTGAAGGACTTTATTGGATATATATATTTTCAAATATAGTGTAAAAATACATAAAACCCATGCACATGATCTACTAATAGTTTAATAGATATGATAAAATAATAAACCATGAAATAAGTATACCTCACAATCCATGAATAATCCTCTACCATATTATGATTAAATTGTTTTTATAATCTTCAACCAAAATATTTTTTACACTAATGGTTCCCACCATCTACTATTATCACCAAATGATTCAATATAATGACTTATACTTAAAAGGTGTCCTGGAACAGCATTCTCAAAGGTAAATCAAGGGAAGAGAAACATATATAGAGATTAAACATATAACATTAACTCCATACTTCCCTAATATGTCCAAAAAACTATATTATTTAGGAACCGTTCATTTAATGAATGAGATTATAGGATCCTAGCATTTCAAATGTTGAAAAGTGGACATACTTTGGAATTACATTATTCTAACTCTTCACCGTATCCCCCAATAATGAACTAGTTGTTAAAATCCTTTAATAATAAATAATATATCAATTCGTCATCAAAAGATGTGTCGATAAGATGAATGATCCTAATAATAATCATAGTAATGTTAGTATAATGATATCATATATTATTCCCATATAAGTAATATAATTTATTTTCAAAATCCATGATCTAAACAAATGGTGTGGTGTATCTCTCTTAATCATGGTTTATATATTTATGAATATGTACAGAAATATCCTAATTTTACTTAAGAATCATTTATTTTATGAAAATATTCATAGCTCATTTTTAATCCAATTAAACTAATTTATACATGATTACCACAAAAACTATCTCAAATTATGGACAAACACTTTGTACCAAAATTAATCCTTAATCCATGGTGTACTATGTGACCCTATGAGACTTTATATCTTTGATAAAAAAATTAATTTCCCAGTCCGTAATTGTAATCAAAGACCATCCAAGAGAATAATATCATTACTGGTCAAACTATAATTGGTTTTATCATGATTGTGTTCAAAGACCCTTATATCTCTATATAAATATATATTCTATAATATATAACCCTATACATCATATAAAATATTTTATAATAAATTTTTTTTAATACATTGGGTGATCAATAGACATGAAACATATCAATCCACTATAAGTAAACTCAAACATTCATGATCCTTTGGAATATATTGGCCAGATTAAATAAATACATTACATGAAATTCATAGAAGTAGTTGAACACAACACATGTCATTGAACTAAGAATGTCTATAAAATTCAACTATCTTATTAAATTTATGTCCCTTTGTCTTTATTATCATGAAAGAGGAACAATACCAGCATGGTTAAACTTAAGTGATGATATGATCAACAACATATACAGCCACCATATAATTAGCTCAACCCCATATCTAACATAATAAATTTCTCAAAGAATGAATTTTACCATGATAATTATCTAATTATCCTTAGTTAATGGGTATTCATATAAATTTTACACCATTAAGAACATCAATGGCCTTATGATATTATGTGTGATATAATTCCATGGTTTAGTCCAGATAATAAGTCTTCACTTACTATATCATTATTTTACACTATATTATATAAAATAATCTACTCAATATTAACTTATTATATCATCAAAACCCATAATAATCCATTATTATTATTGATTAGGTAAAACACAATGTTTTACTTTAGGGGGATATTATAATTCGAATGATCATGTAATATACACAGACAAGTGATTAAACAATAAAAGGATATTTACTTTATTATTAAAACCTTAAAATGTATTACTTTTTTCATGATATATTTATATTTACAACAACCATTAAATTTTATCTCATGTATCTAATACATAGATTCTTTACAAGAACCTTTTTTTGTATTTATGAATTTTTCAAATGATCTAGAAAAGTCTCCCCCCATATAAACCCAAGAAAACATTATGTTAATCCCATTAATGATTTCCAAAATTAGATTCTATTTTAAAAAGATATTTTTGGTTTTCTGTGAAACTAATTTTCCTTGACCTAATAAAAAACTCTATTATCATTCCAGTTTAGCTCAATTGATCCTAAAATTCAAAGAACCACCCCAAGTTTAAGAATTATTTTCTTGATTCAAACTCCTTACTTAATAATAACTTATATATATATACTTTGGCAATATTTTTTTAATCTACCAAGGTGACATATTTGGAACTCTTCCAACTGGCTTATCTTGCATTGAGGAAAAACAAGAAACTAGACTAATATCTCTAACATCTTTATCAATATGGAAACTATTACCAGTTTAGCCATGTACAATGACCTCTCCAACACCTCCAATAGCCAATAACATATCCTTAATTCTTATCATGTTCATAAGAGTATTTTTCAAAGAAATCTAGTGTATCTCACTTGGATTTTATTGGTATATAGTTGATATGATCAAATAATTAGAGATACCAATTCAAGTATATAACATTGTATACAAGATAGATATTATGGTGGATGCATAAATAATAGTATCCATGTTTCTCATTTCGTAATTATTAAATGTAAATTGAGTATTCACATGAATTATTCCATATAATACTAGTATTTACCACATCTAATAGTTCTTTATGGTAAAACTATTATTAAAAATAACAACATTTTTGTTTAAAAGTAAACACATTGAATTTTCTTTGTATATATTCATTCCCAGTATACATTCTACTTCATCTTTGTATTTCATACTGAAAAATTTTATCAATAATAACAATACAAAATGTAGATATGGGATATTATTTCTGTTAATTATTATTTCATCCTTATATAATATCATAAATACCACACCACTCTTAATAATCATCTTTTATACAAAATAATAATTCATGTTCTTGATGAGGCCAAAAAAAATATTTCACTATAAAATCAAATGTTCCAACTCTAATAATCTTTCTTTACTCCATAAATAGACTGTTACAATTCAAAAATATTATTGATTCTATTTAACAATTAAAATCCATAGGTTTGTATCATTTATTTTCCCTCGACTAAATCACCAATATGGAATGAATTGTTGATATTTATTTGTTAAATATCATAATCATAGTTAGATGTTCTATCAAGGAATATATGAATGGAAATTATCATTATAATAGGTGAAAAGGTCTCTTTATTATCAATACCATGAATTTGTTTACAAAATTTTATCACCCAAATTGATTTATACATATTAATTGTACCCTTAATTTCAGTTTTGTATGAAAAATCTACTTACATCCTATTGGTATTACCCCATTAAGAGAATATGTTATGTTAAAAAAATCAGTATAAATATAGTCCATCTCAGATCACATGGGTTCTAACCATTTTTAATAATTTTAATAATCAACAAACTCTTGATATATAATAGGTTTATCATATATTAATATTACTTATGTATAATTTTCTATAAGAAATTTTTACATCTCTTTATTTTGAAAAATCATACCAAAAAATTGAGGTACTTATATAACCTGAGTAATATTTTTTCATCACCCCTTATGTAGCATACTTGGTTTCAATCTCTGAATATATTTCTATTTTTTAAAACTTATCCAAGTTCAACTTTCCTATCACTTAAACAAATATTGATATATTCCTTTTCAATGAAAAGAATAGTTTCGGATAAAAAAAACTTATGTTTAATAATAATTTATAAATAATATTCATTTGTTTCCAGGGAATTACAAACAAATTAGAACTTTTTAGAATGGGTTTTATTTTTTTAATATAATGAACATTTTATGTATGTTTCTAAAACTAGAATAATCCCAAAAGAAAACATAGTAATCCTTATAGTTTATATCTCAATTGTTATATTTATGATTTCATTGGATGGAATTTAGTAATGTAAGAAGGCACAAGTTTCAAAATAATATCCCCAAAATGTTATAGGAATGTTATAGTGTCCCATTATAAGTTTAACCATGTCTAGAAAGGCAAAAATAATCCACTCAAACAATCCATTTAACTATACAGTTCCAGGAAGACTGAGTTTTGAAATAAATCCACAATATATCAAATGATTAATAAATTCTTATCTCTAGCACTGAACACCCTTATCTAATTAGATAATATTAATACTTTAAACTAGTTCATTTTTTACTTCAATTTTAAGAACCATAAACTTTTCAATGTTTTTAAACTTGTAACTCATAAGAATAACATAACCATATTGATTGAATTCATCAATTAATATAGCAAAGTACTTATACTAACCACAACATTTATTAGTCATTGGTAAATATATAACACCATATATTTTATCTAACATTATAATAGAACAATATCTTTTTATAAAAAATATTATTTATTAATTTTAACTAATAAATAATATTTTTATTTATCAAATGATTTATAATTAGAGGATTCCAAAAATACATCTTTATGGAGTCTATGGAAGTGTTTTTAATTTATTTTCACAAGGAAATAATTCCAAAGATAAGTGGTGATATAATCAACCTTGAAAATATTATTTTTAACGTTACAGTCCATATAATCCATTCGTATAATTTATAAACCATTAACCATATTCTTAATGCCATAAAATATTTTATTCATGTGTATAGAAAAAATCATGTTCTTGATCATTAATGAAAATCACATATTGTCTAAAAATGATATAAAAATATATATTTATGGTTGCAATGTAAGTTTTTTCTAATTAAAAAAATAATCCACTAAATAGAATTATATTACATATTCTAACACATAATCTCAAAAATATTTCCCCATTTTTAAAACATAAATCTACTTCTCCTATCATTAATTCTCACTCATTTCTAAGTCCATAGACATAAGTAAAAAATATTTATGCACACATGGTGTCTAATAACCTTGAGTAAAAATTAGAGTAATTAAATCTATAAAATTCACATTATTCTTGATATTACTTTTCAACCTTAGATATCAATTTATTAAGCTATGTTGATAACCTATAAGATATCTTAACAATATTCATGATATATTCAGTTGTCTACAAAACATAATTTTATTAGGTGGGTATAATATTTTATATCAATTCAATAATTACTTTTATTGAAAGTATAAATACTAAAAATAAAGTCCAAATACATTGTATTCATTTAATAAGCCAATATAAATATTTCACTAAAAGTTGAGTCTCTTTAGTGTTTCTCCCAACATTTAGACAATTATGTAATTAATCATGAAAATCAATTCACATGCAACCCATTGGTAGTTAATTGAAAAAAAAATCATTCCCAATTCATTATATGAATTATTTTAACTTCATTTCCCTAAGAACATAACCCTATTAGGTTTATCCACTTAAATGTAAACCAAAGTATACAATTGAATATGCACACCTTAACCTAATAGGGTCACTCATATCTAGAATTACTTTCACAAGATAATACATAGGAACTCAACTCTGGAATAACCTACCCATTTGGATGATCGGGGTCTTGAAATTTGTTTTAGCTAAAAGGAATATAACCATTAGTATTTCCAAAATTTTCTTAATCTCGCTATAACTATTTGAATTATACTCATATAATAAAAAACTATTTTATCTCATAGAATATTTATGACTCTTGTTATCATTACATATATTCATGTTTCAAGTGATTTAGTCTTTTAAATAAATTCCTTCAATGAAAATAATTTAATCCAATAATAATAATGCATAACACCTTTACAACCCATTATTTTTGTTACCCACCCAATAATAATATTATATTTTATATACAAAAATACAAATTAATTCCAATTATATAGTACAATAAACTATTTTATATGAAGTATTATAATTATAAGAGATCAAAATCTTCACAAGATCAATCATTATCTGATAGTTAGAAAACCCCCACTTTTTTAAAACTGAGCAAAATCCCCTAGGATACAGAAAATTTCAACCCAAATTCACACTATCAATGGATAAATATGTATGAGATACCTCAATTTTAATACATCTATAATACAAAATAAAAATAATTCATAACCACCCCTTATTATTGAATTCATAATAAAAATAAAAAATCATACTCTTTGTTAAATGATTAATGAAAATTTTATGTCATACATTGTGTATAACTCTTATAAGAATAAATTTAATCAAATTATACTGATGAATATGAAAATCATAAAATAAATTATAAAATAAATTAATAGTTTTTTCATAAAAAATTGAATAATATAAATATTTATCATGATATATGGTAACTTTAGAAAAGTATAAAGTATATAAAAACCATAATTGATATTATATAAAGTCGCATGGGTTTAATATAGACTCATAGGGTTCATGTAGGGGAAATATTTTGAGAAATTGAGTTTTTAATTTTGTGAAGTCATGGATAAGAACTAATATGTTGTTTCTCTACCCAAGCTATATTGGACAAAAATAATTCTTGAAGTACCCACCTTAAACCACAATATAGTATCCAGAAATAAGATGTTTTTGTATTCTATGGTCATACTATAGACCAAAAACATTATAAATTTATCAAAACATGATTTATCTACATAGATATCCAATTTCCATAAACAATGTTGGTTTTGTTAGAAAATAATAACATGGAAATTTCGAAACAATGCATCATATAATTGTAATAATACCATGATATTATTTTCCAAGGACATTTTTATTTTAGTAAAAAATTATATAAATCATGTTATATTTGTATAATCATGACATTTTTAGAAAAATATTGTAAAAAATTACATGTTTTTGTTATCATGGTCATGGTTTGGGAAAATTTCCAGACTATTTAAATTTTTCTAAACATTGCCTTATTGATTATTTATTGATAATGGAATAGATACAACTAAAAGTGGTAGAAACTTATTCCTTCATATAAATACATCCAAAAATTACATATATATTAAATTATTCGAGCATGTTCATACACTCAAATGGAATAATACCCAAAAACACTGCCTAAGATATATAAGTCAATAAAACAAAATGATGAAATGAAAACCCAAAAAACAAGTATATCACACCTTACATGAATAATATTTCACAACATCAATATTTATCAAGTTACATAAGTATAAAAAATGGTTTCATACATAAAAATGTATCTATATACCAAAATATTCACTACAAAATTCAGTAGGACTAGTTCACCTTCAATGTTTGGTTATCACCTTCTACTACAATTTAAAAAAAGAAGAGAAAAGGGGAAATCATAATATCATTGATGTTGAAGGCTTCACAATGTATCAATAAAACAATTCTATATCACATAATAATTACTTTGGAACATAGTGATTTATCATTACTAGACCTATCAACAAATATTTTATTGGTCTTGGACTTCATGCATTGGAAACTAATTCCTCTAAATACAAAAGGCTTTTTGGGATATTTCAAAATGGTTACCAAATAAATATTCAAACCAGAATTTTTATTGTATGTATAAATATAAAGGTATTTTCACTAACGTTTTTAATGTTAAATGGGTTATCTTGGAGAAATCCTTGGGGGATAGAATATTTTTTTGAAAACTTTTGAGGACCCAAGTTCTAATAATCTTGAAAGTAAAACTAATGATATTTATTAGGATCTATGTTATATCCCAAACACTAATAATTTTTCATTTGAGGATAAAATTAAGGGTACTTAAATCCTTTTTTTTCTTTATCTATTCTTTCTGTACTGCGGTTTTCCTCCACCACAAGTGATATTTTAATAAATTTTAATTCTATTAAAAAATATTTTTATGTCATGAAATAGTGTGTTAATTAGCTAAATGATCATGAAAATCCTTAAAGTAATGTTCATTAAATTATATCTTATAAAATCCCAATATAAGTTCCATGAAATAGTTAGTTGTACCCTAATCAAAAAAAATAGAGTGGTGACTACCACCATTTATTCATTTTTGTTTTAGGGTTTATATATAAAAAATTAATTTTGTGAAGGACCCGTTGTTTTGTATTTTAGAGAAGTGTCTTCTCAGCTAGAACAGTTTTTCCTTGTAATTGTAAACTGAAGTAATCAACGTATTCAGTTAGAAGTGTTGTATAGTTATATGAAAGGGTTTCCTTTAGACTTTTTTAAGAAACATTTATAAGGTATATAAAGTTTTCTGTTTAATATTTTCCTAGAATAAACCTGATATCATTTACACTTAATCCCATGCACCTCTTTATTAATGAGAGAATGAGGTATATTAATATGGTCTATAGTAGAATGTATTTATGCACCATATTATTTAACCTTCTATCACACAATTTTTTATAATAAGTGAGAATATAATAACATGTGGTTATACATTGACTATTAGATTCTAAATAAAGTGATAAATAAACATACTCAACCATGAATAAATGATTTAGTTTACCAATTAATAGGGATGAATTAGTTTTCAAATATTTACTAGGTATTGGGGTGTCAATAGTTAATTAAAAAGTGAACATATATTTTAAATATTAATTTATAAAGTTGATGTTGATAAGATAATATTTTTGTAAAGTTGTTTGAGGTTACTAATTATCATGAAGACTTTATGTATTTTATGAAACAAAATTTACATAAATATCTCAAGATGTTTTTAATCATGTTTTTGGATGACATATTAATGTACTTATGATCTAAATTATACCATATAAGATACTGAAAATTATTTTAAAAACTAGTGGGATAGATATTTATATGTGATATATTTATGGATTCCATTTTTGGAAACACACACTAAAATTATCAAAGAATGTTGTCTCTATAGAATGAAATTCAACTGGACCTGATAGAGTTGAATTCATTATCTATTTGGAAAAATCCCAAAAAATTTTATATTCAAATCTTTCTCACGTTATCAACACATATTTTTCAGGTTGGAATAATTCATGAAAATTTTAACACAAAATTGTTTGATGATCTAATGGGAATAGAAGTTTCTAAAGATAATCAATGAATTAAAAATATTAACTACCATAGATATTTTGTTGATGATATTATCATCAAAATTACATTTATATATTGATAATAAGGTATATAGTATAGTTTTAACTCAGAATCATGTCTCATGAATGATTTTTAATCATGTGAAGAAGGCATTAATCTGATTTTGAATATTAGTGATTATAAGATACCTTGAATTATGGGGAAATCATTTTTAGATATTCTATATTTTTACTTAACACTCTATTTTTGAAATATATTGGTGGTTCACATGGGAATGATAGAGGATGTTATAAAATATTATATTAACTTATGTTGCGAATTACATTTAGGACCTAGTACATTATATAATGATATGGAGTAGGGTTTGGATGGTTTAAAATAATTAAGACTCTAGAATAATTTTTTTATTTATATTTCACTTGTAAAAATAGTGAATATCAAGAAAAGTTTCTTAAGGGGTTATTGAAAACTTTACCTACTCTAACATTGAAACAGAATGACATAAAGATAAATTTCATGATATTTCAATCAAAATAAAAATTAATTCATGATGTTATTTCAGTTTCTATGGAAAATAACATGAATTAAATATATGTATTACCCATTGGGGGAATTTATTTGGTTTAATATTTGGGTATTTTGTCTTTGAAGGAAATATTCATGCTTCATGGGGTTCCAATATTTACAATATTGGATTAAAATAACTATTTTAATTTAAGTAACTTTAATGTTCAATAAAATTACACAGGAACCCAACTAAAGTTAAGTAAAAATTATTATATTTATAAATATGGGAAAACAATGTGGACTATATGAGTTTTGTAGGATATTCCTTGAGCTTATCTATAGGATTTTGATATTTCATTCAAGGATCATATTCCTTTGATTTAATTCACTTATAATAATGGTTATGAACTATCAATTATTATGAAAACTCTTGAATAATTGTATGAAAGATCTTTTTTATCATTGATATACTGGGATTAGAAAAAGTGGAAGGTTATATTAAGCATTGTCATTGTGTGAGTGATGGTAGACAATATTGGATTAATCTGGAGGAGAATTATGATGTATCTAGGTACAAATAAATCATAAGGGTATATTTGGTCATGCCCCATTGAGTTCAACATTAAAGGTATAATACTCTTAAAATTTACTAATTGATGAATATATTGAATGCCTGGGAAGAAATGGAATCTAGATCCCTGGTAGGTGAGAACATTTTAGGTTATAGATTTGATTACATAAGTAGCATATCATTTGTATTTGTAATAGAATTTCAGGTGATTTGGGGTTTATTTTCCATGTTTCTCAAAGGAATAATTATCCACTAGATTCATCAAATGTTTATAATTAGTAGACAGTTCAATTGGAATCAGATGTGTATTTTGATAATAAACCGGTAAAAGAAATAATTTAGAAATATAACATAATATGAGGATAAATCATCTTATTATCTTGGGTGTTATGGAAATAAATATTTAAATAAGATACATGAAATAGAGAGACTCATATATGATAGAAATGATGTAATTATCTAGCCTAGATCACTTGAACAACACCAAAGTGGGGTTCCCACAAGACCTTGGGAGCACCTCCCCTATACCATAGAATTTCTACTAAGGATGATAGTCTTTGAAAAACATAGGGAGACAATAACTTGGGCACCATAATATGAAATAATAAATAAATGTTAGAATCAATGTTCAATAGTATATTAATCATAAGGAATTAAAAATAAAATACGATCATAGATAGTAGATAAACAATAACATGATATAACAATAATGATTCATGTGTCCATTATACATACATAAAATAAGGGTTTCAAACTAGGATAACGAGTGAAATATAAATATAGAACAAAAATTAGGAGACTTAACTAGAAAAAATTGGCCCCTCCTTAGAATAGTACCTCAACATCGATCCACCTACTCCATTAAGATCCCATCTATAACCTATCACTTAAAAACTAGTCATAAGATATGAACACACACTAGGTGTACCATTTATATTATGACCATAAAACTCATTAGGTTTTCACCATTTTCCCCTTATCTACACCACCATATACAGTGTATGAATATATGGGAAAATAAATCCAAGAGAAATATACTACAGGAAATAAATCATGCTAGGAAATTATATTCTAACCAAAACACCATGATACATGACAATTCCTACTTCATATAATTTTTAAATTGAATTCATCATGTACCATAGAACTAAACCTACATCCCATCACCTAGGGTATCTCCAAGAACTGGTTCTTGACCACAACCCTCCCACTCAGAGTGGTGTCCCATACCAAATATTGATTCTATATCCCATATCACATCCTAGACTAGTACCCTCTCACTGAGGTGGGGGTCAGTTCCAATACCCTCTTACTCAGATTTATGCCTCATATCACATCACATACCAAATCATAGACCCATGACCTATCACTCAATGGGTTCCATGCTATCACCCTTTCACTTAAAAGTAAAACCCCATACCGCATCACAAATTACATTATATAGCACCACTCTCTCAGCTAAGGTGAGTTTCCATATCACATCCTAACCAATACACTCTTAATCAAATTAAGGTCACATATACATCATGTCTACTACTCTATTACTTAGGGTAAGGTCTTATTCCACTTCTAATATCACATCACATACCACATATCATACCACCACACTCTCAAACAAGGTGAGGTCTCTACACTAATTCATAATTATGTCAATATATATATATATAATAAAACAAGAAAATGAAATGAAATCCCACATCCTATCACTCATCTAGATACACTCTCATCCACACTTATATCTTAGCTAAATGATAGAACATACAACTTTACTTTTCTTTCCCTGATTTAACCTACCATCACATCCCGACTCGTATGTCATACCTATTTCAAAAACAATCACTTTGACTCTCATATTCCATTTACTACCACCTGGGATCTCATGGAATCATCACTAATCTATACTCCATACCAATCACATGGATACTAATCAACCATACTTTGAGGTGTCTCACTAGAAATTTGGATTAATCTCCAACACTTTTTTACAATGATTCCATGTAAAAAATACTAAAAATATCACTTATTGTACCAATATAAATAACCACTTTAAATTACCCAAGCCTCATATATCATCCTATTATTTATACATACCCATATCACATTCTCATCAACCTCCATTTAGAGACCCACATTTGAGAGAGACCGTACACCATATTCACTCTCACTAAGTCCCACTGGTCATGGTCTAAGGAGAGTGGCATCCCTCTTCCATAACAAAAAAATATACAAATCCTAAGACCAATTGCTTACAAAGGACACTAGACTAATTATCATCCTTCCTCTCTTCTCTCTTTAGGTTTTTCCATGTCCTAATTCTATTTTCATAGCCTTTACAATACAATTACCAAGGCCTAACACTAACTAGACTATTTCTCAACGGATAACCACACAAAGTCCCTTAACTGGTTCACTAAGGTTCACCTGGTCACATTTGTTGAATTCTCACATCAATCTCAAGGAACTTCCACAAAAAAATACCTTAATGATTATTTAATATTCCTAAAGGGACCACCCACCTCTAAAATTTACTTAACATCCTCAATCCACACTCTTTACTACCATCATGGTTGAAACCAAGATCCACCAAGTTCTAAAGTACCTACAATCACAATCCCTGCTATATGACATCCAATCAATCACCAATTACAATCCAAAATAGTATGAAACATAGAAAAATAAATAGGGTAATATACCTCCAATTAAATAGATAGTATTAGATGCAATATATCCTATTTTGGAATCATTTATTAACAAAAATATATACCTCATTCATTCTAAAAAGATTCCACCATAATTAAGTGGAATCATCACCAAACCCTAAGAATAACCCATAAAAATTATATAATATACCAAGACTAAAAAATAATAAATAAGATTTAGAGGATTTTACCCAACTCTGGGGAGATTAAAGGAATCTTTATTTACATTGAATCATTGGGTAAATGAGGTAAAACCAAGAAGAAGAAATAGAAGGGGAGTGGATGGACAAGTTTCCTTTCTAGAGAACCCATTTGGATGATAAAGAGAAGGGGATAGTCTAGAAAATAAAATTCTATCCTTGGTAAAAAATAGAAAAGGGGAACATCATGGATTGACCATAATAATCATGGTAAAACTCCCCAATATGTGTTCAAGTTTCAATGTAAACTAATGTTATATATAACAACACTACAACTTGGCCCCATAATAGTTTGACCACTCTAGTAAAGGTGTAGAATACCACTATTTGGTAGAACTAACATCTCATGTTATAATACATAATAGTGTGACCATTCAAATCATGGAATTGTGACTAACCTCTAGGAAAAACTAAAACGCTCTTGGTTAGACTGTCACGACATGGCCACCCAAATCATGGTACATCTTTCCCCCAACCAAGATTCACATAGCCAATCCCCTCACAATGGAATGATCTATTAAAAACCTTTATGGAATGACCCAAGGTGTAAATGTGTGACTAGTAATTCCCACCCAAATCATGAAAATGAAATAAATATGGATTTTTAGATGATATAAATGAATTTCCACCTTGATGGTGTGAACCTATGAGTCTCAGCATGACCATCCTACCCCATGTAAAATTTTACAATGTCAAAAGTACAGATTCCATCATGGGGTGACATACTTCACCAAATTCTAATACTTATATGTAATGAGTTATCTCACTTAATAACCCATTATAACTCAACTTTTCCATGTTTTATGTGATGACCCTCACTTGAACCTTATCATAGTGTGACCCTCACCTGTCATGGTGTAATAAGGCACCTGTATTAAAATATATAACTCTCATTGGTCCAACTTTTTCTACATAGCACCAAAACTCCCATGTGAAATAAAAAAAATACCATAAACATGTAAAAACATCTACCTAATATGTTCTAATTACATAGATCGTGATATGAATCCCTATTATTGGAACACCTCCTAATGTGGATCTCAAGTTTTAAAATTTAAACTAAATTTCATAGACCATAATGATGGTGGTCATTATAGAGTTACCACCTTAAGGATTTTATCCCCCAAAAATCATCTAGGACAATCCTTTGATAATCGATATGACCATAATAATTAGATTCCACTACTCATACTTTATTTCGACTGGTTATGGATCCTCCACAAACTATTCTCTCCCAAAATGAAATTAATCCTCCCAGTTCTAACACCTGATCCAAAACCCAAAACACCCACTCATATGAAATCATAGAACAAATAAGCACAATCAAGCCTATTCAAAAAACCACATCCTCTATCAGTCATCGAATGTATTTAAAATAACCATGACTACATAAGAACTTTCAAACTAGCCTAGTATAAGAACCAAATAATGATTTGAACACCCCTATCCTAAGCATCAAAAAATTCATTGACCAACTAGCTATAACCGTAAATTAAACATTAGAAACATCGATCAGTGCCTACCTAAAGATTGAGTAATATAAAAAATACTAATAGGAAGCTCCCCACCATAGGATTTCCCATATTTTCATCCAATTGATACAAACACACTAATAACTGGTATGGCATCATGAAATCCCTCATTCAATCCTTTATCATCGAAATATAATAACCAAAACCCATGAAACATGCCTTGGGGTTTTATAACCTCAACTGGCCTAAAAACACTCACATATTCCAATTGAACCTCAGTACCCATCGCCAACCAATGACATGAACCAACCCAAAAGGGCATGTCAACTCCATTGGCAAAACTAACTTTATTTCATCACAGGATCCCCCAACTGCTAATTCACATTCTCCACACACTCTCAGTGTCATAAATAATTTCTCCTACAAAGGGACCAATAATTATTATCATAATTCTATCTTTCCCCACATAGGACTTTCCACATACATAATTAACTTATGGTACGACACCACATATAAACCAATATTCCTATTACAAAACCATTTCTATAGCCACTGCCTCTCTACCAAACCAATCTTCTACACCATGGATCAATTTATGATCATCACATATATCTCACAATAAAAAGATACAAAATCCAAATTTATCTTTGAAAAACCATTTCCACGAGTTCTAAAGAATCATAATGTGCCTGATCTCAGGATAGTTTTACTAGGAAATATCCATCATTTCGATTTCCTAACTACAATTCTTGCCCTATGACCACTAGCCTACCTAGTATTACTTGTCAAAAACAATCTACTCACTAGGAAGTTATTCTCTAATCACCCATCCATTCCCACAAAACCATTATCCATCCAATGACAAGGTATCATGAACCCTCAAAGACAACACCCATTATCATCTCATTGAATGATTTTAAAAGCATGTCACCTTATCAGGCAACCCAACCTGTCATACCTTACAAGGCATTGAATTATCTAAACCTTAACTTTAAGCACTAATCCAAATGATAAATAAACTCTAGTTTATCAAATGAAATTATGATCCAACTGTAATATATGAAATTATATGAGTCTAAACATCCCCTCACAAATAACTCATAGATCCTTCATTGCCAAAAAATTCATGGAAATCCTAAAACACCAAGACATTGATCTTATAAAGATTAATAATTACTCAATATCTGAGAATATAACCATGATCCTCTAATACTTGGTTTTATCCTCCCATAAACCTCTCTGAATGAAAAAACTCATCCATTTTCCCATTAATAAAAACTAAAGATCAACCAACCTATACTAGACAACCGTAACCATAAAACCCTCAGGCATAAACACTAACCTCACCCCAAGGTCCCTTCATTACTCATGCTAGAGAGATAAAATCTTTATCCCTCACAGGAATCTCCCTAACCATCTCAACCCACTGAAGGTTCTTTAATTAAAAAAACCTATAATACAAGAACTATAAACTCAAACCCAAATACGATAATAAGGTATCTCATATTTGGACCTATCCACTCAACGGTTCTCTTTTGTCATGAGAAAAACTTCAATCATATTAGAATAACAAATGAAAAATTCCATAATAGTTCCAACACATTAATGTGTCAGGAATACGTTATTTGGAAAAAAAATATTGAATTAGATATTTTTAGTTATTTAATTAACCATGATCTATTCCATACAATTCTATAAACCTTTAATTTATAATAGTTTTATAAAAAACAATTTCCTAGTTTTAAAAACCATTTTTTTACCATAAGAAGCCATGAAAATGTACCGGTTACCTATGTTCCATCCATGATGCAATAACACATGCACTCTTTCCACCCCATACCAAGAGTAAAACCATAAATAAAAACTATCCAATAACATTATACTTAAATAAAATTATCAATAATAACATAAAAACTATTAAAAAAATATCATACCAATTATATTGGACATTCCTTATAAATTATTTAGATACACCCAAGGATAAGGTACATCCCAAGCTATAATAACACACTACCTCTAACTACTAGTCCCAAATAGTAAAAAAACAAAAAACAATAATTTAATGATAATTTTTAATACCCCAAGATGTATTTCTATAATGGAACTTGACTGAGGTCACCACATGACCTCAAGTGTGCCTCCCAAAATGTCAGAGGCTGCAGACTAGTGGTGAGAGTCTTGGATAAATGTGGGAGACTATAATATTAGTACCATCACATATAATTACATATAAAAATATAATTTCAAATGAATATCATATTAAGTATTAGGAATTATGGATAAAATTCAACGTTCAATATTTGATAAATAACAACATGTTATAACAATAATGATTCTCATTGTCAAGACCCGACCCAACGGGGCTCGAGCCGCAACACCCCAAGCCTGCCTCTAATAGGCCAGGGGCTAGCGTCTAGCGCCGAGTAGGCTATCACACACATGGGAGGCATTAGCCTAAGGTACCTGTACACACGTACCCGTATACACCTCCATGCAACAGTGAAGAGATATATAAAATGGAAAAGAAAATGCATGCATACATCTATCCCAAACCAGAGTACAGCAGAAGTACAAAAAGGGAAAAACAGGGCCCACCAAAAGAAAACTACAAAAGCATGTCCAACCTACTCTAAAGAAGGAGAACCCTCCCACAAACACTCTCTGGAAATCTCCCTCAGCACCGCACCGGAAAACACCCCGGTCAGTCTCGCTCACTCAGCTCCGCCTACTCTGGGTCCTCTTGGGACTCCGTTGAAAGGCATATGGTCTGCACAAGACACAAACATGTGCAGGCAAAGCCCATACAGGGGTGAGTATAAACATACTCAGTAGGTACCCAAAAAACCAAAAACCAAAGAGAGCAACTGAAAGACAACAGTCCGCTCATCCCAGCCAGAGGGAACCCAGACGAGAGAGAAACTCCATCTCGTGACCAACCTCGACTAAACACAACTAGTCAGCTCAGCTTAGGTGTATGCCCATACATACACATTGAACAATCCAGATATACCCATCTCATGCACCAAGCCACAAGAGGTACCGACCTCATCACCAACAACTGTCCACAACCAGGAGAGCACACTCCACAATCACTGTCATCCCAGATGACACTCATACGAGAGATACACTCCATCGGGTCCCAAGAAAACATCTCAAATGCTCACCCGAGAGACCACGCTCGTCAGATTCCGTCACTAAAGAAACCTCTCCAAAACAACAGAACCACCAAACTCCTCAGATAGGGGATCACTCCTAGGGTCTTCTAGGGGATACCAGAACCCACTCCGGTATATGAAGCTCATAGATATGGGATCACTCCCAGGGTCCGCTGGAGGATACCACGACCCAATCTGGCATATGTAGTTCTCATAAATAGGGGATGACACCCAGGATCTGCTGGGGGATACCACAACCCGACCTGGAGCTCGACAGAAACAAGTCACTCAGATAGAGTATCATTTCCCATATAAAGGTGGTCATGACGATACCGGAACCGTACCTGGTATAACTCGCGATGTAGGGGATCGAACTGACGATGTCGCAACCCTACCAAAACCACGTGCTGAGTAGGGGATCACATAACCAACGATATGGAAACCTTATTATACACTTCATGCTGAGTAGGGGATCATATACCCAATGATGCCACAACCCTACTAAGTACGTCCCAACGCATAGGGGATCATAATCCTGATGATTCCACAAACCCTACAGGGTTAACCTGCTAGATAGGGGATCGCCGCCCATGAATAAGCGGTCACAGTGATACCAAGAACCCGATCTAGGGAAAAGATGCTAGAGGATCCCGCTCTGAGCCCAATGGAGGGATGCCATAACTCTAACAGTTGAAACAACCCATTAAGAGGATCAGAAACCTATACAAAGGTTGTGATGACACACGAACCCTCGTGGGAACGAACCAAGGGAGTACCCTCAACAACTGCTGGTCCAAAACGTCGCTAACCCGAGTGACCCTCAACAATGCCACATCGCGCACCTCCAAGTCCAATACCGAGGCCACCATCGTGATCTACGTAGAAAAATATGCAGGATAGGCTGCTTACTCGCCCGAAACGGAGACCCGGTGAAAAAGGTACTATTCACCGAAGGCCAGCCTAGGTGGGGCCCATGCCTCAGTCTTGAAACACATCGAACGGATCACACCATTGCGATCCTCTTAGAAAAACACACAGGATCAACTATTTATCCGCCAAAAATGGACTCCTGGTGCGGAAGCTGCGTTTCTCCGCAAACGCCAAAACCCGACCTCATGGGGCCCGCACCCCGTTCTCAGTCCCAACACCCGGAAACCATCTCAAAAAGTCCACCATACCATCAGGGTCTCAACACCACTGACGGCACAAAATTATAATGCTTCGGGTGGAAGTTACAACGGCCCGAAGTCGTAAAATAATAAAATAATATTATTTTATACGATGTTTCTAGCTCCTGGGCCACGATCCCGAACCTTTAAACCATCGAACCCACACCGGAGGGTTCGCCTCGTCGTCAGGGTTGTGTCGCTGCAAACAGCATGCGAATCTGACTCCCTGATTGCATGATACGGGGGTTTAAAGACCCTCATATGACAAAAGGGGGCCGGACCGGCCTCGACCATCCGGTCCGGACGGCCTGCACCGCTCGCCGCCACAGGACCGTCCTGGCCGGTGGCCCTCCGCCAGTGTGCCGGAATATCTTCCGTGAACCGTCGGCGGCACCCCGGGGGTCCGTTTTGTGATCCTGAGGCGTCTACACAACCCTCGGGACCCGATCTACACTGCTACGGCTTCCATTAGCAGAAAAACGCAGCAAAAATGGGATCGGGGGTTAAAAATCAAATCTGCCTACCTCGCGGGTGAAAGGCAGACGTTCTGCCTTAGATCCGTGCTCCAGAGCTTCCGCTGCACTCTCCTAAAACGACCGCCGTCGAAATCCGAGCTCGTGGGCGCTTTGTTTGCCTGATTCGGAAGATCGGCGGTGAAGAACGGTGAAGAACACCGAGAGAAAAGAAAAGGGGGTGCTGATATTTATATCTACCGCCCGCTGGCGCCAAACCCGCCTCGGACCCGATGCCCAATGCCAAAAAATGTAAGGTCACCCCAAGGGTAAACGTATCGTTCTGAACGCAACGGCGGACTTAGATTTTCCATCTGATACTTTGTTCGTAAGTTATTCGAGCCAAGGCTCGCACACTAAATTCTCCATTTAATTATGAAAACGCCCCTGGTGGCGTTTCTCACCAAAGGCTCGCACCCGCAATGTTTACACCTCGCCTAGGGTAAAAGAAATGTTACGGACGCAACCATTCCCTCAGATTTGCGTTCTGAGCTACCGTTTAGAAGATATCACACCCCCGCCACATGCATAGTATAAAAAAACATAATATTTTTATAAAATTAATTTCGGGCACACCGGGCCTCAAAATCGCACGCCGTCTTCGCGCCTAACTCTAGAATCATTCGTATAAATATTCCAAAGTCTGACAGGGCCAAAAAAATCCGAGTTGCTACATCCCCCCCCCCCCTAGAACTTTTCATCCCTGAAAAGCCCCAATCTCAAGGAAAGCAACTGGACTCTCAACTGGGTCTCACACACCAGCGAGTTCGCCGACAAACACCCATGCCCGAACACATAATTTAGTGGGACTCATCCACCTCACCCCGATACTATCCGCTTTGGGCAGCACTAACTCTCCCGCACGGTTTTAATCGCGTCACAAAAACGCGTCTCGGTGGGGGAAGGATGCCTCTTCATTACGCATTCAAAGCACGCCAGACAACACCCACCCAGGGTCTTACCAACGCCCTATACAAAATTTGATCAAGAAACATAAAATAAGGGTACTGCTAAATAGTGTCTAACAAACTACATCAGATAGTAGAAAGGACACAAGGCATACCTCTATCCGTCTGTGATGCCTCTAGGTCAACAGACTACAGGGCATGTAGTTGTCCTCGCCCTCAGCCACCAGCTCCACGAGCATGGCGTGGACCACCTGGGGGTGGAGGTGGTGGCATCTAGTACCGCCCACCACCTCCTCCTCCTGCACCCGCTCCGCTGCCACATCTGCCGCCCTGTGGACATCCTTGCTCGAGACGCTGCCACTGCCAAGGCGGTCCATTGACCGGCTCCCTCTCAGTAGCACGTCGGGTCAGACAATCCCTAGCAAGATATCCCTGACCATCGCAAGCAAAACACCGCCTCTCCTGCAGCTGACCAAAACTGGCATGCGAGCCTTGTGAGCCCTGAGCCTCAGATCCTCCATCCTGGGGTCGCCTCCTGAAACATCGGTCACGTCCAGACCCCTTAGTCTTTCATCGGCAACCAAATGTCGACGTCTCAGCTCACACGTTCCCAGCACTAACAGGGGGAATATACTCTGCCAGAAATCTCTCCACCACCAATGCTCGCTCCAGCACTCTAGCATAGGTGGGAAGGCACAAGGAAACCACACCTGCTTGGATGTCCCTATGTAAGCCCTGCTCGAAGGTCCGATCCCTAAAGAACGGGTCTCGAACCATATCCAGGGAGCAGCGCGACAGGTCCGTAAACCTCGTTGAGTACTCCGACACAGTCAGGCCCTCTTTCTGAAGCCGTAGATGCTCTTAAATCCTTACTGACCTCAGCGTCATGGGATAGAACTCCTCCCTGAAGAGCCGCTCAAACTCTGCCCATGTGAGCGTCTCCTCGTCATGGGACTAAGTCACTAGGCTACACCATAGCCCGAAAAAACCATGAAGGCTCGCCTCTAGGACCACCATCTGATCTGGGGGTGTCCTCACTAGGTGGAAAACTCGGGTGACTCCCTCAAGCCAGTCATCAGCTGACTGGGGGTCTGGATCACCCCAGAACCTCAAGGGTCACTGCCTCTGAAACTCGTGCAGTGCACTCAGCCTGCGTGCAACCTCATCCTGCATTGCCGGCACAACCAGCTGCTCGACAGGTGGTGGCTCAACTGGAAGACCACCTAGAGGTGCAACCTTAGAACCTGCACCCTGCTCCACAGCCTCTACACGGGATAGGTCATGAGCACAATCCTACTGTGAAACCCTCACTGGCTGTCATCGTGGAGGCATCCTGAAATACATTCAAGACACACCACAGTCAAAGAGTATATCTGGAGAGCTGACTCAAGAAGGACAAGGAAAACCCAAAACCCAGTCATATATGATTCATGTACCATTATGTCCCTGCAACCAGTGTACGAATGTCCCGAGTCGAAAGGCAGGTTATCAGAGTCCTGGTGTGTGGATACGTCGGCTGCCGCACCAACACTGGAATCCCTGGCCTGAAAGCTGAACTCAAAACATCCTAACATTGTCGCTATGCAACCCGAACCCAACTCACAGCTAGACAAGATACGCTCTGAGATCCCAAAGGTGGAACCTCCTCTGATACCACTCTGTCACGACCCGGCCCAACGGGGCTCGAGCCACGACTCCCCAAGCCCGCCTCCAACAGGCCAGGGGCTGGCGTCTAGCGCCGAGTAGGCTATCACACACATGGGAGGCATTAGCCTAAAGTACCTGTATACATGCACCCGCATACACCTCCATTCAACGGTACATAGATATATAAAATTGAAAAGAAAATGCATGCATACATCTATCCCAAACCAGAGTACAACAGAAGTACAAAAAGGGAAAAATAGGTCCCACCATATGAAAACTATAAAAGCATGTCCAACATACTCTGATGAAGGGGAACGCTGCCACAAACCCTCGCCGGAAATCTCCCTCTGCACTACACCGGCAAACACCCCGGTTAGTCTTGCTCACTCAGCTCCGCCTGCTCTGGGTCCTCCTGGGACTCCATCGAAAGGCCTGTGGTCTGCACAAGACACAAACATGTGCGGGAAAAGCCCGTTCAGGGGTGAGTATAAACATACTCAGTAGGCACCCCAAAAATCCAAAACCAAAGAGAGAAACTGAAAGAAAATAGTCCGCTCATACCAGCCAGAGGGAACCCAGATGAGAGAGAAACTCCATATCATGACCAAGCTCGGCTAAACACAACTAGTCAGCTCAGCTCAGGTGTATGCCCATAGATACACCTTGAACAATCCAGATATACCCAGCTCACACACCAAGCCATAAGAGGTACCGACCTCATCACCAGCAACTGTCCACAACTAAGAGAGCACACTCCACAATCACTGTCATCCCAGATGACACTCATACAAGAGATACACTCCATTGGGTCCCAAGCAAACATCTCAGACACTCACCCGAGAGACCACGCTCATCAGATTTCGTCATTGAGGAAACCTCTCTGAAACAACAGAACCACCAAACTCCTCGGATAGGGGATCGCTCCTAGGGTCTGCTAGGGGATACCAGAACCCACTCCGGTATACGAAGATCACAGATAGGGGATCGCTCCCAGTGTCTGCTGGAGGATACCACGACCCGATCTGGCATACGTAGTTCTCACAGATAGGGGATCACACCCAGGATCCACTGGGGGATACCACAACCCGACCTGGCACTCGACAGAAGAATGTCACCCCGATAGAGGATCATCACCCATATAAAGGTGGTCATGATGATATCGGAACCCTACCTGGTATAACTCGCAATGTAGGGGACCGAACTGACGATGCCGCAACCCTACCGAAACCACGCGCTGAGTAGGGGATCGCATAACCAACGATACCATAACCTTACTATACACCTCATGCTGAGTAAGGGATTGTATACCCGACGATTCCACAACCCTACTAAGTACAGCCCACCGCATAGGGGATCATAATCTTGATGATACCACAAACCCTACGAGGTTAGCCTGCTAGATATGGGATCGCCGCTCATGAATAAGCGGTCACGGAGATACCAAGAACCCGATCTAGGGAAAAGATGCTAGAGGATCCCGCTCTGGGCCCACCGGCGGGATGCCCCAACTCTAACAGTTTAAACATCCCATCGAGAGGATCACAAACCTATACAAAGGTTGTGATGCCACAGGAACCCTTGTGGGAACGAACCAAGGGAGTACCCTCGACCATTGATGGTCCAAAATGTCACTAACCCGAGCTACCTGCAAAAACGCCGCACTTCTCACCTCCAAGGCCAATACTGAGGCCACCATCATGATCTATACGGAAAAACACGCAGGATAGGTTGCTTACTCGCCCGAAACAGAGACCTGGTGAAAAAGGTACTATACACCGAAGGCCATCCCGAGTGGGTCCCATGCCTCAATCCCGAAACACATCGAACGGATTTCACCATTGAGATCCTCTCGTAAAAAAACACAGGATCAATTATTTATCCTCCAAAAACGGACTCCTGGTGCGGAAGTTGCGTTTTTCCGCAAACGCCAAAACCCGGCCTCATGGGGCCCACACCCAGTTCTCAGTCCCAACACCCGAAAACCATCTCAGAAAGTCCTCCGTACCATCAGGTTCTCAACACCACTGACGGAACGTCATTCGGATGCTCCGGGTGGAAGTTACAACGGCCCGAAGTAGTAAAATAATAAAATATTATTATTTTATATGACGTTTCTAGGTCCTAGGTCAACATCCTGAACCTTTAAACCCTCCAACCCACATCGGAGGGTTCTCCTCATCGTCATGGTTGCGTCGCCGCAAACGGCACGCGAATCCGACTCACGGATTGCAAGATACAGGGGTTTAAGACCCCCGTATGACAAAAGGGGGTCGGACCGGCCTCAACCGGCCGGTCCGACTGCCACCGCCGACCCGCCCTGGTCGGCGGCCCTCCGCCGCGCCGGCGGATCTTCCGCGGACTGCTAGGGGCACCACAGTGGTCTGTTTTCTGATCTGGAGGCATCTACATGACCCTCAGGACCCGATCTACACTACTACGGCTTCAATTTGTAGAAAAACACAGCAAAAACGGGATCGGGGGTTAAAACTCAAATCTACCTACCTTGCGGGAGAAATGCCGACCTTCTGCCTTAGATCCATAATCTAGAGCTTCCTTTGCACGCTCCTGGAATGTCCGCGTTCAAAATCCGAGCTCATGGGGGCTTCTTTTGCTTGATTCGGCGGATCGGCGGCGAAGAACGGCGAAGAACACTGGGATGAAAGAAAACGGGGGGGGGGGGTGCTGATATTTATATCTGCCGTCCGCCAGAGCCAAACCCGCCTCGGACCCGACGCCCAATGCGAACAAAGGTAAGGTCACCCCTAGGGTAAATTCTTCGTTCTGAACCCAACAGCGGACTCAGATTTTCCATCTGAGACTCTGTTCAGAAGTTATTCTAGCTGACGCTCACACACTAACTTCTCCATTTAATAACAAAAACGCCCCTGGTGGTCTTTCTCACCGCAGGCCCGCGCCCGCAAAGTTTACACCTCGCCTAGGGTAAACGGCACATTCCGGATGCAAACGTGCCCTCATATTCTCATTTTGAGCTACCGTTTCGGAGATATCACACCCCCGCCATGTGAATAGTATAAAAAAATAATATTTTTATAAAATTAATTCTGAGCACACTGGGTCACGGAATCGCACGTCGTCTTCGCGCCTAGCTCTGGAATCATTCGTAGAAATATTCCAAAGTCTGACAGGGCCAAAAAAACCGATTTTCTACATTAATTCTCATAATGTATACATGTAAGAAGGGTTTCCTAATAGGATGACTAGAAAAAATTAAATTATAATAATACAGAGAGACTTGGCGATAGAAAATAGGTCATCCTTCAACCATTCCCTTAACATCTATCCAACTACCCCAGTTCGATCCATTATAAAACTTGTCACTATATATATATATATATAAGATCTACATGTGTATTAGGGTACTCATGTAGGTTGTGAGTATAAAACTCAATAGGGTATCCCTAAGTTATCCTTATATACACCATAATATATTGTGTATGTAGTTATAGGTAAATAAATTTGGAAAAAATATATTACTTGAAGCCAATCGTGTTTGGCCATCGTATTGTACCTAGTCCACCATGGAACCTCACCTTCCCTACTTCAACCAATTCTAGAAGATAAGTAATCCCACACTATAAAACTAGCCCAATGCTTTTTCACCTAAAGAAATTCCATAAACTAAGACTTGACCACTACCCTCTCACTCAGGTAGGGTTCCCATCACACACACACATCCCATATCACATCTCACATCCTTGAAAAATAACATCTCACTCAGAGAGGTCCATTATAGAACCCTCTCATTCTGATTGATGCCTTATAAAACATCACATTACACTTCTTATACTGATACCCTCTCACTTGGGGTATCTATTTCATCACCCTCATAATTCGAGCGAGTCCTCATAAAATATCACACATCACATCTTGTATCACCACCATATCACTTAATGTGTGTTCCCATATCACATCCTAATAACTTCCCTATTACTTGGGGTAAGGTCATATCTCAAATTAAAACCAATACCCTATTACATATGGTAAGAACTTGTGAAAATTATCATATAACATCACATACTATATCTCATAAAACCACCCTCTAACTGAGTGTGAGTTCTCAACATTAAATTACAAATGGGTCAGAGAATACATATCTAGAGGAGAAAACATGGTAGGTAATCGCATATCCTAACATTAAGCTACATACACCCTCATACCCACAAAGATCCTAGCTAGAGGGTAGCACATGAACCTCAACATCGTCGACCCTAACCTAAACTACCATCTCATCTTGACCCATAGTTCGTACATAGTTACACCAACTCACCAATCCCCTTGTAGGTATTTCACTACCCTATAGTGTCTAAAAGAATTGTCATTAAGACCTACTATACCCCTAAAGCATCTATAAAACCTAAAAACACCTTGAGGTATCTCACTTGAAAAATTTTCTTAATCCTTAACACTTTCCTTCACTGATTCCACATGTATATTTCCCAAAATCCCACCCAGTCTACCCATAGTAATATACTACTCACATTAACTAAGCCTCATGAAACTTCCCAATAGATATCCATACCTATATCATATTCACATCCCTCTATTAGGGATTAGTATGAGAACTATTTTCTACGTCAAGCATCATATATATTGAATTTTATTTATTGGAAGATCACTTGGGGAATCATATGGAAAAAAGAACACCAATTCTATAAGAGTCTAGTTCGAGCAACAGATGTCAGTTAACTAGAAGTTTTGTACATCGATGTTTGAGTTCACCTAATTTATTAGTGTGAGTTGAACTGATGATCATTATATTAAAGTAGATATATGGTGAATTCACCATAATTACATAGGGACTACATTCACTTAATATTTAATCACCACTAAGTGAGTTCAACAATAGATGTTGGATGGATTCAGTCCAGTGGATGGGGCATAGTGGATTCAGAATTATCATAATTTTATAATGGTTGTCTGATTCTAGTAATCTAAGTAGTGGTCATGTTTTTGAAGGATTGGGTGGGTCTTATAGAATGGGTATCTTATTGTATCCGAACATAAGTCCAACATAAGTAAATCAAAATCATAAATTTATGAGGTATGTGAACTATAATTTTGGGGTATGTAAATCCTTTCTAGATTCAATGAAAGAAATAAAATTTTCAAAATCATTAGAGTGAAGTCGATATTTCAATCACGTTTTTACCAAAATTTGGTGGTAAAAGTAAATTTTCTATAGGCAATCAGCATTTTCCCAAGAAAATAGTGGGATTACCAAAAATAAAGGAAAGATATTTTGATTGGTAGATAAGATGTGGACCACTATGGATGATTGGGTTTGACTATAGGTTTATATTTACAAAAACAAATAGTATAAGTAGTTGATGATGACTAAAAAAGTCAAAGGAGGTGGCTCCAAAAGGAATATCCCTTCATGGTACATCCAGGTACTATAGCCTCAGATGTTGAATACTGAAGACTAAGAATAGAATCATTAGAAGATGTGATGACCAAAATATATAATTTGGGACATGTATTTTGGTAGTATAGGTAGGGTTGTCAGATTACATATTCCCTTTCAAAATAGATGTACATATGACATGATGAAAAAAGACATGCCTCTCTCTCCCATTCACATAGGATGAAAATAAAAATCACATAATCTTCATGTACATTTTGTTTATGTTTTTTTATATCTTTTTTTTTATGTTCTTACTATAATTTACACTCATCAAAAGGAGGATCATGAGGTGATCAAAATAAGATTGTGAAGGACGTACTGATGTGGTGGTTGGTGTGCTTTTTCTTCCCAGTTCTGGTCTTTTGAGTCATTGGAGGTGTAATAATTTCAAAATGAGGTTGATTCTAGTGATTGAAGTTGTGTTTAATAGGATTGTTAGAATAGTTAAATTATAACGATAGGAAAATGTTCCCTAATCCCTAAAAATTAGTATCATATCTTGGTTACAATGCCTAGTGGTAGAGCACGGTAACCAAGTTTCCAGTGGAGCAGTTTACAAGGACTCAGAATGTTCTTGGAGGATGATTGTTAGGTTCCTCATGATTATGTGGTCTATCAGGTTATAGGTATAATTTCACTAAAATATAATGGTGGTACCAACACTGTTGTAGGGATATAAAATTATAAATGGTTGTAGGATTCATGGTATGTGTTCTGTTCATTGGGTGTAATTATAGATCTTGGGATAAGAAAATAAAAAGTATACTCTAAGTCCATGATACCTTAGAGATAGTGGGATGTAATGATTATAGTGGAAAAAATTTGATGGGATTGGTATTATTTTAATGATATAATAGTGGAAGCTATAAATCTTGGAGGATGCTGGAGTTTCTACTCCTGGAGGTTTTGTAATTTTATTGGATAGATAAGTCGGTATGAAGAGAAATAGTAAACTCGAAGTCCACGACATCAAGAATAGTGATTTTACAGAGGTTATAATTTAATAAATAGTTTATTTCCAATAATTTTGTTTCAGTTATGTCATCAAAAATTCCTTTCAAGTTAAATAAAATAAACTATAATCACATGGTGTTTTATGAAAAATAGATTTTTTGAGTTTTTACAAAATATTACCTAGAGGGGTGAGTGATAATACTTTCATGTGTTTGATTAATATTTAATGTTGAGTCATGAATTTGGATCTCGGGTTCCATTAACAAATATTCATTTAGCTGGATAAGGTGGATTGTTTTGAATAATCTCTCAGATGTGATGTTTCTATCCAAACTAAGGATTCAGAGATGAAATGGGGCATGTTCCCAATTCCTGAAAAGGACATCAGCTCGAAATATAAGGTTTTGTGGAACGGTATGGGAAGTTCATACTTTGGTAGCTTCATTGTGATTGAACGTGTTCACATTTTTCAAGATCTGTAAGGTGAGTGGAATTCTATTTATCAGATTACCAGAATATAGAGTATGGTGCATGGTTCTCAAGAGAGTATAACGGTGAGAGATGAGATAGAAAGAGAATGTGAAGTCATGCGAAGTATTTATGGACCTCAATAGGTGAGGGTGAAATATTTCATGGTAGAAGCTAGTGATTATTTTTTTAGTGTATTATCTCATGGAATCCATTTTACTTAAAAGTACCATTATTTAAAAAAATGAATAACCACAATTAAAATGACCAAAATAAAAGGTCTATATGATCATAGGTTTATGAAAGTATATAGTTCTATAAGACTACAAGATGGTTTTTTATAAATCAATAATATTGACCTAGAACACTGTAAATTTTTTTCATTAGTTAGAAGATCATTTTCTGAAAGTATGTGTTTGATTCAATTAAAGATGTCTAGGTTCTGAAAGAACATTTGGTGAATAATTCTGTTTTTTCAGTTTGGGAAAGATATTTTAGAGGATAATACATTTTTCCAAATTTAGGATGATTGTTTCTATCATCTATAAATTATACATATAATTTCTACTTTGGGTTATAACAATACTGGATAAATAACATACCTCAAGTCCTTGAATTCATTTATTTACAGGATTCAAACTTTGTGGTAACAATCACCATAATATCAATAAAGAATCAAAATGAACCTATAATAGAGGTGGGTTTCTTAAAGGGTCATGTTGTGGCTAATTTTGTGGGAAATAAGGACCATGAATGGATTGGATTCACTATAGAATATTTTCAGTAATATTTTATCATCTATAAGACATAAGATATTTCTAGAAGATTTAGTTATGGATGTATAATCAAGTTATAGAAGTTTTACTAGAGTTTAGGGTATCATCATGTCATGGAAAATGGAATCTTAGTGTATGATTATTCAAGAACACTGGACATATAAATGAGATGGGTCATGGAATCAAAGAAAAAAGATTCTTTTTAATGTATTTTTAGTAATGTTGGAGGATGGAGGATCAGTTATTGTTGTCTTAGAAGATTCTATTGTGTCATTTGTATGAGTTTCATTGAGATATTTTAAGGTAATACCATAGTTATAGAAAAAAATGATGGATTACTTCATTTGGGGACTAAACATTTAAAAAAATCATAGCTTGGAGAACCATGTGGATGTTGTGGAAAGATGTGAATGGATGTTGACAAGTGGAACTTTCCTGTGATCATTATAATGGTCATTGTTTGATATATTGTTAGACTAAACCTAAAAAAATATAAATTGGTAGATTTTTAGGCTTTGTTGTGATCAATATTTTATAGATCAAGTTTCATAGCTCTGTAAGCTCATTCACTATAAGTTTACTTTGGGGATCATGGAAGAAGAACACTACACCAACACCATGGAAGTCTGGTTTAGATAGCTAAAGTAATTCCATTGAGAGTTTAGGAGGTGTTCAGGTGAGTTCACAAGATGAAAAAGTGTGAATTTAACAGAAGTTAGACAAATACCCAAATTTCTAGGTGACCCAATGAAGGTATATGGATGGTTAATTTACCATAAGTTTAGTAGGAGTGAATTAATCAGATGTTCAGTCGGATTGATTTCATTAGAGGATTATTAATGGATTCAATTCAGTGGATGGATCATAGTAGATTCTAAGTGAATTAATATTGAAGATGATCTTAATATTCATTTACTATGGGAAATGTTCATGTTTCTGAAGTATTTAGTAAAGAAAATGGAAGGTTCTACTTCAAATAGTCTAAATGAATTTAAAAGTTGGTGAAGAAAGATATGAAGTTCATGTGTTACAAGAACTATAATGATGATGAGTTGAAGTATTTCCTAATAAATGTGGAAAATATATATTATTAATAGTCATTTAAGTTAAGTATAGATGATTTTCATGTGTTCACAAGAATATTGTGGTCAAAGATGAGTTGTTACTATCGACCATCAGTTTCTCAAGATGATAGTGGGACACCCACAAATGAACGAAGGTTCTACTAACAAAATTATTGGATAAGAACCATTATAAAATAGTGATTTGGACAAAAATTATATATATTAAAAAATTATTGTAAATAGTTGTAGATAGTGATAAAGGAAAAGGTGGTAACCCTATGAGGAGGATTCCACCTTGGCGCATCCAGGTACTGAAGGCTAAAATGGTGAACGTAGAAGACCAGAGGTATGATAAATAGAATATATGGGGATAGGTAGATGTAATTAGTGATAATTATTCTACTAATCTAGGTAGGCTTGTAAACTTTTATATTCCTTTTGATCTTGGATGTACTTCCAATGGAATACCGAAAGATATAGCGATATTTTCTCGTGTACGTAGGACAAAATTCTGATGAAAATAATCCATTTGTGTATTTTTGTATTATTTATTTTTATTAGTGTGTATTATCCATGTTCTTTATCACTTTTTCACACATAAAATGGATCGTTGTTAGGTGACCCAATCCATATAGTGAAGGACAACCTAAAGCAGTGGTTTGGATGCTCAAGCATCCAAGTTCCTATCTTTGAAGTCACAAAGAATTTAATCATTAGAAGCTGATCTTTCATGTAGTGGGGAAGTTCCAATATATGGTATTATCATAAGGGATAACTATAAATGATTTCAAAATGATCTCTCATCCAAAATACCCACTCACTCGAGAACTCCACATTCAGTAGAGTCAATTCCTCCTCTTCACTCTCACTAATTACCATTTGGCATGCTCAATGTATAGTGAATTCCATAATTCATAACCCATAACCACATAAATCCCATTAAAAATGGATTATCATGGCTACTAGACTAATGCACATCCTTCCACACCTCTCACATTACTTTTTCCTAGTCCCCATGGAAATTTTCATAGCCTTTATTATAATATTCTCAAGACTCAATACTAATCTACCTATTTTTTAGATGCCCACCACCATGAATCCCTTAACTATCTCACTAATGATAACCTAATCCCATTTTTTGAATTCATAAATCATTCCCCAGAAAGACTTGAGAAAGAAATACACACTTATTTCTTAGTATAGAATGGATTAACTACTACCAAAATTGAGTTACCATCTTCAATCCACTATTTCCACCACCATCCAAGATGGAACGAATCTATACCATGATCATAATCCCATACAAACACAATACCCATAATATTACATATAATCGGTCTCTAATTATAACAAATATTGAATGAAATATTGAAAAATAAATTGGGAAAAATAACTCTAATGAGACGGTGAGTAACAAGCAGTGTATTCCCTCTTTATATGTCCTTGATCTACCACAATATGAATCACCACCCTTATAAGATTATTCCACCATACTCTAGTGGAATCATTATCAAACCCCTTAGTTAAACCCACTGAAATAATATAACAGAACCATATGAAAAAAATAATAAGATGAAATGGAGATGTTTACCTAGATTCTATGTGATAAAACATCTCTTGACCAACCATGTATCAATGGGAAACATGGTGGCTCCAAGTGGAAGAATTGAAGGGGGATAAGTAATCCAAATGGCTGCTCCTAAGAAAATTTCTATCTAAAGAAGATAAGGGTCCATCCAATAAAATAAAGGTAATTCACTAAAAAAAGTAGAAAATTGGATCGTAATGACATAACCCTAAGAATCCTAACATAATTCCCCAACCTCGAGTTGGGTTGTAGTATGACCAAAGGGTTCATGGTAGAACACTACGCTAGTGTCCACCCCTCATTGTGTGGCCTCTCTAAATAAGTCATGGTACACATATCCTATATAGAATCAATATATAATGCTCGATGAAATCATATCATGGAAGTTTGTGTAAAAGTGTGGAACACTACCTTCATGCAAGAAAAAAATTCCTAGTTGTCCCTTTACAATATGGCCCCCACTCTCATGACATGGATTTCCCCTAGCCATCCTTTACAAGGAACCTCCCCTCAGTACGACACAATCAATTTATTTCCTTCACACCATGAATATAATTTCCCCACAAAATTGAACAAAGGAAATACATAAGGGTCTCTAGAATATATTTAAGGATTTCCACCTTCACGGAATGACTGTTGGGGTCATGGTGTGACTACCCAACCCTATGAAAATTTTCTCAAAGGCATACATAAGTAATATCAACATGTAATTTTTCCCTCCACCACTGTGTGAACCACATATATGAGGATTTATCTCACTTAGGCACCCAACGTAGAGTAATATTACCATGTTGTTGCATGATAGTCCCTGATCGGCCCTTTTCATGACATGACCCTAACCTATTGCAGCCTGACGATACACTAGTAGTAAGGACTTTTACCCACCTCAATTCCAACTCCTCCAACTTCCCCATGACACTTATAAGTTCCAACAAAACACTCATGCACATGTATAAACATTTCCTACAGAACCTTCTATTCGCAAGATCATGATCTAAATCCCAATTCTCAAAACTCCCCTACACTAGTGCTCAAAATTTCAAATTTCATCTAAATTTCATTACTCGTAACAACATAGGACACTGAATATGATGAGATTTATTAATGTAATAAGCATTAAAATAACTTTTGGAGGGTAAAAAATTTAATGGGGGATAATTTGAAACCCTAAATTAGGTAGTTAAGTGTTCATTTTTTTTGTGACTTTTGGGTTGTGAATGGAGATATCAAATGTGTTTTCCGATGAAGTATGATTAAGAGAATGGTTAAATAAATCATGTAGGATAACAATAAAATCCCAATTTGAGGAAGTATGTCTTACATAGTTAAGAAAATGGTAATCTAATCATGTGATATAGCATTGTAGGATTAGTTTTGTGGGATAGTCGAACTCATATATGTTGGAAAACAATTTATTAGTTTTTTAGTCTAACCATGTGAAATAGAGAAAATATATGTTTTCATTTTAAACTTCCATATATCCCTCCATTGACACCGATTGAGAGCCTAAAAAATTTTGACAGGGTTTAGGGGATATATCGATTAATTTTTCAGGTTTCTTACTATATATTGATGAGTATCTCTAGATGATTGGTTTGATATATATTGAATCAAAGGTAAGAGATCTAATATATTCTATATTATTTAATATACTATTTTCTAAAAACAAGGATTAATTTTGATAAAAATAATAAATGGGAATTCATTAATTCATTATATTTTATTTTTATAAAAATGTATATTTTTTTGAAATAAAGATATTAGGCTTTAATTTTGGTTTTTTTTAAACGTAGATAGAATAATTTTATGAAAATGTTCTTTTATATTAAATATTTTTTGGATTTTAAATAAAAATTAAAAAATATATATTTGAATCACTTTTAGATATTAAATAATAGATATTTAAATATGGGATTATAAGAAGATGGAATTATGTAGAGAAATCTTTTAATTGAAAATTTAATTTTTAGGGAATAATTGATTGAAGTGTGGTGTGAAAAGTGGATAGAAATACTACAAAAATAGACAAGATACATAATAGAAAATTTAGTGGGGAGGGACATGTATTAATTTATCGTGGATATGAAGGACCGTAGAATGGATAGAAAGGATTTTGATTTTAAGAACCATGGGGAATAATGATTCATTATTTGTGATACTATAATCAGGTTTGGGAGTGTATTTTTGTTATTTCTCAGGATATCCTAAGAATAGTAATATAATGTTATTTGGATATCTAATTTATATAATGACATTGGTTAAGATTAATATATCTTGTATTTTTAATGCTACATGAATCTATATATAATGTAGATAAATTAGTAAACAGCATTGGTATTTTTACACGATTCGTCCCCTCATGGGAATCCAACTCCTTGTCATGATGGGATGTTCAAGTCACAGATTCTCTATAGAAATCTTACAATCAATATAAATTGAGTTGTGATATATTTTTATCCTAACCTATGCACACAATATTACATACGTATGATATGTTCACAATATTACACATTTTAACATAAGATACACCCCCACAACATTCAATTAAGTTTGTATCCGACCATATATTCCTAGTTTTCTTTCTTCCTCCTCATGAAGTAGATCACAAATACTAAATAAGGATTCCATTAATTCCAAGAATTAATATATTTCTTCATAGTCAATGAATATTCAACTTCTAGAATTTATTCAAACACATATCATGCTGCTTGTCACGAACTAACCCAGGTCGACACATAACTGGGCACCCGAACTAATCTAAGATAAGGCCTGAAGGGCATTCCCAACCCCCATGAGCTGGAAAATAGTGCCAGGAATCAATAGAGTAACCGAAGTAAATAATTTCTCCCAATATAAATTGATAAACTAAACCACATAAATAAACATAGAAAACCAACATACATATAAAATAACCAAACTAAACATAATTCTACAAGAGTATTTAAAAATACAACAAATTGAACAATAAAGATCACCTGAACCTGAAAACCACAACATCTCCATGTGATCCCAAGGGTCACTCTTTGATACCAATATCGACCATAGCCCATAGTAATCATTACCAAGATGATACCTGCACCACAAGATAAAAACAAGAAGAAACTATAGGTGTGAGTGTTAAAACTCAATAGGAACTCCAAAACAAATCTATTCCCAATGTAGCTCCTTTAAAATAAAATAACCATCAACTTTAGGATTGAATAAAATATATAAATGTAAACTTTTCCGCACATTTTCCAATTCAAAACCAAACATGGTCAGTTTAACTTTTTCCATTTAAAACCTTACTCTTTCCATGAAAGTAACATTGGCATTTTATGAGAAAGATGACATTTATCATAAAAATACATAATGAGTAAAAAACATTTCCAAAACCTTTTCATCTAAAACACTTGAAAAATTACATCGCTTTCAGCAAGAATCCACACTACTCAAGAAGTAAACACAAAAATCTTACAACAAGAGAAATGGGAGAATATTACACTATAGTATATTACCATCAATGCATCACAATCAATCACTGTAGACAACTAAGTTTCAATAGACATGGGGGAATCCTAGGAGCTTGTGAATAATCTTGAAAATACTATTACATGTTTACTCATCCCTAAAATCATGTCACGCTCAATGATATCAATCATTCCCACACATTCTCAGCCACACCCTGTCTCTTAAAAACTGAGGGGCACTTTCCCATAGGAATAAAACTCAATATATCCCCTGTTATGGTCCACTATTCAAAGAATGATTTCAAATCTAGTCCAGCAATCGTTCTCAAAAAAATTGATCCCTATACTAGGTTCCCATGTCAAGATGTAAAATGGGGTGATCCAACAGTTGTCGACTAATCATCTAATCACATACACACAAATATCATATCTAATTAATTCACACAACAGGCTTCACCCCGATTCACCCCAAGGAAAAATCTATTTCTTTAAAACCAATAGATCTCAAAGGATTCCACAATGGGGATATACCATTCCATATAATGTGAATGGGTCACATGGATTATATAGTGAGGATGACTTACCCATTCAATGTAAACAAGTAATGAATATTATCCAAGGATTATTTTTATAATAATAATTTTCACCATCTTTACGAAGTGCCAAATGGGACACAAGCATCTTTTTCCAATGAACCAACACTACCTTTACAAAAAGGGACAAAAAACATTTTGCATTCACAACCATTTATAAGAAATTTCCTTTAAACAATCACATCAAATTTTAAAAATGAGTCCACTTCTATAGAAATTTACAAGTGGTCCACACATCACCAACACATGCAAATCCATCTTTTAAATCAAAATACACACTTCTTTTTAACTCAAAACCACTTGCAAAACTCATTAAAGAAACCCAAACCATTATTTCATATTAAACTAAACATTTACAAAGCCAAAACATGCTTTTAATATCACAAATTACTCACAAAATCCAACTGGTAATTTTATCAAACACTTGGCGTGCAGCATTTTACAAATCAATTCCATTTATCAAAAAATAAGGAAGAAATCACCATCTTTCACACAAAAACAATTCAAAGATCATAAATCACCATTTCATATTCATGGAAGGTGAAAAAAATTAATAAACCAATGATTATTAATTTCAAAAGGAAATTGAAAAGGGAAACCTACCTCAAAATCACGGTATTTCAACATTGCACACCAAAAATAACCTCGCAATGGTCCAAGAAAGAAGGAGAAACAAAGAGAAACCTAAAATAAAAAAAACCCAAATAAATGCATGGGAATAATAACCCTATATTAACATGACCACAGGAGAATAATAACTCAAAAAAATGGAATAAATATGATGAGGGATAATAAAGTAAGAGGTTACCATGATAAATCTAGCCCAAAAATTAAAGAAACCAATTAGATCAACACTTGGGATAAAGAAGGATGCTTGAAGAACCAAGGAAGTTATCCCCTAGGGCAATAAAAAACAAGAGGAGGAATGAATAGGTGAATTGATCCAAAAATACCAAGGGGTAAAAAAGACATTTTATATTTTTAATTACCAGGGAAGCTTGTGCAATTTGGTTTCACAATTCGGTAAACTATGTGTCAAATATATGAGATGGTTCTACCTAAATATAGAACCTAACTGCATTCATACCTCATGTTTTTTCTAACCATGCATAGGCCATGCACCCTAAACAAGAAAAATCCAAGGCCCACAGAGTTTCTGGGATCATATTGCACAATTTTCTCTAGCCATGAACAAATCATGAAACACCTTCTGTCAAACCCAAAACCTCAAATTTTCAATAAAACTCTTAGATGAAAATAAGGAATAACCTCAGGACCAAATATAAATAAAATATCACCTAAAAATTCAAATACATCACACCAAGAACACGAGATAAAAACTGATATCAAAAAATGAACTAGAAACAAGGAAGAAAAAAACACAAGAGTGTGATGATTCTCCCCACCATAATGCTTTCCTCCCCTAGAAAGCCACAACATTTTCCAGTTGATCAATCAAAGAAAAAATATTTTAACAAATTCATGGTTTAAACTCTCAAACCAAGAAAGCCTCAACCATAAAATAGAACTAATACCTACTACTCAAAATGATCCAATGATCAAGGACAACTTCCTGAAACATGATGGAAAGATAAAACAACATTTCAAAAAAATATCAACATTCCCCAAAATGGAGAGGAACCTGAAATGAGATAACTATAAATGAAATATCCCATTCCCAAGACAACTTCTAAATCTAACCTTTATTAAAAACATGGTAGGATAATATGGACTCCCCACCATTAATAATCAAATAACACAAATCAAAACTAGAAGAAACTACAATGAGATCCAAGGTGGGTCTCCCCATCTTTTAAGAACTAGCCATCTTAGACTGACACGGGAAACCCAACCTGAGCCAATCTTGGAAATTTTCCCCACACCTAACAATAAACATAGAACATTCCTCTATATTACAATAAACCTCCCACTATATGGGGAAACCTCACAAGAAAACCAAACATTTATTTGAATTCGAAAATTCACCACCGCTGAAGTCTCAAGAAAATGAGACCACCACACTTCCTTACTACCGAAGATAAACTTCCAAACCACATGGTTCATAATGATAAAACAATGACTATACTCCCTTTTCCATAAAAAAATATCTTCGTGGATAAGGAAACTACAATAGGGTAATTTATATTATTCCCATTCCCTCACAGAATAAAAATACATATCAAGGTTCCTTGCACCATTAATTCCTAACAACATTCTAGATTCACTCTGAATTATATGGTAGAAGCCCTGATGTTTGAAGTATCTCCTGCCTCCCAGTCAGGAGATGAAGATCCCCAATCGTAACTCCTTATTTACTTTGGAATACTGATTCAAAAAAAATACACCATCACACTCTTCAATCCAAAAAAAAAGAAACAATTGTGGGAAAACACACATGGAAAACACATCCACTTATGGTGAAGATAATTCATATCTTTTAAAATAAAAACACTCTTCCATAAAAACAGAATTTATTAGAAGGTCTAAAAAATATACTTTTAAAATTTAAAGAAGATGAAACACAACAAAACACCACTGGAAACAACCATTACAAAACGAAATCATACATATAAATGAGTTCTAAACTAATCCTGTAACATAACTCTACTCTAGAAAAAAGGATCCATATTTCTTCCTATAAACACATTAACAAAACCGTTGCATGTGACCTAGGAATCCGTAGGCATGATAGGTCTTCAGATAATTCAAAAATGATGACTTTTTGTGATTTTTTTTATCAAAATTATTAAAAATGGTGATCTTTTACTTAAACAAAGATAAAGAAATATCAAGAGACCATTTAATTTTGTGGACAACACTAACAAATTCCAGATGATTCTCTATTTTCTTATTAGAATTACCTTCACCACCTCTAGGAACTCTAATAAGGTTAGCTACCTCATGAACTCCTTTTAGAATAGCTACAACATTAATAGTTGACCATACTATGTCAGAAAAAGAGGTCAAAAAAACTCTGACATGTTCAACTGCAGAGAAGGATGAATCCCAAACTCAAAACATCGAGCCTAAAAGGAATCTTTTGAAACATAATTTGAAAGGTAAGGAACCAGTTCCACAAAATGATGAAATAATTCCATCATCGTTCCTTCACCCTGCTATAAACAACTCATCCCCATTCCCTTCCTCACCTTCACTATCTTAAAGAAATACTAGTGGATGAACAAAGCCTTGAAGAACTCCTAGGTGAGATCTTCCGGAGTCTTATTTTGAGACACTTACTTCCACCACTTCTGGGTTGGTCTTTCAAGCATGAATTTAGAAATATTTTTCTTTAATGACTAAGAAAACACAAGGAAATTGAAGTTTATTTCTATTTTCAACAACCAATCTTCCGCTTTTATAGGACCCTCTTGACTATAAAAATAGGTGGATTTAACTTCCAAAACTCAAGAAAGAAATCCATAGATTTATCACCTACAGGATCTATCAAAGGGGAACTACCCATGGATGCATTTTGAATTACCATCAAATATTTATAGAGCGAACACTAAACAACTAAGAAACTTAGCTCTCAATCAAAACAAACACATCAACAGGAGTTATGAAACTTACAACACGGTACAAAAAACATTCCCATAACATAGAGAAAACAACCCACACAACCATTAGATATCAAAACATCAAAAAAATCTCTTCAGAACATTTTTGATAATTAAACAAACATGGTGGATTTACAAACTCACCAATGGTATTCCAAGGAATCTCACACATGCACAATCCCATGCCACCCTGGCCACTCATCGACTCATTCCAATCAGGCCACTCAACCTCCCACATCATCATTCATCCACTTTCCTACAAATAATCATGCATGGGAACACCCATAGGAATACCAAAGGTCAAAATAAAACAATTACACTTTTTAAAACAAACCATTCCACCAAAGTTTTCATAATCTCAATCAACTTCCTATTTCATAATTCATAAAAAAATTCCAAATACCATTACAAACTAATCAGAAAATACATTCAAACTCTACACTTTAATCCATTTCATTTTCTTCAAAATTACAACTATCGCGGATTCCATTCCTTAACTCAATTCATTCCATTCAAAAAAAATTCAAAATCTCAAAAAACTTCGTACCATCTAAATCATCGGATTAAAAACCAATTTTTTATCATTTAAAATTATCTTCCAAACCCTCTTTAAAACAATTTTTTTAAAATAAAAAATTTCAATAAACTCTATATTCTGATTATAAAATATTCATTTTATCTTTTTTCATGAACCCAACCATTACCAATTAAAATCCAGTTTTCACAGTTTGAAAAAAAATGTTTCTAACCAATTTTCAAAATCAAGTAAAACACAAGACAATTCATAAGATAAAAACTAGTGTCGATTGTTTATTTAGAAATATGGGTGGTGGCCATATACCAAACACACCACCACCATGGAGAGTTTCTAAAACCATGTCACCATCTCCACATGGATTCATAGCCCATGAGAGCTCACTAGGTCTTTTGTCCCAAATCCAATTTCATATCCCAAACACACAAAAAATAACAAGAACCAAGGAAACCAAACAAAACTCGAATTCCCATGGAAAATCAATGTTCAGTTGATAAATTGTTGGGAAGAAACTCCCCCATACTTTCACCCCAAGCTCCAAAAGTCCTAATCCATAAACCTTGACATCCCTAAGTAACAAAGGGCACTCTAAAAGTTAGTTTCCTTAAATAACCAAAATCTTTTGATACCATTTTTCATGAACCAGCCCATATCAAACCTAAACCGGTAACTCAAACCAATTTGAGACAATCCTCAAAGGGTGTTCCTGATCCCCATGGGTTGGAAACTAGTGTCGGGCATCAACAGAGTAACCAAAGGGAATGATTTTTTCGAATATAAATAAATAAACTAAAAAGATAAAATTAATTGAGTATCCCAATATATAGATAAAATATCCAAACTGAATAGAATTCTATAAGGGAGACTAAAAATGAAACAAACTAAACAAAAAAAGACCAGGTGAACCTAATAATCACAACATCTCCATGTGACCCCGACGGTCACCCTTGGATACCAAGACCAAACATTTCCCATAGTGATCAATACTAATCTGAGACCAACGCCACAAGATAAAATTAAGAAGAAAATATAGGTGTGAGTATTAAAACTCAGTAGTCATTCCTGAACAAATCTATTCCCAATGAACTTCGTTTAAAATAAAAGAAACATCAACTTTAGGTTTTAAAAAAATATATAAAAGTGATATTTTCTACACATTTTCCAACTCATAACCAAACATAGTCCATTTTACTTTTTCTATTTAAAACCTCACTCCTTCCAATAAAGTACCATAATTTTTTTAGGAGAAAGATAACATTTCTTTTAAGAATGATAAAATGAGTATAAAATATCTCCAAAACCCTTTTTCTCAAAAACACAAAAACCGTTTCATCACTTTTAGTAATAATCCACACTACTCAATTAGTAGGAACAACAATATTACAACAGGGTAAATGATATAATATCATGCAATACTATCTAGCTGTCAATGTATCATAATAAATCATAACAGAAAACTAAGTTCTAGTAGACATGGTTGAAAACTAGGAGCTCTTAAATAATCCAAAACATACTAATACGTGTTGACTCCTCTAATGGCCCAAAGGCCTTTAATTTTTTTATTGATTTTCGATAATCCACCTTTAAAGGGGTGAGGTGGAACCCTTACAAGACTCGTAGGCATGAGTATTAAATGGATCATAGGACTTAGAGGAATTCATTTCCTATAGGATTCAAACATTATATACACCCCAGACTAACTGCTTGGAAGTGATCCTCCCCAGTATCTTCATCGTGAAATCAGCTCTCCAACATCGTATGGCTGTTCAAATAGGCTTTCTCATGCATGCACAAGCTTTTCCCAATGGCAAGTTTCATACCCTTACATTCTTGAAATTCATTTAGTGACCACACACACTCAGTAAACTCCCTAACTGGTACAGACGGAGGGACATTATCCCATAGAAATAAAACTCAATATATCCCCTACTATGAGATAATATCTAGAGTGTAATTTCTATGCTAGTACAGTAATCATTCTCATAAAATTTCATTGCTATTCTAAGTTTCCATTTCAAGATGTAAAATTCAGTGAGCCAAAAAATTCCTACTCAACATCCAATCACATCCACACATATATCATATCTAATTAATTCTCACAACATGCATCACCCTGAGTCACTCCATCGATCATTCTCTTGCCTTAAAATTAATAGATCTCAAAGTAGTCCATAGTGACGATTTCCCATTCCACACAAAGTCAATGGGTCAAAAGTATTCCATATCTAGGATGTCCCACCCAGTCAATATAAACAAGGTATGAATATTTTTCAAGGATGTTTTTCAAAATAATCTTTTTTGCTGACATTATAAAGTTCTAGACAGGCCTCAAATATCCTTTATCAAAGAATCAGAACAACCTTTCTAAAATGGTACCAAAAGAAAAATTATCCATTCACAACTAGTTTGAATAAATTTCATTTAAACAACCAGATCACATTTTCAAACTAAAAACACTCTAATAAAAATTTCCAAATGGTCCACGCATCACCACCACATGTCAAACCATTTTTTAAAGCCAAATAAACACTTTTTCCAACTCAGAACCACTTGGAAAGCCCATTCAATAAATCCAAACAATAATTTCATATGATAATACAAATTTAAAAAGTCAAACATGCTTTATATTTAACAAATTAATCAAAAAAACAACTTTTAATTTCATCAAACACTCGGTGTGAAACATTTAACAAAACAATTCCATTTTTCCAAAAACAAGGAAGAAATCACCACCTTTCACACCAAAAAAAATAATCCAAAGATAATAAAACACTATCTCATATTCAATAAAGTTATGGAAATAAATAAACCAATTATTCTAAAATTTTAAAAGTAAATTTCAAATGGAAACATACCTCAGACTCATGATGCTTCAATAACGCACACTAGAAACAACCTCACAAAGGACCGAGAAGAAAAGAGAAACCAATAAGAAACTAAAACAAAAAATGCAACATAAATCAAGGGGAACATGAACCCTATATCTAAATTACCATGGAAGAAGATGAAATCAAGAGAAAATGGAATAAAGAGGAAGAGGGAGAATAAAAAGGGAGGTTACCTTTATAAATATAGCTCAAAACTTGAAAAAAAAACCCTTAGATTCACACTTGGGGTGGAAGGAAGAGGCGTGAAGAACAAAGGAGGATCTCCACTAGGGAAATAAAAACTAGTAGGATAGTAGAATGGGCTAATATGGGCTAAAAATACTAAAGGGGAAAAAGATGTATTTCACATTTTTAATTACCTGGGCAGCTCGCACAGTTTATCCACACAGTTTGGTAAACCGTGTTCCAACCATTAGGGATGGTTCTTCCTTGAGATAAAACATCACCACATTCTTATTGAATGGTTTTTCTAACCATGTATATGTTTTCTTCCCTCGAACAGAAGGATCATAAGGCTCACACATTTTCCTGGAGCATGTCGCATGGTTTCCTCTGACTATGTGTAAACATTCCACCACCTGTTGTCAAGCCCAAAAACTAAACTTTTAAAAATAAATAATGGAGGAAACTGTGTAATAACCTCATAACCAAATATAAAAAAAAATATCACCTAAAAATTTAAACTCATCACACCCATAACTCGAGAGAAAATCACGATAAAAAAATGAACCAGAACCAATGATGAAAACAAAAAACCAATTGTGACACAACTTGAAATTTGAATATTTATAGAATGAAATTCTTATGAATCTATAGTTTAACACAAAACTCAATTCTTATACACTCAAACATAAAAATTTAAGATTAGTAAAACCAATATATCTCAAATCACTCAAAATCAACTTTATTTACTTCTCATCTTCATTCTTCTTCCTATAATATAATTATCCAGTAATATAGATCAACATGTTCTTTTTCATATCTAAAATAAAATAAACTTTTATGGTGTAGAACCAACTATGTTATTTTATTCTTCCTCACTTCTACTTGATTCAGTTCTTATTTTTAGTTTTTCAATAGTTTTTGGTTCTTCATCTTTAGTATAATCTCTCTTAGTTCTCTCATTCCAACTACATAATGAGTATCAGTTAGTTTTATTTTCTTTCTTCCTTTTCATTATTCTTATATTTCTCATGTTCAAGGGAAATCAGCATTAATTTTCTCTATAATTTTTTAAAATAAATAAATGGTATATAATTTGATCTTTATCTCTACCATCCAAAAGTACCATTATTAAATACACAATTTTGGGTTCCCGTGATATTTCATGCACTAATTTTTTGAATCAATAGATTTTCCAAGAATACACCTATTTAACGCCTATCACATATATAAAAAAATTATTTAATTTATTCTTATGCAGTTTCATATTCATCTTCTTCTTTAACAAACAATACCTCCATTAAAATACTCACTTCATTCTCCCTGGATATATGAAAATACAGAGTACATCAACTTATGGTATGGAACTCACCTTGGGGGATGAAGTAGTAGATTGTGTCATGGATACTTCTTATTATCATGCAACACATCTCAAAACTATGTTTCATCTTTCTCAATTTCAACTTTGGTCGTAAATATTTATACATCAAAGAATATCCTAAACTATGATGCAACTTTATATTTATTATTCTTAAAAACCATATAAAATAAATTCAATACATTTAGATCTATAAATATTTCTACATGATTTGATATTATTCTCCCTTAACATGAAGATGACTAGTTCAAACTTTTATCATGGATTTAAAAAATTCCATGCCATTTTAATCATGTTTGAATGATAGAAGCATCATTTCATTTTATTATTCTTCAGAATAATGATTTTTTGAAACAAAAACAACCTTTACATAAAATATATTTTTTATAATTTCCCTTATATTAGTATATATTACCTATATATATTTATTATAAATATTGGGTTACCTTTATGAAAGTTATGATGACCTTAATTAATATTTTTCATACCTTTACATAGGCCAAAATGACATTTACATAGCCTTAAAAAAAATTTAGTTTCCCCTATGAAAATTCTTTTTTTTACTGTAATATATGTCCTAATTTACCTCTATATAGAAGGAAAAAATTATAGTAACCATTATATAGGTATCATGGTACCTTTATGTATCTTATAATCTTCTCAAATTAAACTCATTTTTTAAAATTAAATGTCTCTAAAAATATCACTTTTTATTTCATCATCTTCATTATCAATTTGAAGATCATCATTCCAATGATCCTTTCCTGAATCGCATATTTCTGTGATGTTTAAATCCATGAAAAATGGTACAACCAACATCAAAAAAAAATTATCTTTGGATATTAAATCTAGAAATATCACTTTTCACAATATAGAACTATGAAATTTTCACAAAGTCTTGAAGTAATGTGGTATAGTAGGAAGTCCTACAAAATCCATTTCATAAGCCTTTATAAGCCTTACATTTCCATACATTTTCAATTTTTAAGCAATATTGTATCTTTTAATAATTATGATGTTATGTAAAGACCTCAAAAGTTATATGATGAGTCATTCAATGTCAAAGTTATTTCCTTTTGTTTTATGATTCTAACATCATGGAACACAGGTCACACATTGATCTGTATCCTTATACAAGTCCTGGTCCTCATACACTACATTCCAAGGGTAGGTGTACTTCACCACCTTGGTTGATGATTATAGATCCATAATCTAAAATGGAAGAAGGTATGTTGGCTCTTCCTTCTATGGATTCCTCCTAGGATTTTGTCATCTAGTTTGGGTCACCCTTGAAAATATAATACATATCTGTAAATATAATTCTTGGTGTCAACATCTAGTGGACACTAGTTAATTACATCGTTTTCTTTCATAACTTGATGGATACCAGTGGTTTCAATTGATGAAGATGATGGTCATGTTAGTCATCTGTAAAAATTATTCATCATTTAATATTTCCAGGGAATCATATTCTTGTGGAATATAGCATCTTTAGTGTAAAACCTAAGGAACCTTGTGGTTTCCATGAGGAAACATTTTCTCAGCATGTATGGAATATAAGGATCATTTCATTAGGTATCTTGTACTAGTCTCACAAGGTATTCTTATGCTCATAACATGATGCATCTCATGCTCATCAGATGAGGTAGAATATAGAGATATTCACTTGGGAGAGGAATGCAAGATCAAATCCTCATCACATAGGGCTTTATAGTCTTGTCACCTAAGGAATATCATTCTCATGATATGCGGTAAAAACTCAGGCTTGTCATCTATTTAGGGAAGAAGATATTATATTCTCATCATATATTCTTCTTAGGATCATCTCCTAAGGCATTTCATGCTCATCACATGAGGTAAAAAAATCATTCTCCTTGCATTAGTGGTGAATATGGGATTGTATTCTCATCACATATACTTCTTATGATTATCACCTAAGGCTCCTTAGTCTTGTCACCTAGGGCTGGGATTTTGATGTAGTAAGAGGGCTCACAGGATTAAATTTATGTGTGGGTGATTCCTATATTTAGAGTACAATTTGAACATTACCCCATATTATTATGGTGTATGGGTCAATTAGAGTATTAAATTTGAGTGAGGATGTCCCCCATTTACACTCATCATGTATTATGCTAGGAACATGATAGTGTACGGTGGTTATGCCTAAGTCCATTGGGGACCCTTTATTTTGATGTTTAAAGTTTTGTTATACTCTTAAATGGTGATAAATATTTAAAGTTTACACCTCCAAAAGGGGATATAGATTTGTGGTAATATTTGGATTGAAACTTGAAGAATCATCCTATTTACCATATTCGAATACATTGAACAAATCCCATGTAGTTTGAATGAATGGTTTAAGGTTATATATCAAAACCATACCATGTATTTTAACATTATACGATAAAGATTATTTTGATATAAAAGGATAGAAAATAAGGGATGGTATTGGGAGTATGTATTGATCCTTCCAAAGTAATGGTGTGACTATCTCATACTTTTAACATGATACATATAATGCTTGTTACATAAGGCATCATGTTCTATACACATAAATAATCACATGAACATATCATAGGGTAAGGATACAGTTTAACATCTTGTGATGATGATGTTTGTGTATAGTTTAACATCAAGTGCAAAGGACACTATTTTGGGTAGTTTAAGTCCTGCAAATTAGATGTTGGTGTTTTATATATTAAATTCTTATAGTTTGGGCGTTGGTATTGTGTAGTTTAAAGTATTGTAGATCAGATGTTATTGGGACATATGTGTAAAGCTTCCTATATGATGGGGTAATCATATAATTATCATTTCATGAAACATATTATGATTTTTAAATGATACGTCATGTGGTCAACACAGGTAATGCCATGTTCATTGGAGAGGATAAGGAAAAAGTTTAACATCTTGTGCTAAGGTCATTTTCATGCATTTTAACATCATTCAATAAGGTTTCTATGCTATGTAGTATAAAGTTTTATATCTTGAAAATTGATGTTATGTATACTAAATTATTAAATCATTTATTTTAGTGTTATTAAATTTCAATACTTTCAACTCAAGAATTTTCAATAATTATGTATGAAGACTTCAACTCCCAGATGTGGTGGGAGGAGAGAAGGATTTAGGGAAACAATATGTGCTCACTAAGGGGGAAGTCAGTCATTTTCCCTTAATGATTTCATGGTTTCTGATTACCTATACACTAAACACATGACTTTGAAGAGAAACAGTTTTAAGAACTATGAATTCCAGGTAACATTTTTGGGTACTAATGTGAGGATGCATGTGTTCGGGATTAAAATGAAAAGAGGTGATCTAACCTATTCTTAGAGAAAACGCATTAGGTATGAGGGACCATGATACTAGTCATAAGTATTCTATCTCCATTAGTAGAACCATTTTTAATGGATTCAGGGCTCATGATCACTGAACTTGAGTGAAAATATGTTTGTGTGAGGAGATTTTGTATCGGGGACCTGAAGGTTGTGTCACATAACATTGGAGTTTCATGAATCATTCATATTTTTTGAACCATAGGCTCTTGAAAAAAAGTGAAACATTGAATATGTAGGCATAGTAGAATAAAACATTTTGTGTTTAATGAACCACAAATTTATTTAAAGGAATTACATATTCTGTTATATTTCCCATTCTTCAAGGAAAGTTGAGAGAATTCATCTCTAACTAAAGAAAGTGTGAGTTAGGACTTATCTAAGGGTCGTTGCACAAGTTCTATACCTATGAGAAACCATAGGAGGATATAGTTGGGTGAATTCATGAATAGTGGAGTTGTATATGTGAGATCATTCCTCTACAACTTCTAGAGGTCCCCCTTAAAAATATGGGTGATGATCTATTTAAATAAATTCTTTCATGATAGGCCATTATGTCTTGTAAATCCATCAATGTTTTATAACCCAAAATCATATAATTCAAGATTAGTGGTATTTATATTTTAATGAAATTGTGTCACCCAACTTTTTATTGCACGACCCTCATGCCATTACTATTGGAGATAATTTGGAATGCCCTAAAAACTCTTTCTTTTTACATCATCTTTATCATTAAACTAGAAACTTTATGGAGCTACACACACTATTGGAAAGTTATGCATTACTCTTCCCCATTGTTTCTGAGGGTCTGTCAGGTATCTGTTGAACTTGGAATATTTAACATTTCCTTTTTCACCTAAGTTATTTCTTCAAAAAAAATTGAAAGTTGTGCAGAAATGTTGAACCTTGTGTGAAAGGGACTCATTGGTTCAGAATAATCCATGTGATTTTTTCCACTTTACTAGGTGAGATCACATGATTTGAGACCTAATAGGTGATTTTCAACACCAATAAATACCCTATTCATAATGTTAGCTAAAAAACGGGGTTTTAATTCTAATGCAATCACCAAAGTTTTACAATTTTAAACCATGTTTCCCAACTTTACCACAGGTCACACAAATGGGGAATATGTTTTAAAAATGTATTTCATGTGTCGTATGATTCATTCCTAACATACCCTATAAATAGTTGATGGGGTATCCTTATAAATTAGAGAATTTACATGATTGATAGATTATCTATCATACATGGAACAAATATCATGTGAGAACTCCAAAGAGATAGATCCTCATCATTCACGCAACTCATTCCCCATCACAATATAAGTTCAGTTATACAACTTGTGTGAATTGGACAATATTGATTGACCAAAGAAACATGCATGAAATAAATAGCATGAACATGGAATTTATACTTACATGGAGTATTTTAGGGAAGAATTACCATTATATAAGGAACATTTAATAAACTATATAATTTAATAAAAATAGAACGTTTTCAAAGAGGATAGGGTTGGCTGAAAATCCAATAATTCTTTGATCTATGAGGTTCTTGTAAGAGAAATAGGTGCTGGTGAATTTACTGACAGAGGCACCGAAGGATTATCGATTTATCAAAAGGTTATCAATCTATAATTATTTCATTTTAAGACGATGTTATCATACCAAATATCAACTTCAACCCTCTAAATTACCGTTTTTCAATCCATGAAGATATTCTTAAATAGAGTTTGGTTATTGTAGGTCATGTAGTGATGAACCATGATATTGCAACCATTAACACCCTCAAAAATCAGACCAATATCCTTACTGAAGGAATACTAGTGGATAAATAATTTCAATCTCATTACTCTACCATAACTCAAGAGAGAATCCCAAACAATCGTGAAGGATGTTATGGGGATTGGTACCTTCTTTAAGGTAGGTAATTAACATAATAATGGGAATATGTGTATTGGGTATGCTACATATGTTCATAGTATGGGATTGAGAAGCACCACATAACATTATATGAGGTGGTATGGATGTATTAGTTTCATGTATACCCTCATCTAGATGTGTTATTAAAATTGTTGAGTAGGTGGTTTTCAAACACCATCAAATTCCACCTCTATCTTTAAGAGGTTATAATCGGCCTATGAAAGCTTTCCTACATATTTGTGATTCCCCTCAGGAGTTTCCAATATGATCTTTTTCTTCCAACAACATGTTCCTAGGGGGATATTGATCAGACACCCATGAAAGTGAGTATTCTCCTAGATTAGTTAATATTGATTTTATAAAATCCCCAATCCATCCGCTAGGATATCCAATTTAAATAGTGGTTTGTAGTATTATTGACTAATTTTAGGGGTCAAATTCTATGATTACCAAAGTTGTGTCCATGTGTTAGTAAACATAAGAATCCATGGTTGTATTTTCTCTCCATGGAGGAACTAAACTACCAACAGTGAGGGTACAGTACAAGATAATTAAACCAAAAAGTTAAATTTACAGAACTCCTAGCATCATTATAATGTGGATGGATGATTCCATGAGGATAATTCATATGAGGGTGTTTCTTGGACCCCTGGTCAAGGTTAAGATCTTGGATTCGGTAAATCTAGTCAATCAAAATCCCAATGTTTTATAGGATTTAGTGTTAACTAGGGAATGTCAGCAGAGGGTACATGCCTCGGTGCATCTACATTCCACTTCAATTCCTCTATGGGTGGGTCATGATGAACTTCGAGGTGTACAATATTTTTAATCCCATCACCACCCCCCCCCCCCAGAACACTAAACTTAGGATAGACCTTCTTGAAATCACTATAGATTTATCATTATTGATCAACAAGAATATGGTGATGGTCCATATTAGCAATGAAGACAAATCTATCTTTAAGACTTTCCCCATTCTAACCATGGATTTCATCAAAAAACTATAGGGGACCGAAGAAAATAGGTTATATCTACAAAACTTAAAAGTTTAGATATTAGTTTTAGGGGTTGATGGTGAAATATATAACAAGTAATACACCTCATCCATATTTTTTGTCTAGTTTTGTTTTATTCAATGTCTAGTTCCACAGGTGTACAATGGGGTATGTTTAAAGAGGAAAACATGTGCCATACATTAGTAGTGGAAAATAATGCTCTAGGAGAGTCCTAGAAATACAATTCAATTACCACCATCCTTTTTCACAATTATCCTTTCTCAATATTCAATTCATAGTTATATGATAGTCAATCCTGATGTGGTGTCATATCAATGGGTGAGGAAGGTGGTTCCTTTGAAGGAACCTTAGGGGTAGTTGGGTAGGAGGTGGGATTATAATAGAGGATCTCACCAAAAATAGAGGAGGGAACATACTGGGGAAGTGGTATCCATGGAGGTATATTAGGACCCTCTCTTTTCTCTACCTTCTAGCAGGTCCCCTAAAGTGGGAATGTCTAGTATTATAGGGCTACCCAAAAGTGGTCTCAAGATCAAGTACTAATCTCTCGAGTTGTATCTGGTAGGTTTTTCAAGACTCCAAAAAATAGGTTGTGCTACCTAGTGCTGGTGGTGAATTATTTAATACATATGGAGCTCTGGGTGAAGTGGTACATTTTGTGGTTATCCTAAAAAATAGATCAATTAAGATGTAAGCTAACCAAGGATGGGATTGAGATTGTATAGGTCGAGATTGTTTGTCTCACTACTTGGGTCATATTCTGGGAAATGCCAAAGTACCTATAAGAAAAAATATAACCTAGATTGTTTGAATGGGTAGGTTAATCCTTTCACCACCATGGTGAAGGCCATACATGGTGGGTAATCGGACAAGGAAACTACCATCAAAGTTCTCGCTCAATAGGTTCTCTCTTATAGTACTGATTCACAAGAATCTAGTGGTGAGGTGTCTTGGGAACTACTATTGAGTATAGAAGTCCTCAAGAGAGTGAGAAGGTAACTCTTACAGATGACCTGACCATGGTTCTATTTGGTGTGGCAGTCCTAAATCTTGTGGGTTTGATTTCAAAGCATGATTCTGAACATTTCTAGCTCATGTTCTCAATTCATGTAACAATCATCAATAGTGGGTGAAAAATCCTCATTAGAAGATGGGGAGGGAAACCTTGAAGATGATGAGGATAGTGCCTCTAGGTCTTCTTAAGAGAAACTTACAGGGGAGGTTATAGGATCAACAGGTGAATAATATTTTATCTCCCCTTCCATATAAGTTATATATAGTGGAATACCCTTATTTCTTTAAGGTGACCTCATATAAGGGTGGTAATCTTTATCTGAGGTGAGTGAACATTTGTTCCCCACAAAAACCCTAAGGTAAATCTCATTTATTTTAATCAAATTATCTCTATTTTGTATATTTAATTTTCTATTTGATTAGGCCTAGTAATTTTCCTTTAGTACATATCTAGGGAACACATCCTTGGATGACCCTATGATGGGTGAGGTCATTCTTACCAGCATTGATGGATCTTCGGTGATAGATCATACCTCCAACACTTCAGGGAACCCTAATTTTTTGTTTAAAGTGGTTAAGGAAATTGAAATTTTGGGGTCCTTAACATCAAATGATTATATTCTATCATGGTTTGTCTTCAACCTAGTTATTGTCACAGATTTAGATAACCACTATTTTCTTTTTCCTTTTTTTAATAATAGTGTATGATGAGGAATACCTTCAGAAGACAATAATTCTACTAGAGATCGGAGATCTAGTGTTTTCCCCAATGGTTGTTCAAGGATATGAGAAGTATGTCTCACTAGGTAACTGACCCAAGTCTAGAAATAATAGCACATACCATCATCACAGGCTATTGAGGGAATGGTGGGGCCTCTTTTTGTTGAGGAGGCCGCCACCAAAAAGGGATCAGGTGGGGTAGGTCATCCTATCAACATGGATCTCATACCATCATATAGGGTTACTAAGGAATATCAAACCACTAATGCATTTTATTCCTTCCATGAGTAAAATTCCATTCCATCTGAATGCCTCAAGGATTCTGGGTGAGTCTCTATTGAATATAACTTGGTGGATTGGCAAAGAACGTGAAGGATCATCTGAAGCATTATCACACACACCTCATGGGATGATTTGGTTGGCTAGATGGATTCCATTCACAAATGGATGGTGAATCTAGGGACTAAAAATGTGGACTAATAATCCATCCACATGTCATCCCATGAAATATTGGCTAAGTGGGTTCCAACGGAATGGAAACAGTTTGATGTTTCATAATAAAAATATACTTCTGAGTTCATCATGGCACTTTAGGTGGCCAAATAAGGTCCTAAATGGCTGGAGGAGAAAGTTCACTAGAATGAGGACTTTATATCCATGAAAAAGTAAACCATCACCCAACTAAAGTCTCTAATATTTTAAATTGAGGAAAAGGGGGTGGGGGAAGAATCTCTGGTGGTGGAGTGCAGGATCGAATATGGTTGAGTGTATGTAAAGAACCAAAATGTTATCAATAGAATTTACCTTTTATAATTATGTCATAAAACACATTCATCACATAATGATCTTAATAAAAATCATATTATAATAAATGAATAATTAAATAAGTTGTATTTATTGAAATTAAGGAACCTATACTGTTGGAATAGCAACATGGTCATTGGAATAGTAATATGACCATTAGGAATAGTAATCTAGCTGTTAGAATAGTAACCTCACCTATGAATGTATAAATAAAATTTCAGAATTTTATAAATTAAAATATGATATAATTAAATCATATTATAGATAAATAAATGTTTTGAAAATGAAAAATTACGTGTAAGTATTTTTTTTAAATCATCAATATTTATTAAAAAATTTATAATTAATATACCGATTTAAAAGAAAGTATATTTTCCTAAAATAGATTCATAAATTGATATTATATTTTATTATAATAATAAGATAATTTTATGAGACCATTATAAATTTTTCAATGGGTCATAAAATCAAATATAATATTAAAATCAGTTTTTTTCAAAAAATTGATTTCATAACTAAAAATTAAATTTATATTATTTAGAAAATTATTTTCATAAATTAGAGTCCATTTTTTAAATCTACATGTTGAAAAAAATATTTGGTTGAATATTTGGGATTTTTTTAAAATAGTTGAATTTTTGTGAATATTGAAATATGGTAATTTACGGCATAAGCTAAGCACTTGAATTTTTTAATAATTACTGATGTATGGCTGTGGTAAGAACTCATTATATAAAACTCTTATTCACTATTAATTTTATTTATTCCTATTGTTCAAAACTATTGATAGTCTTGAGCCAAAATAACAAACGAATTAATATAAAAATCAAAAATATCCCTCTCCTCCCCTAATAAATACAACCCATCACCATCCCTTCTCCACACACAATATAAGACTTTTATATTGTCTAAATTATAACCAATTCCCTTTAAAATCCTATTCCCCATGTCCAAGATCTTCTGTTCTCAACAAAATACCAAACCCAAGTGTCTTAAGGAGGTTCTCAAGGAGATGATAGCCTAGAGGTAAAATATTCAATCTTCCTCTTTCTATTTCTTTTATTTTATTATCATCTCCTAAAATACCCTATACAAAGAGGAATGATAACCCCAATATCATATATATATATATAATGTAATGTTATTTCTTTAATGGAATACCCATCATCAATTCTTTAATCTTATCCTTTTATTTAAAAAATGAAAACATCATACGTGATATGTCGGTTCACCACCTTCGTGGATGAAGAATTTTTGTTTTCCATTACCACCGTCAAGGCAGGTCATAAATCCATTATTAAGGTTTAACCATATTTAAATATGTATATTATAACTTATTTAATGTTCTATAACTAATTTATAGTCATGGTACAAAATAAACTGAAACTAGTTTGTGATGGTCGAAAAAACCTCCCAAATAAAATAAACATTTATCATTAATGTATTATCAAATGAATCATCCACATAATAGAAAAAAATGAAACATGAGACCTTTTAAACTTATGTAAATTCATTAATAACATATAATTTATCTTTTGGATAATTATTCCCATTTTACAAGAACATCCATAATTATACACAAGTAAACCAACCAAGAAACCATTTAAAAGAACGCTCCTTAAACGACAAAATTGAACTCTATAACTCATCAAAATGGACATAAACGAAATTAATGAAATGATATTAAATAAAATACATGTATAACAGGTTTTTAACGTATTAACTAATTAATCTAAATTTATTTTCTAGGATATTAAGTGCATGTAAAGAATGCATTCAGACATAAGGTATGGGGATTCTCAAACCCAACAACATTTCTTTATGTTATCCTACTTTTCTAAACCTGTTTGGTACGGATATTACTATATTTTTTCATATATATAATTTATTTATTCTTCAAAAAAATTGTGGATATACATGTTTTGAAACTTGATTTTATGACAAATATAAATATTTTCCAAAACAAGTCTTCTTTCCAAAAAACATCTTGATTCCTCTTGAGTTATTTATTCTTCTCTCAAAATTGATGACTTTTATACCAAATATGTTTTTATCTTTTTCATTTTGGAACCACATGTTTATTCATGAAATAATAATTGATGAAATACTTATGAAACTCATTCATTTCCTTGGGTTATTCCATGACTATGATTTTTATAAATTCTCTATGGCATTTATGATTATGTCAATATTATGATGTGATGGGTGGGATTAGGCTTATATATCCCTCCAATGCATTGGTTAAGGTTATGTATCTCATTAGATAATGTGTAATATTCCCAAAATAGTTGATAGATTTGTTCAAAATGATGATGTTCTGATTATAAACATATGTTATGCATGAACATGATGTTATCTTTGATCACAACTATGTGTGGTACTTGACCACAAAGACATGATATTTAATTTTTACGCATTTACACATTACATGCCTTAATAAAATGTTTCACTCGTGATATTTTGATTATTTTATGATTATGATTATTTTTCACACTTATCTTATATTTATTCATACCCCTTATTCATCCTCTTACTGGGATTTTAGCTTACCCCTTTTCATTAAGGTATATCCTTAGGTGATAGTCTGTACTAAGTAGAACATGATCTTTAGAAGGATAAAGAATAATATTTTAAATAAATGTTTATATTTTATTGTGTAAAAGTTATGTATTTTCCTAATTTTACAAAGACACAAAACCTCCCATCCTAGGTCATAACACAATTATATTTTTTATCTGAAAAATGATGTAAATAGTCATGTAAGAAAAACCAAGGCCTCTTTAGTGTAGGATCGTAAAAATGAGGTTAATCTTGTGGTTAAGGAGGAGATAGTGAAGTAGGCTAGGTGGTGATAGGTTCTCAATGTGACTCGACAGAGGTAGACCAAACCAGACTAGACTCTCACCCAAGAAAATTTGTAAAGGCATTTTAAAAAAAAGGGAGAGTCTCCAACATATGGATGACTCTCCTCTTTCTATTTTTCTTTCATCAATTAAATATTTGTTCGCCTCATCTCCATGAGTAAATTTTTTTGAATTTATATAAGTCTAATAGTAATACAAATTATGTATCCCAAATCCCATGTCATTCATAATCCATGTGAGTAATAGGATACCAGAAAAACAATGATCATTCGTATGAGAGTGATGAACATGGGGAAAAGGATCAGGATCAAAATTTTATATTGATCACCTTAGGGAACCATTTCTTTGGGAACTTTGTTGGTGTATTTCTAGGGGTTTTATATGTACTATTAATGTGTATGGTACATTAGAGCACAATAAAAGGGGTTTTATAATTATACATGATGATGGTAAAATTGGATAGGGGTAAATTGTCACTTTAAGAGTCTGAATTGATGAATGGAGAAGGTTGGTGGATAAGGATAACTATTGACCATGTTCAAGACACAGGTTCCACAACCATTATTCTAAAAAATTTATCATTAAGTATGTGTTCCTTGAATGAGATGGGATATAATATATTCCATGTTCCATCACTATAGGCAGGTCTTTTCAGAGTCAATGATGATAGATTCACTAGGGTGTGTACCCTAGAAAGTAGGAGAGCCTATTTTTTCCATGTGCCATCGCAGTAGGGGATCCCATTTTTACATTTAAGATGTATGTTGATCCAAATAAAGGGGAGAAAAAAATAAATGAAGGAGAAGGATACTCAAGAAAATTTTGAGAACATCTAATGTTACACTACCATTAAGGAGGCACAATGATTTTGTCTACCAAATTTATGGAAAGTGTGAAATCTAATGGGGAAAATGAAAATTCCAACTGAGTGGAATACATTACAGTGAGGATTGATCATGCTCCAACGAGAATATTGGTGGTCCCAAGATTTATTAATTTAAAGATGTATATTTTTTGACTTCTGGGAATTCCCTTTATAGTCTTTCATCCAAGACCAGGGAGGAGGTGAGACTATTTTATCAACGATGAACAATGCACCTGACGTGAGTAGATTCCATAGGTAAATGATGCCTATGAATAAATCCTCACATACATAGTATAATTTATAGGTATACCAAAGATAAGGAGTCTAGGAATCACTATAAATCCCATGGATTCATAATCAATCCATGAATTGTTTTATATGAGGTGTTCTCGATAACCAAAACCAAAGGTTGATTGTGTATGAGTACAAAATTAATACCAAATATGTCTTCTAGAGTGAGGACTAGGATATCACATTGCTTAGATTCTTGTGATGGGGATGTAAACAATGCAGTTTATCATCTTATAGAAAATAAATCAGATACATGGTTTAACTTCACATGGTGAGGATTAAAAGAGTGTAAAGGGGGTAAAGGAGTGAATCTAAATCTTTATTGAACCCGTGTATTCAGTGACTAGATTTGGGTTTTATCTAGGACCCATAAATAAGTATCATAGATTTTTTACTATTTCCATTTAAATATTTTATTTTTCCCATGTTCTAAGGAATTAATTGATGATTGAAGGAATGAAATTTACACATGAATCCGTTTTTAGGTTTCAAATTGATGGGTTCTTATGGATATTTCATTGAGCAGTTTATAGTCAATCCAAGTGAACTATGGAAGGATAGAGTTTAAGGCCATATAAATTTGATAGGGATGTGCTACCAGTTTAAGGTCATGGATCGTAGACAAGAGGGGTGTAACAATTTTTTGGATGAGGCAAAATAGATTTGATGTGAATGGTAATACCTACGGGGATCATATGACATCATAAATCATTGAATCAATAGTGTGGATTATAGTTTGATTTTGTGATTCTTCAACCATAGGTGGACACTAATTTAAGTTCATGGATCTTGTATCAAGATGTTATACTAGTTTAAGGTCATGGATATTATACCATTGAGTGTCATAATGCCTTGGTGTGCAAAGAGACACCAAATTTTGGAAACGTATTTGAATTTTCAAAATATAGGTGGGAGTAATGGGGAAACTATGTCTATGACAGAGATTTTATATCCAAGAATCCCTGTGTATCCTATGAAATGGTAATCAAGACACATGTGGATCTATAAGGTAGTGTGGTAAGAGAATAGTACAAGAATAAAATCAAGGGATCATCCCAATATATGGTCTAATGAAATCATACAGTTTGAAGTCATCTGACACAGAGTGAACCATGCTATTTAATATCATGTGGTGACAAAAAAAGAGGGCATATTTGTCAATACATAAGCAAAGGTATTATTAACCCGATGTGAATAGAGGTAAGAGGGAACCAAAAATATAATTATTAAGATATCATGTCACATGTAAGGATGGGAACACATTTTTGAGCCATTTTGTGTGGACCGTTCCACATAATTCCAGGTCATATGGCTTGGACTAAAGGGGTTTACTATCATTTTTGACATTGTGGGTCATGGACTATAGATTTTCTAATAGTTTATGGTTTTGGAGATCAGAAAAAGGTTTGGATACTAGTTTAATGTCATGTATATTATACTAATAGAACTTTAATAGTTTAAGTTCATGTAGCTTAGACCAACAAGGTTTCCATCTTGGTAAAGTTTGTGCAGCTTGATCATGTTGGAGACGATCCACCACGACACTTAAATGCGCATGAGTAATTCTTAGGGTGGGAAATAGAGTGGTGGGATACCTTCCATTGTATATGAGAGAAAGGATATGGGAAATTAGAATCCAACACAAGAACGTTGGTATGAAACCAAATTTCTAAATAAACATTCACAATGAATGAAGGGGTAACATTGAGAGTATTAAAACTTCATAAAAAAGTGGATGTGGAGAGGAAGTAAGTCATGATTTTCAAAATATAAACCATAAAGTGGGGTGGAAATGGGTGAGGGATGGTTTTTTTTACCATGTAGTTATAACACGTGTCTCACAATCTCATTTTCAAGGATGGGGAAATCAAATTTTGGACCAACCATTAACCATGTTTGAAACATAGGAACCATCACATGTCATAAGAATTCCATTAAGGTGTGTTCTATGGACTGTAGGTGAGCCTATTTTTGTCATATTTTATAATCGTAGGGGGTCCTGTTAAGTTTTATAATATTAATAGGATCCAAATCAAATAAAGATCAAAGTGTGATGGAAAACATGAAGGGATGCTCATGGAGAGTCTAACACTATGGGTACTACACCACTATGAATTTGATCACATTGAATTGGTGTATCAATGAGTGAGTGTCGAACATGATCTCCAGGTTTAAGTTCCAAATTAGGTTAGTGGTTATGCCTCGGTTTAGGCATATAGGAATCTTTATGTATCCCATGAAGTCTGAATAAATATATACAAAGTTCAACAAGGAATTTTGGTAGGAGACTAGCACCAAAAGGGGAGGTTGTCTTAGGTGAGTTCCAGTGCATCATGCAGTATTACATTATGTGATGAGGATGGGAACCATGTACTTTAAAACCTTATTTTGAGAAAATTTGACATGTAGTTTAACATCATATAGTGAGGATGGGTGTCATATCGTTTAACGTCCTATGACTAGGATATTTTCCTGATGTTTAACGTCAAATTACTATGATGGGATCCTATAGTATAATATCATGAGACAAAGACATGATCCTATAGTTTAATATCATTTGACCAATAGGGGTGTTGTAATGTTTATGAAAAGTACTGTTAGAGAAACCTCTCTTTAATTTGAGGGGAGATACACTAAAAATCTATGGTTACTAACTAGTATTCACCATTGGAGTAAACCTTAAGAATGGAGAAAGGTCCCTCCCACTTGGGCTCCAGACTTGGTAGATTCATTATGGGTATCATCAGAGTCCTTAATGATAATACCAAGTTTTCTTGAAGTAATTATTGGTGGTGAAAATTTTTTTATTGGTCGTTCTACCCAGTGTTAATGAACATCAAGGTTTTTCCGGGCTAGGATCCCATTCTCATCAAGGGATTATAATTCGATAAAACAAATCTCATATCTCTATATAGTGTTTTCATATCACAAATGGTCATCTATAGTGATGGTATTTGAACCTATATGGGTAATACTCCCTATTACTTATCTCAGAGGGAATATGGGGTCGTCGTTGTGGAATTTTGGGCCATATTCTAGTACAGTCATTTGGAATTAGAGAGGTTGTCAAGATAGCTCTTCTTGTTTTAACACACCATATTTTTTTAAAATGTTGAATAGGGTTTTATAAAATGCCTCAATATACCCATTCCCCCATGCATGGTAGTGGGAGGTATGATTGGATAGGATGATATACTTGGAATATAATTTATTCAACTCAACATCCTGAAATTTGGTATCATTGTCTATGAGAATGGTGTGTTGAATACTAAATTGATGGATGATATAGGATTTCACAAACATGATCACGAATAAGGTCTTGACCTCCTTGAGGGTGATGGATGCAACCCACTTTGATTACAATTCATTAGTAGTCAATACTAATTTATTATATTTATATTTCACTAGTAGCTGGGGACCCACCATATCAAGTCCCCATGAAGTAAAGGGCTAGGATTACCTAGTTTCATAGAGGATATATGGTGGATGATGCATGTATTTTTCATATATATGGAATGAATAACACTTCTTAGTGAATTCAAGGAAGTCACAAAACATGGTGGGTAAAAAGTAACCAAATATTATTATTTTGTTAGAGTGATTCAACCTAGTTTGATAGGGACCACATGACCCAATGTGGACTTATCATAGAATAGGAGGATAATCCATCCCTTGGATATAATAGATAAGAATTATTTCAAGCCTCAAATTTAAAGGATCTACTCTGAATTATAGATATCACGAGATTAAAATCCATAATTTACTGATGGATTTTCTAATGTTGGACTCAGTCTGATTAGAGAGTCTCATTCTAGAGGTACTCAGTGAGAGGAGTCATCCATTCAGGTTTTTATTCATTCATAAAGGATTTTGGAGGCCCTGCTATAGTGTTTCTGGTGGAAGTTAGGTTCACCTAGTAGTCCTCACAATCAGAAACAATAGGGGAAATGAACTTTTTATGCACTGTGTGAATGAAAAATTCATCGTGGTCTGGTTATATAAAGGATACAGCCTGGAATTCCAAATAATCATCTTAAACATTCAAGGATAGGGGATATGAGTAACCTTCATCGTGGAAGGGAACTGGGACATCAGCTCATAGGAGTGCTCCAGTAAGAGGATGATCTCTTATTTTATGAATATGTTGTCACCATTGATTTTCTTGATGTCCAGCTTCAAGTCACCATTCACATGAAATAATGGAACCTCAATCTTGAGACACATCTTGATATGGGATATCAGGTCTTGTTACTTAGCTTCATTGATGCTACATAAATTTAACAAAAGGAAAAAATATAAAATGAGGGCCTATAAGGGATTTATGAAATCAATCCAAAGGTAGACCCTTTTGATTATTCTCCCGATTGAGATTTGTGAAGCATCATCAAAGTGAATATTCCAACATGATTGAGCATGATCAATGGAGAGGATGGATTTTTCAAGGAAGTTAAAAAATAAGGGAAGATCATTAGAAGTTGGATGTGAAACTAGAAAATATTCCAATTATTTCCACATTACAACCTTTCAAGGGGTAAACTTGATGTAAGAATGTTGTAGGATTACTACCCACTGCACTAACTATCCAATAAACATAGGTTGGTAGATGATATAACCCATTGTAACTACATAGAATATGAGATTTATCTCAGGATGGTGTAAGTATTTCCATAGTTTCTGAACCACAAAATCCAAGGTAAGGAAAATTTTCTCAATGAGAGAATATCTAGTATCAATGAAAATCATCCTATGAATGAGATAGTAAAATTTATTCTCCATTAACTCATTGTTCTTTTGTGCTGAGATGGAACTGAGGGGTCGTTATAGGGTGTTCATGTCATGGACCAAAGGTTTTCTAGGGATGGGTGTCATTGTAAAAATAAGTTGTAGTAGATATACGTTAATTTCATCGAATGCGTCCTAGCATTACTCATTCCACTCATAGTCATTCCTTTCTTCATGAACATGGAAAAAAGTATTATGTTTGATGGATATGTTAAAAAAACATTGTATGTAAGCAATATGGACCTATAGGTCTCGAAGCTCCCAAAGATTGTGAGGAGGTAGAATTTTATAGATAGTCTTGTTGTTTAGTTCGATCTCAATTCCAGTATACTTAACAACAATGTTAAGAAAATTCCAAAAGGTAAATCCAAATTCACACTTCAAGGGGATCATCATTAGGTGATGGGAATGAATCATATTGAATTCTTACTTAAGATCATTGAGATAGTATAGGAATTTGTGGGATTTGACCAAGAAACCATATATGTATAACATTCCACCAATATTTTGAGGAGAGAACATAAAATATGGTGTATAGATAATTGATAGGTATCTTGATAATTCTTAAATCCTAAGGTCATCACTCTGTAATAGATGGTTTAATGAGGTACCCTAAAGGTGGTTCCACTTCATCTTTCGAATCCAAAAAAATTGATTATACCTAGAATACCCATCCATGGATGATATGTCCTAGAAGATTTCATTTGCATCAATTAGAAATTGTATCACTGGGATGGGGAAATAAAACTTTGGAAAATAGATATTGAAGTCCCATAACTCTATGAAGATGATAATTTATATATTCCTCATCCTGACTGATATGATTTTGGCTAGCCACTTAGTGTATTTAACTCCCTCTAAAAATTATTCTTCAATGAGATTATCAAATTGAGCCTCAAACAAGGATCCACTAGGGGAATAATATTTTTGGGAGCCTTGTTTAACCCACAGTGGCCAATGGAAAGGCCATGTTAGTACATAGAAACATTAGGATTAATCCATAGAATTTACAAGTACTTACAAGTCAAAATTCCATGGTTTTTATTCATTAATACAATATAGAGATGATATTATTCTTTGGATATTACTGTACTAATAAATTTTGTCCTCATATCTTCCTTGGTGTTGAGCTTCAACTATGTTAATTAATTTAATGTCATGGAAACTCATTCCTTAAAGGAATGAGAATATTTATCCAAATCCCCTTCATTACCCAAAACATAAGGATATGAAGAAGGGTAGTAATCTCCAAAAGATGGTGATCATGATGTAATATTATCACCTTACTTATTAAGGTATAAATATTCTGCAGTTGTTCCAGTCTCTATGATTTTTTAGAGACCATGGAAACACAATCTAATGACAAAATCCATTGTGGTTTTTGATGATGAAATCCACCTTTGATGTTGAAACAATGATTATCGAGTTACTTTCATTATGTCAATACCGCCCTTCAAAATAAAAAATGTTGGCCCAAGTTAGTGATTAGGGGATATAACTTTTGATATGAAGTATGTGTGGGTTTTCGAGATCCAAGGATGCAAACCTCTTGTAGTATTGTGGTGTCATCTATGAGAATTACTTTTTCTTGGGGATAATGAAATGATTCCTAATATCTAGAGTTCTTCCCCCTAATAACTATATTAGTAGTATTGTGTTATACTTAAAATATTTCTAGGGGTCTACTGAGAATGTTTTCAAGCCTTTTAGAGATTTAACGTGGTCCAACTTATCAATCTAATATTCTTTTCTTTCCATTTTTAATACACATCATCCAAATAATAGGATTCATAGGAGTTAAAAGGGCTGGAATCACCCTAGAGTATCCCTATTTTCCCATTTTGGGAGTATTTTAGGCATGGATGATACAAAGGTGGGACTATCACATGTAGGTGAAGCTAGGGCCTCCCCAATATGGCATTCTAGGAAGGGTTATGTAAGATAACCTAGAAATCAATGTTTTAAACCAATCCACCAAACTAAGTCTCTTACTAAATCTTGTCACAAAAATTTTTCTACCTCTTTACATATCCCTAGTTCTTCATATTTTGAAGGCTAAAATTAGATTTAGTGATCACTGGATTATAGAGTGTATAATTCAGGTAAGATTAATCTTGAAACTAATGTCTACTAAGAAATGATTGAATTTATTCCATTGAACTGGATTGAGATATATAGTGGTCATATATGACCCTAAATGATGGATCTATTCCCCTCCTTAGTGAAGAAGATAATTTATTGACACTCTTTCTACTAAAAATCATCTAAGAGATAGACCACAGTGGAAGCTACCTTAGTTTCAAACTAGATAGAGCTCTTTAGGGCCTTAATGAGAGCATCAGGTAACTCCTTTGATAGGAAAACCACCCTAAGCATCAATATTCATGTTAGTATATAGGTGAGGTGCTTTATCACATCATATATCTAAGAAAATGGAATATTCATACTTCTTAAAGGTTTATCATTAATAGGAAGAATAGAAGGAATGATTTGATGAAGCATTGGGAACTGAATGATACTTTCTATGCTTTGATATTAGTGGGATAAATGAGGATTTGAACTAGGAAATAAGTTAAATCATTGGTTGATATTGGTTGATTCGTAGATTGTTTTTATTGTTCCATACAATCAACAAAACTGATAGGTCATGGGGGTATTCCTAATGATTCAACCTATGAGGACTATTATTGTTAATCCATGACTAATGTAACACCCTGAGAAATTATGATATATTTTTATTTAAATAAATTCAATCTAATTGAGAGCTTTCATTACACACAACACAAAGTTTAAATGGAAAGCATTATAATATTAAAATATTATTATTAAAACATGATAGATATAACCTAGAGATTAAATTAGAGGGACTTAATAGTATTAAATTCTTTATAAAATGTATATAAATCCCCTAATAAATATAAATTAATTTAAAAATTATTAATAAATAAAAATTCATCTTTAAAAATGATATTTTATTTTATAAAAAAATATGTTTCCTTAAAAAATTATTTCAATATTCTTTTTGTAAGTAAATGTTATAACTAATTTTTGAACATATAGAAATTTTATTTTTTATAATGAACATACTTTTTTAAATCATAATATCTATATTAACTTGGGGTGAAATTTTTATATTTTTTAGGAAAAATTAATTTTTTAAATAATAGTGAGAATAAATATTTTCATAAATGGATCATTTATTTTTATTTAATTAGCTAATTTAAATGTCAAATTATTATTTTAATATGATTTAAAATTAACATAATTAATATTTATTTATATAAATTCTAATTTATACCCTTAAATTATATTTATACTAGATTTTATTATAAGCATTTTTTAAGATCTAAAAAAACTTTTTTTTCTAAGAACTCTTTTAAAGTGTATAATGTTTATGTATTTTATGTAATTAAAATAACCCCTAATTTTGAATTATTTAAAATAAATTAACAGATAATATATAAATAAATAAAAATTTATATTCACCTCGTTATTATTACTTGTCATATAGTTAATAAGATATCATCTTTTCTTTAAAAAATGCATTTCTAGAAAAACCGTTTTTTCAACATATCTATAGGTTTAATTATAAATTAAATTATTCCATTTATGAAAGTTGAATATGGAATAATGGATTACATATTTTTAATCATCATAATTTATATTATCTAATAAGTTAAAATTATTTTTTTATCATAATTAATAGTGAAAATAGTAAACATTATTTAGAAAGGTTAAGGTAAAAACTGTTTTACTGGGAGGTTAAACATAAAGTATAAGGGTTTAAAAATACCCAAAACTTATATAATTACAATTTTTTTGGTCATATTTAGGACCTATATATTCTGATTTTCAAATATGGTCTATTTGTGATCCTTTTTCATGTTAAAAACATGGGTGTAGTTATTCCTTTTAAAAAATACCAAGTGTGTCTTCTCCCCCACTTACAAAAGGCCACCCACACCCCTCCTCTTTCAATGCATCCATAACCATTTGGTTCATCCAATACCTACCCAAATAACCTCCATACATCCCTCTCCTATTCCAAGAATCCTTTTTTGGTAATAAATCCAACCTTGGAAAAAAATTTGCGCAAACCGAAAGAAGTTTTCCCAAGATGAGTTAACATACTTAACCGAGCATTTTATTTTATTTCATCCTCTAAAACATCCAAATATAATTTCAAAATGATGATATAATAACATTATTATATTATATATACTTATATTTTTTTAATTTTTTTTCATGACTTACAATCATCTCATCCTCTCTCAAATGGGAAATGAAACTGTTGATCGTGTGTAAGGTGGACTACAGCCTATCGAACCGATGTATATATTCCAACACCTCTTATCATGGATTGATATAATGATTTATTGAATATCTATATATCATATTTATGATATAATTATAATTATATAATTATAATATCATATGTACCTTCTTAAATTCCATTCTGTAGAGAATATGATAATGTCGCTTGTGTGTACAGTAGACTACCACCGCACGAAGTGATGTGATTTGTTTTCCACTTATACATTACATGGATGAAATAAGGATTAATTTTATGTGTATATAAGATATTAATGAAATTTTAAAAATTAAATAAATAAATATATCATATAATTTCTTATCTTACTATCCATTTGATTATTTGATAGCATCGTTCATGTATATAGAGGACTACTGCCTCGCGATGTGATGTGATTCGTTTTTCACTAATGAATTACATGCAATGGAGAAAAGGATAAATTTAATTAATATATATTATATATATAAAATAATGTTTATTTTGAAAATTTAATATGCAATCTAATTCCTTACCCATTCGCATGTTAATGAAATGATAACGATGCTCGTACGTACGTACGTCCTACTATCTCCAAAAAGTGATGTGATTCATTATTAATGTTTAAAATAAAATAATCATTATAAATATTTATCTAATGAAAAATTGAAATTTATAACAATACTATAATTCTTTATATGATGTAACTATATCCTATGTTCCATATTTTTAACTTTGACGTCAATCCAAGAATAGGAAAATAAATAAATTAACACTCAAAACAAAAGTGATAAAGAAATATTAATAGTGAATGGGTAATAAGATGTTATAAAAGGATAGTATATAAAATTATAATTATTAAAATGGATCTGTTATAATTTAATAAAAAAATTAAAACCACTATATATGAGGTTAAATAATTCTCAACTAAAGGGATACATGTGTTAATGGGTTTCTTAAATCAATTTCCATTAATTAGGTTATATGTATGATTTATTGATTATATTATTACCCGACTATATGGGAAATGAAATTTGACTACTATATGTTGTTTTTACACTTTTATTTGTGTGTATATACATTTTTTACATATAATCGCCTCATAGATTAACTCTCTCAACGATACAAACTTTGTAAGGGTTTCATCTCAAAACTTCCTTCTTTGAGACATATGTTCTTTTATAGACCTCGCTTCTGTTACATGGTGTATATAATAACCATTTTCATATTTTATATTGAATCCTTCAAATAAAATTTTATTTTAATCTATAATTCATTTCCTTCATTCATGGGATTATGATTCGAAAAATTCCAAAGTGGTAAGGGTTTATGTTTTAATCGGGATAGTTTATTCCTGAATTTCAATTTTTGGAATTTATTTAATCATTACTAGATAAAACCCTTCCATTATTTTATCTAGTATTTATTCATGAAATTTCCATGTAATATTACAATTTTCCTCTATATTTTAATTAAAAATATTGAGAAAAAGTTTATAAGAAAAAACAACTTTATTTATCTATTCAATCGAAAACCATTTATCTTCCATGTCCATTATTTCTTTAATGTGTTTTAAAAAAAAACTTATTTACTTTTTTAAGTTCATTTTTACCCATGATTAATTATAAATTCCACATATATTTCTCTCACATATATACCTATCTTATTCTCTCTTCCTTTGATATGGTAATACATGCCTTATTTTCATCTGTCAAATTCATTTGTGATGAAATTTTATTTTATTATGATATATGTAAATATTATGTTACCCATTTTATTTTTAGGGGTAATTATTATTTTTTATTACTTATTATTTATATCCTTATGTTGAAATTATTTTCATGTACATGAAATTAATGTGATTGGTGGCCCAAATTTATATATCCCAATGATTCATTGGGTATTGTTTTAGTGTCATGATACTTTGCGTATGGGATTAGGGAGTAAACCTAATCCATTAGAGGACACTACCTACCATGTGATTTCATTTTTGAATTTAGCCTTGACGTATTTTTATATCTTGTTTTTTTTTGCTGCTATCACAATTTATGTGCTACCATGATCTAATGATACCATGTTCTTTATGTTATTGTTCAATTTGATTACTCATGATCTCTCTCTACATGATATCATGATATACTTTGGAATCACATGTTATGTTTCTAAATCATGTGTATTTCTTTACTGGGCTATTAGCTCACCCCAGTGTATATGTATTACATAGTTTATCTCATGTAGTTTTGGAGATAAAAAGGATTTATGAACTTGTTCTAGAGAATAAAATAAGAAGTTTTATTATTTAGTATCAATTTGATATATTATGAACCTAGTCTTACAAATTCACTATGAATTTATGATCCTTGTGTTTTATTTGTGGATGTTTATGTTTATAAATCATGTAATATTATATAAAAAATTATTGTGTCATTATAAGTCACACATGTTTTTGGGTCTAGACAACATGAACCATTCTTTTTGGGGTATTGGATCTAGTATTTTTCTTAATAGCATGGATCCCTCCCATCCATTTATAGCATCTAACTGAGGTTCCAGAGGTATTCAAGTGATGTACTTTATGACTAGTTTATGTAAAATGGTCAATAAATCTAATAAACTTAATAAAAAATAACTTTGATACTCATCAGTCGAATGTTTCATGATTGGGACCTTCTTTCAATTTTTGTGGTGTCAAATAACTGATAGTGAAGATTGGTTTCTTCACAAGTTGTGGGTATTTATTTCCCTGGTGCTATCAATGACAATTATTTCAAGACTTCTAATGTTATGATGTTGATATTGTAAATAGAAAAGGTTTTATGACTACAGGAGTTGTTGGTTGGTTCAATCAAGCATGAATAATTCCATGCGAATAGCTGATCGACTGATGATCTAGTCAATCATCAAAATTTTATACACCTTAACGAGAGACTTTTATCATTCAATGAATCTTCATCATCACTATTGAGGGTGGTTAAGGAAATAATCACATATTACACATAATTTTACAACAAAACCAAACCTTGGTCTACCTAGTTCTAGAGTTAGTCCTTTAAGATAAACCAATCTTTGATGTTACACCCAAGGATTGCGTTATAGGGACAATAGTTAGTGCAGATTTTTAACTCAGCATCTTAGGGGTTTCTAGTCTCTGAAAGCATCAAAAAATTTCTTATACATGGGACTAAGAATGTAACATGGTAAATTCTCATCCTCAAAGGTGTATACCTAGTTCCTTTACTCTGATAATGGAACCCTAGGTTTTCATCCCCAGTGCGGGGCTAGAGTATCATTCTCATAGTGTGGCTGCACTATGTGAGGAAAGTTCATTTAGGGAAACTAAATTTATATTGGATTATTATCTTCTATTTTCATATTGGTACCCAACTCCACTCTTAGAGGATTCTTAACATGGGCTAAGAGATGTATTAGGTGTGATTACTACTTGGAACACTACATGTATTCTTCTAAGCAATGGGCTCTATAGATGAATTCTATAAATTTTCTTGTATAATTCAATGATATAAGGGAAATAAATAGATTATATCAAACGTTTTCTATATATATCCCTAATAATTATTCCTTGGAAAGTTACACATTGAGGGAATATGTTATCCTTTATCATCAGTTCATGACTTCAGTGACATATGTCAAGTCCTTATGGTCGTATTTAGAGAGGTAACTTATTCTAGTTTTGTACAAGATAAAGACAAACTAGTAAAAGAAATTCCTATAGAGATATTCCCAGTAGGTCTTGGACCATAGGTCTAATATACTACATCAAACAATGTATGTTTCTTCTGGGTTCTTAAAGAAACATTTAAATCTGGAGGCTTCCAATTTATATGGATTTCCTATAATCAGACCACACTGATAGGAAAAATAGTAAACATATTTCTATAGGTCACATATACCAATAAATTATATGGATATAGAGTTACTAAAATCTAGGGTAGTATGAGTATGGTCCACCCACACTTGATAAGTTTTCCTTTTAGGTTGTACTGACAAATTATTGCATCTTTATGGCCTCAAGACGATTGGTGATAACACTTATCACATTTATGGGGGGGATGTTGTTATGTGTTGTCCCCCTAAATAACTTATTAGCTAATTTAAAAGAAAAACAATTGTTCGTAGTTCTTAATAAAAGATTTTTAATAAAGTAAGGATCCCAATGGAATACTGGGTTATGACTCAGTTGGGAGAATCCATCAGCATATATCCTGATCAGATTTGGGGGACCACCCACATCATCCATGAATGGATGACTGGGGAGGATCAGTTGTCATGGTTATACTAGGGTAATGATGGGGTATTCATGAATTTACTCCCATTATAGTAATTATTCACTAATAATTTCTGTAGTAATCCTCTTATAATTTTCAAGAACCTTGAGTAAAGTGTACACTCTTATGTTGGATTTAGTTTATAGCATGGCCTCAGTCAGACCAATGGGTTTATTTATTCCCTTATCATTTTTGATATGTTGACAAAAAAGAGGCATGACTTCTATGGGAATCTTGAGACCCAATATTTGTCTCTACCAGTGAGTTTGGGTACCTATCAGAAGGTCTTCTCAATGATGTTCCTCCCCTTAGTTTAGATCTTCTTCCTCATTCTCTCTTCCACCAGATTCACTCTCTTGATCATCTGGTGGGTTGACCATGATGACATTCATGGTGGAAGTTCTTGGTGGGGACTTACACCATCTAAAGATGAGTTAGAATAAGGTTTATTCTTTTTTCACGATAAAAAAGATGAGTTTTAGGGAATAATACAACCCCAATCCTATAATCTATACATAGGGAGATGCCTCTTCCAATATCTAATGATTAATAGTGAAGATCCTGATATAGGTATGCTAAAAGTGTTATTTGTAACCATAGGAATCAGGGCATTGAGACACCAGGAGATCTATAATGTCAACCATTCAACACAACAGATGGGAGACTAAAGGTTTTTATTGACTCTTGAATAGGTTAGATGATGGTAAGAGAGGTGGTTAAACATATCACACAAGTTTTGATGGAGGAATACTATGTAATCTTTAATGAGAAGTTTTGAGATGGTAAAGTGTGGGGTTTCAATTGTCCGGAACATGATCGATAACTTGTAAGTGTCTAGAATCTCCCATAATATTTCTTTCTTGTGTTTTGTTTTTGGAGGTTTGTCAGACTCTTAGTCCTCCCAAGATCTTATCTATGAAAATCAAGAATTTGTGTGAGGAAGTGGTGAAGATATGGTCAACTGTTGATTTTTTTGGTAGAGGGGGCATTGTACAAACCCATATCCTATAGAATGAGAAATTATCCTCTTGAATAAGATCTAGCTTCATAACCATGTCCATATAGGATGGGGTATCCATGGTATCTTTCTAGTTGGGAAGTTCTTCAAGTTCATGTGGTTTGATGGGGTTATATTCTTCATCTGAGGGAGCCAAACTAGACCCTCATGTCTCCCATACTTCAATATAGGAGGTAGAGAGGAGGGAAGATGATAGTATAAGGGGGGGAATCATAGAGATTCTCTAAAATGAAACCAATAAATCCTCCATGTGTAGGTAATTATAGAGGGATCTAGCGAACTTATAGACCTTAATCTCAAGGATGGTCATCCTCAATGAAAGGATCATTCCTCCAACACAGGTGGTGGAGGCGAATGAATTTTCCTTGAGTAATTGGTTTCTTAAAACTCTAAAAGGTTAATAGTGGAATGACATTAATTCCCCAAACCCTGTCTTCAGTGATGTCATGGTATAACATTGATCATAAGTTGTTTAGGTTCATATGGATCACCTTCACTAATGTTACGATTTTTGTTGTAGGTAGGGAATATATTTTGAATGGTTCTTCTTCTACCTCAGGAAGGATTTTCATGGTGTTTAAACTCTTCAAAACATGGAGAGCATCCATTTTAGTTGATGGAATTGCTGATAAGGACATTTCTGTAACATCCCATGTAAATAAAGAATAATAAATTTTCATATTTATCAATATTTGTGAATTAAATATTAATTTTACTTTAAAGGGGTTGCTATGTTCAATAGCGTACCCAATACGCAACAACGATTTTCTTTGAAATCGTATGTTGCACACTAATAATATAATAATATTATTTTAAATGGTAGTTAACACGTAGTCGTTGTATTGGCGGGAATGAATAGAAATAACTAAAATATGATTATATATGTTTGTTAAATGTTTTTACATTTATCCAATAAAAGATAAAGTCTTAAAATAAGAAAAGAATTCAATTTTAAGCATAGATACTCTAATATTCACTAAAAGGTCGATTTATCACCTTTTGATGGCGAACCCTCATTAAAAATAGTTTTGGTCACTCTTATGCATTCTATTGGACCAATTAAATTCCTTCTTTAGAATCAGGACATCAAAAGTTACTTTGTGTGTGTTTTTGGTATTTTTCCAATAAAGTTCATTTTTTAATAAATAGTGAAGAATGTTGTATTTTAATTTAAAACCACATTTTAGTATAATTTATTTATATGATTAGATTATATTATAACTGGTTTTAAAGTTCAATTATAATATATTCTTACCATTTAATCCAATGGTGGACTTTGGAATTAACTTCACTTTGAAATTGGACAAAAACAGGTGTCAATCTTTTGATATATATTGTTTCTTAAAAACACGCTATTTGTTTTGACAACGGGAATTAATTATTAAATTAATTAATGAACCTTATATGTTTTGAATTTTTTAAAAGATACATCATTTTTGAATTCAGAATATCAAATATATCTTAGGGTGAATTTTTGGTATTTTTCTGAAAAACATCAATTTTTGATGAATAGTGAAACCACTAAGTGGTGGTTAAAAAACTGATTTTTCGTTTAAACAAAACTTTACGACATCTGTGAATTGAATTTCAAAAATCTGACATATATGGTTTTCATTATTAAGTAAAATTTGGTTCAATGGGATGAAAATAATATTTTGGTGAATAGTAACTTTTAAGTTTTATTAATCGCAACTAAAGGTAATTAGTGTAAGTTAAGGTAAAAATAATGTTATAATAATATGAAATCACCATGAAACATGTCCTACACTTATTGTATGAGTCATGGCCGACCATGAAAATCCATGGGTCATCTTTCGGACCCCATTGAGCCACTTGGGTAAGAAAATGACATTAATAACTTTTATAAGTAAAAATAAGTGTCACAAATATGTATTGTTTTAATAAAACAATTTTTATATGGGTTATATAATTCATATTTTTGACTATAAATATTCATAAGAAATATAAATATATTTCCTACAACATGGTAATTTTTTTAAAATTTTTAGACATCAAATAAATAAAATTATTTATGACACAATGATGATGCAGTGTTTACGTCATTAATGAATGATTTAAATAAATAAGAAGATAATGTTTAAAATAATATACAAAACCTGTCCAATTTTTATTGTATGATTTTATTTAGAACATATGAAACCTTATCTTCCACTTTAATAATTTTTGGACCTTTATAAACCGAAAAAAATTATATAATAAAATAATAGTGTCATGCTTTCCAAAAGAGCCCATCCTCTACCTTATAAAAAGACACCACTTCCTACCCATTTCACACACTTCTCAAGCCCTTTGGCTCATCCAACCTCTACTCAAATAAGCTCTCAATATCCCTATCTTCATCCTATAAGCCTTACCTTAGGCAGAAAGCTCTTCAAGGAACCCTTTTGGTTCAAACCAATGGGAGTTACCCGATTTAAAGGTAATGTCTTCTCTTATGTTCTTTTGTTTTATTTTTCTTCTCCAACCCCCTAAACACTTTTTGTTCCATTATTTTGTAACAAAAACATTATCTTCAAAATACTAGGATGTTTTTATAAGAATGATTCAAGCTACACTTACACAAACCTATGTTTAATGGTTAAAGAACATACTGTTTCGGTGGATGGTGAATTACTGCCTCACGAAACGAGGATTGTTCAATCTTCTCTTAACACCTTTCATGGTGGCCATTAAGATTTTACTTTATTTATATATGATATATATTATGTTTATTTTTTACTTATGATTCTTTATTTTTCATTTATGTAATACCTTTACGGTTTCCATAATGGACAAACACGATAATTTCATTTTTAGAAGTGCAGACTACCGCCCCCTCAAAGTGATTTGAATCGTTAATGTCATATGTGGGACGTATAAATGACGGAGTTAATAATATTATATATTATATTATACTAGAACTATAATTTACCTTTATATCATTGTGATTTAATTTCACTAAATACAAAATATAAATGAATGTAGCGTTCATGCATACGTACGGTTTACCGTCTCCATGAATGGTGCATTTCATTTCTTACCTCTAAATGTTATGTACTATTATAAATACATGTATATGCTAGATATATATGATATATATGATATCCAAATCATGAATATAACTCTGGATATAATGAACCTTTGACCACATGATCGACATGTAATTGTAGGAAGTCCATTTTTGACTTAAGTACCAAATATCGACAAAACGAACATTATTAACTTAAATGATTACATAATATTTATAACATGGAAATAAGTGATATAAATGGAATAATACACTTGAAAAAGGTTCTTAAGAAAGTTTAAATTAACTTTAGTTTATTATTCATGAGATTAAAGATCGATCGAGTCAAGTCGGACACGAGGAAAAGGACTTCGTCTCAATCTCCTTTCATTGAGGCATATTTTGTTTTAATACAAGACTTTATTTTATACGATGTATAAAAACCTTTTACTTTTCATTTATTCCAAAGGGAATCTTTTTCTACGAAGCGTTTTACTAAACGACAAAAAGGAATGATTCTTTTAAAGTAAGCGGTGACAACGACCTTTCCGCCGCCACGAGTATTATTTAATCTTTGGCTTCCTCAACAAGCAGTAATGTTTTTAAAAGAAAATAAATACCATATACTCTTTTATGTATTTTGGTATTGAAAATGGTTTTGATAATTGATTTGTTATGTCAATATATTTAAGTGATATATTTTGATTAAAATTTGGAAATTTTTCCTTTATACTTGTTTTATGTCTTATGATTTTATAATGGTACTTTGACATTTGAAGGGTGGTTACATGATAAACCAAATGACGGGTGGTGCTGTGAATACCAGGATGGGTGGTTACATTATAACCTCCAATGCATTGGGTATGGAAGTCGGCTGAATGGATATTCCCTTTAATGATATGTGTGTAAGTCGGTCGTATGGTTATTCTATTTATGTATGTTTATGTCCCAAGTTACCTTTATATGTTATGTGTTCTTTATATGGGTTTTATGGTAATATTTTGGTTACAAAAGAGTAAGTAATTATATTTTATTTAGTGAAGAGTATTTACTACATCATAAAGGTGAAAAGTAATACTTATGATAATGTATTCATGGTTTACCAGTTGTTTTGAAGAAAACTAACAGTTTTCCTTCTTTGTGTATCCCATACAGATTTTTTTATGCTCACCCCAAGTTTTTGAAATTTTTTTCACAGGGCATAATGTGGAATAGGGTCAAGGATGGGATCAAGGAAAAGTCATGTTGTCTTAAACATGGAACTAGACATTACACTTTTATTCAAGAGTTCATGTTTTGTAAAAAAAATGGAAACTGTGTAGAAGTGTCTACTTTCTAATCTTTTGAGATGTAATAGTTATGTCCTAATTCTCTAAAACTCTAAACCTGAAAAGATCCTCAATGTAAATTATCCATTTCATTCAAGATTAATTAATGTTTTAAGGCTAGGTCCTTATAGTTTGTATTAGAGGTGGGTTTAGACAACTTTAGGAGTTAGAAAATTGTTAAATTCATGTACATAAATTAATTTATGGTATGATTGAAATGAAATATCATTTAAAGATTACCATGTTTCTTCGCCTAAGATATTTATGTGTTCAGAATGGTTCTTCGCAGAGGAAACAAGGTAGCTATGTTGGGATGACATAAGAAGGAAGACAAGCTTCCAAATTAGCAACCTGAGATGGTCAAAATCGGAACTGAATAGTTTGTTGCAGTGATGGAATAGTTGAATTGGGCTATAAATGGTGGTGGTATCCATGCAAGAGATCATCCAGATCAATCGTAGAGGAACATGTCAGTGGTGGAACATTTCATGAGGAAACATACCCCATCATTCAGAGGATCATCTAACCCTGTGCTAGAAGAAGGGTGGATTATAGAACTGGAGAAGATTTTTGATGTCATGGGGTGTTCAGAACATCAAAAGGTTAGTCTCATTGTTTACTATTTTGAAGGTGAAGCTGATCAGTGGTGGTCGAAGGTAAAAAATATTAGGGATAGTGACGAGATTGATGATCTTAACTGGGATGAATTCAAAGGTATGTTTCTTGAGAAATATTTTCCTAAGGTGGTTCTTATTAGGATGGAAAAAAATTCCTAGAATTGAGGTAGGAGGATGACTCAGTGGCTACTTATGAAGCAAAGTTCACTCTACTAGAAAGGTATTCTCCAAATTTAATACGAGATCTTGATAGTAAAATAAACCATTTTTTCTCAGGTTCAAAACCAAAGTATCGAAGGGATTTAGCTTCTCGTGAGTTCAAAAGTTATGAAAAACTTGTTCGATGTGCGGAGAAGGTGGAAATGGAGTTTTCCAATGATCAGGTGTTCTTTGAAAAACAACATAATAAGAGGTCCGGTTGGTAGGAAATGGGAAAGAATTCATCAAATAAGCTAGGAGGTAAGAAAACCAAATATCCATCCTATGATAAGTGTGGTAAAATGAATCCTGGAGAATGTTTATCCATGTCTTTAATGTGCTTTCAGTGTGGTAAGTCTGGTCATATTGCTCGTAAATGTAAGGAAGATGATCAAGCAGGCAATGAAATGCCAGTGGTAAGATGTTTTAAGGGTAATGAAATGGGTCATTAGGAAAATGAGTATCTAATGAAGAACTCAACTTAGGGAAAGCAGAGAGACTACAAGCATAAAGGGGTGGTGAAATCCTTTGCAACAACTTCTGCAGATGTTGGGCCATCGAATGAAGTAGTATCACGTACACTGTTTGTTTTTCATATTATGACAATGTGTTGTTTGATTCAGGGTCTACACATTTTTTCATTTCTGAGAAGTTTTCTAGTAAATTGGGAATTCCATCTCATGATATGAATCCTGAACTTATGGTAAAAACACCCATAGAAAATGTTGAGACAAAAAGAAATTATAAGAACCTTCTTATCCTTGTGTGCGGAAAGAATCTACATGCAAACATTATTGTTTTTCCTCTACTAGAGTTTGATGTTATTTTGGGAATGGATTGGCTTTCTGTTTATCACGCTAAGATTGACTGTAGAGCTAAAGAGGTTTTTTTTTCAGAAATATTTTCAGTTTGTGTACAAGAATGAAAACATTCTTTTGATAACATATCAATAAGTTGAGAAACTAGTAAAAGATGGAAATGAATGTTACCTTGCACATATTTTTGAAAATAAAGGAACTGTTCAGATTAATGATGTGCTAGTGGTAAATGAGTATCTTGATGTTTTTCCTGGTATTATTAATGATCGGGAAGTTGAATTTATTGTTGACTTAGTTCCTGATTCTAAGACAATTTCAAAACCCCCTTATCGAATGGCTCAAGTTGTACTTTTAGAGTTAAAGAATCAATTACAGGAGTTATTAGAAAAAGGTTTCATTCGACATATCTCATCACCATGGGGTGCTCTTGTCTTGTTTGTTAAAAAGAAAGATGGTTCAATGAGACTTTACATTGATTATAGAGCATTGAATAACATCACTATTAAGAACAACTATCCTTTGCCTCATATCAATGATTTTTTTGATCATATCCAGGAAGCTCAGTATTTTTTGAAGATTTACATGAGGTTTGGGTACCATCAGTTGAAATTAAAAGAAGAAGACGTTCCGAAGACTGTGTTTCATACAAGATATGGCCATTATGAATTTTTAGTTATGCCTTTTGGGTTAACCAATGCACCTACTGTATTCATGGATCTAATGAATAGAATTTTCCTTGAGTTCTTTAATAAGTTTGTGGTTGTTTTCATTGATGATATATTGGTGTTTTATAAAAGTAAACAGGAGCATCAAAGTCATTTAAGGGTTATCTTGCAAACATTAAAATAAAATAAACTGTATGGAAAATTCAGAAAGTTTGAGTTTTTGTTACAACAAATTTCTTTCCTTGGTCACATTATTTCAATAAATGGCATAACTATTGATCTTTCAAAAACAAAATTTGTTGAAGAATGGCCAAGACCCACAAATATAACTGAGATCTATAGTTTTCATGGTTTGGAAGGTTATTATTGGAGGTTTGTTGAAAATTTTTCACAGTTATCTAGTACAATGAATAAGTTAACTCAAAAAGGTGTTAAGTTCATCTGGACAAAAGAATGTGATAATTGTTTTCAGGAATTGAAAAGAACATTGGTGAATGCTCCATTTTTGGCACTTCCTTCCAGAAATGGTGAGTTTGTTATCTACAGTGATGCTTCGTTGAAGGGACTTGGTTGTTTCCTTATGCAGAATGATCAGGTAATTGCTTATGCTTCACGTTAGTTGAAAACTCATGAGTTAAATTACCCTACACATGATTTTGAATGATCAATTGTTGTTTTTGCTCTAAAAATTTGGTGGCATCATTTTTATGTAGTGAAGTGTTAAATATATACCAATCACAAAAGTTTAAAGTATATATTCACTCAGAATGAATTGAACATGAGATAAAGGAGATAACTGGAATTAATCAAGGATTATGATTGTATAATTCATTACCATTTGGTAAAATAAAATAAAGTGGCTGATGCTTTGAGTCGAAAAAGTAATGCTTCATTAACCATGATACGTTTGGAATGAGATCCATTGGTTTTTGATTTAATAAACTTTGGCATAGAAGTTGTTGGTATACAAAGTTCTTCTGTATTGTTTCAGGTGTTAGTGAGATCATCTCTATAAGACATAATTAAGCAACCGCAGAAGAAAGACAGTGAGTTGCAGAAAATGGTAGAGATGGTTCAGAAGGGTAAGTTTCCTGAATTTAACATTGATAATGATTTTGTTTTGAGGTTTGGGAATAGATTATGTGTGCCTCTGGATTAATAGTTGAAGAATGAGTTGTTATGTTAGGCTCATAGTTCCCTATTTTCAGTTCATCCTGGAAGTACTAAGATGTACAGAGATCTGTGGGAGTATTACTGTTGGGATGAAATGAAAAGAGATATTGCTGATTTTACTGTGAAGTGTTTGACTTGTCACTAGGTTAAAGAAGAGAACCAGTTACCAAAAGGGATGCTTCAGTCTTTATCGGTGTTAGAGTGGAAATGGGAAAATATATCCATGGACTTCGTTGTGGGATTACCAAAGACATCTCAAGGTAATAATGCAATCTGGGTTACTGTTGATCGATTAACTAAATCTGCTCATTTCCTTCCAATTTGAGATACATTCTCTCAAGATCAACTTTCTCGATTGTACCTTATAGAGATATTCAGGTTACATGGATTCCCCCTCTCCATTGTATCTGATCATGATCCTAGGTTTACTTCTAACTTTTGTAAATGCCTTCAGAAGTCATTGGGTAAGGAATTAAATTGTAGTATAGTTTTTCATCCGCAATCAGATGGGAAGTCAGAACGAACAATTCAGACCTTGGAGGATATGTTACGTGCTTGCATGATGGATTACCAGGGAAGTTGGGACCAACATCTTTCTATGGTTAAATTTTCTTATAATAACAGTTTTCATTCTAGTATACAGATGGATCTGTTTGAGGCATTATATGTTAAACGATGTCGAACTCCATATTTTTTGGATGAAGTAGGGGAAAGGAAGCTGATGGGACCAGAATTGGTATAAGAGATGGCAGAAAAAGTTCAGTTGATTTAGAAGCACATGACAACAGCTCAGAGAAGGCAAAAACGTTATGCGGATAACTGGGGGAAGGATCAATCTTTTGAGGTAGGTGATCATGTTTTTCTCAAAGTTTCTCCATGGAAAACTGTGATGTGTTTTGGTAAGAAGGGAAAGTTGAGTCTGAGGTTCATTGGACCTTATGAAATCCTAGAAAAAGATGGATCAGTTGCATACAGAGTGTCATTACCTCCATGTTTGTCCTAGGTACACAATGTTTTTCATGTTTCGATGTTGAGAAAGTATATGTCAGATCTATCTCATGTTTTGAGCCCAGAGGTAGTTCAGTTGAAAGAGAATCTCTCTTATAAAGAACAACTAGTCCATATTATTGACCGAAGAGAGAAAGTGTTGTGAAATAAGGTAATTTATCATGTAAAGGTTCTATAGAAAAACCATATGGTTGAATAGGCAATGTGGGAATCTGAAAATTCTATGAGGTATAAATACCCCCACTTATTTTGATAAGTGAATAAAATTGCAAAGATGCAATTCCCAAAAGGGGGGAAGGATGTAACATCCCATGTAAATAAAAAATAATACATTTTCATATTTATTAATATTTTTGAATTAAATATTAATTTTACTTTAAAGGGGTTGCTATGTTCGATAGTGTACCCAATATGCAACAACGAGTTTCTTTGAAATCATACGTTGCACACTAATAATATAATAATATTATTTTAAATGGTAGTTAACACGTAGTCGTTATATTGGCAGGAATGAATATAAATAACTAAAATATGATTATATATGTTTGTAAAATGTTTTTACATTTATCCAATAAAATATAAAGTCTTAAAATAAGAAAAGAATTCAATTTTAGGCATAGATACTCTAATATTCACTAAAAAGTAAATTTATCTCCTTTTGATGGTGAACCCTCATTAAAAATAATTGTGGTCACTCTTATACATTCTATTGGACCAAATAAAATCCTTCTTTATAATCGGGACATCAAAATTTACTTTGTGTATGTTTTTGGTATTTCTCCAATAAATTTCATTTTTTTAATGAATGGTGAAAAATGTTGTATCTTAATTCAAAACCTCATTTTAGTATAATTTATTTATATGATTAGATTATCTTTTAATTGGTTTTAAAGTGTAATTAGAATATATTTTTTCCATTTAATCCAATGGTGGACTTTGTAATAAATTTCACTTTGAAATTGGACATAAACAAGTGTCAATCTTTTGATATATATTGTTTCTTAAAAACACGCTATTTATTTTGACAACGAGAATTAATTATTAAATTAATTAATGAAAATTATATGTTTTGAATTTTTTAGAATAGACATCATTTTTTAATTCGTAATATTAAATATAGCCTAGGTTGAATTTTTGGTATTTTTCTGAAAAACTTCAATTTTTGATGAATAGTGAAACCACTAAGTGGAAGTTAAAAAACTGATTTTTCATTTTAAAGAAACTTTACCACATCTGTGAATTGAATTTAAAAAATACGACATAAATGGTTGTCATTATTGAGTAAAATTTGGTTCAATGGGATGAAATTAATTTTTTGGTGAATAGTAACTTTTATGTTTTATTAATCGCGATTAAAGGTAATTAGTGTAATTTAATGTAAAAATAATGTTATAATAATATTAAATCACCTTGAAACGCATCCTACACTTATTGTACAAGTCATGGCCAACCATGAAAATCCATGGGTCAACTTGGGGACCCTATGGAGCCACTTGGGTAATAAAATGACATTAATAACTTTTTTTAAGTAAAAATAAAAGTGTCACAAACATGTATTATTTTACAAAAATAATTTTTACATGGGGTTATATAATTGATATTTTTTACTATAAATATTAATTTTAAAGATAAAAATATTTTCTACAACACGGTAATTTTTTTATAATTATTAGTCATCAAATAAATCAAATTATTTATGACACAATGATGATGCAGTGTTTATGTCCTTAATGAATGATTTAAATAAATAAGAAGATAATGTTTAAAATAATATCCAACACTTGTCCAATTCTTATTGGATGATTTTATTTTGAAAATGGGAAACCGTATCTTCGACATTAATAATTTTTGTACCTTTATAAACCAAAAAAATTATATAATAAAATAATAGTTTCATGCTTTCCAAAAGAGCCCCTCCTCTCCCTTATAAAAAGACCCCACTTCCTACCCATTTCACACACTTCTCAAGCCCTTTGTCTCATCCAAACTCTACTCAAATAAGATCCCAAGATCCCTCTCTTCATCATAGAAGACTTAAATTATGTAGAAAGCTCTTCAAGAAACCCTTTTGGTTCAAACCAAGGGGAGCTACCCGATTTAAAGGTAATGTCTTCTCTTATGTTCTTTTGTTTTATTTTTCTTCTCCAACCCCCTAAAATATTTTTAATCCTTTAATTTGTAACAACATTAGTATCTTCAATATACTAGGATTTTTTAATGATAAGGATTCGAGCTAAACTTACACACACCTCCGTCTAATGGTTAAATAACATACTGTTTCTATGGATGGCGAATTATTGCCTCACGAAACGATGATTGTTCAATCTTCTCTTAACACCTTTCATGGTAGCCATTAAGATGTTACTGTATTTATATATGATATATATTATGTTTATGTTTTCCTTATTCTTCTCTATTTTTCATTTCTGTCATACCTTTATGGTTTCCATAATGGATAAACGCGATAATTTCATTTTTCGAAGTGCGGACTACCGCCCCCTCAAAGTGATTTGAATAGTTAATTCCATATGTGGGACATATAAAGGGTGGAGTTAATAATATTATATATTATATTATACTTGAATTATAATATACCTTTATATCATTGTGATTTAATTCCATTAAATACAAAATATAAATGAAAGTAGCGTTCATGCGTACGTACGACTTACCGTCTCCATGAACGGTGCATTTCATTTCTTACCTCTAAATGTTATGTACTACTATAAATACATGTATATGCAGGATATATATGATATATATGATATCCAAATAATGAATATAGTTCTATATATAATGAACCTTTGACCACATGAACAACATGTAATTGTAAGAAGTCCATTTTTGACTTAGGTACCAAATATCGACAAAACAAACATTATTAACTTAAATGATTACATAATGTTTATAAAATGGAAATAAGTGATATAAAAGTAATAATAAACTTGAAAAAGTTTCTTAAGAAAATATAAATTAACTTTAGTTTGTTATTCTGGATATTAAAGAGCAATCTAGTCAAGTCAGACATGAGGTAAGGGACTTCATCTCAATCTCCTTTCATTGAGGCATATTTTGTTTTAATACAAGACTTTCTTTTATACGCTGTATAAATACCTTTTAATATTCATTTATTCCAAAAGGGAATCTTTTTCTACGAAGCTTTTTACTAAATGAAAAAAGGAATGTTTCTTTTAACATAAGCGGTGACAATGACCTTTCCACTACCGCGAGTATTATTTGATCTTTGGCTTCCTCAACAAGCCGTAATTTTTTTAAAAGAAAATAAATACCATATACTCTTTTATGTATTTTGGTATTGAAAATGGTTTTGATAATGGATTTTTTATGTCAATTTATTTAATTTATATATTGTGATTGAAATGTGGAAATGTTTTCTTTCCTTTATACTTGTTTTATGTCTTATGATTTTATAACGGTACTTGGATATTTGATAGGTGGTTACGTGATAAACCAAATGACGGGTGGTTCCGTGAATACCAGGATGGGTGCTTACTTTATAACCTCTAATGCATTGATTATGGAAGTCGGTCGAATGGCTATTCCATTTTGTGATATGTATGGAAGTCGAACGTATGTTTATTCCATTTATGTATGTTTATGTCCCAAGTTACCTTTATATGTTATGTGTTCTTTATATGGGTTTTATGGTAATCTTTTGGTTACAAAAGGGTAAGTAATGATATTTTATTTAGTGAAGAGTATTTACTAATTCATAAAGGAGAAAAGTAATGCTCATGATAAATTATTCATGGTTTACCAATTGTTTTGTTGAAAACTAACAGTTTTCCTTTTTTGTGTATCCCTTACTGAGTTTTTTATGCTCACCCCAAGTTTCTGAAATGTTTTACACAGGACATAATGTGGAATAGGTTCAAGGATGGGATCAAGGAAAAGTCGTGTTGTCTGAAACATGGAATTATACATGACTCTTTTTTTCAAGAGTTCATGTTTTGTAAAAAAAATAGAAACTATGTAGAACTGCCAACTTTGTAATCTTTTAAGATGTAATAGTTATGTCCTAATTCTCTAAAACTCTAAACCTGGAAGATCCTCAATGTGAATTATTCATTTAATTCAAGATTAAGTAATTTTTTAAGGTTGGTCCTTATACTTTTGGTGGAATGCATTGTCATGGGGTGTCCCACGTGATGGTCTATAGGGGTTTTCATGGTCAGGAGAGTCAATCCATCTTTCCTGGTGAAAATATGGGGTCTTGATCCAAACCAATTTAGAATTATCCCGCATATAGTGGTCAAAATAATAGGGCATTAATATTTGGGGTAATGTTCCATGGGATCTATTGAAGAATCCTTCTATTCAGTGGGTTTAGAGGCATACCCTCAACATGGGAATAGTGCACTCTAGACTGGGGCTAGTGGAGTTGGGATAGAATCAACCTTCTCTTCATGATATAGGGTCGTCCTTATCTATCAATGATGTTGAGTTGTGGGATCCTTCCTAAGAAACTACTAGTTAGTAGACATAATAGGTGTGATTAAGGTGTCTTATACCTCCTCAGTGTATGGGAGAGAACTATCATATCATTCTAAGAAAAGAGTCCCAAAACTAATTTTCATATTAATGTGGGTACTTCACCTTTAATTCTTGTGGATGGTGACAGTGATGAGGTGTTTTAGCCTCCAAATGGTCACAATCCATCACCTGGGAGGGGATGATTCATTTTTCCTCATATATTTGGATGTGGGAAGTAATAACCCTCTATTGAATGAGATATGATGGAGATATGGGTATAGGTAATTTAGGAGCAATAAAGGAGGTGTTCATCATAATAGTAGAATAATTAATTGGAATTAACACATAATTGTTTCTCCTGACACCATTCTTGATGGTAGGGGGATATTAAGTATTTATAGTAGCCGGTTTCTTGTGTGACATATAAAGTCAACAATCAGTACATTTTTTTGGAAGGTGATGTCCAACATGCCCAATGCTACTCATCCACTCCTTTGTGGAGGAGAATGGATTCATGTCCAAGATTCCTAAAATGGGAGATACCTAGTGTTCCTCATATGTTACTATATTTAGAATAATATATTCACATGAATTTCACCATTCTATTTTCCAAAGCTTCCATTGGGGTGAAAATATAATGTAGGGATCCATGTACTTAGACCGGTCATAGTTCTCATGCACTATATTCCTACTTTCTAAATCCAGGTAGCCTTCACCACTATAGATGATGATATTGGATCATTGATCAAAATGGAGTGATGGAATGTTAACTCATATCCATGGATTCCTCATTGGGGGTTTTTACCTTTTGTGGGTATCCCTTAAAGATATAAGACATTTTGATGAATTCTTTCCTGATTACATATTTTAGTGGACACTGTTTAATTATACCACTTATAACCATAACAGGGAAACTACCTATGGATGTATATGATGGTGATGTAGGGAATGTTGGTAATTTATAAAAATGTCTTCCTCGTTAGAGGTTTTGAGGGAATATTATTCTTTTGACATAAGGTTTCTTAGGTGAAACCCCCAAGAAATAGCATTGTCTCCATGAGGCAACTTACACTCAATGCATAAGGAATCTAAGGCTTCTTGTGTCATGAATCCTATGCTCACCAATAAAGGTGATTATAACTTTTATATATGAGGAATGTGATTTACATCATGGTGGGAAACTGTTTCTCATCATCTAGGGATTTCTAGTCTCATAACCTAGGTATATAGTTCTCATTACACAAGGTACGAACATAGGCTCGTCACCTAAGAAAATGATGTTGGGATCCTATACTCAACACATTGGGGCTTCTAATACTCACCACATAAGGAACATCATGATAGTTTCATGAGGTAAAATTCCAATATCATCACCTGGGAGATGAATATTATATCCAATGCTTATCATATAGGGGATTCTTAGGCTCATTAGATAAGGTATCTCATGATCCTCACCTGAGGTGGAAACTTGGGCTCATCACCCAAGTAATCCTAGGCTCATCAGATGAGGTTGAAACTCAGGATTATCACCTGAGTGGAGAAGAAGAGATTATATGACCATCACATATGCTTCTTAGTGGGGACATCATATTTTTATGGTAAGAGGTTTAGTATACACCTAAAAGGTAATCAATATTCATAATTTCTTCCTCATAAGGGGGAGACAGATTTGTGATAATGTTGGGATTGAACGCTGAAGCGGCATCACACATACCCTATTTGAAGATAGGGATCCAAACCCATGTACTATCATTATACAGTTAAATTTCTCATGGTAAAACCATACCATTTAGTTTCACATCATGTGGTAAGTACACTTGTGTCAAGAAAGGAGTGAATCCAATGTTTTTTATTGGGATTATACATAAAAGCATCCTAGAGGATGGGGTGAGCATCTCATTACCATCACATGAGTTATCTTTTTCTCATTGCATGATAAATATTTTTTAGGTCTCAATGAGTATCCCATGGTCATCCCATAGGGTAAGGATATAGTGTAATGTCTTATGATAAGAACATTGTTGTTCACTTTAAGTTTTCAGAACAAGGATTATAGGATATAAAATTTTATGTCTTGTAGCTAAGATATTGGTTTTATTTAATTTAAAGTCTTGTAACTTGGATTTTGTCTTTGGGAATTTTAAAGTTTTATTTCTTGTATGTTTTTTAGACTTATGTGTGAAGATTTATGGAAGATGGTGTGGTTGTATCATGCTCATACATGAGGCATATCATCCTCATTACAGAAGGAATCTTATTTTCATTGCATAGGGAATATAATTATTATAAGATATGGGAGATATATATTTTAACATATTATGTTTGGGGAATTGTCCTGAGTTTTAATTTAGTGAAAAAAGAACAGTATGATATGTAGTAATTATTCAAGTTAAAACATTGGTTTTTTGTAGTTTAGTTTCTTACAGCTTATATGTTGGTGTTTTTTAATTTAAATTTATACAACTAGTATATTTTTAGGAATTATGGTTGAATATTCCCACTCGAGTGAGGGTGGGAGGAAAAAAGGATCTAGGGATCCTCCAGGCTCTCACTAGGTGGGATGTTATTGTTTTTTTCACTCGATGATTCCATGGTTGGGGATTACATATCCACTGTGTGGGTACATTTGGAGAACAAAATTCATGGACACTACCAATTTTTAGTAGCAAGCAGGGATCCCAATGTGAGGGTGTATGTTCTTAGGTGCAGAAAAAAATTAAGTTTCCCAACCCTTAATTATATCAAAAGGATTGGGAATGAGGATCCATGATACTAACCATGCAGATACTAGAGATATATTTCCAAAATACTTTGGTGTTATATGAATCATGTAGTTGTTTGAAGGAATACCATATTGTGAAAACACTTCTATTATTCATGGTAAGTTGATTAAATTACTCTCTAACATATTACAAGGTTATTTAAGCCTTATTTGAGGGTTTTTGTGCACATTCTGTACCTATTAGAATCCATATGAATCTCAAGTATCATAAATTCTTGAAATGGGGGGTTTTCATGATTAAGAATGTTCCTCTCCAAATTCTAGAGGCCCCCTATAAAAATGGTTCTGATGTTAAATTTATGGACATTTTGGACTTCTAGGGTAATGTGTCATGAAAATTCATCCATGTCACAAAAACTACAATTATATCATGCAAGAACGATGGGAATTACATTTTTTTAGCTTATGTCGTGTAACTTTAACTTGATTTACCCCCATACCTTTTCCATTTGAGTATATATATTATTCTTGTGTAACTATATCATATTACCTCATCTTTAACACACAAATCATGACTTTAGGGAGTTTTTCACACTACTATAAAGTTTCATGTGCCCAATCTATTTTTTAGGGACTTCATAGTATTCATGGAACTTAGATCGTTACACATATCCTTACTTGTGAAATTGAGTTGAACGAAAAATGTGGAAATTGCTTCTAAATATACAAAGTTGTATTAGAGGGACCCCATGGTTTTAGAATGTTACCAGGGACTTATTTCCTCCTTTTCTTGGGGATATCATGCACTTTGAGATCAAATATGAAATTTTCATAACTATGAACACTTATGAAATAGTTTAAGTATTCCCTGATTCTTTTTAAGTCTTATGAAATCCAATATGAATTATATGAAATATTAAAATTGATAAAAAATATCCAACACTTATCCAAAAACATTTTCTAAATCACTAAAGTCATAATAAATATCCAATACATATCCTAATTCCTATACTGAACCCCAAAAGTCATACAATTTCCCGACATGACCATATTGTAAACTTGAGCTTCAAAAATAGAATTTCTTTAATAAATTCATAATGACTTCCACCTACTTCTGATCTTCTCCAACCTTCTCAAATATTTTTCCAAGGAAGCTTCACTACTATTTTTCAACCAAAATTCTAGGTACTCAAATGATGGTTTCTTCATCATATTAGGTCTTTAATCTTCCCAAATAAACTAGATTTAACCTTTTTATATAATAACCCATAAATTATACATAGTAGCTAGAACATTAAAATCTTTATAAACTATTATAGATAGTAATGTAACATCTCTATCAAAACTTGTCATATACTTCTATGAAGTTCATCAAATTTTGGAACAACCAAAAATCTGATAACCCAAAGAAAATGATTAATATATTATATCGGTACAATGTAGAAGGGATATAACCTTGAAGAATCGATCAATTTAGTAGTCTTAGAAAAATAAATGTATACATGACTACTATATTACATTGGAGGATAAATCATAGAATGAATAAATTTCTCGCATCCTTGAAAATCATTCTATGATTCCATATCCACATCCTTGGTAAAGTAAAACAAATAAAGAGTGAGCAATGATGATTAGTATAGAAAAGTATAAAATGGAATCTCTCATAAAAACATATGGAAAAAAATATTCTAGAGTAAATTATAAATACATATTCAATTTAAGTAGAAATATGATCTTAAAAATATATCAATGTAAAATAAAGCAATCACATGGATAATAATAACTAAAATTTTAATGAAGGAAACGCATAAGGTTGGACATCATGATATTGTTGTTAGGAATTGTTCTAAGTCATCATGAGAATTACCATTATGTACTTATTCCAAGACATGTTATATAATATAAATACCTTATACCAAGACACTTGCATTATATGGTAAGGAATTCGCTGGGCAATAGTCATTCTATTTGTCTCATGATACTTATTGATGCATTGAGGAAATATTTATAACCGAGACCAATTCATCAATTATATATGTCAAAGTAATTCCTCATATATTGAATCAATAATATAATACATAATAAATATTTCTTATCAATAAATAAATATACTTATTTAATCAAGAATACAGAACATCAATATTTCTACAATATATGAAATAAAATTCTTAGAAAGAGTCCTACAACTTACATAATATATAGAAATGGTATATGATTTCAAAAAAATACAAGTAAAATAAATTATATTTAATAAATCTACAGTAATGAAATTATGGACATAAAAAATAAAAATAATATCCAATTAATAATGGAGAGTGATAGAGAACATGGTCACAGGAAAGTGACAGATCACAAAATAAGGTATAATCCATAAATCAGTGAAGGATAAAAGAAGGTAATCAATTAAAAATAAGTTAAGGTCCTAATAAAAGGAATTTATTTTGATAATATGGGGGAACAATGGAAGAGAAACTTTAAAATGAACTTTCCCTAATTAATTTCAAAATTTTTTGTAAAAATAATGATATAAATCATATCCAAAATTCTTTTCAAACATTATAAAATAATGCATTTTATTTTAATATAAAAACATAAAATTCATTTAATACTTGAAAATGATTTTCTTTAGAAACCCATAGAAGTATGAATAGGATGTTAAAAAGGGAATAACATTCATAGATATGGGAAAATATGTTCATGTCATATACTTTAAAAATAGAATTCCTTTCACACTTATGTAAAAAGTAAAAAATAACTTGTTTTGAAAGATTTAAAATATTTGTTATAAACATTTGTAAATAAATTAAAATTTGGAACAAAAATACCTTCACCAATAATTTAAAAGTATATAAATACTTCTATAAATCAATTTGAGGAATACAGATATTGAAGACAATGATTCTTGAATGAAAAAGAGAAATAAGGTTAGTTTTATTTTAAAACATTATTTCAATATTTTATTACCAAATAGAGGAAAAGTTGAAATAAGAAAATAAAAACCCCAAAAATAACTAGATGAGAATAAAATATATAAGGGTTAATAAATAAATAGAATATAATTATTAAAATTTAAATTTAAACATGATCATTCTTGAATAATAGTGAGATTGTAAAATAAATCTCTAAGACTTTAATAACCATTGAATCAAAAAATATTAAAAGAGAAAACATGAATTGAAACTTTAAATACCATTAATGGAGTGTAATTCATGATATAATATGTTATATATTTAGTATACACCCTATATAAAATTAATTAAGTGCATAATATAAAATATGTCTCAATTGAGTAGAAGGTGTCCCTGGGGAGGAAGAGATCCATGCAGCCATGATGAGTTTAAATCCTAAGAGCCTGTCGGGTATGGATAGCTCCTCTAAATAATTCTACAGGGGCTCCTTGGGAGTGTTCAAGTGTGATATTACTGCTGCCATACTGAATTTTTTTCATAGAGGAAGCTTACTGTGGGTTTCATGTGCAATGACCCCAGTGCTCATCTCGCAGATCAAAGACCCCTCCTCCCTCCTCCACTATAGACCTGTGATTATGTGTAATTTTCCCTAAAAGATTCTATCAAGTATCATAAATATGAGGATTTATATGCATACAGAGGATCTCCCTCAAAGAGCACGGATTTTTCAAGCGTCTCTCAATCCAAGGAGAAGTTTTGTTGTTTATAGAAATTTTGAGAGACATAAATACCAAGACACATAGATCTAATATAGCCATCAAGTTAGACATGAATAAGTCGTATGATAGAACTGAATGGGGATTTATCAATAGGTTGACTAATATAATGGGATTCTCTTCCTGGGCATGCGACCTCCTCTTGATATGCTTCAGTTCCTCAAGGTTGGTTGTGTTATTTTTGGGGAGAACTCGCGGTTATTTCCAGGTGAAAAGATGGATAAATCAAGGCAACCCCATATCCCCAATAATTTTTATCCTAATGTACGACACTATCAGTGACATGATCAACAGATCCATGTCTAATCGAGAGATTCTCTCCTACCAAAAGAAATTGAACTTCCCCTCTATCTCTCATTTCATGTTCAAAGATGACACAATCATCTTCACATATGATGGAAGGATATCTCTGTGTGGCATTAGTATATTTCTTGAAGATTATTTCAATTGGAGTGACCAAGTTATTAATAAGGACAAGAGTAATTTCTATACACTGAATTGAAGTGCTTCAGGACGGGTGGTGCATCTTTGTAACATACATGGCATGCAGCAAGGCACCTTCCCAATAGATTATATTAGCACCCCTATCTCCTTAGAAAAATTTTTATCCGTGATTTTGATCATGTGGTGAGAAAGATCACGGCCCGCATACTCAACTGGAAGAACCACTTTTTATCCTTTGGGAGCTATATCACCTTGGTTAATAGTGTCCTGAAACCCATGTCGGTTCATGCCTTGGCCTCCACTAAAATGCCGAAGTGTCATCAAAACCATTGATAATGTTCTAGAAGGGTTCATCTGGGATGTGATATGCCACGAACCAGGCCAGTTCACCATCCAACCCGGCACCCGACCCGGTCCGCGACATAGCCCTAAGGACGTTTCCGATCCCCATGGGCTGGCACAAGTGCCCGGATATCAAAACAATACATGGGTATGATTTACCCGAAACTATAAATGAAAACAACCAACAAGATAGATAAACTAAAATTGAAAATTGGCAACCAAACAGACCCTTAACTTTGGACTAAAGTTAAGGTTTACAATTCAACCCAAAACTCTAAGAAGACTACAAAGAAAAGAAAACTAACACATCTATTCTCACCTTTATGCAACATGAGGAGACACCTCCTCAAACAAACACTGTCATACATGCACGGGAAAACCATCAACAACCCAAACCACCATCACTAAGCACGATGCCTCAACCTGAAATACAAAAAGTACAAAACTCTACACACACCCAAGGGTGTATATAGGTTTTGAGCCAAGATCCCAGTAGGATACCACCCAATAAAAAAGTTACATGCCACAACATCAAAAAGATAATTTAACATGCTTATTTAAAACCATACTTTAAAAATTATATTAAGGAAAAACATTTAAAAGTTGAAAGTGAAAAGAAAAGAGCACTGAAATAAAAACCATTACACAAATACTACTTTAAAATGGAAGTGAAATTTTATAAAGAACATGAACATACTCCAGTGGTCCTTTTCATGCCGACAAAAGGAACCACTTAATGAATAATAGAGCACTATGTGTAAATACACTAAAGTATCTAGTATGTGTGGTGTGCTAGAGACATCGTACCTCAGTGTACACATGTAATAGCAACCACAATTATCAACGCTCTTGTGTACGATCCACTAGTACTGAAACACATTCATAACATAGTGGTCTCTAATCATCACAAAAGTTTAGTTAGTATTGTAACGTCAATCCTGTCAGATGAAACAGGGACAAACCCATTACGTGTCATCTAGCATACTAGTCCTAATCAGCCCACCTAAGTACCCAAGGTTCCCCTTTTTGTGCTCAAACAAATTTCACATTCACATCATGTATCACTTTCACATATCACAAACCAAATAGGACATTACACAAAAAAACACAACATGCATACCCGAACACTATTTTAAAAACACACGCACCCCAAAACTATTTCACACCATTATTTGCATCACTTGCATGACTTGATAAATTATTTAAATATTTTAAAGAACAATTATAAATAGCACAACAACGTTTTTCATATGAAATATTCAAAGTTTCACATATAATAGTTCCTTTAAAAACTTAACGCACATTTAAATCTATCAAAACAACTCCCTTACTCCACGTATAATTTAATAAATCTAGTTAAACAATTCATGGAGCAATTAAAATTTCAAAACAAAGGTTTACACAAGAAAAACACACATTATTTCCTTTTAAAAAAACCTTTCTAAGGCATAAACATAATGAAACCATTTAAAAATGGGTTTCACACCACCCACACATTTTATCAAATACATTAAAGGTATAAAACGCAAAGACGCATGTGCGACACACAATGAATATTACCCATCTTCTCAAAGAGTACATTTATCAACACCAAACAACTTTAAATCTTTTTTGAACTCAAATTGCACCTTACCAACAACTCACATGAACCTTTTTTTAAGAACAATAGTTTAAGAAACACACACACAAGATAGCCATTATTTGGTAAAAAATACAAACCCAACACGTAAACACACCAATCCTTCAAAAACATATTTTTCACCATTCAAAATAATTTAATAATCCATTATAATAGTTTATAAAACAACCCCACTAAACACACCAATCATTTACCTCAACGGTGTACTCAAAAACCCTCTTTAAAATCCAACTGGACGTCCTCACCATATAAAATTGGGCATAGCACCATAAACACAATATAAATAAGCCATTTCATAATTAATAAAACACCTCAAAACCATTTACTTAGTTAAGTAAACTAATTTCATAAAAAAGAACCAGTTTCAAACGAAATTCCCATCATTTTTAAAAAAAAACTATATTCCCACCATGTAACTAAATCATAGAACATATTAAAACTAACCAAACAAACAAATTAAATTATCTAAGAAATTTAAGGGCATGGAAACACCTACCTCAATATAGGAAAACCCAAAATTTCTAAGTGAAATTATATTCTCCCACCAAGCGCACCTCAAACAACATCAAATAAACCCTAAAACAAACAGTTAAACCTCAAAATTAGACTCAAAACTCGCTGTAAAATCAAAACTCAAAGGAAAAAAAATAAAATAATGAATAGGATTAACCGGAGGTGTTGCTCCTGCAAGGAGGAGAAGAACGTCGGGATTCACCAGAAAGGATGGAAACCAGCCTGTTCGTGCACATCGGTGAAGATGGAGTTCGACCCAGGGTTAATGGGGGTGGCCAGAAATGAAGAGTCTATTGGCCGGGGAACAGGGGTGCGGTGCAAGTTTGCTTCCAGGGGAAAAAGGGTGTGATGGCAGAGCAGTGTTTGGGGAAGAGGTAGGGTGCACCAGCGTAGGTGCGGAGATCAATAACGACCCATACTTTACATACATTATTATTACTTCATAATTGAATCATACTTATTACAACATATAACAAACCCATGATAGGACCGTATAGGTATAGTGTCTTTAGAAACTGGGAAACATAAACAACTGGTTCATAAAACATCTACATTGTCTCCCACTTATTTCATCATATCTAGAATACCTTTTGGAATATCCTACTTAATACAATTCTTCCTAACCTAGGGAAAATAAAACATACAAAAGGGTGAGCTCAAATGATTAGTAAGGGTAAACAAAGGAAATATGAATCATATCATATTCATAAGAACATAACATTATGAACATATAAACCTGCAAAAGAGATCATAATATCATGACATTGGATAAATCATAGTAGTGAAATGTAATCCCAATAATCATAATATAAAACATGAAACATTGTGTCATATGCACATAATCATAGAAAATTATTTCATATTCATCAAGACTCATTGCGAAGACCATCATAGCGGACAAAGTACATTACTGAACCGAGTTGACTCCTCGTTCCAGTCATGTATCACTAAACTGGATTAACTTGTCATTCCAGCCATGTCTATCTCATGAGATATAAATCTCTACCCAATTCATTGAAGGGAGATATAGGTCCCACCCATCTTATAATGAAACCATTCTTATTTGTTCCACAAAATTATAAATCATACATCATATCATAACCCTTGTAATAAAAATGGGATTCTTAAACATCATGTCATCAAAACATAATCCATATAAGATAAAAGGACTTCATAAAAATAATTCCATTAGTACATAATCAAATAAATGTAATAATAGAGATATAAATAAAACCCTATATTATCTTAGATGGAAAATAATTTTGATAAAACACTTGAACTCCATTCTTGAGGAAAATATCCTTTCTACATAAAAAACATCTTTCCTTTCACAACATGTCATACTAAAAGAAGTTAATTGAAATAAACTTGAAAATTTGTAAAGGAATATTCATTTAAATAATGTTATATGGAATCATAAAAATCCATTCATGTAGTATAAGTTAAAAAAACATTCTTCTCGTACTTCGGCTGGAAAAGTCAAAAAGTATCTCGTACTGAAAATGACAAAAGATCCCTTTCATATCTTTTACTAAAAATTCACCAATAGGTAAATTTGGATTTAAACATTTTTAGGGGGATAAAATTACATATTGAGGAAACATGGACGTGGATGATAAATATACCCCAGTAAATATCGAAGTATAAAAAATCTCAGATAAAAATTGAAATTGCGAGATTTTCCCTTACCTTAGGTACGATATGCTTTGTACGTATTCGAAACTCCTATATAATGATAAAAATAATGTCATTGACTTATTCCAGAATCATATTCATTGTTATGATTTCATATATGGTCATATTCTTATCATCTTATTAGTAATATTTCATTGCTACTTTTATTTTGGTGTTCATTACTTTATGTTATTATGCGTGTTTTGTCGAATAAATTCTTATTTCTCTTTTTAGGTTATAGCTACATAATTTAAATAATGGTATTAGTATAATATATATCATATTTATTCATTCAATTCATTTATATAATCATGGTTTAATGAAGATCGTGTAGAACGAATGACATCGCACCGTGGAGACGGTAAGCCGTACGTACGCACGAGCGACGATATCGTTCCCATAATTATTTAATGGTATTTGAGTGGATTATAGAATATCTCAGAATTAGTATCATGTTATAATAATCATATATTGTTATTCTTTACACCATTATACATATCCAAGTAATGTGGGGGTGGACAACAGATTACACCACGACGTGGAGACGGTATTCTATACGTACGCACGTGCGGTGATTTTGTTTTCCAGAGGATGGATACAAAGAGAAATATGGTTGTTTCATATTTATAATAACATAACAGTATATGAGTGATACAAATGTTATTACTTCATAATGAAACAAATAAATAAGAGTAAGTAGAAGAAGAAATAAATTTGGAATAATCGGTAAATGATATTACCTCTTCTTCGACGCGCCTCTTCTAAACCTCCTCTTAGGGCACTAAAGTTGGTCTTTTAAGAAGACCAGGACCTCTAGTATGTCTCTAATGAAGTGTATAAGAGATATATATAGGTTTTGGCCGAGCATGAATGCTCAAAATTTTGTGAAGAGGAGAGGGGGGAGGTGCCCTTTTATACGGGAGGAGAGGGGCACCTTTGGGAACATAAGAAATATTAATTTATAATAAAATTAAACCCCACTTAAAAGCTCCAAAAATGACTCAATTAGAAGATGAGATGATATAGGGTTGTAATCTCATCAACCAATGAAATTTAGAAATTTTGGGAATTTATTTTAAACCTAATAAACTTGATTTATCCTTATTTAATCTATTTAATTTTATTTGTGGTAATAATATTCTTAATTTTAAATTGTTATAAATAATTACTTATGTGTTTTTAATTGTCCATAATTGGATCATTAATGAAATTTTAGACCATATAAATTTAAATTTATAATTTTTAAATATTTTTTTGATTTTTAAACAGTTTTATAATATGTTATTTTTATAAAATAACAATAGTGTCAATTTTGACACTATCCATTTATTTGCATTTAAATAAATTCCACACAGAGAATATATTCGAAAAAATATATTTAATAGATTCTAAATATGTCATATTAATCTAGAAAATTTGTGGATAACATTAATTATTTCATATTATGTTTATTTTAATATTTTTAAAACCATATATTGGATCTTTCAATCAATAAAATATCTTCTACATCACTGTTGTTTCATCATTAATAATAATTATTTAATCTCTAAAAAATATAAATAAATTCTCATGGTGTAAATAATTTTATTATATTTATGGAGAATATTTAATTTCGAGGTTTTATGAAGTTTATCACCAAATTAAAATTATTACAATTATAAGATATAAGAGAGTGACATGTGGTCACTTTCTTTGGTTTTAATTATAATTATATTTTTTTTCATGGTCAATAGTCCATGAAACAAATCTATTCCGACCCTTAGGTGATATGGGTCGAATTTTATTTATCCAATTGAATTTTGGAAAGTGGTAGGGTAATTTTATAATCTTATTTTTACCCTTAATTACTCGATTTACCATTAACTATAGTAAATAAAAATTACTTTAGTTACTATTCATAATGTCAAAAAAATAAAAGTAACCTATTAACATAATTTGGAACCATTTAATCCAAATATTTAATCCAATTTTCAAAATTCAAAACACAGAAGTTGCTGTATTTTAATTTAAAATTAATCTCGTTATTAAGAAAACGGGTTTTAAAAGTTAAAACATTGTCAAAGATTGAAATGTTTTTACCTATGAATTCAATGTAAAATTAAAGGTAATGACATAAATTATATTAAATGGTAAAAATATATTCTATTTATACTTTAAAACCATTAAATTTTATCACTTAACCATATAAATTATCTTGATGAAAAAAGTTGTTTTTAAGAAAAAATTGGCGTACTTTTACTATTCATCAAAATATGAAAGTTATCAGAAAAGTATAAAAATTTATCCAATGTAAATTTTTATATCCTAATTCAAAATAAGAAGTTTATTTTTTCAAATTGAACTCATAAATGTCTCAAAAATTAGATTTAAAATGGTTTCTCCATCAAAAGGTGGAAAACTGCATTTTTGAAAAAAATAATTCTTTTATATGAAAAATTGATTTTTTTCTCATATCATATGTAAGATAAATTCTAATGTTATATAATATTAAAAATGTGGTTAATTATATTTATAAAATCTAGTCTATATAATTTTTTAATAAGATATCGTTGTTTAGTGAAACTCGGTATTGCGTACAACGCAGGCTATCGAATAAGGTTGCTCTTGCGTGTAACGTAAGACAAGCCAATGTTGCGTGTAGTGAAAGATTCATTTGTTGTTACATATAACATAAGAAAATATATATATATATTTATCATAAAATCTCAGGGTGGTACAAGTTCGGCGAGTGTCACTGGCCAGGAGAGGGAGGGTGGTTCGATGGCTGGCCCTAGGTGCAGCGCGACGGGTAGGAGGGGAAGGAGGGGTCGCAACGAGGAGGCGGGGAGCCCAGCAGTTTCCAGAGCCGACGAGAAAAGGATGTGAAGGGTTGGTCGGAATGACTAGTAATCTGAGCGGGAGGTGCTACAGAATGAAATCAAAAAGGGTTAGAAGAGGATGGGCTCAAAGGGCTGGGTAGGAGGGCGCCGGAAAAAAAGGGGTGAAACCCTAAACAACGAAAGAAAAGAAAAAAATATAAAATAAATATAAAACTAAAAAAACTAATAATAATATTAATATTAATAATAATACTAATCTTAAACTAAAACCTTATCAATAATAATAAAAATAACAACAACAATAACAATAATAGCGTAATAAAAGTTATATCTTCATAATGATAATGTTAATTAAAATGTTAACAATTTTAATGAGAATAATTAATGATGATAATAATAATAATTTATGGAGATAATAATAATAATTAAATTTATGATATTAATAAAAGTGGTAACAACCTGACATAATATTAAAAATAATAATAAGTTTTACCATATTAATAACTTAATAAATTTTATATTCTTAGTTAATAAAAATAATATTCTCATACAATGTAATTTATATTATCATTAAAACAGTTTCTTAAATTTTATTAAACTTATTATTTTCATTTTATTTCCATTTTGTTACTCATCATCATATTATTATTATTTTAGGTTTTAATTTATTTTGAAAACAGGGTTGGTCGTGCGGTCTTCGAACCATGCCATGCTTGTGCGCCCGATGATGCTAAACCCAAAAGTGCGTTTTTTAGAACAAGACTCAAAAAATTTAAACATTCACTCATCAAAATACCAACAGAAAATTACTAGACCATAAAATAATAAAATGAAATAAATTCAAAAAGTTAGGGTGTGACACACTATCATAGGGCAAAAGATACTGGGTTTCATGGGACAAAATGGTAAGTCTCATCCACAATGGGGTGATTAATTTCGAGATTTTAGCAGACACCACCAATTTCATGCATGGAAAACATGAGTGGGAAACATTCGAATATTGTACAATGTGAAGGAAGACCATGTCCTGCAACTAGAGTGGACATGTGGACACTACTACTAGTAACAAATCTCCCCTCTAGTCCGATATATTCTCCCTCATCTCGAACCTCAAATGGAGCTCTCGATGGATCATAGTGGAGGGTAATAATCCCTTCTAGAATAATAACTAGGTAATAATGGTCATTGGTTATTTGGGATGCCCTACTCCTACCATATCTTTTAAGGAGGATAGTCTTCATCTATTTTTCAATAGGTTAGTGCTGGACGGGAACCAACAAGATGTATTTGATTTAATCTCTATCAACTCAAAACCAGATAGATGTGTCTTTACACCTTCTAGCTCAGTGAAGTTCAATTCAATGGACTTCCAAAGGTCATACAACACTCTGGGCCAATGTGATAGATGGAATGTAATGGTCTAGTGCAACAATATTACAACGAAAAAGAATTATCTCTTGGAGGATCAGAAATAAAGAAATACCATTGGATAACAATGTAAAAGGGATGGATATATTCTTGGCTTCATGCTACCATTGTTGCAATTATAGGAAAAAGGAGACCACGAAACACATCTTATTTGAAGGTGAATGGGATCATGAAGTGTGGAGTGTCTTTAGTGAGTTTACTGCATTCTCCTCTCAATACCGACGGGATGACCATTTCCTGGAATGATGGTTTAAGGGAACGGAAGACATAGTCCTGTATAAAATGAAAATATATGTGGTCTTAAGTGCTAGGTGTTGGTGCTTATGGAAAGCCAAAAAGTGGACAAGATAGGAGGGGTATCTTATAAAAGGGAGGTCCATCACTATGAGGAAAAGGAGCTTGTTGGTCGACATGGTGACTCTGATCAATAACTACTAGGAAGAACTCTCTCTCTTTTGTCACTACATGTTTCTCCCCCAATGGTTCAACCCATCATCTCCAGGAAGGGACGATGGGTGCGGTGGATCCCTCTAGTAATTGGATTCAAGCATAATATGGATGAATCATGTATCTTGGGGGGCATGCATGGTGGAGGGGTCATTCAATACTATAGGGGGATGTGATTATGGCCTTTATAACACACTATGTCACTGGTATTTCTATATAGTCAAAAGCAAAACCTATTTTAACTTGTCTCAATCTTTGCAGTCAAGAGAATATCCACCTATCCTAGATCGAAACGAATTCCATGATCATACATGAATCCTCTCATAGTAGAGGATCCATTCCTTGGAAAATTTCTTACACCATTCGGAAATTCAAAACTCTCCTCAAGAGTAATGTAAAGGTTACCCAAACTTGGCATGAGGGGAACAAAGTAGCAGACCACCGGGCCCCTCAGGAAGACCACTGCTCCAATGTCAGCCACTTAACAAACATAGTTCTTTATACCATAAGGGTGAACCTGATTCGAGTGGATTACCTTGGTTTTCATAACTTTATGCCTTCCTAGGCCTTGTCTTCCCCTCTACCATTGTATTTGCTTCCTTTAATAAAAATTTAATGATTATGGTATGGTGGGATTAAGACAAAAAAACCCTTATGTTTTTGGTATTCATTAAATAAAAACATTATAAAAGGAAAACCCATATCTGGATTTTTAGATCCCAAAAATATTAATTTTAATAATCATAAAATACATTCATTAGAATTATATACACCACAAAAAAAAGAAAGAAACGGTGAATATGGAATATGCCTCACTAAAATAAAAATGAGAAGGGAAATACTTACCTCAGATTCTTGCTTGATTGGACGCATTATAGAATCCTAAATAATAAATTTTAATTTAATAAATAAACTTTTAATAACATTATTCTAATATATTCTATTTTTTAAGGTCCTTTTATAATAATTTCACATCCACTCGTTAAATATTTCTTTCTTATACCGACCACATAAAGTTATTAAATTAATTGCTACGAAATTACTTTGGTAAATTTACTATGGATTAAAGTGTTATAAAATAATAAAATAATATCTATAATTTTAATAGTACCATTAATATAACTTTTATTCAATATATAAAATTTTATAATCATTCATTCATTTTGGAAACAAAAAAAAACAAATCACGTCACTTTATAGATGTGGTAGTTTATGCGTACGCACGAGCGACATTATCAATTTTAAATAGATGGAAGTGTAAGGAAATAGATGATAAATTATATTTAAAAAATAATAATTATGTTATAAATATCATATATATTCATTAATGTCACCATTATAACCATCCAAATGAGGTAGTCATGAAAAAATAATTGCACTACTATATAGAGACTAAAGTCTATATGTATGCACGAGCAATTTTTTCATTTTCCATATGATGTAAAGGAGATATAAAATTAATGTTCCATAGATATAAAAACATATAATTATGGTTAATATATTTATTTATTTAAGTTAAGATGGTTTCCAAATATTTTTATGGAATTTAGAAGAAAGTAACTATGGAACATTTTGGTAAGAACATAAACCTCTTCTGTTGGTAATCTCCTTTTCCTTAAACCTTAAACCATATTGAAGTGGTATTTTGGGGATAAAATTACCTATAAGTCAAGAAAAATATATTTGTGGAGTAATTGGTTGATATAAGTGGCTTAATAAGTGTGGATAAGAGAGGAGAGGAGGTGTGCTTTTATAAGTGAGGTTAGTGGAAAACTTGTGAATAATTAAAAATTTATTATATAATGTATGTATTACTCAAGTAAAGTGGCCCCAAATTTTCATAGTTATCAATATAATAATTTTATTTTCTAAATTAAAATAAAAAATAATATTTAATCAATTTTGTTTTCATATTTAAGCCTCATCCTTTTATTTTAACCCTTTTAAATCATTTTTCCTTAACAAAGATTGTAAATATTTAACATGGTTACTAATCATTATGACAAAAAATTAAGTTGAAATTATTACCTAATATTAATGATTATGATTAAAAATTTTGAATACATTCTACAAGATTCTATAAAAGTGGTAAAAATTAATTCTAATATAAGTACATAAAACATATTGAAAACTATTTTTATAATAATACATGTTTTAAACATAAAAATGATTTTAGAATAAAATAAAGTATAATGTTGATTACACTAGAAATAATTAGATTATTTTAAATAAAATTATTCTTCTTTTGTTTTAAAACCATAAAAATATTTAAATTAAACCTTTTAAAACTTGATTAAAATCGAAGTACCAATAATATTGTTTATTTGAATTGAAACATTACTTATATTTCTCAAATTTCAAACTTAGATTTATAAGTTCAAAATTATATATTTTTAATAGATTATATTAATTATTAAATATATATTATATCAATAAAAAAACATAAAATTTTAATTAATTATTATATCATAATAATGATATAAAATGTTGAATTATTTGTAAAATTGGTATTTTTCACTATTCATCCAAAAATAAACTATTTCTGAAAAATATAAAAAAGAACCCTAATAAAATTTTGAAATTATGATATAAAAATTTAATTTAATTTTAAAAAATAATATCTAAAATATTTGATGAAAATAATTATAATATTCATGCATAGAATACATAAAAAAATATTTTTATAAATAAATGTTTTAAATGATCAAATGAATTCATTCTCATTCCTTGACTAGTGAAAATAATTAAATGAATGTTAATTTATTTAATTTAATATATTATCAATAAATTTAATAAAAATAATTATTAATAGTTATTAAATTAATTTATTATGAAAAAAAAAAGACATCATGTGCAAAACAACGGTTTTTAAAAGAAATGTCTTTTTTACCATCAAATGATTTTATCTTGATTTCAATAAAATTGATAATCAATGTCTAAATGATAATTCAATAGTTTACATGTATAATCAATAAATTTTCAATTAATAAAAGAAAATTAGGTTTTTAATGAAACATATATAATATAAATAAAACTTTCTATTATATAAAAATAACTCATCTAAATTTTGACTATTCTAAACCTTATATAATTTAATTCTTAAAATTCAAAATTGAGAACTTATTTCATAGAAATTGATAAATATATTTGTATTAGGATATCTTCTCTATATATTTTTTATAATGTGATTACTTCTATTCATACCTATCAATTCAATAGCAAGGTTATAATGGTCATATTTAAATAATAATATTTATATAGTATATCACAATTTGTTTAAGATTGGTGTTGTGTATATAAAAATACATCCTAAATAGTATTCATAAACAAAAAAATTGGGGTGTTACAATCTCCCTTTTTACATAAAATTTTATTCTCATTTTTAATTCATTTTTACCTAATGATTAGGTCATTAAATTATAATTTTATCATGAATATTAATGTATAGGTTAATACTAGGAAAACTATTATTTCAAAAGTAAATATTTTAAAACAAACTATGTGACCATTTTTTATACTTCTACTTTTGAATACATTTCCATAATAATATGGTATAGTTAGGTGATACTTTATCACAAAACATCAAACATTTATCTTCCATTTCTTGATTTTGAGGTGTTATAAGATAATATGCTTACTGGAATTATTTCAAAGGGTTGTATTTCAATCATTAATTTGCCTCTAATTTATCTTGTGTTAAAAATGATTTATGAAAAACTTTAATTTTTCAGGATTGAAGAACTAAAATCAACTTTTAAGGGATCATGAGATCCATTAAAAGATAGTGTTCTTCATTGTACAAAATATTTTCTCACTGAAGACTCCCTCCATTTCAATCCATTTAAAAAAACCCAAAATTGTTAGCATAAGTAAAAAATGGTATTCAATGTTGTGAACCATCAAATGAAGTGGTAATCTCTAAAATCTTAATAATAACACCCAAGGTTTATCATTAATCATTAAACCCTAATACTATTTAGAATATATTAGATCAAATTTGAATATATCACGATCATATATTCATACAAATTTACTATAATTACCCTTACTTCTAAACATATACTAACCATAAATTTTATATATGATTGTGAGGGTCTTCCTTATTGTAGAAAAATCCAAAAAAAATATTCCATATTTGGAGATAATATTTCCATGAAAAGAAACATTATGAATACGAGATTCACACATGCTAAATTTCCAAAATAACATCTTTCCTTTGGGAGTCCCAAGAATTATTCACTAGTGATTCTCATACTCTTCATAACTTTTATAGTATACCCCGATAACATCAATAAATACCTTAATGAATTTACCAAGGTAATCATTAATGCTTGGTGAATTGGTTTGAATTGTGATCTGTCTATTTATAGTTCAACCATAGAATGTCATTGATTTATTTATTTTTCTTTCATTCAAGAGAAATATGTAGCTTATATGTACACTAGAAATAAACTCTCATTCCCATTAAGAATTTACCAGGATGTTTTTTCCACAATTATCATATTTTTGAAGTTTAATCGTTTTTTTACTCTTATTTTCCTCATTTATTTTTCCTTGGTGCTTATCCTTCCTTTTCCTCTTAAAATTTAATTTGAAGATATATGTATTGAAGAATTAATTCTCTGTCTTAATGGAACATTGTAACATCCTGGCCTAATGGCCACAAAACTGGAACCCTAAAATGGATCTCCACATGACCTCAAGCATGCCTCCACATACACCAGAGTATGTCGATATGTAGTGTGGGTATATATAGATTCATTGGAGAGTATATACCCACTTATCATAGTACAACCAAAGCATAAATAATACCAAAAGATATAATAACCATCAAGAATAATAAATGGATAACATATTACAAAATCTAACAAGTAACCAAGTAACACATGCTATCACAATATGATGAATAACATATAGTTCAGGTAGTCGTACAAATAAAATCCCCAATACCATAACCATAAAACATTCTTCACATTGTCTCGATTCCAAAAATGGTTATGACATCCCAAGATCCAACCCATAATCCCATACATAAACTAAACCCAATTCCTTGTCCTGAACATCTTCCAGAAAACAAGTTGCATTTTCTATCATACCCAAGTATTATGGGGGACTAAGAAGGGTGTGAGTAAAACTCAATGGGCTACCTCTAACTGTTTCTCAATAAATAGACAACATGTACACCAGTGTATATAGAGAATAAATGTGTAATTAATAAATAATGAGTAAGGGAAACAAGTTTCACAATTACCATTTATTAATTATTAATTATATTTTTAGGTTTCAATATAATAACACCATTGGAATCTATCATTTTATTTAATAAGGGAATTAATTTATCCATTACTTTAATCCAATGTACTATAGAGAATGAATTAGGTTACCCATACCATATATCACAGGGGTTGAAGATTTGAAATCAAGTAACCTTAGTCCAAGAATCCAATTGGGATTCAGAACGTCATGTTCGTCCATCCCAACCATAAGGTCACAAGTTGTAAAACCTTCAACATCATTCCACGAATCCAATCGGGACTTTTAACACCATTTCTGTCCATACTAACATTCATATGGAATGTTATGTCCATACCCTTCGATTTAGGACCAGAAGTCCTTCTCCCAAAAAACTATTGCGCACCAGGGATCCGAGAGCATCATTCTAGCATGACCAAAATAGAGGAGTGGAGCTTCATTCCAATATCCCAAACCATTAGTCATCTGATGGAAAACATAAAACATCATTCCATGAAACCTTCATGGATTTGGAATGTCATGGATTATCATCCTCAACCATTAAATTATCAATCATTTCCATCACTATCACATCACTTATCAAAACCTTGTTTCACTTAATCATTCGTCATTTACCGGGCCATGACGAACACTTAAAACCAAGCACGTCACTATAAGACACAACACCTTTTCACAATTTCACATAAAAATGATTAAAAAAAATTGAGTACCTTAACGAACAACTGAATTCATTAAAAACAATTAAAAACTACACATCAACATGGGACTTTTTCTTTAGGTATCAAAATATGGACAATGGCCAACCATTCACTTAATTTCAAAAAAAGAAACCACTATATAATTTTCACAAGTATACAACCACAATCATAATTAAAACAACATTTTAAATCTAAAAAGAACCCCATTTCAAACACTTTGAGGTCAACTTGTCCTTTCTAAAAAATTACCCATTTCCAAAAAATTATTTTCCTTTTTTGAAAACCATAACCAGGTCAAAATCTAAAACATGTCATCTAAAATATTTCAAAAATTCCCTTGGTCATTTACAAAAGCTAATAAATAAAATTTCAATTATATATTTTACCAAGACAATATATTAAGTTAACAATTACAACGCAATTAATTCCATATTTACCCTATCTAAACTTTTACCAATTCATTCACCATTTTCAAGGGTTTATCATACCCCATGGGTAGCCCTAGGACTGGTGTCAAATCATTAACAAATCCAATAGGGTTTATGATAAGTCTCTCACCTCACATTAATGCCCGTATTTTTTCTTTAGCTGAGGGTATAATAATTCAGCAAGGTGGAAACTTGGAATAATTATATACACATATGAAAACATCCAGCCTATTGGAAAAAATTAAATACCACCTACCTCATGCTCATAAATGGTTACTTTCCCAAGTGAAACCCTTGATTCAAACTAAACCAACATCAAACACTAATATGAGGAACACCATGGAAAAATGGTTTATTGCTTTAGAAAGAGAGGAAACAACCCACAAGGCCTCTTCCAGAAAATGGAAGGGAATATATTTGAATACATACCCAGAGAATTTACTCACCATAGATGGAAATCCAAGAACCCAAAAATAAAATGAGAAACATTCATGGAGGAGGAGTAGGTTTTTGATTCATCACCCTAGTTTTAGGGGGTTGAATATGCGATAAAATCAGGGGGGAATGAAATAATACTAGTAGGGAAAATAGGAAACTCCATACTTTTAATGTGGATCAAGGATTGGCCACACGGTTTTTTGTATTATGTGTTGACCATGTGGTTCCCTATATCCAAGAGGAAATTAAGACACATGGTTTTCATGCCCACCATAATGGATTGAAAAACTATGTGGGGGCCATGAGTTCTCCACTATCTAAAGGTAGATTGAGTATAATGGTCTCCTAGGGAACCCAATACAGTTTACCCAACCATGCACACCCCTCTACAGGTAGCACAGTTACAGATCATGGTTACTACAAACAGTTTTCCAACCGTGATCTCCATGTAGATTGGCCTATTTTTCCACTATTTGGTGCTTTGAACTCATAAGACACCCCCATGTCTTGTCTTACTCCCGAGAAACTTTCTATAAACCCAAAAAATTAAGCGGGGCATACCTTCTCTCTAGGTAGGGATATTATACACTTGATACCATTCCATCTTATGAATAAAAAAAGTTTAAGAGATTAGTTCCAATTATAAGCTAATCTTAAGTCTATAAAAGAAACATTCAACCTTGATTTTTAGATTACATACGTACACCATAGCATACATTGATAATCACAAACATTTTTCCTCAAAATCAGAAACACTTTCTTCTTTATTATTTCTTAAATTAATTTATTTTATTTTCCATATCATCTTTTTTTATTGAGAATAATATTTACCATTGAAAATCCCCAAAAAAGGTTTTCTATTCTATTACCTTTATATCCTCCCCATCCTTAGTATTTTGAATCAATGAAATCCATTTATTTTTATCAACTTTTAAAAAATATACTACTATAATAACCATTTCATTTTTATTACTTCTCAGAGATAGAAATATCTTTTCAAGGGACTTGATCCATTTCTCATATACCAAGGGATTAGTAATTTTATTAAAGGATGGGGTCTTTTGTTGCATAAATCAATCCAAAATCATTAAACTATACCAAGAAGCAATATGTTTCCCTATAAGGGAAAGTTTATTGTCCAGAACTTAAGAAAACATCCCTAGAATAGTCATAATCTATACAAAGACAACACCATCCATATTGAATTTTTCTTGTGGGAAGTATCTAAATTGACCAAGTTTGTTGATATTATTTATCTTCCTTATTTCATGGAGACATCTTTAAACAATGGTACCACATAGTTATCACATAATAATCATGAATATTGATCCATGGAATAAAAATCCCTATGAAGTTAAAAAATTTCAAATATATTAACAAATTTATTATATTAAATGTACTAGTTATGGTAATCTATAATGTAGTTCCAAATGGTCCCAGTAACCTTTCTTGGATACCAACTATAGAAAAAACAACTGAGTAACCCAGATTCAGTGTTTACATTATTACATTAGTACAGGTTACAATTGATCACACCATAAAGGGTTAATTAGTTTAGCTATCTCGAAAAACTGAATACATGTGTGACTTCTATATTTCACTGGAAGTAAAAAAATCATTATAAAATTTATTTCATACTTTAAAAACATTGAAATATTCCTTCTACATATCAAAGTGAAATAAAAAAATGTTATTTTAGACGCTCAATAAGGGAAATCATATAGTAGAATCTATCATAAATATATAAGGCATAAACAATATGGTAGAGTAAATAATCAATAAATATTTTATTTAATCGATAACTTAAGATTGAAAATAACCTCCATAGAAAATAAAAAAAATATGGATAATAATAACTGAAATTCTCATCAAGGAAATAAAAAATATTGGACTTCCTGATCATGTCTTCAAGGAATCATGATAATACATCATGAAGCTTACTATTTTGGAATTGTTCAAAGACATATTATATACTATAAAATCATTATTCCAATAAATTTTCCTTGTATGGACTAGTATATATAGTAAATACCTCTTCTATTTGTCTCATGAGACCTACCGATGCATCGAGGGGATATCTATAACCAGGACCCACTAGCCTCTTACATTTGTCTGATGAATTCCTCGTATAATTATTCAACAATATAATAAACAATAAACATGCCTTATCAGTAAATAAATATATACATTTAAACAGTTATATGGACCATCATTATTTCCTCAGTAAATGAGATAAATTTATTAGTAATATTCCATCAACTTACATTATATATTGAAATGGTATATGATTAAAAAAAATAAAAATAGTCTAAATCATTCTGAATAAATCCATGATACAAAAAATATGTACATTAAGGGAAAAAATAATTTCCAATAAATAATGGATAGTGATATAGAACATGATCCTAATAAATTGAATGATTATAATATAAGGTATAATCCATAAACTATTAAATAGTGATAGAAGACTACCAATTCATTAAAGATGAATATTTAAAGAAAAGTAACTTCTGATAATAATTATTGAGTAATAAAGGAAGTAAAACATTCGATATAAATTTATTTAATTTTTTTTTAAATTTGTTGTAAAAACAATGTTTTAAATCAATTCCAAAATTCTTTTCAAACATTTAAAAAAATAATTCCTTTTATTTTCTTATAAAAACTAAAAATTCAAATAATAATGTAAAATATAATTATTTGAGAAACCATTTAAAATTATATATGAATATAAATAAATAATAATGTCCATAGAGGTGGTAAAATCCGTTCATCTTTCGTACATTAAAAATAACATTCATTTTAAACTTTTACAAAAAGTCAAAAATTACAAATTTATAAAAAATTTAAAATTTTAGTATTAAAACTTTGTAAATAACTTAAAAGGTAGTAAAAAATAACTTTAAAAATCATTTATAATTAGATAAAAACTTCAATAAAACAATTATAAGAACTCAGGTAAGGAATAGAATGATTCTCGACCAAAATAGAGAAATGACATAAGTTTTGTTTAAAATATCCTTTCTATATTAGAGTAAAAAATAAATTAAAATCTAGTATAAAAACACGGAAAATCAAGAAATATCCATATAATAAAATAGATGGGTTTTACCAAATAAAAAACATAAAATTATTTAAATATAAATTTTTAACATGATCAATCTCGAATATGAATGAGACTTTAAAAAACATTATAGAGTTTATAAAATTTGAATCAAAACACCATATAATAAAAACATGAATTGAGGATTTAAGTACCATTAATAAATATGAATTCATGATATAATTTTTCAAAGGGGTACTATATATACTGTGTTAAATAATTTATGTGTGGGATATAAAATATATCTCAAAAGAGTTGGATTGTGATGCAAAATCCTTACAGTTTTAGTAATCTATAAATCAAAAATTCATAAAATAGATAACCATAGATGGATATTTTAATCCCCATAATTTTAATTAGAATCTTCATAAAAAAATTCATGGTTAGTATATATGGTAAACAAAAGAATAATTGGGGAATATGACATAATTATCATAGAAATAAGAGTGAGATGAGAAACCCTTGCCTTTGATTCTTTATTGATTGGATGCATTATAATATAATAAATAATAAATTTACATTTATTAAATTACTTAATAAAAAAATCTATATATATTACATTTATTATATGTCCTTTTATAATAATTTGACATCTATTCATTGTATAGTTCTTGCCTACGTCAACCACTTATGGTTGTTTGGTCAATTTCTCCAAAATGAATCAAGTAAATTTATTATGGTTAAAAGTGTTATGAAGTTATTCTATAATATATTTAATTTTAATAATGTAATGAATATAATTTTTATTCATTATATACAATTTTATAATCGTCCATGCATGGTGGTAAAAGAAAACTGAATCACATCACTTTGTAAAGGTGGTAATTCATACATACACATGAGTGATGTTATCATTTTTCAACAGAATCTAGTTTAACAATAAATGATATATTATATTTAAAAAATCATAATCATGTCCTAAATATCATATAAATTTATTAATTATATCTCTATAACCATCTGATTATGGCGGCGATGAAAAATGAATTACAATGCTACATGGAGATGGTAGATCATATGTACGTAAGAGTGATTTTTTCAATTTTTATAGAATGGAAAGAAGAGGTAAAACGAATTCACTGTTAACATAAGAACATCTTAGTATGCTAAATTTTTTAATTTAATTATTTTAATTTGGTTATTGAGTATATGTAGAAGGTTTAATAAGAAAGGAACTTCAAAAATCCCAGTAAGGTAATCTCTTTTCAATTACACAATAATCCTTATTAAAGTGGAATTTAGTGAGACCAGCAAATCTAGGAAGAGAAAATTAAATTTGAGAAAGTTTTTTCCAAGATTTTATTAGATTAGTATCTCAATAATTGTGGATAAGAGAGGAGATGAGGTTCCCTTTTATAAGTGGTGTGGGTTTCAAACATATAAATACTTGAAACTTTACTACATGATATATGTATTACTCACTTCAAGTGGATCCAAATTGTCATAGTTTAAAATATGACAATTTCAGAGTCAAAATAAAATTAAAAAAAATATTTTAGTATCTATTTTTTTATCTTTAATCCTTATACCTTTATTTAAACCCTTTAAACTCATTTTGCCCTTAATTGAGGTGATAAATATTTACCATGGTCACTATTAATTATGATAAAAAAATTATGCCGAAATTTTTAATTAATTTTAATTTTTATTATTTAAACTGTATAATAAATTATAAAATATTAAATTTCTATAATAGGTAAACAATACTTTTAATATATGTTTTAAAATGAAATAAAATCTTGTTTTTGTAAAATATTTTGTTTATGCATAAAAGTTATTTTATTATAAAATAAATAAAAATGTTGATTCAGATGTAATAAATAAGATTATCTGAAATAAAATTATTCTTATTTTACTTTAATACCAAATTAAAATCTAATGGAACCTTGTAAATACTTTATTAAAATAAAAAACCCACAAATAGTTTTTATTTTAATAAAAGTATAACTTGGATTTCCAAAATTTCAAGAATATATTTATATATTTAATGGTTTTATAAGTTCATTATATTATATATTAAATATTCATTTTATCAATAAAAAATTTTCATAAAATTGGAAATATTTATAAAATCGGTATTTTCCACTATTCACCCAAAAATCAACTATTTCTTAAAAATTTAATCAAATTCATCTTAAGATAATTTATGATATGATTATATAAAAAATTATTTAAATTTTATAAAATAAAACTTCTAAAATTGGTGTCAAATAATTCAAGGAAATGTGCACAAAAATGTAAAACCATTTTTTAGGAAATAATGAATTTTTTAAGCAAAAAGTAAATTTTTTAAGCAAAAAATGAATTTTTTTAAAAAAATGAATTTATTCACATTTATTGACTATTTAAAATCAATATATGATTGTTAAATTATTTAATTGAATATATTATAAATAAATTTCATCAAAATAGCTAATAAATACTGATTATATTAATTTATTAATATAAAAACACATCACGCACTTAAAAATAGTTTTCTAAAAAATTTCTCTATTTACCATCAAATGATTTTATCATAATTTCTATAAAATTGATGATAAATGTATGAGTGATTATTAATTAAATTATATATATAAAATATATATTTCTGTTAAATAATATAAATATATTTTTTAAATAAAACATATATATTATAAGGAAAACCCACTTTAATAGAAAAATGACCCATTTAAAGTTTATTTGTTCTTAACCTTATGTTATTTAATTATTATCATTATAAATTAAGAAATTATTTACTAGTAATTAATCAATATATTTGTATTGTGAAAATTTTTCTACATATATTTCATAATACGATTACTCTTATTGATATCTTCCAATCCAACAGTTAGGTTATAACGGTCATTTTTAAATAATAATATTTCTATAGTATATCATGGTTTATTTAAACATGGTGTTGTTTTTATAACAAGCTATCATAAATAGTAATAATAATCTAAAATCATCATGTTTTATTATAATGACCCAATACTTCACTGTATATTATCCTTAAATAAAAAATATATTAAATATCATATTTCAAATGAAACACTGAACTACACGATCTGATACATATTAAATAAATATTATCAAGAAAACAATAATAACAATAGAAATATCTAGTAATTAAAATTATATTAATCACCCAAAAATTACCACATATAAGGGATAAATAATAAATGATATTTAATATCAAAATGAGATGTTCTATCTAAAAAAATCTTTAAAAGGATTGTATATTTTATCCAAATAATTAAATAGACCAATATTAAATGATAATATATAATATTTAAATATTCCTTAAATTATAAATTTTTATGAGATAATATTAAGAACACATAATGTTTATAAATTTCATTTTTTAATAAATGTTGTTTTTCTTTATATTTTTTATTTTCACTTCAATTTTTCATCCAAGTTTTATCTCTTATAAAGTGAATTTTTGATCATCCTCTAAATTTTATTACAATATTATTCATTTTTTAAAATGTGATTTTTTATATCCCATGATTTATGATGTTGATGTTTTATGTATTTTTTTTTTTTGAAAATTTTATGAAACACATTCTCTTTCTACGGGTTCTTTAAGATATGATGATGAATGACATTAATTGATTCACATATGTATCGATGATGATGGGTGGTGTCCTATATTTCCATCCAAACCATTGGTAATATTTATATATCATGAGTTAAAAGGGGTAAAATGGAGGATTAATCCCAATCCAAAGGGTAAATGGGAGGATTTTTCCTAAGAAAAAGGGTATATGAGAGAATATATCCCAATCTAAAGAGTAAATGAAAGGATTCATCCCAAGACAAAGGATTTTATGGGAGGATTTATCCCAATCCTAAGGGTATAAGGTTGGATTATACCAAGCCCAATAAGGTAAAATGGTTATTTTTCCATGCCTACTATATGATTAAGGTCCTAATGGGAATCCTTTACATATGGTTTCTATGTTAATGTTTGTGCCATATTTGATAGATGTTTCACAGTATTATGTTTAGTCATGTGATTATGTTATGACCTCAAGTCACATGTTTACTGAATTTCTCTTTATATTACTATATTATTTTTTATTAGGTTATATTCCATGATTTATAACCTAAGATTTTTTGGGTATGTTTTTGTTATTTATATGGATTATACCCATTTTTTCATCTCATTGTCACTGGTGATATTAGATTATTATCTCTTATGCTTACCATTACTAAGTGTTTAATCTCACCCCTTTCTATGTTTTCCTTTCCCCGGGTTACGAAGATAATTATAACTTTTGTAAATTCTATAAGGGAGTATAGAGGAGTTCTATTAAGGAGAAAATATTATAGATTAATATGTCTATGTAGTAAATTTCCAAGACACTAAACCTTTAGTACCTTGGGTTATACAGATCTTTGTGTGAATTATTCCTTAAATAATGATATTAATTCAACATCTATGTCATGTATATATTGTTTCATGTTAGTTCATATCAGAGTAGGGTTTAGTTTTTTTGGAAACTATTTTAGTTACTTTTTGTGTTAGGGTTAGATAACAATAGAAAAAACCCTAGATATGATTCTATGTACAAGATGATGTCCTACAATATTAGCACATTATTGAGTAGGTTTTTTTATAGAAAATAAATCTATGTATAGATACTGTAAATTGGATGTAGGCTTTTTCGTATCTTTACCTAGGGGTAAAAACTCTGAATAGGGCGTGTTGTGTATTAACTCAACTGTAGCCTGGTGCATGAAAATGGGGCCAAAATTCCCACCTGGATAGATACTCCAAGGGGATATGATTTTCTTTATCATATTCTCTTTAAAACCACTATTAAATACTGATTCCCAGTTAAATTTGAAGGATTAGTTTGAGAAGTATAAGATAACCCAACTTAAAGTAACCTAGGTTGACTAGAATGAACCAAATGTGGAAAAATTGAAAAGAAAGTATCATGGGATGAAATGAAGGTGTAATTAGAGAATAAACATTTAGTTTGAGATTTCATATTCAAATGATAATTTACTCGGATTCTATTAGATATTATTAGAAAAAATAAATTGTTTTTTTATTCAGTTTTAAACGGTATCATCAAAAAGTAGTTGTGAAGGGTATTTACCTAAGAACTCTAAAATAAGTAGATTTGGAATAAATAGTTTCCTAGTATTACTAAGGATAAGTGAGGATGATACCATAATAAAAGATATATAATTATTTTCTTAGGTATACCTTATCTTATTCCATTAGTAAACTATAATTAAAATTATGAGAAAAAAATTATTTATGGGGGATAATGTAATAACCTAATATTTCAATGTATATTCTCCATCAATAAAAAATATTTTAGATAGATTCTTTCACACATAACATAAAAATAGATGTTGTGAGAAATATTAGATTAAAATTACTAATAAAACTATAATAATTATGAAAACATATAGGCAATAAAATTAAATTAATCAAACAAGAACTCTTATATTTAGATGAAAAAGAATAAATTAGATTTAATAAAAAAATGAATTATTTTTTCTCAAATCGTTTTTTTAAAATTATTGTATATTATATCTAAATAATTAAATCAACCAATATTAAATGATTATGTATAATATTTTTTCATCCCTTAAATTATAAATTGATATGGAATAATATTAATAATATTTAAGATTTAAAAAAATCATTTTTTAATAAAATTGATTTTTTTTATAATTTTTATTTTCATTTAGAAAATAATTTATACATTTTAGAATATTAATTAGATAAAACTAACTTAATTTTTTAATTTATAATTTCAAAATTTTCTTATCGTGGATTTTTTATATTTTTCTATAAAATTTTATTTTTAGGTGAATAGCACAACATACACATATTATGACTCATATGCAATTATTATCATATAATGATGGATTATATATTTATGAAACATTTTTATTGAAAAAAAAAATTATTGAAATTATTTTAATTATAGTTTACAAGAACTATATTTGATATTTTAAAACTCATGTAATAATTTTCTCAAAAAAATTCATACTTTATAAATTTATATTAAAATTAATCTTAAAAAAATATTATAAATTTAAGGAGATACAATGATTTTAATATTTTTAATCATAATTATCAAATTAATTAACTTTTTAAATAACTTTTAAGTAATAAATATTAAGTTACCGTGTGTAAATATTAGTTACCCATAAAATGGTTATTTTTAAAAAAATGATACTTTTCTAAATATTTTCTATTTTTAAAATTAAATGAACATATTTTATATTAAGATAATAATGTGATGTTTAAAAATAAAAAATAAATAAATTAACACTCATTCAAATGGTGATCAATGTTAAATATGATTAGGAACTCTTAATGATGAAAACAACTTTTTCTACTTAAACACTTTCTCAAAACATTGTATATTTGGATTTGAAAGTTAATTTCTATGATATAGAAATTTAATTAAGTTAAATTGAGCCAAAATTTGGATTCATCACATAAAAATTTATTAATAAGGTTCATATTATATTTTAAGTAATAAAATAATTTCCATTGTTGATTTTAAATCAGTAGTAATAAGAATAAAAATGGGTAAATGAGGTATCTGGAATTTTTAATAATTAAAAGGTCACTTACACCTTCTAGAAAGACTTTTTAGGTATTAAATTCATAACAAAATGTATAATAATCCATTTCTATACCAAATTCATCTGACTCTCCTATCCCACCTAACAACCATGTGATTCCATTCTTACCCTTAACCTAACTCTAGTTTTTCTTGAAAAAATCACTCTTTCTAAACTATAAAGGAAGCTCACTCCCACTAATTATATCATCTAGATACACTCCAATGGGATTGATCATGAATTTACCTTTCTTATTCCTCTATAAATACCTTTTCTTGTGTTCTTAAGGTTCTATGTTGTCCTCCCAAGCTTTAAGATGCTCCCTAGCAAGGTAAGGGTTCTCCTAATCCTCTTTTTGATCAAAGTAATTATTTTATGATAATCCCAATGAGTTTCAAATTAGTATACATTAATATTTTAATAATAAACTATATTCTATCTTAATGGTTCCATATTGATGAAATAACACCCTTTACTATCATTAAACTAATTTTATAAAATGTTTTTCATAGTCATTATAATGCCAAAATCACTCCTTGATTCTCTCCCACTTCCTTTCAACTCAAATCCTTACTTTGTTATAAGCCTTTTTATTTCCATGTTATCATACTAATTTATGTTCATAATAAAGGTTTTACTAACATATTTAATCCCTATTAATGAGAAACTGTCTTTATCTATTATTTGTGAATTTCATAATCCTTTTTCTAGGGTTGTCATGCTTCCAAAATCATTCCTTGATTTTCTATCTTCATGTACCAAATACTAAAATGTAAGATCATTAAAGGGTATCCATATAAATGGATTTTGTAAAATATATAGATATTAAATAGTTCTGAAATATTCAAATAATATATTTATGTTTGTTATATAGGAGTTTAGATTGTGATCAAATAAGAGATAATTCAAGGTCAGGGTTTCTTTGGCTTAAGTTTGAATCCCTTGAGACATTTTTATTATATTCACCTTGTTTCCATTTAAAAGGTTTAAATACTTCCAAATTGTAATTTTGTATTATTATTCACTTATATTTCTTGACATTCAGTGTTCTATTTAAATTTATACCTCTCATGGGGTTTTTATTCAAAAGTTAAAAATGATGTAAGGGGTTTTCATGGATTAGAACTTTTCATTGGGTCAAAATAACTATTGTATAACTATTCTAATTCAATAAAGATCTATTATAAAAAATTATAATTTTATTTTTTATTTACACCTTTTTTGTGAAATAATGTTTCACACCATGAATTATTCCTTGATGACTCTATTAAAATGAAATTTTATTTAAAATAATTTGTGTTCCTTTTAATGGATTTTTCTTTAATATCCATGGTTTTTACCTCCCACCAGTGTTATCCATTCCCTAATGGAAAATAAAACTTTTTTATCTCTAATTATCCATTTTATCCACTTATTCACTTTAAAATAAAAAAATTATGTCATTTTAATGATTTATTTTCATAACAAGTTAATTTCACAATGTTAAAAAGGTTTTTACATCCTTTAAAAATATAATTTTTTATCAGACACTCCAATTTCTTATCATACAATCCAATTTTTTATAACATTTATGTCTTGTAAAATATATTTTATATGGAAATATTTATGATAAAGTTTTAAAAAGTATTCTCTTTCCCTCATCCAAAATTTTTTCCAATGTAATTTCTTCTTCATATTTTATAATAATGTTTAAAAGGTTTTATGAAAAATTCAATATTTTCACTAATATGTTTTACCAAATATTATATAACATGAATTTATTTTTTGATCATAAAATACATTTTTTTATGATATAATCATTTTTTGACGATGTTATTTTTCATTACCTATTATTTTTATATTCATGTTTTGTGTTGTTTTTTTAGTTTAAGAAACCCATTATTTTTTTTAGAGAAACTTAATATTTGATGATGATTGATTTTATGAGGCATGAATATGTATATATTATGGTGGTAAGTGTCCTATATCAACCTCTAATTCATTACTAATGCTTATATATCATGATCTAAAAATGGTATATGAGATTAATTATCCCAATCCAAATGGCACGTGATGGGATTTATCCCAAGCCAAAGGGGTGAATTGGTGGATTTATCCCCACCCCAAGGGTACACAAGAGGATTATTCCAAACCCAATAATGTACAAAATGGTTTTTAGGAAGACTATTATGCTATGAATGTGTTTTTTGGTTGAATTAACATATAAATTCTATGATTTTATTTTTTCTATATTCAATAGATGTTCTAAATTTTTATGATTGTTCTCATGACTATGTTATTCTCTCCCTGATCATGTTTATTGACTCACTCTTTCAATTCATGAATTATTTTGTGTCAAGTTATATATAATTATGTATGTCCTAATATTTTTTAGGTATGCTTTTTTTATTTATCTTGATTAAACCCATTTTATCATATTATTCTCACTTATTATCATTGATTATTATCAGTAATGTTTACCCTTACTAAGAATTTGAGGTCACCAATTTCTATGTTTTTCTCCCCCTAGGTTATGAATATAAGTATAACTAGTGGAAAGACAATAAGTGAGTCTATAAGATTTAAATTATAGATAAAATATTATACATTAATATGTTTATGTAACCAATCTCTAAGACACTAAACCTTTAGGTCCCCGGTTTGTGTGACTTTTTCTGAGATGAATTTTTTAAATTCTGATATTAATGTAATATTTATGTCATGTTTATCTTTGGTAACTTTTGTTTCACATTTAATCATCATATATTTTGGCCTAAAGAATCTTCCACAAAATCTATTTCAAGTATAAACAACTCCAACCTCCATTACCCATTGATATATAGGTAGATACTATTTCATTTGAAAACAAGAGATAGAATCTTCTTTATATAGATCTTAGTAGCCAAATATTCATTCTTTATCCAAAATTGACTTACTTAACACTGAAAACAAGTACAATACAAACTTATTTAAATCCAATTGCACTTTAATCTCCTCCTTTATATTTTTATAGATACAAAATGATCCTAAAATTAATGTGATCTTTCTCCCACTAGTTGATAATAAATTCATAGGAGGGAAATGGTTCTTCCCATTAATGAAATCATATGGTAGAATTGAAAATATTATTCTTCCCCTTATTGATCTCAAAACATTAAAGTGAATGTTGTTTCATATCAAAATTACACTTATGAATTTAACAAACACATATTCTACCCCAATTGATTCATCCACATTCTATGTTCTCAACTAGATTTCAAGAGATAAGGAAGGTATCACACTTTCCTTAAAAATATTCCATTAACTAGTCAACTCTAATTATTTTGCAGAAAACCTAGTGTGAAAAACAAGAGTATATACTTTAAATCAGAATGTTTTCTATAAATTAACCTCAATATGTAACCAACAATAACATTCACATATTAGGTTTTGTTCACATGGATTTGTGAGAATTTTAATAGCTTGTACTCACTTGAACACAAATGCCAAAACATTTTCATTATAGGGTTTTATATCCCAATATGTTGGATAATCACCCCTATGATAAACATAAGGTTTATATATTAAAATAGATATGGGAGAATGATAGTCATACCTCATACTTCAATGCTTAAAGGAATGTATGGATTTCAAAATTCATGAAGAATTGTTCAAACTATGAAACTTCACAAATTTTGATATGGTAATATGGTGGATAACCTTTATCTTCTCATTTTGAATAGTGAGGCGAAGACTTATTCCTAAAACAATGAAACTTATTCTTAGTAGATCCAACAACATGAGGCCTCCTCTCTCTATATTACATTTTGATTTTATAATTCTATTCACCTTTTCCTTGAAAGGTGTTCCTTATATTTTCAAATATCTTCTTAAATGGAATGGGCTTATCCACTTTAGAAATTATTGTAGCTTGATTATTTTTATCTTACTTCAATTTACTTTCCTATTCAAAATAATTAGGAAATATGATCAAGAACTATTTATTTAGGTGGTTATTTTTCTCCTTAAGTGTGGTTTCATTTCTAGTTAAAAACATATTATCACGATAAGAAAATTATTCCTTACTTTTTTCCTCATCGTTCCATTAAACAAATTCATACATATGACAGTCACATGCCATTCTTGGTTGTACCATAAAAACACTTATTTATATTCTTTTACCATTCCATTCTTGGTTAGCTTCTCAAGTTCATCACTAGTTGTGTCAAAAACCATACCAATCTTGATACATCACTATTAGTTTGACTCCATTTTATTTTCAATATTGTTTCCTTATTTCTTGAAACTCATGTCTATTATGAAATGGTTCCTGATGTGTCATATATTACCATTATAGAAGCATATAGTTTCTGTAGGTTCAATATCCAACTAAGTATTATTCATTTTCTTAATGGGAATATTCTTTTTACCAAATATTATTTGTTTATCTCTAAAGGTAACTTCACTTTATTTCTTTACCTACCTCTCAATCTATATTTCTTATCTTTCATCATCATTATATTTATGATACTTGCAAGGATTGTATCCAAAGTTATCATTGAAGTTACCACTCATCTTTTATAGCTCACAAAAATTTCCAAGTGATTTTAGTATATTCATGGAAGTAATATTTCTTCCATTCTATTAGGTCTTGTTTTTTACAAAAGATTGATTTTTTATTTCATCTATGTTCCCCAATTATTTAGGGTATCTCTGATTTTCACATGCTGACATATAGTTCTAGAAATATATATTCATATACCAAAAATTATAACCAAACTAACATATCCCAATAGGCCTTATTATTTTACAGGTTGGTGTAGTATGTATAGATAATCATGCTTGAAAATTTTATTAGTAAAAATACTATTTTGGCTCCATTTGGGGGGGGGGGCTCATCTTGGGTATACTCACATCAACTCTTGACCTATTGGTTGTATTCGCATTGTTTTTAAACTTCCACTTTTGTGAAAAAATTAACCTTTGTCCTCCATTTTCATAAAAAAATCAATTTAAAATTATAATATTTTTTTATATTATGGAATACCTCCTTCCATAATCTTGAGTTAGTTTTCTATAGTGGATATAAAGCTCTCTTTTCTACTATAATGGGTATTGGTTTATGTGAGACTCATTTCCAAGCTACCAGTGTCTTTTTTTCCTTACCATCATCTTGGGAAGTTCCTCATTGTTTTTTTTCTAGATCATTTGATATGATATCCAACTCATGGTACTCTATTATGAGAGAATAATTCTCAACCTCAAATAAACACAATATTTCTTCCCATTTTCTTTTCATCATTCCAACATCATCCACATGTATATTACTACTTTTCTTTATATAATTATCAAGGTATATTACCATATTATAATTATCATCTAGTTTTAGATCCTTGACACTCATATAAATTTAATGAATCTTTTCCAGGGTATGGGTCATTTATTTAGAAACCATCTCAAATATTTATTTCCCATATAAATAAATTTTCAATTTATCTTAAATTATTGTAATTAGTTCATTGAAAAGTGAAGTAGATTCTACTCTTAATTCCAATATCTTGGTGAGAGTGTTGTAAAAAATCATCTTCCTTTTTACTATTTCATCCATTTCATCAGTCTATACTTCCATATTTTAATTTTAATTATATAATCCCTTGATAAATAAAAATATATGTGTCTACACTTTAATGGGAACATTATTCAAGTATTATTTAACCTCAAGGTAGAGGTATTTGGAAGGATTAATGCAACATTTATCACAGCTTTAACTTTATTCACTAGAGTAATAATTATCAATAGATTTTACATAGCATTTAACACTCTGAAAAACCTCAACTAGCGGTGATTCCTCTACCATTATTGAAATATTTATAATTGTTTTCCTATTTAATATTTTTGTTTCTTATGGTATTTTTTATACCTATAATTATATCTTGTAAGAGAAAGCGACAGGTTCTTCTATATGAGGAACTTTTGAATTCTCTTCCAATCTAACTTCAAATATACACTTCATATATACTCAAGTAAAAATATATAGGTAAGAAAAACTTGTAGGCCAATAAAGGATAGAACCTTATATTCCTATTTTAGTTTTAATATCACAATATATCCAAATAATGTGACACAAATATTATGATACCGATTGATATTCCTGGTGGACTAATGTAGACACACTTGAGAGGGGGTGTATAAGTGTTTTCTAATATTAAACATTTTCAATTGCTTTAAAACCCCTTTATAATTAAACCTCTGAAGTTTATTAGGAATATTGGATCCTATTTTTCTTAATCTAGTATACATATATATTTGATGCTGATAAATTAGAAAATAACATAAGTTTTTTTAAGTGGTTCATCCCCTCCTGAGAATCCTACTCCTTTTAATTATTTGCATGTTCGAGTCATTAATTCACCACTAAAATCTTATTATCAATACAAGTTAAATTATTGGGAATTTTTATCTTAATCCACACAAACTATATTATAAAGGTGTGAGATGTTCACAATATTACATGTAATGCCCAATACTTTTATCAATGTAATTTATCTATTTATAATTATTTCATATAATATAATCAGATAAAATCTCATTAATAACACAATAAAATATTTATAAATGATGAATAAATGAAATAAAATGTATTTCTAGAAGTTAAGGAACCTATATAGATGAAATAGTAACTTGACCATAGGAATAGTAATGTGACACTTATGAATAGTAAACCGGCCAATTGAATATAACCTCACCAATGAAATTATAAATAAAATTTATCCATCATATAAGTGATAATATTATATAATTATATCATAGTATAAGAAAATAAATATTTTAAAAAATTATTAATTAAGTGTTGGTATTTTTGTAAGCTATAAATATTTAATGACAATTTTAGGATTAATTTAATAATTTAAAAGAAAATTTATTTTCTTAAAATTTATCCATAAATTAAAATTTTGATTTCTTTTTATTTTAATATAATTTTATGATACCTTAAGTAATTTTCCAAAGTGTTATAAAATCAGTTATAATTTTAAAATCTATATTTCTCAAGTAAATGGTGATTTTAATTAAAAATTAAATTACTCATATTTATAAAATTATTTTCATAAAAAGGAGTTCATTTTGAAATTCTTTATGTCGGGAAATGGTTAGGGTGAATTGTTTTGATTTTTTTGAAATATTAGAATTTTGGTGAATAGTAAAATACAATAATTTACAGTATAAATACAATATAAATTAAATACACTATTCCTTGAGTCATTGATGATGTAAGAACCATTGGTTCAAACTCAATGTATCTAATTAATATATTTATTCTCAATAATTAACACTATTAGTTGTCTTGAAGAAAATAAAAAACTAATGAATTGAATAATGAGAAAACACCCCTCTTCTCCACTATAAATACCACCCCTCACCCCCTATTATTATCACACCTCTAAAGATTTGAGATTCTTCCAAATTCAACCCAAAACTATCCCAAATAACCTCTTCAAAATCTAGGATCAATTGGTCTCATCTAAATAATAAAACCTTTTCCCTAATGTGGTTCTCAAGGAGGGTATATTTAAGAGGTTAAATCCTCTTCCATTTTCTTTTAATTTCTTTTCAATTTCATTTCCTTTATTATCTTATCCTCACCTTCTATAATAAAAATGTCATGATAACTCCATTATGTTTTATAGAATTTTATTCTATCATTTTATTGTAATAACCATCATCAAACTTTTCCTTCCCTCTCTTTTATTCTAAAAATGAAATCATCACTCGTGATATGTCAATTTACCAACCTCGAGGGCGATGCACTTTCATTTTCTATTAACACTTTAAATACTATTAATAAAACCATTATAATGATTAAAACATATTTTAAAGTGTATTTTAAAAACTTCTGATATTCTATAACTAAATCATATATATAATACTAGATGATAAAACAGAACGAATTCGTTGTGAATGAAAAATCACCAAAATTAACCTGAAACGGTCATCATTAACTTCTATCTAATGATTCGTCTTCATGACATATAACCAAATTATTTATAATATAACATAAACTTATGTAAGATCATTAATAACATATAATAACAATTATGTGTATTTATTGGTATTTTACACAAACTTTCATTCTTGTATACAAGTGAACAGATCATGAAAACCAGGAAAACGAATTCTCTCGAACAATAAAATTAAACACTATAACTTATAAAAAAACCCAATAAATGAACTTAATAAAATAAAAATGAATAAAATAAATTTATAAAAGGTTATATATTTGTTAATTACTTAATATAATGTGATTATATAGGATATTAAAGTGAAGAATCCATTCGGACACATGGTAAGGGGAATTCTCAATCCCAACACTCTTTCTTTGGGTTTTACCTCCTTCACCTCATCCTCAATGTGAATATTCCTTAAATATCATTTTTTTATCATTATATTCCCTTTTTAGGTGATATACATGTTTTATAATTGATTTTATGACAAATACAATGTTTTCCAAAAGAACTCTTCTTTAAAAAAAACACACCTTTTACTTCTCGAGATTACTTCTTCTTCACTCAAGGTTGATGATTCATATATCAATTCTTTTATTCCCACATTCATTTTGGAACTCAAAGTTTATGAAATTATTATTTATTAAATGAATCCTATTTATTTCCATGTGTTATTTTATGATCAAGTTTTATGTATGTTCTATGAGGCATGCATGATAATGTAAATGTTATGATGTGACGGGTGCACCCAGAATTATATAGATCAAAGTAAATATTTTAATGTGATGAGTGTTCCAATAATTATATATCTCCAAAATTCATTGGTTAATGGAATGTATCTCATAACAAAATTGTAATATGCGTTTACAGGATGCTATCTTTTTCACAACATTGTGTGGTAGTTGACCACTAAGATTATGTTTCATTTTTATACATTTCCACATTCCAACCCTTTTCTTAATGTTTCCTATCAGGATTATGATACTATTCATATGTTATGATGATAATTATTATTATCACCACATCTAATATTATTTAATTTTCTCATCTATCCTCTTACTGAGCTTTTATATCACCCATTTTTTATGTATTTCATTAGGTGACTTCATGTACTAAATAGAATTCAAGGGACAATAAGAAGCTAGAGAAAAAGGAATTGAATAAATTTTTTGTTTTATTTTGTAAATTTTATGTATGGTCCTAGTTTTCCCAAGACACTAAATATTTAGATCCTAGTTTATTAACTCTTTTATTTTGTTAATATTTGAAATGATTTAATAATAATGTTAGAAAATCAGTGTCACTATATTTGGTATTAGAGAATGGTTTAGTTAATTTTGGAATTATGATTAGAGAACCTTATTGAAAACCCTTAGTATGATAATAAGTATAAGTAACCACCCAATAATAATGGTTTTATAAAATTCTAAATATACTAATCTAATAATATATTCCGTTAGTGTTAATTTTAAAAAGGGATAAATTATTGATGAATTTTTGGATTTTGTTTTTTCTAACCTTTCCTATTTTTGAAAATGGTGGGAACCAGAATAAACCAATCCAAAAACCATGTGAGGGATAATATAGAGATTTTCCAAATGACGTCCTCAATGCCTTGGGAGGTGGTGTTAAAAATTTCATGGAAATCCTAACCTAGTTATCTCAAGTTATGAACAATAACCTGAATAATGTGGAACTTCTTCATTCACCTAAGAGGGATCAACTGGATATGAAGTTTCTTATGCATCAATGGCCACCGACGTTTAGTTGATCATCTGATCCACAAGTTGTGGAATAGTGGTTCAGTTTGACAGAGAAAATATTTTTCTTGTCCACTATTCTGATATGGAGAAGGTGAATCTCATTGTTTATCATCTACATGGAGAGTTCGATCAATGGTGGGATTTGATTAAGAACACCAAGATGAATGATGAAATTGAACATATGGAGTGGGAATGCATTAAGATAATGGTTCTTAACAAGTATTTCCATTTTAATATTCATAAAAATATGAGAGAGAATCTATATAGCTAAAGTAAAAAGAAGGAGAATCCATCACATCCTACGAAGAAAATTTCACTGGGATTTCAAGGAATGATTTGGGTTTGGTTATCAACAATGAGAGAAATTTTGATAAATTATTTAGTGTATTAAAAAGACACCCTAAAAAGGCTCTAGAAATTAGAGTCTTTGGGAGTTATGAAGAAGTTTTCTGATGTTCTATAAAAGTTGATATGGAGTTTAAAGAATGGTCCCATGGCTATGGGGATAAGAAATGAAAGATGTATTTTCAAGCCATAGGATCTAATGAGAAAGGTGGAATGAATAATCCACCACCCACATTTCAAAAATGTGGGAAGAAGAATTATAGGAACATTCTCAAAGGTATGGGTAAATTTATTAAGTTTGGGAGAGAATACCACCAATATCATGAACGTCGAAAATATATGAGGAAGTAGGAAAATGTAGTAGAGGAAAGGAGAGCTCCACCCAAGGTCCAATCCTACAACTGTATGGGGCAATGGAACTATAAAATCTGGTACACTAAACAATGAGTCCTCGAGGATAATCAGGTGAACCAAAACCAAATCCAAAGAAGCAAGGAAAGTCTTATTCCATCACTATTATTGAAGTGGAGCAAAAAAATGAATTCATACAAGGTACACTTCTAATTCATTCAAAAATGGAAAAAAAATATTTGATTATGGTTCTATGTGTTCATTTATGTCTTTATATTTTTCAAGAACTATCGAATTGAGGCCCCAAAACCATGAATTAGATGTATCCATAAAAACACCTAGTGGTGAAATCACCAACCCAAGTGTTGGAATCTTATCATGTTGGTTTTTTTGGAAAGATCCTTCCAATGAATATTGTACTACTTCCCTTGGTGAAATTTAATACTATACTGGAGCTATATTGTCTCTCGTTATGTAGAGAACATATCAAATATTAGTAAAAAACAAATATCTTTTCATATTCCAAACCATCCCACGCTCCTCTTAAAATAAAAATAATATCATGAATCTCCTTTGTAAAATCCTTCAATGGTGTGGATCTTGATTCCCTATTAAGAAACATACCACGCTAAAATGGTTGAGTCAAATTAAATTTCCAACCTATCAGAAATGACCATCGTGAGGGAATATAGTGATGTATTTCCTAAGGAGTTACCTAGACTTCCCTCGGATCATGAGGTAGAGTAATCAATTGAACTGATACATCGAGATACTCCTATATCAAAGTGAACCTATAGAATGGATCCAATCATACTTGATGATTTAATGAAGAAAATACAATAGAATTTAAAAAAAGGGTCCATACGCCATAGTGAATCACCTTGGGGTTTCCTAGTTCTCTTTTTCAATAAGATGGATGGATCAATGCGGTTTTGTATCTATTATCGGCAACTCAACAAGATCACCATAAAGAACAAATATCCTCTTCCAAGGATTGATGACTTGTTCGATGTATTGTAAGGAGATCAGTACTAATCAATGGTGGATATTCATTCTAGATATCATTAGATAAAGGTGAATATGGAAGATATTTAGAAAAATGCCTTCTATACAAGTTCTGTGCACTATAAGTTTTAGGTGATTCCCTTTGGACTTACTAATGCCCATGAAATATTCATGGACTTGATGAATGGAGCCTTTAGACATTATCTTGAAAAATTTGTGGTGGTTTTTATTGATGATATTCTCATATACTCTAAGAGTAATGATGAACATGAAGAATATATAAGGCTTATGTAAGTGATATTAAGGACAAGTTATACAACAAGTTTATAAAGTGTGACTTTTTGATGCAAAAAGTCACATTCTTGGGAAAATTGATCACAAGTGAGGTAATTTTTGTGGAACCTTCAAAAACAAAGGAAAATAAGGAAAGGACCAGACCCTCTAATGTCCCAGAAATCCATAGTTTTCTTAGATTAGTGAGGTACTACTGACATTTTGTGAGAAATTTCTCACAATTTTCAAGCCTTCTAACTCAGTTAATAAGGAAAGGGGTAAAGTATGTCTAGACAGAAGAATGTGATGAAATATTCAAGGAGATAAAGAGAAGGCTAATCACTACACCTTTACTCACATTACCAAAAACTATAGACAGTTTTATGATATAAAGTGATAATTGCAAGAATGGATTGCGTTGTGTACTCCTAAAAATGATAATGTGATAGCCTATGCCTCACTGTCGTTTAAGATATATGAAAATAACTACCCAAAGCATGATATGGAGTTATTAGATGTCTTTTTTTAATTGAAAATGTGGTGGCACTACCCATATAGGGAGAAGTTTGACATATATACCGATCACAAGAGCTTAAAGTATATATTCCCACAAACTGAGATCAAAATTCACCAAAGGATATGGTTAGATATAATCAAAGACTACGATTGATATCTTCCCTATCCTCCTAGAAAGAAAAATAAGGTAGCTAAGCCTATTAGTAGAAAAGAACCTACTACTATATCTATGTTGTGGATTGAGAAATATCCAATCTTCCTGGATATAAAAAAGTATGGATTTGGTAATCATAATGGAAGGGAATACATTATATATTTACCAAATGATTTCCCATCCATCTATCCAAGATAATATTAAGGAGGCACAAAGGGATGATCAAGAGTTACAAAAGAAGGTGATTGTAGTAAAGGAAGGGAAACTGCAATAGTTCTACATAGATGATGATGGTTTGGTTTGTTTTGGAATGAGGCTTTGTATTCCTTCATCTCCTAGGATATATAATTATAAATTGGATAATGAACATAGCTCAACATTATCTATCCATCCCAAGAGTACCAAAATGTAATTTGATCTCTGAGAAAACTTATGGTGGGACCACAATAAGAAGGAGATTGTTGAGTATATCTCAAGGTGATTGATATGTAAGAAAGTTAAATATGAGAGACATTAGTCCAAAGGGATGATGAAACTATTTCCTATGCCCATGTGGAAATGGGAGAATATCACTACGGACATTGTCACGGGTCTCCTAAATACATAGAAAGGAAATAATGTGATATGGGTTTTACTGGACCAACTCTCCAAAACATCACACTTTATCGTTATTTGAGAAGATCTCCCATTTGAAAAACTTTCTAAGATATATGTGAAGGACGTAGTGAGACAACATGGGATTCCCCTCTTGATTGTATCTGATCAGGATCTCGGGTTCCCATATAAATTTTGGAGTATTATTCAATATTATTTGAGTACTGAATTAAATTTCAACACATCCTATCACCCCCAAACTGATTGAGAGGGTATGGAACCTGCCATCAGGAAAATCCTATGCATGCAAGGGGTAGCCCATCCGAACAGCCATGCAAAGGTGGAGAGATGATTTCATGATGAAGATGCTAGGGTGGAGTAGTTCCAAGTAGTTAGTCTAGGTTGTATGTAATGTTTGAGGCCTACAGGCAATGAATTCCTCTAAGGACTTGGGGCCATGTAATACTTATGCCTACGGGCCTTTTAAGGGTTACACCTCAACCATTGAAAGATGGATTATCAAAAATCAATAAAAAATGAAGTCCTCCCGGCCATTGGATGGATGGTGGATGGGATTATAATATCCCATTAGTTGAGTTCCCTTATAAAAATATCTTCCACTAGAGTATCCATATGGCTCCTCATGAAACTATGTATGAAAAAAAATGCACAACTCTAACCTCTTGGGATAAAGTTTGTGAAAGAAAGTTAATTCGACCTGATCTTGAGCAATAGATGATAGAGAAGGTTCAATCCAACCATCAGCGTTTCAAAGCTACTCAGAGTCATCAAAAGAGCTTTGTTGAAAATCAACGAAGGGACTTGGAGTTCGATGTTAGAGATAAAGTCTTCCTTTGAATATCACCAGAGAAGAGAGTCATGTGGTTTGGAAAGAAAGGGAAGCTAAGCCAAAGGAACATTGGACCCATTGAGATCCTTGATCACATCGAATACATGGCCTATAATCTTGAACTTCCACAAAATATGGATCAAGTTCATGATGTGTTACACTTATCACTCTTGAGAAAGTACATACCAGATCCCTCATATGTACTAAACTTATAGGTGGTATAGTTGGAGGATGATCTCTCATATAAAGAGTATCCAGCAAATATTCTGGACTGGAGATAAAGGTTATAAGAAACAAGAAAACCCACATTTTCAAAGTGTTTTGGTGGAACCATAAGTTTAAATAAGAAACTTTTGAACCAGAGGAGGTGATGAAGGAGAAGTACCCTAACCTGTTTATGTAAAAAAGAAATTTCGAGGGAGAAATTTCAAAATGGGGGGAGAATGTAACGACCCATACTTTTATCAATGTAATTTATCCCTTCATATAATTATTTCATATAATATAATCAGATAAAATAACATTAATAACACAATAAAATCTTTATAAATGATGAATGAATGAAATAAAAGGTATTTCTATAATTCAAGGAACTTGTACTAATGAAAGAGTAACTTGACCTTAGGAATAGTAATATGACCTTTATGAATAGTTAATCAACCAATTTAATATTACCCTCACCAAAAAAAGTATAAATAAAATTTATCCATATTATAAGTAACAATATGATATAATTATATCATAGTATAAGGAACAAAATATTTTAAAAACTATTAATTAAGTCTTCGTATTTTTGCAAGTTATAAATGTTTAATTACAATTTTTTGATTAATTTAATAATTTAAAAGAAACTTTATATTTATAAAATCGATCCATAAATTAATATTTAGATATATTATTATTTTAAAATAATTGTATGAGATATTAATTAATTTTTCAAAGTGTTATAAAATTAGTTATATTTTCAAATTTGTAATTTTCGAGTAAATGGTGATTTTGATTAAAAATTAAATTACTCATATTTAGAAAAATTGTTTTCATAAAATGGAGTTAATTTTTGAATTATAAAATTCAAAAAATGGTTAGGTTAAATTCTTTGGATTTTTTTGAAATAGTTGACTTTTGTGAATAGTAAAATAAAATAATTTATTGTATAAATACATTATAAATTAAATATGATATTCCTTGAGTCATGGGTGATTTAAGAACCATTGGTCCAAACTCACATGATCTAATTACTATATTTAGTCTCAATAATCAACAATATTTAGTTTCTTGAGAAAATGACAAACTAATGAATTAAATAATGACAAAATACCCCTCTCCCCCACTATAAATACCACCTACACCCCCTATTCTTCTCACACCTCTCAAGCTTTGATCCTCGTCTAAATTATTCCCAAAATTCTATCCAGTACCTTCTACCATATCTATAATCTCTTGGTATCATCAGAATACCAAAACCTTTTCCCTAAGGAGGCGCTCAAGGAGGATAAATTTAAGAGGTAAAATCCTCTTCCTTTTTCTTTTAATTTCATTTCAATCTTATTTCCTTTCTTATCTTCTTATCACCTTCTATAATACAAAAGTTATGATAACACCAGTATGTTTTATAAAACAATATTATATCATTTTAATTTATTACCCATCATCAAACTTCTCCCACCCTCTCTTTTATTCTTAAAATGAAAACATCACCCGTGATGTGTCAATTTACTGACATCATGGGCGATCCTCTTTAATCTTCCTTTAAGGCCTTAAAGTATGTTAATAAAACCATTATAATGGTTTAAAAATATTTTTAATTTTATATTCAAAACTTTTTTATGTTATCTAACTAACTTATACACATAATACAAGATGATAAAACAAAATTAGTCTGTTGTGATCGAAAAACTGCCAAAATTAACCTAAAATTTTCATCATTAACTTATATCTATTGATTCGTCCTAATAACATATAACCAAATTATTTATAAGATCATTTAAAAAAATATTATCATTAGTAACTTATAATAAAAAAATTTATATTTATCCGCATTTTACATGAACTTCCAATCTTGTATACAAGTGAACTGATCATGAAAATCGTGAAAACAAATGCTCCCGAATGATGAAATTAAACTCTATAACTCAACAAAAAGCCCATAAATGAACTTAATAAAACCATAATGAATAAAATTCATGTATAAAAGTATTTGGATTTGTTAATTAATCAATATAATGTGATTATACATAATTTTAAAGAGAATAAGGCATTCCGACATAAGATAAAGTGAATTATTAAACCCAACTCTATTTCTTTGGGTTTTCCATATTTCACCCAATTTTCAGTATGGATATCCCATAAATATATTTTATTTAGTATTATATTACCTTTTCTATGATATAAATGTTTTCTAATTGATATTATGACAAACAAAATGTTTTCCAAAAGAACTCTTCTTTCAAAAAACACACACCTTTTACATCTAGATATTGTTTCTTCTTCACTCAAGGTTGAGGATTCATATATTAAGTACAATTTCATCTTTAATTTTAGAATACAAAGTTTATGAATATATTATTTATGAAATGAAACCCATTTATTTCCATGTTTAATTTTATGTTCAAGACTGATGTACTTTCTATGTGGAATACATTGTAATGTAAATGTTATGATGTGATGGGTGCACTCAGAATTATGTAGCACAAATTAAATATTATGATATGATGGGTGCACCCAGAATTATATAAAACTCCAATTCATTGGGTAATGTTATTTTTCACATTATAAAAGTGAAATATGTGTGTACATGATTCTATCTTTGTTCATAACTATGTGTGGTAGTTGACCACTAAGAAATGATGTTTCATTTTTATGCATTGAAACATTTGAATCTTTTTATAATGCTTCCACTTCTAATTATGATTATATGCCTATGTTAGGGTGACAATTATTATTCTCACCCCATGTTATATTGTTTCATATTCTCATCTATCCTCTTGAAAGGATTTTATCTCACCCCTTTTTGATGTATATCCTCAGGTAACATCATGTACTAAAGTGAAATAAAGGGCCAATATGAAACTAGATATGGAGGAATTAAATAAATGTATTTTTTATATTTGATAAATTTTATGTATGGTCCTATTTTTTCAAAGAAAATAACCATTTGGATCCTTATTGTGTAACTATTTTATATTTTTCATTGCTAAAATGATGTAATAATAATTTAAGAAAATCAGGGTCACTACATTACAAATGTGAAAATTAGTTTCACCCCATAGTTTTCCTTCAACCTGAAATTACACTAGTTATTATTATATTTTCATTCCTACTCCTATTTAAATAGATAAAAAATACTGAAAAGGTATTTCATTGTACCCAAAACATGACATTCTTCCTCAAAATCTGAGAATATCCAACTTCTATAATGTCTTTAAACATATATCATGCAACTCGGCCTCTAAATCTGTTCAAATTCCACTTCTTCTGAATCTATTACTGTATATAAAACTCCTATATTCATCACTCAAACTCAACACAATAATATCATACAAAAAAATCATCATAGCTCACTTGAACTTAGATTCATGAACTTCTCCTCCTTCTTTCTTCTTCCTTCAATGTAATTATTCGACAGTACAGGTTGACCACTTCTCTTTATTCTTCAAAACCCAATAATCTTTCTTAGTACAAAAAAGGTTTAGTTCTATAACACTTCCTCACAATAAATTAAAGTGGTTCCTCCTTATATTTCTGTAAGAGTTTCTCGTTATTATTATTATTAACAATCCCTTGGATCTCTCATTCCAACTATACAATGAACAAAAGATACTTATTTTTTCTCTTTATTCCTCCTCAATATTCTTATCTTCCTCACATCCATGGGTGGAAGCATTAATATCAACCTTTCTTTATGAATATCCCTAAAATGGATATCGTATGATCTTTATCACTAAAAAACAAAATCAATAACATATAATACATATTTTTGGGTACCCATGATATTTCATGCACAAATTTTATAAATCAACTTATACTCCAAGAATACCCTCATATAATGTATCTCACATAGTTGAATAAATTATCTCTTTTATTTTTTATGAGGTTCAACTTCATCTTTCTCTTCCACTCAAAATATCTCTACACAAATATGCACATCAATCACCCCAACTTTATAAAAATAAATAGTAAATATTCTTTCCAAATGGAACTGATCTTGTAACATGAAGAAATATAGTTTGGATGGAAGCTTATTATTTTATAGAAACACATGGGGAAACTCATCTTTATCTATTTCTCTTCTCAATGCAATATTAGATTATAAATATTTAAAGATCAAGTAACTGTCAAATATTTTATGTAACTTAATTTTTATAATTATTGAAAACCTAATAAAATCAATTCAACACATTTGAATATCTATACATTTCATTGTGATTTGATCTTATTCTCCCTCAGATTAAAGATCAGAAACTTAGGCTTGGATCATGGATTTATAAATCTTTGTGATGTTTTAGACATCATCAAATGGCACAGGCATCATTTCATTTGAATGTTCTTTAGAATCATGAATAATGAAAAATAAAAATAAATTTATGCCACATATTTTTTTACTTTTATTATTACATAAGTCTATAAGACCTCTAAATAGTTAGTAGAAATCATGGTTTTCCTTTAAATAATTCAAAATGACCTTTAAATAGATGTTGGTTATCATCACATGGGATTAAATTACCTTTACAGAGCCTTCTTAATTTCTGAGTTACTCCTATAAAACTTTTTTTACCTTTATTTAGGTTTATATTTACCTTTACATTGAATTCAAAAACTTGGATTAACCATTACCGAGGTATCCTATTAGATTTGCATAGCTTCGCGTCTTATCCAAATCAGCTCATTACTTTAAGAATTAAAATTATCTAAAAATATCCCATTTTTATTTGATCTTATTCATATTCAATTTGAAGAATGGAATCACAATGATTCAAAATTTTATCATATATTTTGGTGATGTTTTAATCCATTAAAATGGTTCAATAAGCCTTTTAGTTATTTTTAATCTTTATTTGTTAAATCACGAAAACTCACATTTTAAACTACAACACTCTAAAATTTTCACAATTTCATAAAGTCATTGGGTATAGTATGAATCCCTAAAAAATAAATTACATAATAATTAATTATTCATAATGGTTTCATTATTTATCATTTTTTTAGAAATATTTTACTTCATAAAACTTGTAAAGTCATAAAAATATCTGAAGTTATATTCTGAGAATTTTGATGACATAATTGATTTCCTATGACCCATTATGAAATTAAAAAGGTCTTAAAAATTCTTCTGTAGTCCTATGAAATCCATCAGAAGTCATGAAAAATATTTAGAGTCCTATGAAATCTTTAATACATAGACAAATTTCAATTTTGAACCACAAAAGTCGTAAAAAAAACTACAAGACATATCCAATTTTCAGTTCTGAACCACCAAAGTCATAATATTTCTATATTTATCTAGATTTTAAACTTCAGATCCAGAAATATAATTTCACAAATAAATTCAAAATGACTTCCACCTACTCCAACGATTCTCCTAACTTCTCAAAAAAATAATTCAAGGAATATTCACACTTATTTCACTAACCAAAATTCTTAGTACTCGAATGATGGTTACTCCATCATCTTAGGTCATCAATATTCCAAATCAAAATAGCTTTAAAATTTTCTAATAATATCTCAAAAGATATATATTGTAGCTAGAACACTAAATTATTTCAAAATTATTTTAGATATTACTACAATATCTCTATCAACACCTATCATATCTTCCGTAAAGTTCATAACATTCAATCATAATAAAAAAAATTCCAATGAATCTATCCATCTAGATATTTCAAGGATATCCATATCTGAACTCCTTTTTTGCTAATATATAGGTATAATTTACTTTCTTTCCCAAAAACATATGGATTATCGTTTTTATGGATCATCGAACTCAATTATTCATGCTTTAACACACATTTACTTTATTTAAATTGAAAACAAATACCAACCAAAATTCCTCAAATTCAAGGGCACTTCACACAATTCATTAGTATCCTCATACTCTATGAGAGGACCCCCAAAAAATAAAGGAGTGCTAGTTCCTTCACCATAGATACATATTGTAAAAAATAAAGAATAGATATTATTTATTGATTGTATGTATCCCCATACAATAAACATGGTGATATGATCCATTATATAGGCTCTCTTCCTCGAATGAAGAGAGTTGAGCATTGGCTACCAATTTTTGGAAATTGACATATGTTACAATAACAAATTCCCATGAGTGTATATAATAATTTAATATTTCAATTATTATATTAGGTTAGTACAAACATGAATGAATCAACATAGTGATTCATAACTAAATAACTCAAAGTGGTAGATTTTGTAGTGGACACACTCTAAAAATCATATATTCTTATCTATTATAAAACATGATAAATACCATCTGTATGCTATAATAAAAGCATCAGCTTCCCTATTTCACTCGCTATGACTCAAGGTATGTATTACAATAAGGTATAATAATTTTATTACATTTCAAACAATCTCCCACTTACACTAAAATCACATAATCAATTTATTAAAAACATCAATACTCCTTATGAATCCATCATAACTCATTTGGACATATTTGACCAAACACTATTCATTTTGGAATAAATTTTTCTCCCAAAATTGAATCCTTGTTCTAAGGAAAAACTATGTGACCTTACAGGACTTTTTAGTGTTGACAAAAAATACTAAATGTTGATTTCATAAATATAATCAAAGATATTCTTCTAGTGAAATTCCATTTTTACTCAAGCTACAAGGGGGTCTGGTGTGATTTTGATCAAATATACTCATATATCCAAATGAACATGTACACTATTAAAAGTATCATATACATCATATGTATACCTATATAAACATTTTTCTTTGATAATGAGTAACCACTAGACATAAAACATGTCACTATAATATATTTCATCTTATATATTCAAGATTCTTAGAAAAAGTCTAAACAAATAGATGAATACATCACATGTCATTCATCTAGTATATGATCACATCACATGTCCCTCATCCAAGTAGCTGAGCACATCACACGTCACTCAACTAAGAATGGCCAAGAATTTTTTTAGTCTAATTCAAAAAAGGGTCATATGACTTTTCTCATCATATTAGTGGAAAAATCCTATCTTTTTGGTAATCCAACAAATCACATGATTAGCAATATGACCAACCTACCCCTTTATAATTTCCTATCCTTGGGACACTCATAAGTTCTGGGGTCATGGTCACCATAAGTCCTAAAGTGAACATCTCCAAATTCCTAAGGCTTCTGACTTGTAGTGAGGGAATAATTCATACAGTAGAGATACTTTTCCCTTGAATTAGAGTCATAAAATAGTGGAAATTTTACCAAAACACCCATAGAATATAATTGATGTATGCATAAATAATAAAACAAAATTCTATATCAAAATGTACAATAAAAAATTCATACATTCATAAAAACATTGATCACCCACTATTCCAATGTCAAATAAAAAATAAAACAAATAAAATAATTGCACATGGTACTTACTTCTATTCATAGGACATACACACCATGTCTCCAAACCTATCAAGCATCATCAAACCAATCCACTACATGTCTTTTTCTAAAGCTAAATGTATACATAAGGATTGTACATGCTCTGAGATACCCATCAAGGGTGGTAGAAATACATCTTAGTAGGGTCTCAACAATTTACCATAGTCTACACCATAATATATATGTATGCATATGGAATAAAATAAACATTTCACAAAAATTCCTTAGATGTCATGTACTAACCAGGCCACTATGTCTCCCTTTACATCAGGTCATCATGTGTTAACTAGGCCACCACTGAACCTTATCATACCTACTTCGGTGCCATACCATAACACCACCACGTCCATCTCATCTCATTCCATTATATTTATTCCCAACACATACACAATTTATTTGGTAAGGGCGACATTCAAACCTTGACTCAATACTGATAGACACTAAAATTATCATATGTCCACATATCGACCCACCACCTTATCGCTAAAGGGAGGGTCTATTGGTCTCATCTCACATCTTACCACAACCCAACACCTATGTTGGTCCTTGAACCAGACATATACAAGGTTTGTTCGCATTTATACACACAAAACATCCCCACGGGTGGTCCTCCCTCTATCTCGAGCATTCATGTCCTAAACCATAAGCTCATGTTGTGAAATATCTTTTGTTGTTGTTTTCTAGTAGCCAGACCCCCCATCCTTCCTCTGATGATATCTCAAATTCCAATGACTCCCAATGGGTCTAAAACCATGTCCAAAATCGCCTGTTTGGGAATTTCAAATCCTAATAATTTTAACAAGAGTCTCATTTCTCAAAATGAAATGCTCATAAAATGAATGGTTCAAATTCCCTGGGGAATTCCCAACCTGTAATGACACGGGTCATTAAAAACTCCCCAACATAATTATTCTCATCCAGGAAAGGAATGGAAATACTAAAACCATGGGTAGTGACCTATTATGATGATCTATTAACTTCTGAAGGTCTTTTTTCACATCTAATTACCAAATGTGATTTCGTTGTGCAACTCCAACACATATCCCAGATCCACTGGATTTTATTTAAAAGTTCTAGTATAGTCCCAAAAAGTCTCAAATACTTCCCAAAGGATATAATTTATGTATTTTCCATATCAATGCATCCAAACATACATAAAAAGTCTAGTTATACCTCTTCATGCTTACTTTTTTCAAAATGCTCGATGACACCCATCGACGCATCCCCAATAGAATACATACCTACAACATGGAAATTTTAACAACCCCCACCCATAGGGACCACTCATGGAGGGAACCACTGCATAAACTTCCTTTTCTTTCTAATCATTTCACCTAAAAATTACACCTTTACTCTTTTTATCATAATATTGACCACCCCAAATCATGTCATGAACTTGGTTGAACCCCTAGACCATGTCATGAATCATGGTTCCCCCCTTGAACAATGTCAAAAATCATGAACCATCACAAAAATAATATAATGAACCATGATTCACCCCCTAAATCATGTTACAATCCATTATTAAACTCATAAAATATGTCACATATCATTTCTTTCACCCTAAATCGCATTTGGATCACACCAAATCCGGTATTTGTAACACCCCAAGATTTCATAGTGTGTTATTTCTTCAAAATAATTCAATAACTTGCACTACACGCAACACCGAGTTCAATCACACCATGACTTACAAAAAAAAAGCCATTCAAAAGAGGTTATGAATAGTATTATCTAAATTTTAAAGTTTATATAATCCTTATAATTTTAGAATCCATATTATGAGTTTCTTAGATATAATGCAAGAACAAATTCATTTTCAGTATTGCACTTTTATCAACTTTCAATAGTGAACCCTTTTTAAATACAATATTTTAAACTTTTTGACTAAATGGGGACATCAAAATTTTAAAATGAAACATCCCAAGCTTCTACGGTACGCTTCTCTTTGAATAATGTGATAGCGTGTGTTGTACGCAACACCGAGTTCTAACAACCAATTAAACTAGCCGTTATGAATAGTAATAACTACTTTTTGAAATTAGATATATTTTATATTTGAAAATGGACTTCATTTTTGGATTTGGAATATCGAATTTAGCCTAAGGTGAAATTTTGGTACATTTCGGATAACTTTCATATTTTGATGAATAGTGAAAATTACTAAGTTTTAATTAAAAACAACTTTTTTAATCAAAATAATTAATAGTGATAAATTATGAATTTGAGTGGTTTTAAAGTATATTTAGAATATATTTTTACCATTTAATATAATGTTGGTCATTGGACATAATTTTACAATTAAACCGAACATAAACAAGTGTCAATCTTTTGATAGTTATTATCTCTTAAAAACACGCTTTTTGTTTTGACGACAGGAATTAATTTTAAATTAATTTCTGCCACTTCTGTGTTTTGAATTTAGGAAAATGGATTCCATATTTGGAATCAGGATGTTCAAATTGTGTAAATAGGTAACTTTTATTTTTAGACATTTTGAAAAATTACTGCGGTAAATATTTTATTTACCATGGTTAAGGGTAAATCCGGTAAATAAGGGTTAAAAAATAATATTATAATAATACTAAATTACCCTAAAACGTGTCTTAACCCTATTGGTTGATACATGGTCGACCATGTGCATCTTTGTGTCAATTTTGGGACCCCATGGATCCACTTGTAAGTGATAATGACACATTATATTAATAAAGCTAAAATAAAAATAAAAATGGCATAAGCTTACATCTTTTAGAAGAACAATTTTTACATAGGGTTATACATGTTGGATTTTGGATTATAAATATTCATTAGAAAGCTAAAAAGATTTCCTACATAATGATATTTTATTTATAATTTTTAGACATTAAATAAATTATTTTATTTATGACACAATGATGATGCAGTAATTACTATAATAGTGAAAAATTAAAATAATTGATATTATAAATACCCAAATAAATATAATATGAAACTTTTAATGAATTAAACTAATTTTCTAGGCTAATATTATATATTAGGATTGATTTAATGGACTTTTTTCGAAGTAATCAATCTGTTATGAGTTTCAAAAAAATCAACTATTGAATAGTGTCAAAATTGACATAAAAGAGTTCTTAAAACAAATATTATATTATTAATTGATATTAAATTCCTAAAAATCTAAGGTTCGGCCAATAGACTTATATTATGATAGGTTAATCATTAATGGACCACTTGGGGGTATCTTGGATGTATATAGTAAGTTTATTAACCATATTATATAAAAATACAAAGAGACATTGTAAAAGTGAAACTAATTAACTTAGAGTTAATACTTAAAGATAAGGTTAATATAAGTACCCAAACCTGTCTAAATTCTATTGGTTGAGTGGTTTTCGACCTATCCCCACCTCAACCTTTGAATTGTCAACTTTGGAGCCATTGGAAACCGAATATGAATTTATTATAAATTAATATTTCTAGCTTTTCCAAAGGTGCCCCTCACCCCTCTTATAAAAGGGCACTCCTCCTTCTCATTTCTTCACACCTCTCAAGCCACTTGGCTCGTCCAAACTCTTCCCAACTAAGCTCCCCACATCCCTCTCCTCCTCCTTGAAGCTTCCCCTTAGGCAGAAAGCATTTCAAGAAGTCCTTTGGTTCCAACCAAAGTGAGTTACCTAAATTAAAGGTAACGATTTCTCTTAAATTATTTTCATTTATTTTGCTTCTCCAACCCCCAAACTCTTTTTATTTCCTTTCTTTTGTAACAACACCAGTATCCTCAATATACTAGGATGTTGTTATAAGAAGGATTAAAACTACACATACACACAACTCCATCTAATGGATGATGAACATAATGTTTCTGTGGATGGCAAACTAACGCCTCACGAAACGATGATTGTTCAAATACATCTTACCACCTCTCATGGTGGCCATTATGATGGCACTGTAATTAAATATGATAATAATGATATATATTTTATATATAAGATTCTGTAATTCCATTTTATTTCATACCATTATCCATTTCATGTTGTATATACATACGATAATTTCATTTGAGGAAGTGCGGACTACCGCCCCCTTAAAATGATATGACTCGTTCATACCACACATGGAACGTATAAAGGATGGTGTTAATGAACTTAAGTAACATATATAAAATATTATATTATACTGGAATAGTAATATACCTATGTATCATTTGGATTCGATTCTTTTAAAATAAAAATTAAATGGAAGTAGCGTTCGTGCGTACGTACGGACTACCGTCTCCACGAACGCGATGAGATTCATTCTCCATCGTAACCATTAAAGTATAATTATCATTTGATGATTTAAAAATGATGTTTAAGGACTTGATATCATTCTGGATATGAATAATATACAACCTATCCTTTACAAACATGTCTTACGTAACAAAACATATGAAAGAAAACAAGTAAGTTAACACCCGAAACAACGATAATACTAAGATATCAATATTAAAAGATCATATATGATATCATATTAATGTAAATGATTCTTGTATAATTTAATAACAATTATTTCACCATTATACAGGAGGTTAACCTACCCCAACAAAGGAAAAGTACAAGGTAAGGGTTATTTCACAATCTCTTCATTATCCGAGGTTGTTTATATGTAATAATCTACTGGGATCTCTTTATCATCCACATCCATGTTTCTTAAAAATGTATTTCAAAACATTTTTACTATTTACAAGAATATGGGTTAAAGTCATTTATACCCTTTTTGACTTTTTATAAGAGGTTTATAAAGGAATCTTTCCGTCGTTTTCAAAACAAGGTCCTTTTTAACCTTTTCGACAGAATTGAGGTAAGAATGTTTTTTTTTACTTATACGGCGGGTGCGGTTATTTTCCGCCGTTATAAAATCGTCAAAGCTTTCCTTACAAGCTTACAAGAATATTTTCAAGAAAATGTTTTATTTTATATGGCTCTTAAATGATTTCAAAAATAGAAAGAGATATTTCTCTAAAAAGTGTTTTGATTTCATCTATGTCAACATCCTTTAATGGATTTTACGCTTATTTGAAGTTGATTTATTATAATACAAAACTTATATATTGTATTGAAGGTTTTGTGATATGTTTGAATGTGGATGTGCTATTTTATACCATTCATAGTTTATGGTGAAACTATTGACATTTCGTATGCTAGTTTTAATCCGAATGTTTATGTTATATTCCAAACTTTTCTTCAGATGAATGTGCTAAACAAGTATGTTCCGGGTTGGGGACCGGTAAAAGTAAGCCCTCCAGGTTGGGGACTGGTAAAAGTAAGCCCTCCAGGTTGGGGACTGGTTAAAGTAAGCCCTCCAGGTTAGGGACTGGTAAAAGTATGCCCTCCGGGTTGGTGTCCGGTTATTAGAGGCACTCCGGGTTGGTGTCCGGTTATTAGAGGCACTCCGGGTTGGTGTCCGGTTATTAGAGGCACTCCGGGTTGGTGTCCGGTTATTAGAGGCACTCCGGGTTGGGTTCCGGTTAGAAGTAACCCCTAGGTCTTGGGATGAGGCCTAGACAAAGAAATTAACGTTTAGCATTATGCATTCCAACATTATGAAAGTGGTTATTGATATTGCATGTGATTATTCGATTAGTAGAATATCCATGTGAACAAGTAAATGGCATTATTTCATTTTACTTTTTCCATACTATGTTGAAGTTCAATTTTAAAAGGCTTTTGTTTTAGTAATTCATTGCCTTAAATGTTTACGCTTATTTTGAATGTTCCGCTATATTGTTATCCTTACTGGGCATTTGAGCTCACCCCTTTTCTATGTTTTATTTTTCTCAGGTAGTGAAGAAGTAAATTATGAATGACTTGCAGGGATATTATGAGGGGTTAATAGTGTGGATATGAAGACTTTGTTGTTGTAGTAGTTTTTCACTTTGAAATGTAATGTAAAACTTTATGATTATATCTAGTGTTTCCAAGGCTACTAAACCAATCGGTCTTTCGGGATTTGATCTTTCTTGTGATCATGCCAATGTTACGAAGTAATGCACCGACTCTGGGTAGCTGGGGTCGGGGCGTTACAGTTGGTATCAGAGGAAGTTTAGTACAAACCTTGGAAGCTAGATTTAGATAAACTCTGATTAGAGCACGTAGACCTAAGATGAACTTTGAGGATAAGTATAGAAGAACTTCCTAGAATTTTGGTATTGTAGAGATTTTGTGAGTTTTCCGAGCAATACATCCCTGTCTGGATACGAGCAGGTAGAGGCGGCTCTGGCACAGATGTACCTAGGGGTAAAACTCGAAAACACCGCTTTGAGCTAGACTCGAACGGGAACTGGTGCACGACAACGGGCCTTGCTGCACTCTTGGTTACGACACTCCCGGGGGGATATGCTTAGGATAACTCTCATTTTCTTTACAAATCATTTTGAAGGGATTATGAGTATATACTTCCTTAAAGAAAACATTCTTATGATTATGGATTATATCCATAAATAGTTCAATTTATGTTAAGTGTTTTATAAGTATGGGAATATGTATTTTGATTCATAAACTAATCTAGTGTATGCCATTGTTTAGAAATGGCGCCCAGTAGAAGGAATGAGAACTCCAGAAATGCACATGATCCAAAGAGAAGGAAGGATCATATCTTTCATGGTCTTAAGCTAGAATTTATAAGAGAAATAGTCTCCCATGTATTATCATCATATGAAGAAATAATATCATGTGTTGATAAGATAAGTAAAGAGTTTACTGAGTCCTATGGCTTTGAAGGGAAGCAAGAGAAGAAAAGGATGGAAGAGAGAAAGATGGATAAAGGGAAGAGGGAAAAGAAGAATTTTCTCATATGTGGTAACTGTGGAAAGAAACACCCTGGAACTTGCCTGAAAGGAATGGGAGTTTGTTATAAGTGTGGAGGAAAAGGGCACAAAGTACGTGACTGCAAGGGTAAGAAAATGGTTTTAAATGTACAATGCATCATTTGCAAGGAGTTTGGACACTACGCGAACCTACGTCCCAGTCATCAAACTATGCCACAAATGATGCTATTGGATAATAATCAAGTTATGATACTACCACAGATGAAAAGGAATGATTAGAGTTCTTATGTTGATTATGTCAATTGAGTGTTGTATCAACAATGTACTTGTTATAATAATTATGGAGTATATAAGGATTGTACTGCAGTACTATTTCATTAAGGACTTGAGATTGTGTGGAACAAAGAAAAGTGACTCAATAGCAGGATAAATTTTTGGAAAATATATGGTTGAGAGAATGATAAATCATAATATAGTTCTGATACTGAGGTAGTTATTTTGGAATAATATTTGATTGTTTTGGATAAATTATATTGGATATTCTTGACTACCTTGGAACTGATTAATGATTTGTATATTCCATCATTTTTGGGTTTTAAAACATTTTTGGATTAATGAAGTATATCCAGCATTCTATATGGAATAAGGGATCATGAATATAATTAATAAGGAATATGGTAATACATGATGAAGGTATTCATATGCTATTACGGGGTAAAAAGGATCTATATTATGTTTACCTTCCTTATAAATGTTGGACTGTGAGTTTGGACAGAAGTATTTTGGATAGTTCTAGTTTGGATTATTTTGGATTGCCATAAAAGGACAACCCGGAGGTCGGGCAGCAACCCATCGCGTCCGGCAAGGCTACGAGACTTGAACCCGCAACCGAAGGGCGACAAGGGTGTATCACCTACCATTAGCCCACGAGATGTCCTGGATTAAATAATGTAGTTTTTATTAAAAGATTTTATAGATGAATTATAAATTCGTTTATTTTGGAACCCTATACGAATAGTGTAAATAGAATTCTTTTACATTCTATTATCTTTTAGAGTGAAAGATGAGTTTGTGGTAGAAATTTATTAATGGATAAAACTCTAATTATAAAGTATGTATATCTCCTTATGATCTTAGCCAATCTCATAAATAAATTCCTCAATATTAAGAAAGGCAACTTAGAACAAAAATGTTTTCCTAGATGGTACCTTAAATCATCACTAATTTATGACTTTGGGATTGTTGTCCTTTTCATAGCCATGTTCTCTACCACTCTCCATCAGATAATTGATGGTTAGATTTTTCTTCCATATCCATATTTTCCTACATGGAACCCTAGTATGTGTTATTTTCGGTAATCTTCATACTTTCGACTCTTTATTTTAAATAGAGGCCTCATTAATTCATTTTTCGATGTGGGATTTCAACTAGGATATTTTGAAACGTCAAAAATGTGTTATCCTAATACCCTATGTTTTGTTGAACCGATGGTATTTCAAATCATCATAGATTGATGAATTTAAGGACCTCAATTTTATACTTGTTTGTGATTGATGACCTCAATCACTACCTATAAATATTTACGTTTTTCCTCCAATTATATGTCTCTAAATGCCACCAATGTTCTCCTAATCGAGATCATAATTTGGTGGTGACCCTTTAATTTCTCTTTTCCTCATATTAAGACTAAATTTTAGTAACCCAATTTCCGATGTGGGTTTTCCCACAAATATATTTTCTATTTTCAACCTTTTATTTTCGAAGAACAATTTAAAATTGCGAGGACGCAATTTATTGAAGGAGGGGAGAATGTAACACCCCAAGATTTCATAGTGTGTTATTTCTTCAAAATAATTCAATAACTTGCACTACACGCAACACCGAGTTCAATCACACCATGACTTACAAAAAAAAAGCCATTCAAAAGAGGTTATGAATAGTATTATCTAAATTTTAAAGTTTATATAATCTTTATAATTTTAGAATCCATATTATGAGTTTCTTAGATATAATGCAAGAACAAATTCATTTTCAGTATTGCACTTTTATCAACTTTTAATAGTGAACCCTTTTTAAATACAATATTTTAAACTTTTTGACTAAATGGGGACATCAAAATTTTAAAATGAAACATCCCAAGCTTCTACGGTACGCTTCTCTTTGAATAATGTGATAGCGTGTGTTGTACGCAACACCGAGTTCTAACAACCAATTAAACTAGCCGTTATGAATAGTAATAACTACTTTTTGAAATTAGATATATTTTATATTTGAAAATGGACTTCATTTTTGGATTCGGAATATCGAATTTAGCCTAAGGTGAAATTTTGGTACATTTCGGATAACTTTCATATTTTGATGAATAGTGAAAATTACTAAGTTTTAATTAAAAACAACTTTTTTAATCAAAATAATTAATAGTGATAAATTATGAATTTGAGTGGTTTTAAAGTATATTTAGAATATATTTTTACCATTTAATATAATGTTGGTCATTTGACATAATTTTACAATTAAACCGAACATAAACAAGTGTCAATCTTTTGATAGTTATTATCTCTTAAAAACACGCTTTTTGTTTTGACGACGGGAATTAATTTTAAATTAATTTCTGCCACTTCTGTGTTTTGAATTTAGGAAAATGGATTCCATATTTGGAATCAGGATGTTCAAATTGTGTAAATAGGTAACTTTTATTTTTAGACATTTTGAAAAATTACTGCGGTAAATATTTTATTTACCATGGTTAAGGGTAAATCCGGTAAATAAGGGTTAAAAAATAATATTATAATAATACTAAATTACCCTAAAACGTGTCTTAACCCTATTGGTTGATACATGGTCGACCATGGGCATCTTTGTGTCAATTTTGGGACCCCATGGATCCACTTGTAAGTGATAATGACACATTATATTAATAAAGCTAAAATAAAAATAAAAATGGCATAAGCTTACATCTTTTAGAAGAACAATTTTTACATAGGGTTATACATGTTGGATTTTCGATTATAAATATTCATTAGAAAGCTAAAAAGATTTCCTACATAATGATATTTTATTTATAATTTTTAGACATTAAATAAATTATTTTATTTATGACACAATGATGATGCAGTAATTACTATAATAGTGAAAAATTAAAATAATTGATATTATAAATACCCAAATAAATATAATATGAAACTTTTAATGAATTAAACTAATTTTCTAGGCTAATATTATATATTAGGATTGATTTAATGGACTTTTTTCGAAGTAATCAATCTGTTATGAGTTTCAAAAAAATCAACTATTGAATAGTGTCAAAATTGACATAAAAGAGTTCTTAAAACAAATATTATATTATTAATTGATATTAAATTCCTAAAAATCTAAGGTTCGGCCAATAGACTTATATTATGATAGGTTAATCATTAATGGACCACTTGGGGGTATCTTGGATGTATATATTAAGTTTATTAACCATATTATATAAAAATACAAAGAGACATTGTAAAAGTGAAACTAATTAACTTAGAGTTAATACTTAAAGATAAGGTTAATATAAGTACCCAAACCTGTCTAAATTCTATTGGTTGAGTGGTTTTCGACCTATCCCCACCTCAACCTTTGAATTGTCAACTTTGGAGCCATTGGAAACCGAATATGAATTTATTATAAATTAATATTTCTAGCTTTTCCAAAGGTGCCCCTCACCCCTCTTATAAAAGGGCACTCCTCCTTCTCATTTCTTCACACCTCTCAAGCCACTTGGCTCGTCCAAACTCTGCCCAACTAAGCTCCCCACATCCCTCTCCTCCTCCTTGAAGCTTCCCCTTAGGCAGAAAGCATTTCAAGAAGTCCTTTGGTTCGAACCAAAGTGAGTTACCTAAATTAAAGGTAACGATTTCTCTTAAATTATTTTCATTTATTTTGCTTCTCCAACCCCCAAACTCTTTTTATTTCCTTTCTTTTGTAACAACACCAGTATCCTCAATATACTAGGATGTTGTTATAAGAAGGATTAAAACTACACATACACACAACTCCATCTAATGGATGATGAACATAATGTTTCTGTGGATGGAAAACTAACGCCTCACGAAACGATGATTGTTCAAATACATCTTACCACCTCTCATGGTGGCCATTATGATGGCACTGTAATTAAATATGATAATAATGATATATATTTTATATATAAGATTCTGTAATTCCATTTTATTTCATACCATTATCCGTTTCATGTTGTATATACATACGATAATTTCATTTGAGGAAGTGCGGACTACCGCCCCCTTAAAATGATATGACTCGTTCATACCACACATGGAACGTATAAAGGATCGTGTTAATGAACTTAAGTAACATATATAAAATATTATATTATACTGGAATAGTAATATACCTATGTATCATTTGGATTCGATTCTTTTAAAATAAAAATTAAATGGAAGTAGCGTTCGTGCGTACGTACGGACTACCGTCTCCACGAACGCGATGAGATTCATTCTCCATCGTAACCATTAAAGTATAATTATCATTTGATGATTTAAAAATGATGTTTAAGGACTTGATATCATTCTGGATATGAATAATATACAACCTATCCTTTACAAACATGTCTTACGTAACAAAACATATGAAAGAAAACAAGTAAGTTAACACCCGAAACAACGATAATACTAAGATATCAATATTAAAAGATCATATATGATATCATATTAATGTAAATGATTCTTGTATAATTTAATAACAATTATTTCACCATTATACAGGAGGTTAACCTACCCCAACAAAGGAAAAGTACAAGGTAAGGGTTATTTCACAATCTCTTCATTATCCGAGGTTGTTTATATGTAATAATCTACTGGGATCTCTTTATCATCCACATCCATGTTTCTTAAAAATGTATTTCAAAACATTTTTACTATTTACAAGAATATGGGTTAAAGTCATTTATACCCTTTTTGACTTTTTATAAGAGGTTTATAAAGGAATCTTTCCGTCGTTTTCAAAACAAGGTCCTTTTTAACCTTTTCGACAGAATTGAGGTAAGAATGTTTTTTTTTACTTATACGGCGGGTGCGGTTATTTTCCGCCGTTATAAAATCGTCAAAGCTTTCCTTACAAGCTTACAAGAATATTTTCAAGAAAATGTTTTATTTTATATGGCTCTTAAATGATTTCAAAAATAGAAAGAGATATTTCTCTAAAAGGTGTTTTGATTTCATCTATGTCAACATCCTTTAATGGATTTTACGCTTATTTGAAGTTGATTTATTATAATACAAAACTTATATATTGTATTGAAGGTTTTGTGATATGTTTGAATGTGGATGTGCTATTTTATACCATTCATAGTTTATGGTGAAACTATTGACATTTCGTATGCTAGTTTTAATCCGAATGTTTATGTTATATTCCAAACTTTTCTTCAGATGAATGTGCTAAACAAGTATGTTCCGGGTTGGGGACCGGTAAAAGTAAGCCCTCCAGGTTGGGGACTGGTAAAAGTAAGCCCTCCAGGTTGGGGACTGGTTAAAGTAAGCCCTCCAGGTTAGGGACTGGTAAAAGTATGCCCTCCGGGTTGGTGTCCGGTTATTAGAGGCACTCCGGGTTGGTGTCCGGTTATTAGAGGCACTTCGGGTTGGTGTCCGGTTATTAGAGGCACTCCGGGTTGGTGTCCGGTTATTAGAGGCACTCCGGGTTGGGTTCCGGTTAGAAGTAACCCCTAGGTCTTGGGATGAGGCCTAGACAAAGAAATTAACGTTTAGCATTATGCATTCCAACATTATGAAAGTGGTTATTGATATTGCATGTGATTATTCGATTAGTAGAATATCCATGTGAACAAGTAAATGGCATTATTTCATTTTACTTTTTCCATACTATGTTGAAGTTCAATTTTAAAAGGCTTTTGTTTTAGTAATTCATTGCCTTAAATGTTTACGCTTATTTTGAATGTTCCGCTATATTGTTATCCTTACTGGGCATTTGAGCTCACCCCTTTTCTATGTTTTATTTTTCTCAGGTAGTGAAGAAGTAAATTATGAATGACTTGCAGGGATATTATGAGGGGTTAATAGTGTGGATATGAAGACTTTGTTGTTGTAGTAGTTTTTCACTTTGAAATGTAATGTAAAACTTTATGATTATATCTAGTGTTTCCAAGGCTACTAAACCAATCGGTCTTTCGGGATTTGATCTTTCTTGTGATCATGCCAATGTTACGAAGTAATGCACCGACTCTGGGTAGCTGGGGTCGGGGCGTTACAGTTGGTATCAGAGGAAGTTTAGTACAAACCTTGGAAGCTAGATTTAGATAAACTCTGATTAGAGCACGTAGACCTAAGATGAACTTTGAGGATAAGTATAGAAGAACTTCCTAGAATTTTGGTATTGTAGAGATTTTGTGAGTTTTCCGAGCAATACATCCCTGTCTGGATACGAGCAGGTAGAGGCGGCTCTGGCACTGATGTACCTAGGGGTAAAACCCGAAAACACCGCTTTGAGCTAGACTCGAACGGGAACTGGTGCACGACAACGGGCCTTGCTGCACTCTTGGTTACGACACTCCCGGGGGATATGCTTAGGATAACTCTCATTTTCTTTACAAATCATTTTGAAGGGATTATGAGTATATACTTCCTTAAAGAAAACATTCTTATGATTATGGATTATATCCATAAATAGTTCAATTTATGTTAAGTGTTTTATAAGTATGGGAATATGTATTTTGATTCATAAACTAATCTAGTGTATGCCATTGTTTAGAAATGGCGCCCAGTAGAAGGAATGAGAACTCCAGAAATGCACATGATCCAAAGAGAAGGAAGGATCATATCTTTCATGGTCTTAAGCTAGAATTTATAAGAGAAATAGTCTCCCATGTATTATCATCATATGAAGAAATAATATCATGTGTTGATAAGATAAGTAAAGAGTTTACTGAGTCCTATGGCTTTGAAGGGAAGCAAGAGAAGAAAAGGATGGAAGAGAGAAAGATGGATAAAGGGAAGAGGGAAAAGAAGAATTTTCTCATATGTGGTAACTGTGGAAAGAAACACCCTGGAACTTGCCTGAAAGGAATGGGAGTTTGTTATAAGTGTGGAGGAAAAGGGCACAAAGTACGTGACTGCAAGGGTAAGAAAATGGTTTTAAATGTACAATGCATCATTTGCAAGGAGTTTGGACACTACGCGAACCTACGTCCCAGTCATCAAACTATGCCACAAATGATGCTATTAGATAATAATCAAGTTATGATACTACCACAGATGAAAAGGAATGATTAGAGTTCTTATGTTGATTATGTCAATTGAGTGTTGTATCAACAATGTACTTGTTATAATAATTATGGAGTATATAAGGATTGTACTGCAGTACTATTTCATTAAGGACTTGAGATTGTGTGGAACAAAGAAAAGTGACTCAATAGCAGGATAAATTTTTGGAAAATATATGGTTGAGAGAATGATAAATCATAATATAGTTCTGATACTGAGGTAGTTATTTTGGAATAATATTTGATTGTTTTGGATAAATTATATTGGATATTCTTGACTACCTTGGAACTGATTAATGATTTGTATATTCCATCATTTTTGGGTTTTAAAACATTTTTGGATTAATGAAGTATATCCAGCATTCTATATGGAATAAGGGATCATGAATATAATTAATAAGGAATATGGTAATACATGATGAAGGTATTCATATGCTATTACGGGGTAAAAAGGATCTATATTATGTTTACCTTCCTTATAAATGTTGGACTGTGAGTTTGGACAGAAGTATTTTGGATAGTTCTAGTTTGGATTATTTTGGATTGCCATAAAAGGACAACCCGGAGGTCGGGCAGCAACCCATCGCGTCCGGCAAGGCTACGAGACTTGAACCCGCAACCGAAGGGCGACAAGGGTGTATCACCTACCATTAGCCCACGAGATGTCCTGGATTAAATAATGTAGTTTTTATTAAAAGATTTTATAGATGAATTATAAATTCGTTTATTTTGGAACCCTATACGAATAGTGTAAATAGAATTCTTTTACATTCTATTATCTTTTAGAGTGAAAGATGAGTTTGTGGTAGAAATTTATTAATGGATAAAACTCTAATTATAAAGTATGTATATCTCCTTATGATCTTAGCCAATCTCATAAATAAATTCCTCAATATTAAGAAAGGCAACTTAGAACAAAAATGTTTTCCTAGATGGTACCTTAAATCATCACTAATTTATGACTTTGGGATTGTTGTCCTTTTCATAGCCATGTTCTCTACCACTCTCCATCAGATAATTGATGGTTAGATTTTTCTTCCATATCCATATTTTCCTACATGGAACCCTAGTATGTGTTATTTTCGGTAATCTTCATACTTTCGACTCTTTATTTTAAATAGAGGCCTCATTAATTCATTTTTCGATGTGGGATTTCAACTAGGATATTTTGAAACGTCAAAAATGTGTTATCCTAATACCCTATGTTTTGTTGAACCGATGGTATTTCAAATCATCATAGATTGATGAATTTAAGGACCTCAATTTTATACTTGTTTGTGATTGATGACCTCAATCACTACCTATAAATATTTACGTTTTTCCTCCAATTATATGTCTCTAAATGCCACCAATGTTCTCCTAATCGAGATCATAATTTGGTGGTGACCCTTTAATTTCTCTTTTCCTCATATTAAGACTAAATTTTAGTAACCCAATTTCCGATGTGGGTTTTCCCACAAATATATTTTCTATTTTCAACCTTTTATTTTCGAAGAACAATTTAAAATTGCGAGGACGCAATTTATTGAAGGAGGGGAGAATGTAACACCCCAAGATTTCATAGTGTGTTATTTCTTCAAAATAATTCAATAACTTGCACTACACGCAACACCGAGTTCAATCACACCATGACTTACAAAAAAAAAGCCATTCAAAAGAGGTTATGAATAGTATTATCTAAATTTTAAAGTTTATATAATCTTTATAATTTTAGAATCCATATTATGAGTTTCTTAGATATAATGCAAGAACAAATTCATTTTCAGTATTGCACTTTTATCAACTTTTAATAGTGAACCCTTTTTAAATACAATATTTTAAACTTTTTGACTAAATGGGGACATCAAAATTTTAAAATGAAACATCCCAAGCTTCTACGGTACGCTTCTCTTTGAATAATGTGATAGCGTGTGTTGTACGCAACACCGAGTTCTAACAACCAATTAAACTAGCCGTTATGAATAGTAATAACTACTTTTTGAAATTAGATATATTTTATATTTGAAAATGGACTTCATTTTTGGATTCGGAATATCGAATTTAGCCTAAGGTGAAATTTTGGTACATTTCGGATAACTTTCATATTTTGATGAATAGTGAAAATTACTAAGTTTTAATTAAAAACAACTTTTTTAATCAAAATAATTAATAGTGATAAATTATGAATTTGAGTGGTTTTAAAGTATATTTAGAATATATTTTTACCATTTAATATAATGTTGGTCATTTGACATAATTTTACAATTAAACCGAACATAAACAAGTGTCAATCTTTTGATAGTTATTATCTCTTAAAAACACGCTTTTTGTTTTGACGACGGGAATTAATTTTAAATTAATTTCTGCCACTTCTGTGTTTTGAATTTAGGAAAATGGATTCCATATTTGGAATCAGGATGTTCAAATTGTGTAAATAGGTAACTTTTATTTTTAGACATTTTGAAAAATTACTGCGGTAAATATTTTATTTACCATGGTTAAGGGTAAATCCGGTAAATAAGGGTTAAAAAATAATATTATAATAATACTAAATTACCCTAAAACGTGTCTTAACCCTATTGGTTGATACATGGTCGACCATGGGCATCTTTGTGTCAATTTTGGGACCCCATGGATCCACTTGTAAGTGATAATGACACATTATATTAATAAAGCTAAAATAAAAATAAAAATGGCATAAGCTTACATCTTTTAGAAGAACAATTTTTACATAGGGTTATACATGTTGTATTTTCGATTATAAATATTCATTAGAAAGATAAAAAGATTTCCTACATAATGATATTTTATTTATAATTTTTAGACATTAAATAAATTATTTTATTTATGACACAATGATGATGCAGTAATTACTATAATAGTGAAAAATTAAAATAATTGATATTATAAATACCCAAATAAATATAATATGAAACTTTTAATGAATTAAACTAATTTCCTAGGCTAATATGATATATTAGGATTGATTTAATGGACTTTTTTCGAAGTAATCAATCTGTTATGAGTTTCAAAAAAATCAACTATTGAATAGTGTCAAAATTGACATAAAAGAGTTCTTAAAACAAATATTATATTATTAATTGATATTAAATTCCTAAAAATCTAAGGTTCGGCCAATAGACTTATATTATGATAGGTTAATCATTAATGGACCACTTGGGGGTATCTTGGATGTATATATTAAGTTTAGTAACCATATTATATAAAAATACAAAGAGACATTGTAAAAGTGAAACTAATTAACTTAGAGTTAATACTTAAAGATAAGGTTAATATAAGTACCCAAACCTGTCTAAATTCTATTGGTTGAGTGGTTTTCAACCTATCCCCACCTCAACCTTTGAATTGTCAACTTTGGAGCCATTGGAAACCGAATATGAATTTATTATAAATTAATATTTCTAGCTTTTCCAAAGGTGCCCCTCACCCCTCTTATAAAAGGGCACTCCTCCTTCTCATTTCTTCACACCTCTCAAGCCACTTGGCTCGTCCAAACTCTGCCCAACTAAGCTCCCCACATCCCTCTCCTCCTCCTTGAAGCTTCCCCTTAGGCAGAAAGCATTTCAAGAAGTCCTTTGGTTCCAACCAAAGTGAGTTACCTAAATTAAAGGTAACGATTTCTCTTAAATTATTTTCATTTATTTTGCTTCTCCAACCCCCAAAATCTTTTTATTTCCTTTCTTTTGTAACAACACCAGTATCCTCAATATACTAGGATGTTGTTATAAGAAGGATTAAAACTACACATACACACAACTCCATCTAATGGATGATGAACATAATGTTTCTGTGGATGGAAAACTAACGCCTCACGAAACGATGATTGTTCAAATACATCTTACCACCTCTCATGGTGGGCATTATGATGGAACTGTAATTAAATATGATAATAATGATATATATTTTATATATAAGATTCTGTAATTCCATTTTATTTCATACCATTATCTGTTTCATGTTGTATATACATACGATAATTTCATTTGAGGAAGTGCGGACTACCGCCCCCTTAAAATGATATGACTCGTTCATACCACACATGGAACGTATAAAGGATGGTGTTAATGAACTTAAGTAACATATATAAAATATTATATTATACTGGAATAGTAATATACCTATGTATCATTTGGATTTGATTCTTTTAAAATAAAAATTAAATGGAAGTAGCGTTCGTGCGTACGTACGGACTACCGTCTCCACGAACGCGATGAGATTCATTCTCCATCGTAACCATTAAAGTATAATTATCATTTGATGATTTAAAAATGATGTTTAAGGACTTGATATCATTCTGGATATGAATAATATACAACCTATCCTTTACAAACATGTCTTACGTAACAAAACATATGAAAGAAAACAAGTAAGTTAACACCCGAAACAACGATAATACTAAGATATCAATATTAAAAGATCATATATGATATCATATTAATGTAAATGATTCTTGTATAATTTAATAACAATTATTTCACCATTATACAGGAGGTTAACCTACCCCAACAAAGGAAAAGTACAAGGTAAGGGTTATTTCACAATCTCTTCATTATCCGAGGTTGTTTATATGTAATAATCTACTGGGATCTCTTTATCATCCACATCCATGTTTCTTAAAAATGTATTTCAAAACATTTTTACTATTTACAAGAATATGGGTTAAAGTCATTTATACCCTTTTTGACTTTTTATAAGAGGTTTATAAAGGAATCTTTCCGTCGTTTTCAAAACAAGGTCCTTTTTAACCTTTTCGACAGAATTGAGGTAAGAATGTTTTTTTTTTACTTATACGGCGGGTGCGGTTATTTTCCGCCGTTATAAAATCGTCAAAGCTTTCCTTACAAGCTTACAAGAATATTTTCAAGAAAATGTTTTATTTTATATGGCTCTTAAATGATTTCAAAAATAGAAAGAGATATTTCTCTAAAAAGTGTTTTGATTTCATCTATGTCAACATCCTTTAATGGATTTTACGCTTATTTGAAGTTGATTTATTATAATACAAAACTTATATATTGTATTGAAGGTTTTGTGATATGTTTGAATGTGGATGTGCTATTTTATACCATTCATAGTTTATGGTGAAACTATTGACATTTCGTATGCTAGTTTTAATCCGAATGTTTATGTTATATTCCAAACTTTTCTTCAGATGAATGTGCTAAACAAGTATGTTCCGGGTTGGGGACCGGTAAAAGTAAGCCCTCCAGGTTGGGGACTGGTAAAAGTAAGCCCTCCAGGTTGGGGACTGGTTAAAGTAAGCCCTCCAGGTTAGGGACTGGTAAAAGTATGCCCTCCGGGTTGGTGTCCGGTTATTAGAGGCACTCCGGGTTGGTGTCCGGTTATTAGAGGCACTCCGGGTTGGTGTCCGGTTATTAGAGGCACTCCGGGTTGGTGTCCGGTTATTAGAGGCACTCCGGGTTGGGTTCCGGTTAGAAGTAACCCCTAGGTCTTGGGATGAGGCCTAGACAAAGAAATTAACGTTTAGCATTATGCATTCCAACATTATGAAAGTGGTTATTGATATTGCATGTGATTATTCGATTAGTAGAATATCCATGTGAACAAGTAAATGGCATTATTTCATTTTACTTTTTCCATACTATGTTGAAGTTCAATTTTAAAAGGCTTTTGTTTTAGTAATTCATTGCCTTAAATGTTTACGCTTATTTTGAATGTTCCGCTATATTGTTATCCTTACTGGGCATTTGAGCTCACCCCTTTTCTATGTTTTATTTTTCTCAGGTAGTGAAGAAGTAAATTATGAATGACTTGCAGGGATATTATGAGGGGTTAATAGTGTGGATATGAAGACTTTGTTGTTGTAGTAGTTTTTCACTTTGAAATGTAATGTAAAACTTTATGATTATATCTAGTGTTTCCAAGGCTACTAAACCAATCGGTCTTTCGGGATTTGATCTTTCTTGTGATCATGCCAATGTTACGAAGTAATGCACCGACTCTGGGTAGCTGGGGTCGGGGCGTTACAGTATTTCATGAGGAACTATATATCAGTGGATATTAACACACGTCAGCACCCCAATGTCACATAGACCTTTCCTGACTAATATCACTACATATATGACCAATTAAACATGAGGTTCATACACCGTGGCCTATAACATTCACCCCACCATAGTGTTTTTATTATATTAACCCACTAAACCAAAATTATGGATCACCATGGCCCGTGCTCCATCCATTACCGTATGTACTGATTGGAAGTCACCATCTCCATCTCCCACGAGCACCAACATGAAACATCAACCATCAATAGTGAACTCCCCACCATATTTATTACCTTAAACTACTATCATATCACTAACCCAAAAGGGTCTCAACATCATACATGTACCACTCTTTCTAAGACACTTTCATCTCTCATCAAACTTAGACATCGTGCCTCCTTGGAAACTCTTGTCGATGAATACACATGGGTCAACTATAACATGTCACCCTGGTATATTTATGAGGTCGCATTTTACCAAATGGAAATCCTTAATTATAAAAAAAATCCTTTGGTTTCCATTCCCACAAGAGTTTCACAATCACACTTTCATCATAACACCACTCAAATTTATCCACCACATGAACAATTTTTTATGGAGTCTCAAATGTCCTATTCTACCAACTCACAACCCAGTACACACCTACCATTGTACACCATGACATTCCCTAAAAATATTCACCAAAAATCACTCTCCTATTAGGTGTAGTGATTATCTAAGAACCCTCTCACAGTTTCCCACTCACAATCCTACTCAATCTCACTTAAACGCAAGGGTTTGACACTCATGAAAAATACAATCTTACAACTCAACCCATGTTCACAAGAGTCATGTCTGATAAAAACAAGTATTATATACCTAACCCACTTAATATGACCCACTGTATGTCATATTAAACCAATATCCCATGGCATCTCATATACCAAGTCTAATCACACAATCCCCCGCCATACGAGCATCATTATGAAACAACGAGAGCTTTCCCACACTCCCATAATTCTAGTAAAATAATATCTTGATAACCAAGTGGATATTAAACCCAAAAATATTTCCCACAAAAACCAATATTGATACCAGACATTACCAGAGTACTTGGAATTTTGAAATCTAAATTCATTTCCAAATCCATTATTAACAGCCCAATTTGGTTAAGTAGAATGCCTCTAAGATGATATATTGGAAAATTACACATAGGTTAGTGTTGATACATTAAATAAATGAAACTTTATTCTTAATTTAACCCATTCCCATCATCAAATCAATCCTAGGGAATCATATACTTATGTAGAATCCACCATGGCTCTATTACATAGGCATCCTTCTACACTGACCCAATATGGGTCTCCATATATCCCTTGACGAATTTGTTACATTTTCATCATCATCGAAGAAAATTATACACTAGAATCCACATGAACTACCATTAGATAAAATATCATGGTTTAGCTGAGTAAAATCCCATTAAAAGTTTATTTTGGATGACATCATATAAGTTTTTATTAACACTTTAAACAAATAAAACTTATCATCAGGAAATACAATCACAGACAAGAAAGAATATGTAATGTGATTCCAATGTACCTATCATGATACATGTACACTATCCTACTTCCAATGGGAAAATATCTGATACCATAAATAATTTCCCTGATAAAACTATTATATTAAATAAAAATTTCAATCATAATAATACAAAGAAAGAACAACAATCTCAAACCCCAAGTAACTATGATATCCCACTTAATAGGTTTCCATAAATCACTAGTGAAAAGTCCTTCATGAGATAAGAAACATTCTGAAACCACCTATCTACTATCTCACTAAATAGTAAGTCAAAAAACCCTCTCATACTATTTTATAACCCCCAACCATGGGCCACTCCTCAATGCTCGGATAAGGGTTACAACATGGACACAAGGGTACAACCTCAAACGCTAGAGGATGCTGATTAGATGGGGGTGGTAAATACATATAATGGGTAGACTATTATTTCATATTTGAGTCATAAAATAGTGAAATATAACTAAAAAATAAACAGTACATAATCATAGTACTCATTAATTAACAAATATAATTCTACATCCAAATAATCCATGGGGATGTCATGGAGTCATATAAAGACTGATCACCCATTGGTACAATATAAAATACAAAATAACCAAAATAAAAAACAAGGAGACTATCTGTACTACTATCCATAGACCTCACACACCATGTCTCCCAGCCTATTGGGTGACACCATCTCGGTCCACTACATGTCATGTGTTGAACCTGAAATTATACATAAGGTATGAACACACAGTGAGGTTCAAATGTTGACTGTGAAAAATACATATCAATAGATTCTCACTAATTTTCCCTAGTATAAAACATTATATATTTGTATGCATCAGGACTAAAATAAACATGTCACATAAGTGCCTTAAAATTTTTGTTCTAACTAGGACACAACGAATCCCTACGCATCAGGTCACCATGTGCTAACCAGTACAACAAAAAACCCAATCATACCTAATTTAGAACACTATTTTAACTCTAAATCATCCATATCATATCATTACATTATACTAAGTCCCATCCCATGCATGAATACTCAAGGATGGGTGGTCTCCAAACCTTGACCCAATACCCACAAGCACTGGGCACAATTATACTTCCATGTCTCAACCTCTTACCTTATCACTCAAGGAAGGTTCCATCAGTCTTGTCTCAAAACGTACCATAACCTTTCTTCCAAGTAATTCCACAACAAAATAATATGCAAGTAAATTTCCAATTAATGTAAACAAACTATATGTGGGGGTGGTCCTAGAACCAGTCCTTCCCTTGGTAAGGTCCATCAATCATGTTGGACCATACTTCCAATTCAATAGAGTTCAAAAGCACACTCACCCATCCCCACAAACTCTAATGAGATCACAAGAACAATTAACCATCCCCCATTAACTCCAGGGAGGTTACAAGAACATTGATTCATCCTCATAGGATTTAGGGAGTTAATATTAAGAACACAGGTCTAAATCCCATCACACATTTCTCCAAATGATCCCAAGTAATTATTCACATGAGACTTATCCACTCTTCTGGAACACATATCATCTCTTCCATTATGGTATCCACATGGTCCTCCATTCCTGTAATGGAATCTTCTTAGTAATATATCTTATTCCCATCACCCATCAAGGATATCCATACATGATGGATCCTTATACCCTGAAATCAAACCCTATTCCAACCTCACCAATCCCTCATAGCCCCTTGTCCCACTACCTCGGGACCATCTAAATCTATCATCCTCAAAACCCCTTAGTACCATGATTCCATGTCCCAAAAAAACCCATGAACTACACTTGGGTCCCGTATCATATCTCCTAAAAAATATCAAAACCATTACATGGAGGAAACCCTCACTATTACACCTCATCAAATACTAAAGGGCTCTTCCTCCTTTCATCACCGTCCAAGCCTCAGTACACCCTCTAGAGGGTTTTCCAAAATTTTGTGTGAGATGGATGGTCATCTCACCCTTTATCAATAGCCTAAATCCTCTCATACTCTTTCAACTAGACCTTGGAAAACAATCCTATGATATTCATGTCTCATCCTATACCCCATAACCCAACCTAGTCCTTGTGTTAGCTCAAAAATTTCTCATACCCCTTGATGACACAATTACTGGGTGATTGAAACTTACCCAAGTGATAAAAAGCAATTATCCAGAGCATAGGAGGCCAAATGACAATGTGTATCCTCTTCATAAGGAACTCTTGCTCCCTAAAAATTTGACCTGAACCCATTAAATATTAATGAGGTATTAAATCAAGAATAAACATACATATTAACTTATATTAAAGGTGACACCTACCTCATTCAAGGATTTAACACCCAATCCATGTTTTGTTCAGCCTTGACCAAGCTCATCCATGCCTTTTCCAAGCTCATACAACCCCCAAATCTCATTCCTTAAATTGTAAACCAGAAATAATTAATTATAAAAAAAGTATATTTATTAATTTATTTTAAAATAAAGAGTCATAATTTATGGAAAACTCATCGAGCATCACCATTCCACTAAAACTATGACCAATCAACTACAAAAGGTCCATGGAACACCCCCAACACTATCCTAGTAAAATTACCAATCACCAAACAAAAGATCCACTGTCAGTTTTTTTCTGATATTATCAACAACCCTAAATAAATTAGGTTTGTTGCCTGCCTCCACTGAAAACACCTCCAAAGGTGTGAATACATTTCCTCAGTTCTCTTATATCCACCGTATACAAAATCACCATAAAATTCCACTATGATCCAATGAAACTAGAGTCAAACCCTAACCAAAGTAAAACTAGAATTAGGAATATCCACCAGTAATTAAAAAATAGATAAGGTTAGAACTTATCAAAAATAAAGATCAAATGACACTCATCATTATAGGGAGCTCAATCGAGGAGAATTTAGTGAAGGATCTAGCCGAATCTCCCTCCTCATTTATGCTTCTATCAAAACAAAACATAGGGGAGAAAATCCATTTTATTTTAAAAAAACATCAACACCCTCTTCATGGTGTGAACCCTTGCATCACACCTTGAACCATTCTTGGTATTGGGTCTCTCACTCTATCCCAAACATTAATGGTGTGAACCACATATTCATTCCATGAAAGGTCATTTGCTATTATTATATAGAAGCACATCCTTACATCCTTCCTATAATGCTCTCTCAAACTCCCGTAAGACCCATTTGGTCTCAAACAACATCCAAAGTCACTTATTTGTGATGTTAAAACCCTTAAATTTCGAACCTTTAACTTGGTTCTAAAAATGAATCACTCACAAAAAGAAACGCTCAAATTCTCTTGGGAATATCCAACCCATAATTATAGGTTCATTACACCATGATTATCTATGCCTAATTGATTACATGAGAAAGGTATAAAGTATGATGGTTATCATTCTAGGTATCTCTCTAGCATCAGGTAGATAAGATTCATAATAATCACACATACCTCATTATATCAATGATTGTGTGACATTCCATGTGATATACATTGGTAGTTTAGTGAATATAATAAGTATCTACTTAATATCTCATGAGTCATCTACTCATGATAATCTTAACATATCATCAAAATCAATAATACTTTATGATGATCACTAATTAGGGAAAAAATGAAGTCATTATTTTATGGGATATTATCATTCCACTATTCGTGTTATATAAATTATAACATATATGAATGAATGATAAATAGATATTTCTTAAATTATATAATCATGATACATTTTATAACCATTATGTATAATGCCTCATGTATCTTATACTAAGAGATTTAACATAACCCTAATGAATTTGTTTTAGAAATAGTTTCATGAATAGATCTACAACAATATATTTTTATCCACCCAATAGTTCTTTAAATCACTCTACTCAGTGATATTTTGAATGAGGTGGTACTAACGAAAGACGTATTTGGTCCTATGGTGAGACTGGGGCTCCTTAGCCTAAGAAAAATATCTATAGTTATCATTATAAAGCTAAATTTCTCCCTCAATTCTAAGAACCATCCTATATTCAATGATGGATTTATTAATCTAAAAATATTCTATCATAGAATTTGATGTAGTGATGTATTATTCCTCTATTTTCAATTTTTCTATGGTGGGTTATTTGGATATTTTCCAACTGATAGCTCAAATATTTAGGAAAAACGTAAACCATATTTAGATATCATATCATCTTTATTGTATTAGAAACTTTCATCATTGTAACCGATTATATAGTTCTCATCATCTCCATGAAAGTCCAAGAACATATACTTAGTTCTTCTCACATATATTAGGATGTTATTTAAATAAACCCAGTGACTCTTATTATGATTGGATTTGTATTTACTTGTAATTCTAAAATCCTGGGAAATATCAAATGCAGTGAAATACATGGAATGAATTTTTGATACTATGGTGGAAACATAAGGAATTTTATCCATTCTTTTTTAATACATTAGAATAATATTAAATCTTCTTAAGTTTTTTTCACAGTAACATTGGTAAATACCCCTATTTAGATTTATCAAAGTTAAATATATTTATCACTTTAACAATATAATTGTTATGAATCAGTCCAATCAACCTTTTAAATATATATCTATAGATCATCATAACCAGTATGTAGGATGTTTCACCCATGTTTTTTATTGAGAAGAATTTTCACAGCCACATCTCTACATAGTGTATGGTTAGAGAATAACTTCTAATAAGAAGTATGTCATCCACAAAAACTATCATAAATATAATGAAAATCCAACTAATCTAATTGTATACACATGAGTCATCCATGTTTCTGATGAAACAAAACTCTTGGATTACATCATTAGATTACATATTCCAATCTTAAAAGGATTGATTCTATCAAAAAATGGAATGTTGTAACTTTCAAAACATAGAAAACACATTTGGTATTTCAAATACTTCAAGTTATATCATATATATGTCCTTGACTAAATTCCAATTAATGAAAGTAGTTGAACATCTATTTTATATAAATCATAATTACAATGATTTTTTTAGTGAGTAATATCCTAATAGATGTTATCATTACAACAGGTAGAAAAGTATTTTCATAGTCAATTTCATGAAACTTTTTGTGACCCTTATCCACCAATAATAATTTATAGGTAGATACTCTACCATATATACCAGTTTTATTAAAAATTACTCATTTTTACCCTATAGTTATCACCCCTTTAGGTGTATCCACTAAGTTCTAAACATTTTTGGCATATCTATAGTCCATTTCAGATTCCATGGATTTTAATCAATTCATAGAACCAAAACATTTAATGGACTCTCTATAGGAAATGCATTCATCATATCTAAATGTTACACCATCATCATTTTATATAATAAACCCACATCTCTCATTATCCTAATGAATCAAGAAAAAAATTTGAGGATATTCTGTCACTTGAGTCGATTCTTCTTCCAAAAATCTTGTTGGGACCTTTTCAACTTCCATATCAGGAAAATGTCTTATTAGTTGGTCTTGAACATATATAATTTCAATACTCTCCCCACTAAATCCTCAAATTATGTTTTTTATTTCATTTAAAACACCATGTACAACCACAAACACTTTCTTTCTGGTAGTATTATAGAAATAATACCACATTGTTTCTTAGTAATAAAAATAAGCATTTTTCTAAATTAGGGATAACAATATCAAAACCCAATCATCATATAAGTGTTTCAGTTTAAAAGACAATTTAAAAAATTGGGAAATTTATCATATAATATTTCATATAGTTTCATTATGATAGCATAATATAGAACATTATTAAGTAATATTGTAGTAGTTTGCAGAGTATATCCCAAGAATGTAATAGAAAGGTAAAACTAACTCATAATTAGTCTAATAATGTCTAAAAAAGTATAATTCCTCCCCTTATACAGACTATTTATCTATTTTATTCTAAGAGGAGTGATTTTTGGAACAATTCCACAATATCTTTGATGGTCTATGAATTACTAACTCAAGTATTCACTTCCCTAATCTAACTGAATAATTTTATTGCTTTTACCTAGATAATTTTGTACTTAATTATAAACACTTTAAACTTTTCATAAGTTTTATAGTTATGTGTCATGATAAAAAATATAACCATACTGACTAAATTCATCAGTAAAAGTAATCAAGTACCTAAACTCACCACTTGTTAGAGTAATCAATAGTTTTCAATTATCAAATGACAAATAATAAAATGGTTCCAACAATCCATCTATATAGATTCTTTAGATTCATTACTCATTTATATATACAAGGAAATAATTCCATGAGTTGGTGGGGTTAGAATCAACCGTGACCTAGTTACAAATTTCCTAGATATGATTATCCCAATATACAATGTATAAACCATTAACCATATTTCGGATTCCATAAAACATTTCACTTATATATGTTTAATAACTTGTGTTCTTAATAATGAATGAAAATACCATCTTTCCCAAACAATATACAAAAATAAAATTTCTGTTTATGGAGTGATCATAATAAAAATTTTCCAATTCCTAAACTAATCTGTTGGATAGAATTAGATCAAAAGTACCAAATTCCAATGTTGAAACTCTTTCTCCTCTTTCAACATGTAGATTTACGTTACCTTTATTAAATTCCTTATCATCACTGAGTCCATTTTTATAAGCATAAATGTGGGATGCACACCCAATATCTAATTGCATAAGTCAATTTTGGAGAAATTGATCTATATATCATTTACATTCAAATGCCCAGAATTATTCCCTTTGAAAACACTTCTCAATCTTAGATACCATTCTATAAATGTTTTATAGGATATAACTATAATAGATCTCAAAATTATTTACATGATCCATTACATAATCTATAACAAATACACATTTGAGGGTGAGTATCATGTTCTATATCTTTTCATCAAGGATTTTTAATGAAAGTAACCATGCTAAAATGATGAACCCATACATCACATCCATTTAGTGATCTAATGTCCATATTTCACTAATTAATGGGCTTGTTATAGAATTCATCCCCTCACTTAATTATTTATGTAGGTCATCATCCAAATAATTTGATATATGAATACTGGATAGTTGTGTGGATAACTCTTTACTCAATACATTATTTGGATAGACTCAACTTTATTCCTCTTGTATTCTAATAATTAGGATTTCACATCTAATTTTAACCCAAGTAAAATGACAATAATAATGCACCTAACCATTGTGGTCACCTCATTACTTGTTTTCAATACAAAAGATAATATATGGGAGCCTAAATTTTAGGGTCACTCGTAATAAATGATCAAGGTCTTGACAAGTGCCTCTTTTGAATGAAATCTCACACTTAGTACTTGAGGTGTGATGAACCCAACCCGGATACCCTCTAAATACTATTACTCAACCCAAATTTTCCAAATACCATAATGGTGTTCCTAATCCCAACAGATTAGAATCTATCACCTAAGTAACAACAAAAAACAAAGGGAAGGATTTTTTCCAACATTAACCACACAACATGACATATACACATATATACATAAATAACCCACAAAAGAAAACATGAATATATATTTTATAACAAATATAGAACAATTAAAGTAACACAACTGAAATGGTAGAAGAAAAATATCCAAGAGATAATTCCAACTGCAAAGGATGAAAAATCTAAATAGATACTCCAACAATCTCCATATGATGGTGTGGGAAAGCCCTTTCCATCTCACTATCTATATACTCAAAACTTGATAACCTAAAACCTTCCCACCTCACTATGGAGCATTTCCATTCCCTTAATTGAAAGATATAACAAGGTCTATGCAGCACTGAAGGGGTTTGTAGGGTGTGAAGTAATGACATCATTAGGATCTCGCCCAGTTGTTCCATATCAAGTCTTTTAATAATAATCCAATCATTATAAACTTTAAAGAAAACAAGTCATGATAACAAAATTTAATGGTTTTATATCAAAATCATGGTAAAACATTTAACTTCTCCTTTTTCCACATTTCTAAATAAAGAAGATAAAACAATTTCAAATAATTTTCATATATCAAAGTGTTTAAATAAAAAAACATGTATCACATATCATATCATGTCCTAACAAAAGAAACCAAAATCACAGAGGATAAACATGCCAAGGATAAAATTAGGGAAGGCCAGAAGACTACTCATAAAACATCATATGACTAGGGTTAACTATTGGTTCCCAGATCCCATGAATATACACTCCAAGAACAGAGGAACACCCCATAAAGTGAAACTAACAACATTATACATGTTCCTAAATCCCATGCATCAACACGCTAGGAAAATAGTAACAACCTAGAAAGTGAACTTCTATAGTAAATGAATGATGTCCCCAAGCTAAACCTTCTACCTAAGTACCCATGGACACACATGTGTTGTATTTTTTACACCATTTCATCGAAACCATGATTTGAAAACTATTTCATAAAACCATTTCAAAATGATTTGAAAATACCTTTTTATTTTAAAAAATTAGGGTAAAACCACCTTCTATCAAAAAACCAATTTCCACACACACAAGTCAATTCAATCAATTATGCCAATTCATTTGTATAATAATTTATCAAAACTAGAGAAATGAAATTCATCCAACATAGGCTTGAGATTAAACCTCCTACCTCAAAACTCAAGGTCACACAAACTTTCAAAGGGTTCTACAAACAATAGAAACACAAAAATGAAAATGTATGCCCTAGAATCAATCAAAGTATATCAAAATTGGTTCAGTTTAAAAAATGTGGGAAGAGAATAGGAAACAACACATATCTCAAAAACAAGAACCCACTGCTCCACAACTAAGAAAGGATTGGACCTCAAAATAATATCACACAGCAAATCTAGAAGAAAAAAATAATGATCATCACAGATCTATAAATCTTATAGAAAAATTCAATGGTGCTACCATGATCAAAGGAAATGAAGAAGCAGAGGGATCTCTTACCAGAATAGATGAAACGTAACTTCCCTGATGATCAATCGTTGCACGAATCAATCTGTAATTAATAGAGGTTCATATAATTTGAAAACAAGAGAAATGGGATGAGAGAAAATATGTTTTATGTTTAATGAATAAAAAATAATTCAAATTTTTCCCAAAAATCCTTATATAAGAGACATATAAGATGTGTAACTCATTTTCACATTGCGTAATCCACAGGGTCCATATATTATGATAAACCCCTTATATTTTTATTAGAAACCCGATTTTCACCATTACATGGTTAGTAATCTTAACACATCATGTAATATTTCATGTTGGGTATTATTCTCACAACATGATCTTGGAAATCAAATAAATGATGTGTAAACTAGTTACACAATGTGTAATTTCCCAGTAGACTATAAAAAAATAATAGATTCTTACAAAAAAACAAACCTCCTCAGGCATTCCCTAAACTTGAGGTGAACCCCGTTAATAAATTACACGTTTATACCCAAAATCCAATAATTAAAATAAATATGCATCCTTGATCTTTAAGTAATTTTCCCAAGAAAATACTATCCATTTTCAGGAGTCACAAGATGTACCCAATAAAATGATGAAAATAAGTAAAGATATGAAAAATAAATAAAATATGATTATGGGATGTTACAGACTCCCCACAATAAGACTTTTCATCCTCAGGAAGTCATATGGAAGAATCAATTCCATTAAATAGGTGAGTTCAATTATCCCTCTTCAACGAATTTCCCTCCAAAGTCTCATGGGAATATGATATGTGCCTCTATAACACACTGACTAATGGAATAAAATTCCATTATAAGACTCTCACTTGAGATTCACTGATATCTATGTGTTATTCTATAGTAGAAACATCAGAACCTAACTCAATATATTCCCTTATCATAATGTGAGTGGTTTTGGGATGGTATTTTTTAAACTCATATATGTGGAAAACATCATGAATTCCTATAAACTAAACTAGAAATTACAAATAATAAGAAACCTTCTTAAGATGCACAATTACCTTAAATGGTCCAACATATCTCATAACTAGATTTCCCAATTTTCCAAGCCAATGGTGACCCAACCAAGGAGAAACTTTCAATAAAACATAGTCACCAATGGAAAACTCCAAAGGAGAACACTATTGATCCTTGTAAGATTTATGTCAACTCTAAGATGTAATAATATTCTGACATATATCCTGAATCCTTTCATGCATCCCCTAAACCAAACATTGTCCCAACAAAGAAGCTTCTACCACCCCTACCCAATAAATAGGTGATCTGCATGGGTGACCATATAAAACCTCTATAAGATCCATTCTAATCGACGACCGATAACTTTTTTTTATAAGAAAACCTATCTATCCCTAGATGGATATCCCAAGATCCTCTAAACTCTTAGACATATTCATGAAGCATGTCCTCTAAAATCTAAATATCATGCTCCAGTTGAACTTCTATCAACGAATTTTAAGTTGTAATCTACCTGAAAAGAGTCCCCATCACCTCTTGGAGACTCCTCCAGACCCTTTAATTAGACCAAGGATCCCTATATATACAATAGAAGAAGGAAACCCATGTAACCTCATAATTTCCTACACATACATCTTACCTAGATCTTTATGTTTTGTGGTGTCCCTCATCAGAAAGAAGTTATCCAACTTGTTAAACCAATCAACCACCACCTTGAAATAATTCCGTCCTCAGGAAGTCTATTTTAATATAACAAAAAAATCCTTGGACACCTCATTACATTTCTAAATCTACACTACAAGAGGCTAAATAAAACCAGAAGGTTTCAAATTCCTTGACTTTATCTATTGGTAGGTGTAACTGTAGGACACAAAAGCAGTGTTGTAACACTTCATACTCATCCACTGAAACCGTTGTCACATATCATATTATGTATTCTTAGTGGCTAGATGAACGTACAATGAAGAACAATAACAATAAAACAAAAATTTTCTTCTCACTGATATTGGGATGATAAACTGATCCCTAAATCCAAGAATACTGACTAAATAGAGAGACTAACCAGAAACAGTCTTCCCACTATAAATGGTTTCTCAAATTCCCCTAAAATCGTCATCCAACTATTGACTCTAAAGAATATACTCATTTAGAGATGATGATAACTAAAAAATGGTTAGAACCATACCTAAAACATTCTCCTTATAATCCAAGTGCAACTAACAAAACTCCCTATAATGTTACACACTTCTTTCGATTTAGAAACATCCTGTGATGGAACTTTCTTGATTAGAGAATTTGAAAAGACATTCCCCTTCCCTGAGGTATAAGTAATGTTGAATTCAATGGTTTGAAGGTATTACACCCACTTCATCTATATAATATTCATGAAATTTTTAGAAAATATATGAATCAAACTATTATGGTAATAAAATACTATGAACCTCTCCCCAAAAAGATTGTTCCCACCCCCCCCCCAACACTTAAGTGCATGCATAACTGCAGAAAGCTCTAAATCATGAGTGGGGTAATTCTTCTCATGTGTTCGTAGTTGAAGAGAGTCATAAGACACCATATGATCATCCAAAAAAAGTATAAAACTCAAACCAATGCTAGAGGCATCACAGAAAACCTTATACCCCCTACTGGGCTTAGGTAAGTTCAAAATAGTATTTGACGTCAGAAGAAATTTTACCTCATCGAAAGAAGACGAAAACTACCCATCCCATATGAATTTCACCCACTTCATGTTAAGAGTAGTAAAAGGTGATTCCAACTTTGAGAAATAATTGAAGAACCATAGGTAATATCCAAAAAGACTCTAGTATCTTTGAATCTAAAAGATGCTTCATGGTTCTTTCCATGACAAGAAAACCTTCACATTCTCAGGATTAATTGATAATCCACGTTCTCATGTACCCTAATAAATTCACTTATATTATCTATAAACTATATTTCGAATGCTTTCCATAAAAATGGTGACTCCTCAATATTTCTAGAACCAAACACAAATTTTATCATTCTTACACTTAGACCTTGAATAAACCAAAATATTATCCATGAACACTACCACAAAATTTTAGAGATACTGATGGAGTATCCAATTCATGAAATCCATAAAAACTAAAGGAGTGTTATTCAAACCAAATGGAATCAAAATATATTTGTAATGGATATACCTACTTATGAAATTCAACTTAAATATATCAAACATCCAATATCTGAGATGAAGATAACCCGACCAAAGATCTATCTTCAAAAACCACTTCTCCGCATTCAACTAATCAAACCAATCATCCATAAGAGGAAAAGGATAATTGTTCTTAATCATTACCTAGTTTATCTTTTTATAGTCTACACACAGTCAGAATGAATTGTCTACCTTGTTTTAAAATATCACTAGAGATACCATAGGTGAAATATCAGGGCGAACAAAACCCTTTTCCATTAGATCGTCCAACAAAATCTTGTACTCTTTCAACTCTATTGGTTCCATACTAGAAGAGGTTATCGAAATCAGCTAAATTCTTAGCACTAATCCAATCATAAACTCTACATCCCTCTCTATGGTAAGTCTAGAGAAATATTTAGGGAAAATTTCAGGAAATTTTTAAACAATGGCAGGAAGATCGACAATATAAGAAACTTCATCACGCATAACTGTGAATGTAGACAACAAACCCTTGATCTCTGGGTGGTAAGGTCTAGCACAGCCAAACCTCATATCACAAAATTCCTAAAACACCCATGATCTCCCATCACACGTAATAAATGAGACCCACAAGTGGTCAAAATAAACCTCATCATGATGACCAATAAGAAAAACCATCTTGATATTGATGTCAAACATATAAAGATTGAGAACAAGGAAATCATAGACTAACTCTACATTAGATATCTATAACACACAAGGACCCCAAAACCCCTATTATTTTATCTTCCCAATAGGTGTTGCTAAATCCATAACAAAGTAAATGAGTTCTGTTGGAAGTTCCTGAATATAAAAAACTGTCCAAATATAAACGAGTGGGAATCACCAATATCAAATAAAGCAATCAATACTGATTGTGCAATAAATATAGTACCTCTTAGTATCCTTGGAAATGCATCTACCTATTTCGTAAACTAATATATTATTTGAAGGTGATTCACTCCTAAAACCTATGACTGGATCCCTATAGTCATTGGAGTATCTGACGAACTTGACATATCCTTTATAGTAGACGATCCTTGTCCATGAATAGAAATATACATATCTTGGAATAAATGCTACAGAAGGCCTCAACAACCATAAGCATTGAAAAAACTTCATAGTTTTAGTATAATAATGATGGATGTGGAAAAACTTTCCACACTGATAAATAGTTAAGAGAATGCTACCAATTGTGACTAATGGTGAAAAGGAGTCTCGTCGCTGAAAACAACCCCCACCACTCCTGTGATGGTTAGGCCAGTTCTTCTTTCTTCCCAAAACACCACTGAAGCAACCACTGGGTGGAAAATAAATTGGTAGAATAACCGACATTTCCTTATATTTTTATGTCAAACATCATGTCCCTATATAAAGAACAAACTATTCACACAATATCCAGGGTAAGATTTTAATCCAATGGAAGATTCCCTTGAGGAGTATTAGATGCACCCTCCTGTATAACCCATGGAATAAACCACAAAGGTATACTATATCACACTAAAACCAATGAAATGATCATACATGGAATAATATGAGTTCAAACCAGAAAACCCATAAAAACTAAGATTAAGGTCACAACTCAAAATAGGAGACATGAGTCCCAATATCCCATTGTAACTTGATTCATGTCATGAAAAGAGTTGGTAAGGAATTCACCACAACCTACCTCTCCAGTTCCGACAATCCAATATCAATTCTACCAAATGTCCCAAGAAAAGGACTCTTGAGGGTATACCACCTTTGATACCAAAATATGATGAAGTTCACATGGATACCCTCGCAATACTGGTACCTGATCTAATTTTTCAACATACCCAAAGGGAGTTTTCAATCCCCACATGATAGCATCTGGCATACCAGGCATCGATAACAAATATGGGGAATTATTTTTCCAAATGTAAAGTAGAAATCATGACATATATACAAATATAGAAAGAACAAATGAAATAAAATATGAATATATATGTCATGATAGATATAGAACAATATAAGAGATACACCTAAAATGGTTCCAAAATAATCTCTAAGAAAATAGTACAACTACAAAGGATGAAAAAACTAAACAGCTACGCCAATAGTACCCATGTGATACCATGGGAAAACCCCCATCGTCTAACCATCTATCTACCCAATACCAACTGACAAAAACCATGATACCTCATTGTGGTGACATACCTTTCCCTGTATCAAAATACATAACAAGATATACACACCACCGAAGGGGTGCGCAAAGTGTGAGATAATAGGATTAGTAGGATCCCACCTAGGCATTCCATATAAAGTCTTTGAAAAAATAATCCAATCATGATCAACTTTAAATAAAAAAAGGAATGGTAAAAAATTTGATAGTTTTATATCAAAATCCTGGAAAAAAACATTAAATTTATACTTTTTTACATTTACAAATAAAAAAAGAAAAATAGTTTCAAAGAATTTTCAAATATTAATGTGTTCAAATCAAAACATAACATTTATTACATATCATATCAAATCCAAAAAAATAAAAAAAAATATAGGATAATCATGCCAAGGATCACATTAGGGAAAGCCAGTAAACTACTCATACCACATCATATGACTAGTCCACATTATTGGTTTTTGAATCCCATCCATCTATACTCTAGTAATAGAGGAACACCAAAAAGAGTGAAATCAACAACATAATACACATTCCTAGAGCCCATGCATCTACACCCAAGTACATGAGGAAAAACCTAGAAAGTGAAAGTCCATGGTAAATGGATGATGCACCCAAGAAACACCTTCCACCTAAGTACCCAAGGATAACCATGTATTTCATTTTCCAAATTATTTCATCAAAACCATGCTACTTAATTTCAAAAAAATCATTTCAGAATGCTTTGAAAAACTATTCTTACTTACTAAAACTTGGGTAAAACCATATTTAATAGAAAATAATTTTCACACACACAAGTAAAATCAATAAATCATACCATTAAATTTATAAAACAATTTACCAAAACTGGTACAATATAGTTCATCCAACATAAGCTACAGATGGAACCACTTACCTCAAAACTTGAAGTCGCACATGCCCACAAAGGGATCCAAAAAAAAGAATACAGCAAATAAAATGGTGGAAACATAATCAACCCACACATCTAAAAATTGATTCAATTTAAGAAATGGGTCATTGGAAACTGGAATAAACATATACCTCAGGAACACACACCCTCCACACCACAACCAACAAAGGATCAGTCCCCAGAAAAAGATCATGAAACATATTTAGAAGAAAAAAATAATCAACATTGTGGATCAACAAATACAATAGTGTGATGAAACCGAACTACCATGAACAAAGTAAATGAAGAAGAAGAAGTATCACTTATACAGAGATATGAAGAAAAAACTTTTTTAGAGATAAATCACTAATTGAATCGATCCAGATTGAATCGTGATTCCCAAAATCACTGGAGAAGAGCTATGGGTTGAAAGAAAAGAGGCAGAACATTGAATGACCAAAAAATCATTCATATGGTTCCATAAAATCTCTTTACATGAGACTTATATAGTTTTTAACTCATTTACATTTCATATAGTATACAAGGTCCATATACACTATGACAACCATGCAATTTATTACACACTTAAACATGATTTATTACATAAACTTCACTTGATACAACATAGAATATTGAGAGGTCTAGTGTCTTTGGGGCTTAGGACTATTACATAACAACTTAAAACATGAAATGAAAAATCTTTAATGAAAACTTCTTTTACATGACCACTACATTCCCTCGTACTTATCATTGCATAGAATAACCTGAGAACATGCATAAAAAATGGTGAGCTGTAAAGCCCAGTAAGGGAATAAACATGGAATAACATGAGGAATACAGTATGTGTTATACAATAGGCATATCAATAGAGAACAAGAGAAATATAAAGTCATGATAAAGCATGATAATAATAACATAGAAATGTGGCAACAACATTTAACATGATTTTAGCATGAGCTAAGGCTTATTGCACATGGAGCATGATTAAACCCTCATGGAACTTGAATTAGCATGAGTAAAACCTAATTTCACTTGAAGTATTATGATACTAATCTTTACCCAATGCATTGGAGCACTATCAGGGCGCACCCTCCTCAAACATTTCATTTCATGCATAAGTTTTCCACATGGATCATAAAATATGGATTCATTAAACATCATCATTTATTCCACGATAAAGGAATGTGGAATTCATACATGAAATTATATGATCAATAATTAAATTTTCATAAAGGTGAATATACTTTATAGATAAATGGGCATGGTATTCACTATACAATGACTTTGGCTTGTAAAAAAGTGGTGCAATTTCGGTAGCATAATGTCGATACATAAGAATTCATAAAAAAATGGTTGATGAGAGAGAAAAGGGTGTCTTGTCACATTTACATGGAATGTACAGTAAGGTGGATCATATAGATACATGTAATAAAAATTTTAATGGAATTTATATTCATGATACAAAAGAATTGTTGGAATGTAAATGAGGAGAGAGAAATTCCTTTCGGAATTTCAGCATAGTAACGGGTGTACATGGGAGGCATTTATTTAGAGATAAAGGGGTCTATAATCATTAAAACATAAAGAGGGAAGTATGGTGGAGGTTTAAAATCATACCCCAAGATTTATAATTGAAAATAAAATGGCATAACAAGATTAAGAAACTTGGATAAAAAGAGAAAGGTATGAATCCCTTACTTGGAAGTGTGATCCCAAAGTCTTGGGAGAGGCTTGAGAGAGGCTTATTGGGAGCTTGGGGAACCTTGGGAAGATTCTAGAGAGAGGAGGGCAGAGGTTGGAAGAACTCAAAAGTTCTTTAGTGATGATGAATTTGGAGCTTGGGTGGGTTTATATATGAAGGGAGAGGGAATTCTTTATTATTTAGGTTTGGGTGACCACACATTAAAATAATCAATAACACAAACCATACCATGGATTTTTCCCATGGTTTTTTAAAACGGGTAGTGGAAAACAATATTTTATAAGGAAAATGGCCTAACTTCTTAAATTAATAGGGTTTCTTATGTGGAGGTGACTCACACTCTCAAAGAAATTCATTTAAAAAGTGAAAATGTTTTATAACTCTGGGAGGGTCCACTAAAGTATTTTAAAATAAATAAAACAAACCTAAAATCACATTATTTTAATGGTAAAACATATATTTTCCTAGAATATCATTTATAGTATTTTATTACATCACTATTGGGTCATTATGATATCATAAAACACATTATATATTTAAACAGTATTTAATTTTTACCTAAAAATTTGAATGTCTCAAAAAATTATAAAAAATTCACCGTTGGATAATTTAGATATCCTGATTCCAAAAATATTATTAATTTTATCTAAATGGTTTTTTAAATATGTGAATCTTTACTTTTAATATAAAAACAGACATTTATCGGAAATTCATGGGTTTTGACAAAAACGGCTTTCAAACCTTAATTACAATTACAATTGCATTCATAAAATTATAAGATAATTTATATTTAATAAAAATTAATTGAACAATAATAATTATAATTTATTAAAATATTATTTAATTCAAAAATCCTTTAATTCATCAAAATAGATTTCTTAGTTGAATATTAACTAAAAATAGTATTTGCGCTTTAAAAACTATTTGAAAAGTAACAATAATAAAATGAATGTTTATTCATTATTATATACAAATATGATGCACATAATCATGCTTCTATGGTCTTGTTACATAACCCCTTATAACACCCACATAATACTGGAGGGTAAGGTGTGCAATGCTGACAGACTCTTGGGGTGGCTCGGATAACATTCATCGGGTGGTAATCTCTATCAACTTCCACTTCTCTTGTAGGCGGTTTCGTTTGAGTATAAAATGTTGAATCATGGCTTGGGATTGTTCAAGATACAATCCCAAAGACTCTACATCCTTTCCGAGCTCCAAATAATGGTCTTTATATGGTGCAAGTCTACTAGATGAGGCCATCGCTTCCTTCTTCTGAGTAAATTAGATTTGTTAAATCCCTATATTAATACTAATCATTTGATCATTGTTCAACGGATATATTAGCAACAGTCACATTTATTAATGATATTTTAAAATCAAAAAACATAAAACCAATGAAGTTCACATTTTATATAAACATTTTACATAATTGTACATTTAATTAGATCAATAGGAATTTCCATTAATGAAAGTTTGGGTCATTACAATCTTCCCCACCTTAAGAAATTTCGCCCTTGAAATTTCCTTTTCCCACACTAAAACATATGTGGGTAACTCTGCTTCATCATTTCATCTGATTCCCACGTCACTTCTTCAAACTTGTGGTTTCGCCACAACACCTTGATGAGGGGAATTATCTTATTTCATAGAGCTTTTTCTCTATGATCTAAGATCTTCACTGGCTGCTCCTCATAAGAAAGATCATCCTCTAACTTTACCACCTCGGAAGAGAATACATATGAAGGGTCTGGTATGTACTTACTTAAGAGGGATACATGAAAGACATCATGTACTTTGTCCATGGTATGTTGAAGTGCTAGTCAATAGGTAACATCCCTAACACGATCAAGAATCCTGAAGGGGATGATGTACCTAGGACTTAACTTCCCTTTATTTACAAACATCATGACATTCTTCCACTGAGATATGGGTAGAAATATCATGTCTCTGACTTTAAACTCAAGGTCTCATTGATGGTTATCTGCATAAATCTTCTGTCGAATCTGGGTTGCCTTGATATACTGTGGAATGGTTTTCACCTTCTATACAATTTCTTCGACAATTTCAGGTTCTAACAGCTTACGTACATCGACTTCATCCCAACACTCTGGTGTTCTGTATCTTTTCCAATAAAGGGATTCATATGGTGCCATTTGGATGCTCAAGTGGAAACTGTTATTGTATGAGAATTCAACCAGTGGAAGATATTAGTCCCATCCTCCTTTGAAGTCCATTGAGAAAGCTCTCAAAATGTCCTCAAGTGTTTGGATAGTCCACTCAAATTGGTCATAGATTTGAGGATGATAGGTCATACTGAAGTTCAGTTCAGTATCCATAGCATGTTGAAGACTCTTCCAAAACTTATAGGTAAATCTTGGATCTCGATTGGATACAGTAGATAGTGGTAATCCATGTAGCTTTACCACTTCTTTGATATAAATCCGTGAAAGTTTATCTAGTGAGAAGTCCTCTCGAATCGCGATAAAGTGATCTGTCTTGAAAAGATGATCAACAACAACCCATATAGCATTGTTTCCTCTGGATGTCCTTGGAAGTCTAGTGATAAAGTCCATGGTAATTTTTTCCCACTTATATGTTGGTATGGGTAGTGGTTGCATCATCCCCTTACACTTTTTCCTCTTATCCTTCACTTTCTAACATACATGGCACATTGATGTATATTCATCAATCTCCCTTTTCATATTGTCCCACCAAAATTTCTCTCAGATATCTTGATACATCTTTGTGCTCCCTGGGTGAATAGAGAAGGTCGAGCTATGTGAGTCATCCAGAAGCTCCTTCATTATCTTGAGATCGAACGGTAAACATAATCATGACCCAAATCTCACAATTCCATATTTTTCAACCACAAACTCTAAGGATTTTCTATTTCTGATAGCTTCCACCCTTTTCATAATTTCCACATCCTTTATTTGAGCATCCTTTATTTTCTCCATGAGTAAAAATTCAGCAATCATTTGATAAAGGATTTATGATGTTCCTCCCTTAATGATTCCCATTTCCATCCTCTATAAATCAAAGAATATTGGATCCTTTTCAATTCTCATCAATGATAGGGATGTATGATCCTTTCTACTTAGAGCATCTGCCACCTTGTTCACTTTCCCAGGCTGGTAATGGATTGAGAAATCATAGTCTTTGATCAGCTCTAACCATCTTTGTTGGAGAATGTTCAACTCCTATTGTGTGAATATATACTTGAGGCTTTTTTTCTTATATATTTCACACTTCTCCCCAAATAGATAATGCTACCAAATTTTAAAAGAAAATATCACTGCAGCCAACTCCAAATCTTGTGTTGGATAATTCTACTCATGTAATTTCAATTTCCTTGAATCATAGGAAATGACTTTGTCATTTTCCATCAAAACACATCTTAGACCCTTCTTCAAGGCATCACTAAATACCACAAAAAGTTATCCAATTGTGGGTAAAGTGAGAACGGATGTAGTGATAAGCCTCCTTTTTAACACCTTGAAGCTTTATTCGCATTCATCACTCCAATAAAACTTTACTCCCTTCCAAGTTATCTTGGTAATAGGGTTGTACAATAGTGATAAATTTCTCATAAATCATCACTAATATCTAGCTAACCCCAAGAAGCTACGGATATTCGTTACTGATGTTGGCCTCGGCCATCCCTCAATTGAAGTTATCTTGGAGGTATACACATATATATCAATTCTTGTGATGATATGGCCCAAGAATTATCCCTCCTTCAACCAGAACTCACACTTGATGTAGTTTGGATAGATCTTCTCCTTCCGCAAGGTCTCTAGTATAGTTCTTAGATTCTCCTCGTGATCATCCTTGGTTTTCGAGTATATTAGAATATCATCTATAAAAACTACCAAAATTTTTTTGAGGTAATCTCTAAAGACTATATTCATCAATTCCATGAAGATTGATGAAGAATTAGTGACTCTGAAAGGCATTACTAGGAATTAATAGTGACCATATCTTTTACAAAAAGCAATCTTGGGGATATCTTCCTTTTTCGCCCTTACTTGATAATATCCCAACCACAAATTCACCTTCGAGAAGTAGTATGCCCCATGCAGCTAATTGAAAAGTCATCAATTCATGGTAGAGGATACCTGTTCTTTATCGTGATTTTGTTAAGTTCATGACAATCGATGAAAAAGGCGCATTGACCCATCCTTCTTCATGAAAAAGAGGACCGGTGCACCCCATGGTGAAGCACTTGGGTATATAAAAAATTTATCCAGATTATCCTATAGTTGTTTTTTCAACTCCTCAAGCTCCAAAACAACCATTCTATACATATTCTTGGATATTGGCAACTCTCTAGGTATAAGATCAATTGAGAATTAAACATCTCATCTAGGAAGAAGACCAGGAAATTCCTTGGGAAACACTTTAGTGAATTCCCTCACAATATGCATGTCTTCAAGGATAGTTTCCTCCTTAGACTCAACCATCTGAGATAGATACTCATGCTCATAGGTAAGTAATATCCATGCTTAAGATAATGGAGCTAAATAAGATTCATCTTCCTCCTTTCACTTGTATAGAATCGGGGTTTGATTCTCAACATGCAAAGTGATTTCCCTCCCATGGAAATTTATGTTGGATATATATAATGAAAGAAAATCCATGCCAAGAATTGCATCAAATTCCACCAGATGGAGTATGACGAGGTTCTACAGGAATTCCAATCCACCGATTATGACAGGGGGGGAGTTATATTCATGGGATGCAATGATTTCCCCATTTGTCATACTCATCGATATCTTCACTTCCATGATCTGCGGGGGTGATGGGATTGTTCTACTAAACATTAGGAATATAAAAGAACGCTTAGAACTAGAATCAAAAAGTATGTTTTCTATTATTGAATGAATAACTAGCCTACATGTCACCACTTCTTTATCAGGGTTCACTTCAGCGGCAGTGATGGTAAAATCTTGTCCTTTCTACCTTAGAGGTTGTTGGTTGCCTCTGAAAACCCTTGTCTTAGGGAACTGATTTGAAAAGTGCACCAGTTCTTTGCAGTTGAAGCAATGAACAACGCATTGAGGGTCGAGTGGAGTGTTCTTATCTTCTGTCGTAGCCGCAGGTTTTTCTTGTTGACAGTTAATAGTCAGGTTCCCTTCTCTTCCACACCTAAATCATTTAGTCGTCCCCTTCAGGCAATTTCTAGGGTGCTTCTTTCCACACCTTTGGCAAGTGGGGTGCTAGATTTTCCTAGAACTATTGGATTTATCCATCGGAACTATAGAATTGAATTCCACCTTATATTTTTTATCCCCATGATACCCCTGAGATTATCTGATCTCAATTTCGACCTTGAGGTCACATCGAACAATTTCCTCATATTTGTTTAAGTCGTGGATCGTCAGCACATTCTGCATGCTAGGTTTCAGCCCACCAAAGAAGCGGTCAACCTTGAATTTGGGGGTAATGACAAAGAAGAAGGCATATCATTCAATCCTTGTGAAGTTTTACTTGTACGCTCCAATTGATTCATCATAATTGTTCTTGAGGGCAAGGAAGTCCCTTTCTATCTTAAGTTGGGGGTGCATGGAAAATATTTGTCAAGAAACATATTCTAGAAATACTTTCATTCCAACACCTAGATCTCCTCCTCAGGCTTTTTATTTTTCATCAACGACCACCATTGGTCAACTTCACCCTCCATTCGATAAGAATCTAGGAGAACCTTCTCTTGTTCGGAACATTAAAGGATGGAGAAGATATTTTCAATGGAGTTGATCCATTTTTCGGCGATTGAGGGATTGAATGATCCATTAAAGGAAGGAGGCCTTTGTCTTGTGAAGCTATCGATAGAGTCTTGTTCTTTATTAGGGGGGGTTTAACATTCCTATTGACCAATGTTTCTCTTCAAATCTTGAGTTAACTGAAAGAGAAGCATGACAAAGTTCAGGATTCCCTATCCCATCAGATTGGGCATCTCATTAACACAGTCATCACATTGATCTTCATATCGGTTGTTAGCCCGATTCCTCCTATTACCGGCCATTGGATGGAATAATAGGAAAGTTAGGGGTAACACATAGAGGTTAATTCAAGGAAAAAATTGATGACATATAAATAACTTTTATTACCTAAACTTATGAATCCATAGGATTTAGTCTGTGCTACTCATGATCTACTTTCTAACATATATTCTTAGTGTAATTTTTTTAATTCCCTTAATAAGGGTTCATAATAATCCTGAGAATTTACCAAAGCATATCCCCCAGGAGTGTAATAACCAAGAGTGCATCAAGGCCCATTGTCGTGTACCAGGAAACCCCAGGTCAAGCCCGAAACTCCTTATCGGGGTTTTCACTCTTAGGTACATATGTGCCAAAGTCTCTTCTACCTGCTCATATCTAGACAGGGATGTATTTTCTTGATAAACCACTGACTAGATCTTGACCAAAATTTAGGTATATTTTTATTATACTTAGCCCTGTCTCTAAGGCTTTACTAGGGTTTTCTAATCCTAATCCCAAAAATAACTAAACATATCCTTTGATACCAACTATGATAACCCTTCTCTTTATTACACACTTAAACTTGATTTATTACATAAACTTCACTTGATACAACATAGAATATTGATAGGTCTAGTTTATTTTTGTCTTAGTACCATTACATAACAAATTTAAACATGAAATACAACATATTTATTGAAAACTTCCTTTATATGACCACTACATTACCTCGTACTTAGCATTGCATAGGATAACCTGAGGACATGAATAAGAAAAGGGTGAGTTATAAATCCTAGTAAGAGAATAAACAGGGAATAACATGAGGAATATAGTACGTGTTGGATAATAGGCATATCAATGGAGCACAATAGAAACATAAAGGCATGACAAAATATGATAATCATAACACAGAAATGTGAAAACAACATTTAACATGATTTTATCATGAGCCAAGGCTCATTGCACATGGAGAAAGAGTAAACCCTCATTGCACTTGAATTATCATGAGTAAACCCTCATTGAACTTTAAGTATCATGATACTAATCTTTACCCAATGCATTGAAGCGCTATAAATGTGCACCCTTCTTAAACATTTCATTTCATGCATAAGTGTGCCACATGGATCATAAAACATGGATTCATTAAACATAATAATTTATTACATGATAAAGGAATGTGGAATTAATACATGAAACTATATAATCAATAAAGAAATGTGTATAAATGTGAATACACTTGATAGTTAAATGGGCATGGTATTCACTACACAATGATTTTGGCTTGAAAAAACGTGGTGCAATTTCTGCAGCATAACGTCGAGAAATAAGAATTCATAAAAAATGGTTGATGAGAGAGAAAAGGGTGTCTCATCAAATTTACATGGAATGGAAAGTAATTGGGGTCATATAGATACATGTCCCAACAATTTTAATGTAATTTAGATTCATGATACAAAATAATTGTGTGAATGTAAATGAGGATAGAGAAAAACAATTGGAATTTCAGCATAGTAATGGGTGTACATTGGAGGCATTTATTGAGAGATAAAGAGGTTTCTAATCATTCAAACATAAAAAGGGAAGTATTTTGGAGGTTATAAATCATACCAAAACATTTATAATTGAAAATAAAAGGGCATAACAATATTAAGAAACTTGGATAAAAAGAGAAAGGTGGGAATCCCTTACTTGGAAGTGAGATCTCAAAGGCTTGGGAGAGGCTCGACAGAGGCTTCTTGGGAGCTTGGGGCACCTTTGGAGGATTATAGAGAGATGAGGTCAGAGGTTGAACGAACTCCAAAGTCTTTTAGTGAATAGGAAGTGGAAGCTTGGGTGGGTTTATATGTGAAAGGAGAGGGAATTCTTTATTATTTAGGTTTGGGTCACCACACATTAAACTAATCAATACCACAAACCATACCAAAGTTTTTGCCCATGGTTTTTGATAAAGGGGAGTGGGAAAAACTATTTTATAAGTCCAATTTCCTAACTTCTTAAAATAATAGGGCTTCTTATGTGGAGGTGAGTCACACTCTCAAAGAAATTCATTTAAAAAGTGAAAATGTTTTATAACTCTTAGAGGGTCCAATAATGTTTTGTAAAATTAATAAAACAAACCCAAAATAAAACTATTTTAATGGTAAAACATATATGGTCCGAAACTATCATTTATAGTATTTTATTACATCACTATTGGGTCATTATGATGTCATAAAACACATTATATATTTAAACGGTATTTAATTTTTACCCAAAAATTCGATTGTCTCAGAAAATTATGAAATATTCACTATTGGATAATTTTGATGTACTGATTCCAAAAAGAATATTCATTTTATATAAATAATTTTATAAATATTTGAATTTTTACTTTTAAAATAAAAACCAACATTTATAAAAAATTCATGGGTTTTGACAAAAACGGCATTCAAACCTCAATAAAAATTACAATTGCATTCACAAAAATATAAGATCATTTATATTTATTAAAAATTAATTTAATAATAATAATATTTTATTAAAATATTATTTAATTCAAAAATTCTATAATTCAACAAAATATATTTCTTAGTTGAATATTAACTAAAAAACTATGTGCGCTTTAAAAACTATTTACAGAGTAACAATAATAAAATGAATGCATTTTCATCATTATATACAAAAATAATGCACATAATCATAGTTCTAAGGTCTTATTACATAACCCCTTATAAAACCCCCATAAGACTGAAGGGTAAGGTGTGCGATGGTTACAGACTCTTGGGGTGTCTTCAATAACATTGCTCAGGTGGTAATCTCTATCAACTTCCACTTCTCTTGTAGGCGGTTCCGTTCGAGATTAACATGTTGAAGCTCAGCTTGGGCTTGGTCAAGAGAGAAGTCCAATTACGCCACCTCCTTTTAAAGCTTCAAAAAATGGGCTTCATATGAGGAAATTATATTGGATGAGGCCATCGTTTCTTTTATCTGAGTAAATTGGATTTGTTAAAGCCATATATTTATACTCATCATGTGATCATTGTTCAACGGCTATATTAGAAATTTTCACTGTTCTTAACGATATTTTAAAATCCAAAAACATAGAAACAATGAAGTTAAAATTTTATATAAACATTTTAAAAAATGATACATTTAATTGGATTAAGAATAATTTCTATTAATGAAATTTTGGGTCGTTACATACACCGATAAACTCATAACCTTTTTATGAAAAACATGATTATCACCATTACATTGTCTGTAATGTTTACATTGCCTGTAATATTTCACATTGTGTATTAATTTCATGAAATGATAGTGGAGATCAAATACATAATGTTTAAATAGGTTACACGATGTGTAATCTCCAAGAATACTACAAATACAACATATTCTTACACAAAATTTCAAACCGGTTGAGGAATTCTCTGAACTTAGGGATAACCGTGTTATGACTTTACAAGATTATAACCAAACTGCATTAATTCAAATAAAAAATAAATCCCTAAAATTTATTTTATTTTCCCCATAAAATTATCTATATCCTCAGGAGTCCCAAGAAACACCCAATAAAAGGATTAAAATAAGTAAACAGGTGTAAAATACCTGAAAGACGATAACGGGATGTTACAAAAGTGGTTTTCTTTCAATGTCTCTCCAATTTAATATACATCAGATGAATATTAAATCCATAAAAATTTCATCAAATGAAAATTTTATTACATCATGTTTTATTCAGTTATGTATGTATGATTATAATGATTTAATTTTAAAATCCATATTCTCAATACTAAATTAACATGTTCACCCCATATTAATGTTTCACTATTTACACAACCCACAACTTGTGTTACTCATCCAAAAATAGAATCTAAACATATTAAAAATAGAAAAATTAATCTTATATATAAGATACTTGAACTTTACATGTTATGATTTATAATTATATGAGATTTATAATCTCAACCTAAGTAATTCATGAGCTACAGATAGACAACCATCACCTTTATAAAACTAGACATAATCCTCTAGGTTAGTGGGAAGTATGATTTAATGCCCCCCACCTAGGGATAATTTTATTAAGATAGAATCCAATTCACCAAAACTCTAACACCTAATAAGTATAAACTATATTCAATAAAAAAATTAATTTAATAACATTAATTACAATACGAGGTTAAGGAAGATTAAAACTAAACCTTACATTTTCTTACCTAGCTTGTAATGTGTGGAATAATAGTTTATAATAAATAAATTATCAAATAAATTAAATAATATATAATATAAACTTTTCATAAAAAATTATAAATATGAATATTCAAAATCAATAAATAGATAAATACACATTTTATTTATTTTCCTAACTTTTGAAATAAATATCAACATTTCATATTTTAATTAGGCACAAAAAAATCCTATATACAATGCCTAACACTTATCTTTTATAAAAAAATTAAAAACTAAAATAAATATTATCCACAAAAAATTAAATTTTGATATATTAGGTTATATAAAATTTTATGATAGATATAATGTTTTATCTATCATAATCCATGTTTCTTATAATAAGGATTGTCATGCAAAGGAAAAAGTTTTTACAATGTGTAAGGCTTTTCATATGTAATATTTTTTCACACGTAAGTGATTTTTACCACAACAAAAACCTTATATTTGATAAATTATATTATGTATTGACAAATATTTTATATATAAAAATAAATCCATATTTTTAGAAAAAGTAAATATCTTACACAGAGGTAAATATCATGTGTATGAAACTTTTTCTTATGTATTAAGTAAAAATGAAAATTTTCATTATATATCCACTTTGTTATTTAAGAAAATATCTTACATATCAAGTCATATTTGACAATGTATATTAAATAATTATTACGACACAAAACTATATTTTCATGAAACCATGGTTCTAATCATAGCATATGATATCACATATCATAGAATATAGAATAGAAAAAAACAACAGGTTTCAATGTATCATACCATAGGATATGCACTCTTCATACCGTATGACAAGGGAAAAAAGAATTGTGTATCATATATGATATATATAGGAAATAAAATGGATGATATTTATCTATGCCACATCATAGGCTATGATATGGATCAAGCATATTATGATATACATTTCCTTTTTAAAATTAAAAAAAATAACATGTTGATTCATTGATGAACATGCCATTGATACCACTAATGGATTTTAGTGGATCACAATATGATTGAAGTAATGGAACAAAATGATAAAATATCCAAATTTATCATCAAATGAATCAACATGTACATGCGGATAACAAATAAATATGCATACCTTAATCACAGAAAAATATACCTCTATCAAGCATGATTGAGTATGCTTGATTGGGATCACTAAGTAGTATTCAAATGATTCTCACCTCCACGAGTTGTAAACTGATTGTTAAGTCCTCGTATGCTATGAGAGGGATGCCGAACACTAAATAAGGTCTATCACCATCTCCATAAGGACTTATGGTGAACATAGAGTAAGAGAGATTTAGTTATGTATTATATGTGTTGTGTTGAACCCATTATACGGATCTCATCCATTATATAATATCTCTTTATTCAATGAAAAGAGTGGAGCGTCGGCTGCCAACTCTTGGAAATATGCATGTTATAATAATGTTAACCCATTGTAAATAGATGATAGTTTAACATTTTAGTGATTATAACATAAATTTACATCCATGAATGAATCAATATGTTGATTAATAACTAAAGGAAAATACATTAGTAGATGTGGCAGTGGAATCACAGTCAATTTCACATATCACTTATATATCATACAATATGATAGATACCATTCATATGCTATAGAAGAATCATCAACATTATCAAATAGTTGGTCATTCTTCAAGGTATATTATACAATATTATATACCCATTTTAGTGCATTTATATCACCAATAACCTCTTTCCAACTAATTTTTAAGATAAATCTAAATTTATCTTTGTCAATAATTAACCACCCCTTATATTGAGATAAACCCAAAGAATATATATACATATATATACCAACATATTAAAAATAATTTCATTCATTATCCCAAAACATATCCTTTATATAAAAATAATACAAGGACACATAACATATTCCAACCAAATAGTAGAAAATAATATCTAAGAAAAATATATATAGATTCCATAATACATATCTAAACCACATAAAAAATAACTTTCACAAATAATCTCTATCATAAAACATATAACATTCATCGTATACCATAGTAAATAGATAATTACCATGTTATCTTGAGGAAATTTTCTTCTATACAACATATATGTTTTTTAAACCCTAAAATATCTCCCGTAACTTTACAAAAAACCTTTCTTTAACCATGAAATATTTTCAATTACTCCATAGAATAAATTCCTTCTTACAACACAAAACAAGTTACTTCTTCCAACATAAAACATATCTGGTTTCCAATAAAAATATATAATCCTACCATAAAATTTTATTTTATATAATTGTTATCATCATAGATACAACAATATAACACAGTTACCTAAAATTAATGACTGAGGTCAGATTACCATATGGACTCTCAAGTGTGTTTCCTTAACACTAATAGTTGGAATAAAGTTCTATGTGATACAACATAGTCATTGGGGAATTATTTTCCCTCAAATTTAATAGATAAATATAAGAAAATAATAATTAAAATTTTAAAAAGTAAAATTAAACTTTAAAAAAACATTAAAAAAACAAAGTATCAACCATTTAGAAAAAAATAAAATCACAACTACAATAAATAATAAAAAAATATATTATAAGAATAAAAAATATACATCCTAGATAGACAAAATTTCCCAATAATCCAATAGTTAACACTGACATTGTATAGCCCCAGAACCATGCTTCCAGATCTGGTATAAAAAAATGTTGTATATTTTTTTTAAAAGTAATTTAAAATATATGTGGATATTTACAACTGGGGATCTTTTCTGGTTTATACTTTTGAGGAAAATGACTAATTTTATATATTATCAAAGTAGAATCAATAAAAAAAATCCAATGATAAGACTTTAATATCACTATCTCCTTGTTAAACTAAACTCCATGAAAGCTCAATATGAACTTGAAAACATTTTATAAAAACATAGGGCGAGAAACATTTCTCAGTAAGGGGTATTTTAAAAGCTACTGAAAAAACTTTTTTTAAAATACATATACCTTTTGAAAAATACCTTTGATAAATAATTTTAAAAATAAATTTTATAAAACACTTTATAAAACCTTTTTAAAATACTTATAATTTTTAAAATATAATTTTTAAAACACTTTTCAAAATATAATAGATTTTTGAAAACTCTTTTGAAAATCCTTTGAAAAAATTATTTTGAAAATGAATTTAAAAATAATTAAGACTTTGAAAACATATAAATATACAATTTTGAAAATAAATATTCTCTTTTAAGTGCAATAAATCCTGTAAAAATAGTTATGCTTTTGAAAACATTATAATACATTTCGAAAATACTTATGCTTGAAAATAATATAAAATAATCCAGTGGTTTATCAAAAAATAATGAGAAAGATTTTGAAAAAACAATGTAGTTATTTAAAACATTAAAGGTTGTCTCGGCCTAACCAGTTGTTTTTGTAGTGGGTTCACTCCCAACTCCCCTTCCTGTTTACAATTTCCATGTGTCACTTTTTTATAAAACAAATTAGCCTTCTTTAAATATATACATTTTCCAGAGGGGTTTATGGTTTAAAAACATAATAATTCTCTTTACACACATGTGTATTTATAAATATATAAATATTTATATTCATAGGTAAATCACTTGTTATATTTTGGAATTAAAAAATATAATTTCATTTTTCTTTTGCATGGTCTTTCAATTAAATAATTAACATCCATGTAATTAAAATCTTTGATAAATAACATTTCGTTAAAACTTTATCTTTTTAAACTCATCCCTAGATAAAAGTATGAAACACTCAATTGATTAAATCTCAATACATTAAATAATATAAAAATATTTCACATAAAATGATAGCTATTGTAAATTTAAATTCACATGAAATAATAGATATTTAATTTTTTATTCTTATAATTATCGTGAACACATAAAATAAAATAATTTAAAATAACAGCATGTGAAATAGTAATAGTAAAATTTCTATTTTCAAAAAATAATCCCATTAAAAATATATGAATATATATAATTTTACTCTCATGAACAATTTATGTAAAATTAAATGTACTCTTAACTTATAACTTTAAAAGAAAAACTATATAACACATATAAGAAATATAAAAGTATTATCCTCAAAATAAACAATCATGCATTGCTTAATTTAAAAATATTAATTTAGATGATTTCAAACTTTTAAATAGATTATATATTAATTTTCAGACATTAAATTATGGAAATTAGTATATATATATATATAGACACACATATACATATATACATATAATGAATATAAACATGGATGGTTTTGAGAATAAAGTACCACATTCGCACCGAAATTTATTAAACATAAGTATGAAAAATAATTATATCATATGAAGTATATTATTATAAGTATGTACATATATTTGGTTGATAAAAATTAAATTACATGCATGTATATATATATGTATGTATGTATATATATCATAGATTTAAATTTTAAAACATGAACATGATGAAATTGAAAGTCATATACATGCATATAATATGTATATATGTGTGTGTGTGTGTTTAAAAAATTGAAACTATAGACAATATATATTTATACAAGTACTTATATATTTAAAATAAATAAATTTGAAATGATAACATGACACAGCCTTATATGATAATAAATTTGAAACTAGAACTCTAAAATAAATATGTTATCATTGAATTGATAAATATGGATGCATATAAAATTAACATGTAATTTTTATCCAATATAAGAATATATATATAAATATATATACATAAACTGAGAATAATAAAAATTTCCCCTTCCATGTTAATTTGAAAACACACATTCATGATTTAAAGAAATAAAATGTAACTTAAATTTTATACCAGTGTAATCATATTTAAATAAATTGAACATATCATATGAATATACATGTTGGTGCTTGAAATTTGAAAAATATTATATATATATCAGTATATATAATATAGAATAATTCCACTTACATTGTTTTAAACCAAAGGGCATAAGAGGGGGAACCCAACTTGGGGTGTTTAGATAGGAGGTAGATAATGTGTTCTTGCTTAGTGGAAACTGAACCAAGGTGATCGAAGTCAAATTTTTCTGTGTCAAGTTGGATTGAAGTAGATGAAATTGTAAAGGTAGGAAGACAGAGGGAGGGAAATTCTACTTTGGTTATGCAAATAGTGGTTCTCCTTCTAAGTGCCATATATATACCTGAAAGGTTGAGTACTGTAGATCTCGTGGATCGAAAGGGTTTTGAGAAAATGTTGAAGGTGTGACATTTGGTGGTTTCTGTGTGAATTATGGGTGGTGTCACAGGTAAGAGACAATGTTGGAGGAATACGATGAGGGTTGAAGTTTTAGCTTCCACGTGGCTTGCGAAAGATTCCAATGTATAGTGAGGGTCTACCTGGATTCTCGTAGCTCATGGAAGAAGAATCAAAATATAAGAAGTAGGTAGATCGACAACATCGAATGGTTGTGGGGAGATTCATGGTCGATGGATAATAAAGGTAGATCGGGTGACATTGGTGTGGTTGTCTATAGGGAGACTAGTGGTTAACTGTGTTCTCCGAAGGGTGTTTGTCGACGACAGTAGTAGGGTGTACAGGTGGATTATGGGAGAAGAGTCCTGAGGAAGATGAAGCATTTCCTCTTTTTTATTTTATTTTTATTACTTTATCCTTTCCTTTTATTATGTTTCATATATATATAGATAGATACATATTCCATATATATATATATATATATTAGATTTATATAAATCTAATATAAATATACATTTGTAATATCAATAAATTACCTAATTATAGTCAAAGTTATTATTCATTAAACAAATTTTTTTGTTATGATCATATAAATATCAATATAAACAAAATCTTTGGTTAAACTTATAAACTATAATTTTAAGAAACTACATTTTTAATATTCTATTATTCCTTAAATAATTAGATCTATGTTTATACGATAAATAATAATTATTATTATTACTATTATTATCAATATTCTCTTACAACTTTCACTTTTATTAGATCATCGCATTTTCAAATTGATTACTATTTAGATCAAACCCCCAAATAACCATATATATTTTTTAAATATTATTATTACCATAATTTTTTATTTTTTATGAAAACTGATATATTTTTAAAACCAAAATAAAACGTGCATCTAAAGATATTTTCTAATACATTTATTAATTTTAAAACCAACATTATGAAACATATTTTCAAATGGAATATTCATGTGTATGCATAAAATTATTTTAACGACTACATCCTCATTTCATTATTACTTATATATTATTTAAAAAACAGCAACAGCTATAAACCAATGGTTATAATTAGATAGCCTATAAATATCTATCATTGACGTTATTTTACTAAATTATAAGTGCTTTGAGTTTCTCGCTTGTGGAGATGGTTCTAATAATTTCCTTTATTTTTTATGTCCTCATTATCTTCCTGGTCATATCAGTTCTACACAAGGAGGATCCCAGTGTGATGGTTTATGATCTCACTTATTATATTCTTAGAAGTAGGTTAAATTGTGTTATTATCACTTATAGTGAGTTTGACTATCTATTTTCAGACTTCTATGAATTTTGGTGTCCCTGTATTAATGTTTAGGGTTTGTGTTCTATTTTAAATAAAATTACTATGTTCCACTCATGTTTTTGTTTTCAATGATTTATTTATTTATTTAAATTTTGAATGTATACTTTAAAATAAAAACATGTTGGGTGTTAAATTCTTCCCACCTTAAATGGAATTGTAACCTTGAAATTTTTTCACACTCGATTTCCATGTTCCAACATTGAAGTTATTCTTTCCTACAAAAATAATTCTATTAAGATCATTAAACACAAGATAAAGTGAAGTAGAAAATCTCATACCTTCATCCAGGTCTTCAGCATTGAAATCTCTCAGGAACAGAAATAGCCCAGGAATTCTAGTGATACATCAAATAATCCTCAAAATACTCTATTTCATATTTCTAGATACAAATTTGGCAACATGGATTAAAATCAAGAGGACATTCATAAGTATGTTGAAAGGTTTTATTTTCAATATATAATTTTTGAACATCTACGTGAACCTGACCTTTGTAAAATACTCTCATTGTAGTGTCATCAATGGTTTCAAAATTATCTTTGATACTTCCAAATATATTAAAATTTTACATTTGATGCATGTAACCTGCTCAGATATCACCCTCTTCTATATCTACTTCAATATGGATGAAAAATTCATACTATTTAGTCAAAGTGAAGAATTAAAAAATTACCTGGTAATACCTTCCATGTCTGGAATAGTATGCATGTTGAGGATACAAGATTTACTCGTACACAAACCATGGTCCTCTGAAAAATGGGGAATAATAGAGGTGTGAGATATATTGTACAACTGCCTGTAGGTAGCTTAGATGTTGATAAAGGTCTCTATATCATCTAAGAATGATATCAAGATTATCTTCAAAATTAGTTCCTCTAGAAGACAGAGAATATTTTGTCATGATCTTTCCCATTCCATTTTGAGGTTGTACTTAAACTGAAAACAAAAAAAAATTAAGGGACAAAGGTTTGACTAAGAATATACTTATAAACTAAACTTATTTTATCCAAACATCATAATATGAAAAGTTAAACATACTATTCATTTGATACCAATTGTAGATCCCCAGACCCACACTTCTGGATTATGTAAAAAAATGTTGTATATTTCTTTAAAAAATAACTGAAAAATATATAGACATTTAAAACTGAAGATATTTTTCGGTTTAGAATTTGAAAGAAAATGACCAATTTAACAAATTATCAAAGTCTAAATAATAAACAAAAATACAGTGATAATAATTTTCTAGTGCTATATCCTTTTCAAGATAAACTCCATCAAAGCTCAATATGAACTTAAAAATATTTTATAAAAACATAGGCTGAGAAAAATTTCCCAGCAAGTGGTTTTTAAAAATCCAGTGAAAATATCATTTTGAAAATATTTACCTTTTGAAAAATACCTTTGATAAATACTTTTAAAAATAGATTTTGGAAAACACTTTATAAAACTTTCTTAAAATACTTATAATTTTGAAAACATAATTTTGAAAACACTATTCAAAATATACTATATTTTTTAAAATTAATTAAAAAATCCTTTGAAAACCTGATTTTGAAAATTCCTTTGAAGTAATTACGCCTTTGCAAACATATAAATATAATATTGAAAATAAATATGGTTTTAGAAATTCTATAAATCCTGTGAAAATAGTTACACTTTTGAAAACATTATAATACATTATAAAAAAACTTATGCTTGAAAATTCTTTTAAATAATCCAGTGGTTTTTTAGAAAATATTGAGAAAGATTTTGAAAACAAAAAAATGTGGCTACTTTAAACATTGAAGGTTATCTAGTCCTACCAACTTGTTTTTGTAGGGGGTTTACTCCCCACTCCCCTTCTTATTTACAATGTATAAGTTCCATTTTTTTATAAAAAAATTATCCTTCTTTACATATATACATTTTCCACCGGGGTTTTTGGTTTAAAAACATAACAATTCTTTGAATACACATGCACATTTATAAATATATAAATATTTATATTCTTAGGTAAATCACTTGTCAGATTTTTCTATTACCAAATCTCGTGTCATTTTTCTTTTTCATGGTCTTTCAATAAAATAATTAACATCCATGTAATTAAAATATATGATAAACTACATTTTCTTAAAACTTTATCATTTAAAATTCATCCCTATATAAAATTATGAAACACTCATTTTCTTAAATCATGATACATTAAATAATAAATAAATCTATCCTATAAAATGATAAATATTTTAAATTTAAATTCACATAAAATAAAATAAATTTAACTTGTCTTTCTTAGAATTATCATGAACACATAAAATATAAGACTTGAAAATAACAGCATTGTAAAAGTAATTGAAAAATTACTATTTTCACAAAATAACCCCGTTAAAAATATATGAATATATATAATTCTACTCTCATGAATAATTATAAGTAAAAGTAAATGTACCCTTAACTTATAACTTTAAAATAAAAACTATATAAAACATATAATAAATATAAAAGTAATATTATCAAAATAAACAATTCTTCATTGGTTAATTTAAAAATGTTAATTTGTATGATTTAACACTTTTAAATTAATTATATATTCATTTAGAAACATTCAATGATGTAAAGAAATATATATATTCACATATACATATATATATATATATAATTGATATAAACATGGAAGGTTTTGAGAATAAAGTATCACATGCACATCGCAATTACTTAAAAATATGTATGAAAACTAATTATATCATATGAGGTATATTCTCATAAGTATGTAGATAAATTGTGTTGATACAAATTCAATGAAATTCATGTATATATATATATATGTATATAAATCATAGATTAAAATTTTAAAACATGAACATGACTAAATTGAAAATCATATGAATGCATTTAATATAAATATGTGTGTGTGTGTGTGTGTGTGATTAAAAACATGAAATTATAATATATATATATACATTTACTTAAACACATAAAAATTTTGATTTGAAATGATAACCTGACACACCCTTACATGATAATAAATTTGAAACTACAACTCTAGAATAAATGTGTTATCCTTAAAGTGATAAATATGGATACGTATAAAATAAACTTATAACTTGTATCCAATATAAGAATATATATACATATATACATAAACTAATAATTATAAAAATTTTCCCTTACATTTAAATTTTAAAACACACTTTCATGATTTATAGAAATAAAATGTAACTTAAATTTAATACCAGTATAATAATATTTGAATAAATTGAACATATCATATATATATACATGTTGGTTCTTTAAATATGAAAAATATTATATATATATATATATATCGGTATATATAAAATAGAAGAATTCCCCTTACATTATTATAAACCAAAGCATAGAAGAGGTGAAACCTTAATTGGGGTGTCTAGATAGGGGGTAGGCAATGTGTTTCGGCCTAGTGGATATTGAACAAAGGTGATGGAAGTGGACCTATATTGTGTCAAGTTGGATTAAACCAGATAAAATTCTGTGAAGGGAGGAAGATAGAGGGAGGGAGCTTTGACTTAGTTTTTTTGACCAACGGTTCTCCCAATAAGTGTCATAAATATAAACTAAAGGTTGTGTACTACTGATTTCATGACTTTGAAGGGTTTTGAGAAAATGTTTAATGTGTGACATTTGGTGGTTTTTACAGGACTCACAGGTGGTACCATGGGTAAGAGAAAATGCTGGAGGAAGATGATGAGGGTGTAAGTGTTGGCTTCTGTGTGTCTTGAGGAAGAGGAAAATGTACAGTGAGGGTCTACTTGGATTCCTATTGCCCATGTAAGAAGAATCAAATCATATAGAGCAGGTCGATCGACAACATCAAACAGTTGTGGGGATATACATGGTTGATGTTGGATAAAGGTAGATCGGGTGGCACAGGTGTGGTTTTCAACATCTAGACTAGTGGTCGGCCATGTTAGCTGGAGGGTGTTTGTCGGCGATGGTTGTAGGGTATATAGTTGGATTGCAGGAGAAGAGTCCCAAGGAAGATGAATAATTTTCTCTCTTTTTTAGTTTTATCACATTATTCTTCCTGTTTTTTTCATGTTGTGTATATATATATATATATATATATATTAAACATATAGAAATATAATATTATTATATATTTTTAATATTAATAAATATCTTAATTATAGTCAAAACTATTATTCATTCAACTAATTTTTATGCTTATATAAATATCAATATAAACAAAATCAATGGTTAAACTTATAAACAGTAATTTTAAGAAACTATATTTTTATTATTCTATTATTCCTTAAATAATATAATCTATATTTATATGGTAAAAATTTATTATTATTATTACTATTTTTATCAACATTCTCTTGCACCTTTCAATTTAATTAGATCGTCACATTTTAAAATTGATTACATTTTAGATAAAACCCAAAATGAACTATATATATTTTGTAAATATTATTATTATCATAATTGTTTATTTTTGTATGACAACTTATATGTTATGAAAATCAAAATAAAATATGCATCTTAAGATATTTTCTAATACATTTATTAATTATAATACCAACATTTTGAAACATATTTTCAAATGGAATATTCATGTGTATGTATAAAAGTATTTTAATGGTTATATCCTAATTTCATCTTTAATTAACCCTTTTTTTTATCCTTAATGGATATAAACCAATGTTTCTAATTATATTGCCTATAAATATCTCTAATAGACGTTATTTTACTAAAATATTAGTTCTTTGAAGTTTTTTTCTTATGTAGATGGTTCTAATAATTTACTTTATTCTTTGTGTCCCCATTATCTTTTTGGTCATAGAGGTTCTACTCATGGAGGATCCGACTCTCCTGGGTTATGATCTTGCACTTATTTTGTTCTTGGAAGTAGGTCCAATTTTTTTATTAACACTTATAATGACTTATAAAATCTAGTTTCAGACTTTCGTGAATTATGGGGTCCTTGTATTATAGTTTGGGGTTTTTTTCTATTTTAAATAAAATTACTATGTTCTACTCAAGTCCGTGTTTTTAATTCTATCTTTGTTTATTTAAACGGTGAATACATATATTAAAATAATAATACACTTGGTTGTTATAGACATGTACCTCTAATATAAAATTATTTTAATTCATTTTCAATGAACATTATACTTTTCCCTTTTATTGTATAATGATAAATGATACTAATATGAACATTGAGATATAGATGGAGGGGTATGTAACTCTTTACTCATTAGGATTTTCCCAAATCAAACCCATACATTCCCATGTTTAATTTATTCTAAACAATATAAGTAAATCCATCTAAAAAAACACTTTAAAGAATTATAGTTCATAAAATTATTTTACATTAGTCAAGATATAAAATAAAAACAATTCATTATAAAAAATTCAAAGCATAGTGGTAACCATTCCCTATTTTCCCATAAATCATAAATATCTAATATCCATGCTGATAACTAGAATTATTCTCAATAGAAATTAATATATCAAATATATATATATATAATCATAGAATCACCCACCATTTATCATTATCCATCTGAGTTTTTTCCATATAAATGTTACATACCACTATCGCATGGCCATGATACCATGTAAAAAATTATATTAGTCCTAAAGTGTGATACTTAAATACCAAAGGTTGAAAACTAGTATTGAGGATCTGAGTGAATCACTTGGGAAGTGATTTACTATCAAATGGATCAGTATAAGATATATCAAAATAAACATCATGAATAATCAAACATAATGAAATAAAACAACATCATCATCAATAAACTCTAATATGGACTTAATTATGCATAAAGATAACATATAACCAAACAAGGAATAAGTATAATCTCAACTAACTTCCACAAAGTGTAATAAATCATAAATATATCATAATGAAAAAATGAAAAATATCATCAACAAGAGTAATAATCTTTCATATCCATGAATCAACTATCTCCCATCATCCCCCTAAAAAACATTACATTTCATGTATCTCCATGCATAAAATAAATTCACACATAACATTCATACATATAAAGTGTCAGAAAAAATCTCATTATAATCTATTATGACCCTAAGCATCACCTAGTGTTTAAAATTCTCATATGTGTATGATTTGTACTAATAAAATTACGTGAAAAAAATAAAAAATCATGAGAATGTTGAGTAATAAAATATATGGTGGTAAAAAAGACACCATGATAACAAGTCTAAATACTTTATCCATAATCGGTAAGTAGTCAACATTATAGTCAATGTATCATATTCAATCATTCATGGCTTGGTATATATTTCTCAAAAAATAGACTATTGCCTTATCTCATGATCATTACTAACAAATCACAATGATTCCTTAGAATATGGCTAGGACCAAGGTGTAACACAACACAAGTACATTGACCAATAGTATCATACATCATACCATTAACTTAACAAATAATCAGAACCAAGGTGTGACATTTCTCATGATAAACCCCAATAATATATCAAAATCATATCACCACATTAGTGTATTTTTGAATACACATATCATATTATAGGATAATATAAATAAATTTATCATATAAATTAATGGTTATATAAATATTTCATTTATTTAATTTAATACATTATTCAATGCATAATCAGTCATAAATACAACACATCATTCAATGTTTTTTCCATCATTAATTATATAACATCATTTAGTTCTTAATAAATCTTAAATTCCAGATCATCATTCAATGATTTATTATTCACCCATTTTATCATATCATGCAACGCAAAATCAATGAACTTTTAAATTAATATTAACTTTTACCTCATATAAATAAAAAAGTGGAATTCTTTTAGCCACATTATGCCAATTTTAGGTTTCCTAGGATTGAATAACATTTAATAAAATAGTGGAATACTTATAGAAACTAGAAATCATGATCATAGTGGTGTTAAACTAAAACTATGTACAATATAAAATAATGAATCTTGTGTACCTACCACCTATAGTGGACAAAGATCCTATATTCAAACACAAGTGTGATGTAGATCACCGATATGCAACCAAAAAAATATTTCCCTATAATATATTAATGGGATTATGAATCACCCAATAATGGGTGGGATTATCCTTTATTATAGGGTATTTTAGTATGTCTCAAAGTTAAGGAAGAGGGAGAATAGATCAATGGCTTGATATAATCCATAGGAAGGTCATATTCCATTTTCATGTCCTTAAACCTATTAATATATGCCTCAAGGATACAACTCATGCCTTCCATGAATTTAATAATATACTCATAATGTACCAAAAAATGGAATGTGGTTGTAATGGTTGTAAGCACTTAGCCAATCATGTATTTAACACTTAAATGCATTAAGGATTCTCTTAAATTTATCGTCATATGAAACATTAACATTCAATGATAAGTTACATAGAAGATAAGCCAAATATTAACACATAATATCTATCTACCATAATCAATTATAAAAAAAATATGAATTACAAAATACAAGTAATTATATCATAAAACTTACGATATGGTCTTATGATACGGCCATATCATACAATATGATATACTTAGGTCGTGGCATGGTATATTTATATCATGACTTATGATATACACACACTGATGATATGTGATATCCCTTCATTACAAATATACCATACCATATAACATATATAGATCATACATTAACATAACATCCAAAACATTTAGATCTTATTGTAAAACAAATTTAACATTTGGATGCTTGGGAAGGGATTTCTCTAACTCATTGAATTTTTTTTCTTAAGAACGGTTCTTATGTGTCTATAAAAGTCTAGGAAATTTTTATATTAAGATTTTAATTCTCAATTATTGATCTCAAATCCTCTTTTAACAATGATAATTCCATTTTAACTATAAAATTAATTATCATATGATTATCATGTTTTTCATTTATTTAATAAAGATATTTATTAAATGTACTCCCACTAAAATGATAAGCCCTTTTAATATCCAGCATACTTATTAGTGGTCCAAGATCTATATTTCTCTAATATTTGGGTTACTTTACCATTTGTTTCCCTCACTAATCTATTTAGGTATACAATCACATCCATAATATCATATATTACCCTTGGATGGTTGGATAGATGACTCTTTATTATAATCCATAACATGGATTCAATCAACATTATTTTTTTAGTATCCTAATCCTATAAGGGTTCCCCAACTATGTTTCACCCAAATATCATTCCAAATATAGGCACCTAATCCTATTTATATCTATCATAACATACTTACCTTATGAAAGATAATACATGGGAACCTAGTTTAGAATAACCTATTAGATTGGATGATTGAGGTCTTGACAAATTTCTCTTTAAAAGGAATATAACACTTATTATTTTTTTTGGTTTAAATTTCTCACAATATTATCCCTTGTATTCCCTTTACATGCATACATGATTCTAATGGTTTACTTTTAAGAGGGTTCATTCTACTAAATCAATATATACAAACCATAATGATTTATAACTCTTTATATAACATCAGATTGTGTCTCTAACCAAAATTAAAAGACAACCTATATTTACACATATCTAAATACATCCTATAAACAAGGTATATGAAACCATTTCATGTAAAGGATGAGAATAATTTAAAACCAAAAAATTAATATGAGTAACCATAGTTTAATAGGTAACCAACCCCCACATTTCTAGACATAGCCCAATCTCCTAGGCTAATGAGCAGTCCAACCCAAAATCCCTCTACCCATAGTTCCTAAATCAAGAGTGACCTCAATTCCATCATAATTCTAACACCAAATATGTATAAACTATAATGAACATATTAATTCAATATTAAAACCAAGTATAAGTGCAATTCCCTATTGAAGAATACTAAATAAATTATTCAAAATGGAAAGTAACTCCTTAAATGCATGTATTACAATTTAGAAGTATCTTATGAATTTAAACTAAAGCATACATATGTTCCTAATATAATATGTGTATTCATGAATAATATAGGGGATAGAACTAAATAAATAGAAAATTCATAAATTTATAAATGAGATAAACATTTAGGAATGGTTCATAAATTAAGAAATTATAAACGCATTATAATTTAGAAATGCGTTATGGATATTCAATTATTAAAAAAATAAAAACATGTTTTATTTATTTTCAATATTAAATCCTTCATATTATTATTTATATGGAATTTATTCAAATATATGTTATTTGAAATCTAAAAATTCTATGTTTCGTATCTATTATGTTAAAATTTTATGTAATCAAAATATTATATAACTAATATTATTTGAAAATTTCACATATCAATTATCAAAACTATTTTTTATATGGTTCAAATAACTTTCTCAAATAATTCCTTTTCTTTGAAAATTTCAAATTAAAAATTATGAACAACTCATAATCTAATAAAAATACATATATAATTTTTCTTATTTTTTAATTTATAAAAAAATTATAAATTTCCATTATAATTTATATTTATTCATTGTATATCTAAATTATAAGTTATTTATTATAAATATTAAGGTTTTAAAATTAAAAAATAATATTATGGATAGTTATTTAATTATTATTATATAAACATATATCAATTAATTATAAATTCTTTATAATTGATTGATTTATAAACATATTATAAATTAAATAAATATCCCAAAATACCTTTTTCTAAATTTATAATCTTTTTATAAATCATATAATTCAATTCAAAATCAAAACATAAAAAATCAACTTTTTATATATATCATATTAAACACTATGGCCATTCCATAAGACCCAACTCTATTCATAAATAATATCATGCTTTATGACTGGCATGTAGCAGTCTATGATTGATTATCAAGCATTATGAGTCATATTTTTTGATATATCTATATCATATGTTATGGGTTTTCTATTCCTACTTATGACCAGACCAATATCACTTAAGAGATAAGATGCTTTATTTTCCAACCATGTAATGATGTAAATTAGCACCATCATTGAATATGATTAACATAATCATACTCTAGGACATAAAAAATCCCCATCACAACTTATGATTACCACATATTGTATGTTATGATACATGAAAACCAAATTATTTACACTATGTTATATATTATCATATCATCTATTATATGGATTTATCCCATTATATATTATGATATTTCATATCTCAAGATCTAATATAGTATAATACCTATATAGTATTTGAAAATATAAAATATGGTATCTATTTCTTCTTTATTTTCAACTTGATGTTGGGAATCAAAACGTGTGGAAATACTTTCATACCACTATTGGGTTTCATATGATAAAATAATACTTATTCGCATAGTGACAAACTTAAATAAACCACAAACTAAAACCACCATGCTATGAAACTAAAACCATGTATAATATATAATAAAGAAACCTGTGTACCGTATAGAAATGTTGGTTGAATCTCTTATCATCTAACATGATTTTGATGAAGAGCACTGAGAAGTAACCAATGGTATCATTTCTCTATGATGTATCCCTAGGATGATGAATCACTTTATGATTTGGTGTGATAATCCTTATTTATAAGTAGTTTTTGATCATTTTTGTTCTTATATAAGCCCATTTTTTTGTTTTAGGACTCATACAGCTCTCCTATTTTCCAAACGAATGTAGCCACTCAATCACCAGGGTGATGATTATAGAAATGTTCATTAGATGATAATATAGTAGTTTTATCATTCTTTAAGGGTCATGTTTACTAGTCTGAGACACTCATATAGATGTAAATCATGTTCATGAAATCCTTACCAAAAATAATACTAGTGAAATTGATTGACTGACAACATGAATTTAATTGCACACAACACATTGGGAATTATACTACTACTCATTTAATCCAAATATTTTATTAATCTATATTTTAAAGACACATAGTAAGTAACTCTATGATTTATCACCATCTATGGAGGTATTTGGATCCAATGAATGGGTTTAGGAGGTGTTTTGGAGTTGGGATCATGGCCCTAAAAGGGTATTTCTATATATCTTGATAAAAATAATCAGATCCCATGTAGTTTGGTTCCATTTAATTATATATTACTTATAATTTAATGTTTTTTGAAAATAATAATATTTTTTTATTTTAATATCTTGCATCCATAACCACTTCCATGTAGTTTAAATTCATATGGAGTGGACTACTAGGTGAATAAAACCTATCAATTTTTTGGTGTGGGATTGATTCCTGGAGCATCCCTTTCTGATTTAACCAACCAGATAAATTATGTTAGGTTATTTTTGATCCCTAAGAGAATAACATAGACTCAAAGAAATTAAAAAAACCAAGATGAAAATAATGACTCAATGAATTCTTGGGAACTAAGGGGAGGACCTAGAATCAAGTTACTTTGGGAAACCAAGAGGAGGAACTTAACTAAAGGTATTTTAAGGGAATTGGGAGGTGATTCTAAAATCATGGTATATGAGAAAATTAATAGAAGAATATAAACTCAATTAAATTTAGTAAACCAAGAGGATAAACTCAACTCTATGTGGGTGTTGTAGGTATCATCACCCAAATCATTTTTTAACCATCCCAAAAAACTAATGGAGAAAATCTTTATTTTTCATGGGGTGACTAATGGGAGTTGTGGGATCAGACTATATCCAATCGCTAATCCCAACTGGGGGTATAAGGGTGGATCATTTATGGTATAGACCAGTATAGTAGTCCTTTACACCCAGTTAGGAGGCCTATGATAATGGGATTCCATATAGGATAATTGGGTAAAGTGTCCACCATATTAGGAGGACTATGATAAATTGGTGCCTAGGTGTGAGGCTAAGGAAAAGTTGGTTCCTATTTAAGAGTCCTAGGTTAAGTGGCCTCAGGTAGTTAGTTCCCAAGGTGGTCAGTGCCCAAGTACATTAGGGTCAAGGTGAGGGTGACCAGGTAGCAATTCTAAGGTCACATCTCCAAATAAGAGAGTTTGAGAGTGCATATGAATTAAAGGATATCATGACTCATATTTATATCACAGATCTTACCCTTATTGTTGATCATATATCTATATTTGGTGATGTTACAATCTTGGCATAGCTCTAAACTAGGTGAATATCTAAAGTGGGTATATCATTATAACATTCCCTTTGGTATTGATTCAAAGATCACTTGTGGGAGTTTATCTGGACATGGGTGCTCAAACTAGGGATCTAGGAATCCTATTAGTGTAGCCTATATAGGTTGTTAGACTTTATGCTAGATTGGGAGGTATTGTGGTACATTTATAATCAAACATAAGCCAAGGAACCTAACTATAGGTGGTAAATACCCATAACCACTACGGGTACTAAGGTATGGTTTCAGATGTTAATTCTAGGGTGTAAGGTAGATAATGCTTGGTAGGGTACAAACTATAACATTCATGGTACATAATATGAGGATCTAATCACAAACCATTTGGGTATGCGACTTAATTGATAACCATTTGGGGGGTTTTGGAATGTGCAGAGCTAAGAATGGGTATACACTTCAAAAAAACTTCACCATAAAATTCCAACTTTTAACATCCATAACTTTTTATTTGAGTGTACATTATGGATCAATGAGTCATAAAATTGAATATTTAAAAAAAATTATACTCCTCGCCATTAGTTTTTCCAAAAAAAATCCTTGTAAGGACAAAAGAGATCTAAAAAGGATCTGAAGAAAGATCTTAATGACAGATCAACCTTTTTCTCAAATAATGGATTAAATCCATATCCAAACCTAGTAATAGGTCCTTACCACCATTTAAATAGATTAGTAAATGTTTTTGAAGTTTCACCACCACTCGGTTCATGAGAATCAATGTAGAACACTGAGATCCCATTGGTATCTTCAATATCTAGTGTGGTACACTTTTATCTTCAACTCATTCGTGTCATCAAAGTGAGGCTTGTATTATGTTCATTGAGGAAAAAAAATTTCTACACAATTTTTGGGTGACAAAAAATTCCCCCCAAAAAAATAGGATTCATGTAGAATTAAAATAATCTCATTTTTAAGTAAGACAGATTACTTTATCACATTCCTTGAACATCAAGTAGGATCCTAGGACTAAATATTTTTGAATTTTTTTTCTAATAGGAGGATCCTTACTCAAGTAATATAAGGAAAACTAAGAGGAGAATCTCAACTTAAGGATTTTTTATTTCCATGATAAGCATATTCACTTGAGGATTTTGATTTGCCAAGATGAACACTCGACTTGATTATTTTGAGTTTACAATAGGAATAATCAAATCAAAGGTTTTGGGTTTCTAAGGGTAATAATTGACTCAAATAATAGGGTATACAAGAATAAGGTTAATGCTGGAAAACCTAACATCAACTGGTAGGCCCGAATACTGGGATGTTAAGGGGAATTGAATGAAAGTGAAATTTATAACTATATTTGATATAAGAAATCTGTATGTCACCTTATATATTGTGAGAATATGAATATATCCATATGTAGTTATTAATAATAGAATTTTCAGTATTATATACGATCAAAACTAAAAGAAGATCCAAGGATATATGCAGGATATAAGATTTGGGTTTCTATATATAGTTTCTCGGTGTATAGATATTGTAGAAAACTAAATGTAAATATTTATATTTTACACATGGATAGATTGGATGATCATCAAAATTATGTCTATATTCAGTATATGTGATTCAGGTGTCACTACATATACTGTGAGAACAAAAATCAATCCACACATAGTTCATGGAAGAGGTTCATTATGCAGATATAACTTACCCACTCGGGGAAATGAAATTTAAAGAATATATTAACTAGTGAGATAGGGATGAATAAAACCTAGTATTGATTTTTAAAGTTCTCAACACTAGGGATAGGGTGAAAATAAGGGACTGAGGTTGGGCCCAAGATAGGTGGTACATACATCACCACATATCGTATAAGAAAAGCAATCAAGTCAAAAGTATATCATATTAAGGGGTCTATGTGTAGATAAGTATCATGTATGGGATAAAATAAAATGGTTTCATCCTAGTGAATATTTTTTAAGGAAAAGACAATGCAATTGGTAAATATGGACACTAGGAACTCTTACATGGATCTGGATCTTCCCTAAGAGAACCAAATCATGTACAATTGACCACTCTAAACAGTTTAAGGTCTTGTATAATGGACCATTTCACCTTGAAGTTTAGGTTCATTTGATGAGTTTCATATACCCAATGGGAATTTTCCATTATTAGAATCTCAACTCAAGGAATTTGGACATCTAATAAAAGTATCTTAACTTAAAGAATTTGATTCTTCATTAAAAATGCATGCCCAGATATGACAGGGTATAAGGGTAGGATGTTATAATATTTATTTGATAATGGGTACAATGCATGAATGTGTAACATAAAGGTTATTTGAATTGAATTGAAAAATTAATTTATCTAATCTATAAATGAAAACATAATAATGTCTAAGCCAATAGAAGATTATGATAAGTGATAATAGGTTGACTATTCGTAATAAAGGGACCACCCTCACACCATTCCAAAAAAGTGTTTTGGGTTAAGGTTGACCTTTACCTAATAAAAAAAACTTTCCCTTGGGGTTACTTGGTGGCTTAAAATAAACTATAGTGTTCACTATTTATTCCTAGGGGATTCATTCAGCTCAGTAAATCAATCTGTTAGCAGTTACTATAAATATGGGAACTGATTGGATTTTATCAAGTTTTTTGGGATGTCATTAGAGTAATCTTAACTCAAGTATGTGGGCTTATGATGATTCATACATCAAAGATATGAAGTATATTTATGGATAAAATTATACAAAAAAAATAGAGTACCCTAATGGTTACACCATCATGTATACAAGATCTTATAAAAGGAGGGTCTTCTCAATGTGAATAATTGGAATTTTCATGAATTAAAATATACCCATGTAATAATTTAATCTTATTTTCAATTGGTAACGACGATATGATCTGAATATTTCTTAAACCATTTGTAATGACCCATGTATTTCAGGGTCATTACTCTTTAAAGAAAATTTAGATTTTGATTTTAAGTACGGTTTAATATGATTATTGGGATTTGGATTAGGAATATGAGCATTGATACATTTAAATGAAATTTTTTTGGAAGAGTAACTATGACCATTTGGGGATTTGGGTTCTTTGAAAATCATTGGAGAAGGTTTCGGGTGGCTTGTAGCTGAAATTTCTATTATAGGCATCCACCATAGTGCAATGAAGGATGATAGAACATGGGGTTCATGTTCAAGAAAGACTATGGTACATCTAGAGGGGGGTTCTCTATAGACAGTGATGGGTTTAATGGGTAAGACCTTTCTTTTATGGGTTGGCTACATTGAAATCAATGATTTTAGGTTATATCATGACCGGGAAAATAATTCACAGGCCACATCCTGGGTGATGCACCATATAGGGACCTCTAGAGGCGGGCCATCGGGATACCACTCACTATCATTTTTACCATGGATACCTACTCCATTACATAGTTGAAATACATGGGCGTTACTTTATAATATAACCTCTAAAATTTCACTAAAGTGATTTCCTGGATGAGGGGCATGCACCATGGCCACTATGACCATGTTGGAAGGCTACCCCTACCCAATTTTTTTATAGGGGAAACCCATAATTTTTTGTTTTTAACCCTTTTTTTATGTAAAACTAGGGTTTATAGAGGGGAATTATAGCCATATCTCCCCCCCCCCATCCCCAACTTTGACCCTCTATAGCCTGGGTTGATTCTAGGTGTGTTTTGTTGGTGATTCTAGGTACGTTCATCCTCTCCCTTTTTTCCGTTTTATTTATACAGTGTATCCCCTTGATTTATGGAAATTTTGATTACTTTTTATTCAAAACATCTATTAGATCTTGATGTAAATTGTCTAAAATGGTGGGTATTTCATTGGTGGTGGATAGAGGATCACCCAGAAGGTTGAACTCTTGTCTTTTGGTGTGGTTTCAGTGCAATGGAAGTGCCTTATGAGTTTTCTAACAAATATGAAAATTTGGTAAAAATTGAATAATTAATTATAAATAATTATAATAAATTACTTATTTCTTATTTAATGATATAAAAGATCAGATGGTGGTATAAGCTTGAAATATTCATAAATGGGCTTGTTCGGGTCTCAATAGAGGTCAGAATGGGGTTGACTCTGTGTTAAAGGTAGGTGGGACCTATTATACAAAATCATGTGAATGTTTATTTATGAGTCTGTAAGATGGTATAATTTCATGGGATTATGAATGAGAATTACATACTAAGGTTTCCCAGAGTAAAATATATAAGACGGTATTGGGACTCTTATACTTGGAACAAGTTATCTATATCACTAGGGTAAATTGGAATCACACTATGACTATGCCTCTAAGGGGAGAAGATCTCGGTTAGGTTGACATGAGGCCATGGGTAGGTCTCAATGTATTATTTTATATGTGGGATAGGTCCAGTGGAAAAAATTATAGGCTTGGGGTCATGGGATGCAGAGTCATAAGTTCATATGTATCATGACATGATTTGTGTAATGGAAAGGCGTTTTTTCAGTGTGTCGAATTCAAAGATATCCCTTAGGATATATGGGATAGGACTTAGGTATGGGTCATGTTAAGTGCTTTAAGACTAGTTATTTCATGGGAATTAGACCCTTCCTGTTGATCCTAGTGTTAGGATGGTTCTACGGGAACTGAGGTCACCAAGGGGTGATATAAATGAGTTTGTGAAAGATATTGGATATGGGGGGATAGGTCCTAAGTGAATCAAAAAAAATTATGAGTTGGTGAGTTTTGTGGTGTGTTTTGGAACTTAGTTTTTATTGAATTTGTATTCTTATGATAGGTGATGGTTTCTAGTGTGGTTGATATAGATCCTTATTCTCATCCCTACCATAGGTGAGAAATATCTATAAGTTTCAATATGAGGTCTATGTTATCCTATTTGTGTATGAATCATGGGACTACCTTTAGTAAGAAGGTATGTATTGAGACTAGTTTTCAAAACCATGAGTAAGAAGGTGTTCTTGTAGAAGTTTACTTGAATGATAAGACAATGGTTAGGATAGTGGATATTCTTGAGTGGGAAGGAGAGTTTAGTTGTGATTTGGTATGATATGTGGCTGAAGGACCCCATCGGGAGAGATAAGGTATTGGTTGAGACTTAGATACACGAACACCTTGAGTGGGAATATGATTCTAGGGATTGGGCATGGAATCCTAAACAATCTCTTTGAGTAGTATTCAGATTTCAGATGATTCCCAACCCTAATTTCTCATGTATGGGATGAGTTAGTGTTAGTAATAAAGTTGTGAAGAGTTATTATTTTTTTTTGAATTAGGTAGGTCTAAACAATATGTTGGTCTAGTTATCATATAGTGGCCTAACAACCAGGTATACATCATTAGGTGTTGTGGTGGTTTAGTGGTAACATTACACTATAGAGAGAATTTTTATTTTATATATTTCATTTACCCATGCATAAAAAGCCATATGAAGGTGTATATTAAGATTTATTAGTAGGAAACTATTAAGTTATATACTCACACTCTTCATAGTCACACTGGTATGCGTGAAAATCGTATATCTACTTCTGGTTCAGAGAAAAATATGTGCAATAGATTGGGAAAGAGCATCTCGAGGGTATCTAGATATTAGGAGTGTAGTGTAGAAAAAGAATAGAAATTGGTCCCTTGTGATTTTTTTGATTTGATGTATGTTTTTAAGTTCATCCATGTGGGAAACCAGTTGAATTTTTATTTTATATTACATCATCATACTTGTTATTTTATATATTTCATATTGATTATTTTTAATCAAATTACTTTATTAATATGTTTTTGGTTATTTATTTGTTATTTATAATTATGATATTTATGGAATATTCTCCCTAATGCATAATGTAGGCACATGCTGCTAGTGGATATTCTCTGGCATATGGGGAGGCACACCTATGTTCATGTAGTGCACTAGGTCAGGTAAATGTAGAGTATCTAATGTTTCATGGTGTTAAAAGTGGAATAAGAGCATATTTTTCTTTTTTACTACTATTTAATAGATGGTATAAAGGGAATAGGGATGTTTTGAAGCCTGTGATGGACCTCAGACCAGTGAATCATCAACACATTTCCGATGGGAATTCTTCATTACCAGGGTGATGGGGTTTTTGTTTTGATTTTAACTATTATAGCTGGGATATAGATTAATGTGTGGTTTTTGTATATTTTATTTGTCGTTTTTAGCTCATAGAACATTGGAAAGATGTGTCTCGCATGCATCATAGTTGATACATAGGATTCAAATTGCATAAAAATTCTTGTGAATGATTGATGTACTAATGAGAGGTATAGATATTTAAAGTGTCAAAATAACATATATGGTATTTTCCCATATAACTTATTGGTGAAATTATACTCAGTTGAACCGAGGTATTTCTTTTGATGGTAGATCATGTGGATTTATGGTGGGTTTTTTCTGGAAATAATTGTATAGTCTCACTATGTAAGGGATGTGTAGAAGCCTTAGTGGGTCAGTTTAGGCATTATATTCCTTTGGGATAGATCCCTCTGGGGTTCTTGTAATGGGTTATGGTTACTTAAAGTGTCAAAAACAACCTATATATTGTTTTCTCATATATATTCTAAGTTTGAATCTACTTAACTAAATTGGTAAGTTGAGGAGAGGAATGTGAAAATTCCTTGGGTTATTGAGATATAAATAACATTGAATGTATCTAGTATCGAGGTTGGGTGAGTATTAAGGAGCTACTATATCCCCAACCACGTTGATTTTGGAATCAATTTTGGTATTGTAGTGGGAGTGTAGATAGATACTTGTGTTTTTAGAAAGAATCTAGTGAGAGGGTGATCATATGGTTAGCCTTTTCATGACTGATATCCCTTAGGATATTTTATGGGATAACATGCAAAGGATCATGGTTAGTGGTTTAGGTATATGATCCTAGGGTTAATAGAATGTGACTCATTATAGCTTGAGTGAGGTTGTGCAATCAAGCTATATGAGATCATGAAATTTTTGGGTTTAAGTGAAATTGAGTAATTAAAGGGTAAGAAACTATGATAAGGTTTATGAGATTCAATCTTCCTTGAGTATGAGAGTGAGTTTTGGTATCAATTTTCAGGTGAAATTCTCAATGTGTGATTATAGTCATACACTGGATACGTGTGATGCCCATTGGGTTGTTAATCGATGAGAAGTCATGTGTGGGCCAAGAACTGATGTCATTGGTGAGATGAGTGTGGGTATGGTAGCCTGGGGGTTTATTTAAAATGGTATATGTCCCTCTTTTGTGAGATTTGGCATCAAAATGGATCAGGGTAACATTACATAGTCAATCTAGCTGGTAACCATGGTGTCAGTAGTTGACAGATTGGTCGGTATGGCTTGGGAGGATCAATGTGAAATTAGGTATGGGGCCCATTTAGATGGTTTTTGAGGATCAATGTATGGGAATCCATATGGTTGGTAACACATCATTAGCCATTAGTTAACATGATCCTCTTTATAATTAGATTATTAAACATCAAGGATACCATTCCTAGTGTGTTTAGAATGGGAGGTGGTTGGTGTTTCATGTTATCACTTAGGTGTGAGATAGATTTTCATTTCTATACATTTAATTCATTAACTAATAGATCTTGGGATTTTGAGATTATAATTTTGGTTCATTGGGGTGATTATAAAAATATTCCCATGGTGGGGAGCATCATATTAGTCAAGTGTTTATAACCCTTTTGTTGGAAGTGTCAAGGAAGGGGTGATACAAGTCAATATGTTGTTGAGGTGGAATCATGATATCGATTTATGGCAAGATATGTTGATATATAGTTCTTTATAGAATAAAAAAATCAATATGTTGATGTTGTATCGGTCAAAGTTAGTTCATTGGAATCAATCTTGGGGTGGAGTTAGTGTGATTCAAGAGTGATTCGGTATAACGTTTTACCAATCCTCGTGGTGAGAGAATAAGAGTTGGGATAGGTGGTTAATGATCCAACCATGGAATTACATTAATATTAGGGTTTAGACTTTGGTGAGGGTCTTTAGAAAAACTTGGGATACTTCTAATAATTAATTAATCATAATTGGGTGAGGTTGTGTGATATACCATTGGAATCTAAGGAGGTATGAGCTTGGATGAGGAATAAAAGGGCTTATTTGGAGCTTGGTGATCTTGGTCAGGGTTTAACTCCATGTTATATAAAAGTGTCCCATTTGATACAAACTCATGTGCATATTTATTTATGGGAATTCATGCTTACATAATATTAGGGTTTTGATTATAATAATAAGGGACTAAATATTCCCTACATAGAAGAGATAAGATGGTGTTGGGCGGCCTATACTTGGAATAAGTTCTCTATACCACTTAGGTAAATTTAAATCACCCAGTGACTATGTCTCCATAGGTACAAGATGATATTTGGATTGATGTGATTCCTTGGGTAAGTATTAGTATATGAGTGGTGATGAAACATATCCTAGTTTGTGTTCCTAGTTCTAGTCATAAAGTGTGATATGCTTAGGGGTGATGGATAATAGGAGATAGAGACGTACAACTCGTGGGTGACTAAGAACTCCATCCTATGGTTGGAGGAGAGTCTAGGTGTGTAAGAAGGGTAAGGTAAGTACTCTTTGATTTGACATGTAAAATGGATAGGGGTTTACTATGGGTGGTTGGATGAGGGATATGCCTTAGTATATATGAGACAAGACTCAGGTATGGGTCATGCGAAGTTGTTTGGGACTGGGTTTTCATGGTAATTAGATCCCACATATTAATACATGGTTTGGGATGGACGTGTGGGATATAATGACACCAATGGGTGATAGAAATGAGTTTTTTTTGTGATTGGAGATGATGGCATAGGTACTTAGTGGATAGCACTACACTGATTATATTATTTGATTTTTAATATTCTATGAGCCCTAATTTTTTTTCAATCATGTTATTGTCATAGGTAATGAATTCTGGTGGGGGTGGGGTGCATCCTAAAACCTAGCCCCACCTTGAGTGAACTGTTGCTGGAAGGATATACATGGGTTATATGGTATCCTAGTTGTACATGTAGTATGATCATACCTTGAGTTAAAAGATTTGGATTGAGGCGGCTTGGCATCACCTTGAGTGATAAGGTGTTTTTGTGGACCTTAGCCTGAATAAAAAAGGCAATGGTCAGAATAGTGGATATATTTGAATGAGAATGATGGTTCAGTTTTTATTTGGTACAACATATGGGTGATGAACCCTACCTTGAGTGATAAAGTTGTAATTGGGAATTGTATATAGGACCACCTTGTGTGACAAGGTGATTCTAGGGCTTGGATGTAGGACTCAAACCCACCCATTTGAGTATCTATCAAGTTTTGGGTAATTCCATACACTGATCCCTCACATACGGGGTGGGTTTGAGTTTGGTATCATGAGTAAATAAATAGATTTTAGGAATGTTTTAAATTTAGTTTGATTGGAAACTATGGTTTTAGTTTAGCATATGGTAGCCTAACGAGCAAGTGTACCCCATCGGGTTCCATGATGTCCCAATTAACACATGATGTCCTGGGGAGGATGTTTATTTTATGTATTTACTTTTATCATGAACATAATTGTATATGATAGTATATATTAGGGGTTATTTTTTAAACCTATTGAGTTATATAATCACACCCTACACAAAAAACCTCAGTGTGTGTTCATACCATGTGTCCATTTTCATGTCAATGCATGGGACGTAAAGTAGATCAGGCTGAAACAACTCAAGGGTATCTGGTGACAGGGAGTGCAGTGGGCCCCGAGAATGATAATCGGACTCATATTTATTTTTTTAGGTTTGGATTAGTGGGTAACCATTTATATTCTTATTTTATATAAAACAATCATATATGTAATTATATATAATTTGTAATGATTCTGAGTACTCTGACATCTATATTTGATGTTTCTTGGTAATTTATTTGTTATTTAATGTAATGATATAGTGGTAATGTTCATACCAATATATTATTTATACCCTCTCTCCACTAGTAATCAATATCTAGTTTATGGGTAGTAATGTATGAGGTTATATATCACACTTGGTCGGGCACTGTGGAATGGCACATGGGATAGTTCATTACACTAGTGGGTCAAGAGAGCATAGAATGAATTTTTCTAGTTCCATGTTTTGATTCTTAAAAAAATTGTGAATTTTTTATTTTGATCTCTATTTTTTGCCTAAGTCAATAAAGGGAAGGATTAACGAGAGAAAAATATACTTTTAATTTGGATGCCCTTTATGGGTTTTCAAACTGAGAAGTCATTGTGTATTTTTTATTTTTTTTATTATCTAACTTTTTTATAATCCATGAAAGGGAATATATTAGTGATTGAAGACTTGAATATTTCTCATACCTACCTTTACATGTTTTCAACCTAACAATACTTTATGTATCTTTTAATGTTTTTTTTATGCAATAACTTATTTCTTATCCAAAAAAAAAGGTAAGGATTTGTGAGTACATGGTTGAATTTAGCTCTAGTATCCCTTTACAAGTTTTCCACCATGAAATTATTTGTGTATATTTCATTTATAGTTTAAGGTTGTAAAATTTTTATTATGAAGGGATAAATTTTTTGTTAATATAAAGTTAACCATCATTGGATGAAGTTTAAGTTTGTAAGTTTTAACCAAATGAAAAGTGGAATGTCCAAGAAAGGGGAAGAAATAACCCAATTTGAATGATGAAATCATCACTGGACATGAAGATTGAAAAAAGGGTAAGATAAAACCAAATGTAAAGGATTCACCCCCACACCAATTTTTTAAACCTCAAATAGGAAGAAACATGCTTATAGTTTTGGTTCATTCTATGAGGATCAATGTTCGAAAATGTCTAAATCCCTCGATCTTTAACTAATAATGAGGATAACAATTTAGTAGTAAGGGTATAATTGACCTAATGTGAATTTTGGATCCAAAACCAATACGATTAACCTTGCGTAGAAAATGGTGCATGCAGTTTAAGATCACACTACTTGGACAAATGTATTTCTCAAAGTTTCATGTCATAAAACTCGGACCAATTTAGCTTTGTTAAGGCATTTGGCATAGATCTAGCTCATACCTAGGATAAATACATCCTGTTATAGGTTCTAATGTTGAAATTCCATATGTTAATGAAGATACCTTATATTTGGAAGAGCCTTGGTAATGATAAAATTTACATTTGGGCCCATAATGGGTAATATGGGTGTCACTATATATCTTTTGGTAACAAGAATCAATACCAACATGGTTATTGATATAAAATGGTATTATCCTCGTGCAAGTCCATTGGAGGAAACCCAATGTGGATTAGAAAACATATACACTAGGATAGTGTGAGGGATTATAAAGAAATAATATTTTCATATGGACCCAAGATAAGATATTTCAGCATCACTATATGTCATGTGATAACAAAAATCAATCTATACATATTTTTGGGAATGTAAGATTATGTATAGATCTAGATTTATATAAGGGTGGAGGGGTGAAATGTAGGGATTCCATAGTCAGAGAAATATGGGTGAATCCAGATTTGAAGTGGTAAAGGTACCATCACTGGGGTAGAATTGAGCATGGAAATGGAAATTTTGGTTAGTACAAGGATGTGCAATCCATGAATCATTATATATCCCATGGTAAAGGGAATAAATCCACATTTATCTCTGGTAAAGGTTCATTTTTATCATAGGTTAGGTGAACCATTACCTTAGAGTATTCAAATTCTTCTATAGCAATCAAATTTTCTAATAAGGTGAAACATTACATGGATAGAGAACTTATATAAGGAGGGTCACATAGTTTAAGGTCAAGTGTGATAGACCACACCATATGGTTTAAGGTCATGTGGTATGGAAAACTCTAAAAATTTAAGGTCTTATGAGATGGATTATGTACCATACAATTTATGGTCATTTGGTAAGGATTATAGTTTCAAGAAGTTTAAGTCATTGAGACAAGGACCTGTGCTTTTTTTATTTTAAGGTTTTAAATATTTTACCAAAGTGTCATGTATTTTATGATCTTGTGAATTATATCCTCCTTGATAGTGTATGTAATGTATAAATGCAAAACAAATAGAGATGTTTCAAATATGATTGAACGTGAGGGAAGAGGATTAGGAAAATCCTGTATTCAAATGTCTTAATTGGACATAATGGAATGTTTAATAGAAATAATATTTTAACCATTAGTATTTTAGAAACCACCACCGCTCTATTAGAAAATAGAACATTTATTTTGGGAGACTACCTTTCGGGATCAAAAACATGCCCTGGGGGTTACTTAGTAGCTAAAGGTTACTATGTTGTTTACTATTTATTCCAAGGGGGTCCATTCAGATCATTTAGTAAACCCTTTTCCAAGAGGATATGCTTAAGGTTTTTTCAAGATTCCAATAGTAGAATATCAAGTCAAGGTTTTAGGTTTCCAAAATAATAATATTGACTATCAAGGATTTTGGCTTCCCCAAGAGAAGAATCTGACTAAAGGATTTTTTTGGTTGATGGAATTTTATACATCAAATGTATAAAGTGTCTTGGGTGGAAGAGGATATGTCCAAAAGGTTTTGGAATGCTCTGAAGTTATACCATTATTTTTTGGGTGGGTTATTTTGGAAAAACGAATGTAACCTTATGTTAGAGGATAGTAAATAAAACCACAAAAATGAGGTCGGGCTTCAATATATAACACCCCAATATTTTAAAATAGTAACATCATACTAAATAGTGTATATGACATGAAACACCAAGAATAAAAGAGAATAAAACACCCTGATAATTTGAAGTACATTTATTTTTAAATAAATTCAATCACTTCAATTCCTTTTTATGCACACAACAATAGGTTTAAATGAAATTTGATACTCTATTAAAATATTTTTATTTAAAAATTAACATTATAACCAAGCCATTAAGGTGGTGGGTATTAATATTACTAACTAAATTATGAAAATTATATGTTTTACACATATATAAAATAAATAAAACGGATATTTAATGATTATAAATAAAATAACAACCATTTGAAAGAAAAAATATATGTTTTCTAAAAAAATGTATTTTATAAAAGGTAGTGTAGTTGCGCTTTACACAAATAATTTAAAATTAATTTATTCCTATTAAATAAATTTTATTTGAACAATTAGCTTCATTTTTGAAATCATCATATCAAAATTATATTAGGGTGATTTTTTTGGATTTTTCTAAAATGTTTCATTTTTTGATGAATAGTAAAAAATACTAAGTGAAAATTAAATTTTTTGTTTCAAAATCACATTTAAGGATAAAGTGGGAAACCTTACTAATCCAATTCCAAGGATTAGTGAACATTATAAGAAATCACAAAATCATTAAAAATGAGGCAGAGATTGTTGGAATTTCTTACAAATGTAAATTATATTTTAAATTGTTTTTAAAGTAAAATTAGTTCAATAATATTCAAATTTAACAAATTTAGGTCATTTTAATCAATTTAATATTTAATTTTAATATTAAAACCTTCTATACTTATGAAAATGTTTCTCTTTGAATCCCGCCTTTTCATCACGTCTGTGGGTACAATTTTATGTTAAATATTGCCGACTCTATAAATTTAATTTGGTTTAATGGATTATATATTTGGAATAAGCATAATTTATATTATATAATAAGGTTAAATTAATTTTTTACCAAAATAAATAGTGAAAACTGTAAAAATTAATTATCGCGGTTAACGGAAAATGGGTTTACCGTGCGGTTAAACTAAGAAGATAAGGGTTAAAATTAAGTATAAAATTTTTAAAATCTTATTTTTTTAGACATATTTCAACCTTAAACAATCCTAAATTAGAATCTAGTGTTATTTGGATGATTTTTTCATCATAATGGATTTATCATTTTGGATTCTTTTGTGAAATTTCCAAGTAATTTCAAAGAGGATTCCCTTTACCCACTTATAAAAAGGAAACCCCCTCCCCTCACTTCTTCACACCCCTCCAGAATTTTGGATCTAAAAACTACATAAAATATATCCCTGACTTCCTTATAAATATTTACAGCCTTTTTTCCTCCCAAGATATTTTCTCTAAGGTCCTTAAGAGGGTATCCAAAGTATTTTTATCTTAGTGGAGGTAATTGTCTTAACAAAGATCATTTGTTTTATTATTTATTTTTACACATTAAATTATATATTAACACTTAAAATATAAAAAAAATAGTATATCTCATATAATTATATTTTATTTTGTTTATTTCATAATATTTATCCATCTCTACCTCCATCATATGGGAAAATAAATCATCTATTGTGTGTACGCCGAACTACAGCCTTGTGAACTGATGTAGTTCGTTTTCTATTACCTTATTTAATGGATGGATATAAGGATGGATTTACCACATGTATATGATATTTATGAAATTATTAGACTTATATAATTTTAATATCACATATACCTTTTTACTTTTCATTCCATTTCAAAAATGATAACATCACTCATGTGTATAGTGCAATACCGTCTCGTGAATTGATGTGATTTTTTCACTTAAGTTTTACTAGGAATGTAATAAAGATAAAATTAATGAATATATTTTATATATGATATTATATTGATTATTTAAAATTAATATTTCATGTACTCCTTTACCCTCTCACTCGTTAAGTTACTGATATCGTCGCTCATGCATATGTGCAGCCTACTGTCACCACAAAGTGATGCAATTCATTTTCCATGTACAACTTTCATAAATGGTTATAAACAATATCTAATGAGTAAGTATTATATTAATAAAATTATTATTATTTTGTATATTATATATATATATATATATCCTATAAAAAAGTAATTTAACTTTCCTAACAAAACCCGCATGAGAAAACAAGTCAATTAACACCCAAAACAAGGAGACTAATGAAATATTAATAACATACGGGTGGTAAAATATTATATGAGGACAAAATATGAGATTATAAATATGATTATGGTTTTGGTATAAATTAATAACATTCTTAAAACCATTTTATTGTATTTAAGGACATGTAAAAAGGAAATCGGACCTGAGGTAAGGGTTTCCCGTCTCATATTTAGTTTTGTTAAACATATTCCATATTAACCACTTACTTCCCTTGTGTGGTGTATATATTTCCCATTATATATTTTATATCATGAATATATTTATATTCATGGTATTTAATGTTTCATTTTATGGAATTAATTTTATGGTTCATACGATTCAAAAGTTACCAAAGTGGTATAGGTTTAGTTCACAATCTCATCATTATCTGGGATTGTTTATGTTTACATCCCCCTTGGGGGTTATTTTATATTTATATCTTAAAATCAATATATTTACTTAATCACTAATAATTCATGATTTTTTTCAAGTAATATAACCACTTTCCACACATTAGTACTTAAAATGATTCAGAAAAAGTTTATAATAAAATCTCACTTTATTTCTCTCTTCAGTCAGAAATCCTTTTTCATCAAAACCCATGTTTTCTAAAAAAAATCAAAAAAAATTAACCATTAAAAATTATTTATTATATACATTATTATCCATTTTTAGATTTTAAGAAAAAATTTAAGGGAATATTCATGTTGTTTTCAAAACAATCCTCATTTTTCTTTTATCAAAACTATGAAAGGAATCTTTGTTTTAACATTTACGACATGAAATATTTTCTTTACCATCATGACCAATTAATGTTTTGATGATTATTTTAAAATTTTTCTAAAGATATTTTCAATGAAAATTATTTTGAAAATGTTTTTTGAACTTTTTATTTTAAAATGTTTTTTTAAAAATGCAGAGGTTAGTTTTCTCAAAAATGTTTTTAAGGATACTTCCATGGTATTTCTATTCAACAATAACATAATCCTTTTATTTTAATTATGATCTAATGATGATATTTTGTATTAATACCATAATTTTTATTTCTATGGATTTTTTATGACCGGTTTTTCTGGGGATGTATAATTTCATTACCATTCATCATTTTACTCTTGATGGTTTATGATTATGTTTACTAATTGGGTTAAGTATTAACATTTTATATGTTAGTTTTTAAATATGAATGCTTATATTTATTATGTTTCACATCTTTTATATAAGGAATTAATTGGACTTATTAAGTGATGGGTGGGGCCTACAATAGTCTCTCGATGAATCAGTAGGCCTCATGAGAGAAACTAGATTGGGTTTTGGCTGAGGTTTTACCCATTTATTTAGATGTCTTAAAAAAAGCCCTCAAAGGTTTGTTTTAGATATCCATAATTATGAATTTAATTATTGATATTCCATGTGATTATAAGATTAGTTAGAATATTTGTTGTTATGTTTTCAAGCTCACGTGATTATTTATATGGAATTATTTGATCATTATTTATTCCTACCATATAATGATCATGCTATTGATTAAATGTAATGTGTTTCAGTTATTTAACTTTTTATTGAATATGCCTTATTTATTCATAGATTTAATGTTATGATTACCCTTACTGATCATCTAATCACAACCCTCTATTTTTTCAGTAATATACGAGCAAGTATTTTTTGATTGATATGTAGGGATACTCTATGAGGAAAAATAGAATTTTCAAAGAATATAATTTTTTTATTTTATGTTTTAAATTGTAATAATAACTTTGAGCATGTATCTAGTTTACCGTGACAAGTAAAATTTCCATTCCTTTGGTATTTTATTCCTTGTATCACATGCCAATGTGATATAATGTACACAGGATATGGGATATTGGGTTGGTGTTAGCTATAGTTGGTATAAGATGAAGTTTAGTGAAACATTAGAAACTAGATTTAATAAAACATATATTAGGAAACATAAACATATGATAGAATTTTTAGGATATCTATAGAATAATATCCTCATGTTTTGGTAAGGAATAAATTATGTGGGTTTTCTTAGAAAATGCATCCGCATATAGGTATTATAAGTGTACATGGTTCTAGAATAGATGTACCAAGAGGTAATAATTATGAAAAGGGTTCATTGGGATTGGCGCAATCATCACCTAATACAAAAAAATGAACCTTATTGTGCACCTAGTTTGACACTCCTAGAGAATATTCATAGAATAAAACAAAATTTATTTATAAACCATTATAAATGGTTTGAAAATAAAGATATCCCCAAATAATACATTTTAATGATTATGAGGTTAACTATGAATAAATTTTTCAATTTAGGTTAAGTGTTTAAATAGTTTTTAGATTATACATTATGTTTTATAATTTTATAATCTAATCTATTATATTCCATTTTTTAGAAATGGAACCCAAATAAGGTAATGGAAACTATATCAATGCATGTGTCCACCCCCTGGGAAACATAACAAATCTAGATCTAGAGATGGGGATGGTAATGATCAAATTATAACTATATTGGGGTAGCTGACTAAGGATATCAGTAATAACATTTATTTTATAGAGAATCCTATTGATCCACCATATGGTGTAATGATGTTAGATCTCTTCATGTGTCATCAACCTCCATTATTCAATGGGAATAAAAAACCATTTTTATTTGTTCAATAGATTAGTTCCTTAGAGAAGATATTTCTCACTCTGTGAATTAATGAAATGGATAATGTTTTAATGGTAGTATATTATCTCTCATGATATGAGGATTAATTGTGGTCATTAATTCCAAACAATAAGTATTAGGAGTAAATAGAAAGCATGGAGTGGAAGTATTTCAATGTAGTATTCTTTGAAAATTATTTTCCTCATCATCAATGAGAGAATATGGAAAGGAATTTATTGAGTCTAATATAAAAAGAAGAGTAAAATTTTTCTGATTATGAATCCAACTTTTCCAAGATAGCAACACATGTTGCGGACTAAATACGTAATCCAAAGATAAATATTGACCATTTTTTATTGGCTTAAGTTAATCCTCCAAGGGGAACTGGTCTCTAAAACTTTCCCATTGTATGAGGATATAGTATTATATGGCATCAATACATAAAAGTAATTGTTCAAGTATTATGAATTCAATGGGTAGAAAAATAAGGAGATGTTGGTAGAGTAGAATATGGAAAAAGGGAAGAAGGGAAAGAAGGATTTCCAACATGTGATACTTTTGGAAGGAAACTCCTTCAAACATTCTTAAATGAAAAGGGAGTTTGATTCAATTGTGGAGAAAAGTCCATGATGATCATTATTTCAAGTGAAAGAAATAATCTACCAATGTGTAATGCTTCCACTTTAAGTATATAGGGAACTATGAAAATGAATTCCCCATGATTAAAGGTAATATATCTCAAAATAGGTTATGAGATAAAGGTAAATCTTTTGATTTTACTAGAGATGAATTGGATTGATTAATTCCCATGTGTTTGGATTTAGGAATTATGTTATAGAATTATCTTAATGAATTATATTATGGTTATAAGAATTATGAAATGAATAAGTATTGTATTGTAGTAGTATTTATTTATGGATTTAAAAGAATATGTTGAATAATACCAAAAAAAGTGATTTAGTGGAAAGTTGAACCTCTTGAAAAACACATGACTATGTAAGGATAACCCTTAATATGTTACCTATGTTTAGAAAATAATGATATGTTTATGATATATTTTTGGTGACCATGAAATTTGGTAGTGAGTTGATGGTTTATGTTACCTTTGCAGGATGTTTCTATAAGTATTGATTTATGGAAGATATTTGAAATCTTAAGATTTTATATTTGGAAGAATTAATGTTCTAAATAAGGTTTTGCTGTGATCAAGGTATTCACATATTTGTAATTTTATATTAAGGGATAATTTATATTTTCTGGTGAATATAATGTTTATTTAGTAACATTACTTAAAAATATTACACATTGAATTTGAACAAACATATTTTGGGTGAGTCTTAAGGTTAATTATATATGGAATGGATTAAGTTGAACATCTTGTGTTCTTGGATAAATTTTTATAAAAATTTTGGTATTAGTAAATACTGGAGGAATATATTGTTACTCTTTTATGGATCTTATAATCCGTTAAAAGATAATTTTAGTGGTTCAGGAATCAAAAAATTATTTCAGATATTCATTTATGATAGTAAGGAAGGAAGTGTAAAATGATGAAGAACAAAAAAGATGATATTATTCAAATAAAATCAATATATTAGGTAATTATATTTTTTTATATTCCAAGATAGTAATATAATTCCCCAACTTTAGGAAAAGGATCTTGAAAGAAAAATTGTGTCCCAATACCACCATTTCTGTTGAAGTAATGATCTTTTCATACATCATAGATTTGTGGATTTTTTGTCATTAAAATTTCAAGGTACTACACTTTCATGTGATCAATGATCTATATCACTCTTTATTAATCCTTGGACAATATTATTCTCTTCTATGTCCATGGTTACATATCCCATCAATGATCTCTTATATGGAAACCTTGTAATGTGTAATTTTGGTTGACTTTCATAATTATTTTTCTCTATTATCAAGAGGATGTTTGATTAAACCTTTTTACAATTTGGGTTTCCAAAAAAAGGTATCCTCAAATTTCAAACCATTTATTACTAAAATGAAAATTAAATTGAGAGGGTGAAATTTATTTAAGGGTGGTAGAATGAAACACCTTGAGATTTTAAATTAGGAATATCATGTTTGATAATATATGTGATGCGCAAGACTTAGTTTATAATAGAATATAACAGATAAAGACTTTAAATTATAGTTCTTTTAAACAAATTCAATCTCTTCAATAGATTATGATGCACGAAAGGGTTTGAATGAAACCCGATACTATTTTAAAATATTAGTATTTAAACATGACCATTATAACCAAGTCATTAAGTTTTCAGGTATGAATAGTACAAGATAAATTATAAAGAATTTATGTTTTTTGAACCTATAAAATGAATAAAATTAATATCTATTTATTTTACATAAAATAAGATTTATTTGAAAAATATATATTTTTAGAAAAAACTGTTTTTTCTACAAGGTGGTTTAACCTCACTTTGTGTATATAATTTATAATTAAAATATAAAATTTTTTAAAAAATTATTTGAAATAATAAACATAATTTTTGAAATCACCATAAAAAATTATGTTTTAGTAAATATTTGGGATTTTTTTAAAAATTTCATTTTTTAGATGAATCGTCAAAAATGTTAATTTATATTGAAAACCACCTTTTAGTTTAGATAATTTAAAAAGTTAAAATATATTTTAAATTTTTTAAAGTATCATTTGATAAATTATATTAAAATTTAACTAATTTAGGTCATTTTAATCAATATAATATTGAATTTTTATATTATACCCTTTTATACTTATGAGAATTTTTCTCTTTGGAAACTCTATTTTTCCTCGCATCTGCGGGTATATTTTTCAATTAAATTTGACCAATTCAATGAATTGAATTTAAAAAAATGTATTTCATTTTTTGAATCAACATAATTTATATTATCCAATAAGTTTAAATTAATTTTTGACCAAAATGAATAGTGAAAAAAGTAAAAAATAATTACCATGTTTGAGGTAAAAATGGGTTTACCATGGGGTTAAATTAAGAAGATAAGGGATAAAATAACCTACCAACTTGTCAAAATCTTATTGAGTGAAAATATTTCAACCATATATTATCTAAAATTAGAAACTAAGGCTATTTGGAATATTTTTTCATGTCAATGACTTTATCATTTTGGATTCTTTTGGGAAATTTCTGAGTAATTACTAAGAGGGTTCTCTTTTCGCACTTATAAAAGAGAAATCCCCCGCCCCCTCACTTATTAAGACCCCTAAATACCTTTTTCTTGAACAGAACATGAAAACATATTCCCCTAATATCCTTATATATATTATATATCTTCTGTTACTCCCAAAATACCATCTCTAGGGTCCTTAAGAAGAGATCCAAATGAGGTTTCTCTTAGAGAAGGTAATTATCTTAATAAAGATCATTGATTTTATTTCTTATTTCTACACATTAAATTATTTATTAAAACTTATAATAACACAATTATATACCATATAATGATATTTTATTTTGTTTACGTCATAATATTTATCCATTTACACTTCCATCAAATGGGAAACAAAACCATCGATAGTATGTACAGCGGACTACCTCCTCACGTACCGATGTAGTTTGTTTTCCATTACCACATTTAAAGGCTGAATATAATAATGGAATTACCATATTTATATTATATTTATGAAATTAGTATACTTATGTAATTTTAATATCACATATACCTTTTTACATTCCATTCTATTTCAAATATGATAGTGTTGCTCATGTGTACAGTGGACTACTATTTCGCGAAGTGATGTGATTCCCTTTCACTTACGATTTACATGGAATATAATAAGAATAAATTAATGAATATATATGATATATATGATATGTTACTTATTCTTTAAAAAAAATATCACCCACTTTCTTACCCTATCACTCATTATGGAAATGATATTATCACTCATGGGTACGTACAGTCTACTGTCTCCATAAAGTGATGTGATTTATTTTCCATGTACAACATTAATAAATGGTTATAAAAATGTATCTAATGAGTAAATATGATATTTATAATATTATTATAATTATGGATATGGTATATATATATCCTATGAACAATAATTGTAACTTTCATGAAAAATCTTGCTGGAGAAAACACAATAATTGACACCCATAACAATGAAAAAAATGAAATATTATTAAACAAACATGTGGTAAAATGTTATAATATGATCATATATAATACTATACATATTATTTTGCTTCTATTATTAATTAATAACAATACTAAAACTATTATACATGAGATACAGACATGTACGAAGGAAATCAGACCTCAGGTAAGGGTTTCTCGTCTCACTTTTACTTCCGTGAGTCATATGTCATATTCACCACTTACTTATTTTATTTAGTTTATATACTGCCCCTTTAATATTTTATATAATTAATCTATTTATATTAAGGTAATTTAAAGTTTCATTTTATGTCATTTATTTTATTGGGCTTATGATTTCAAAGTTACCAAATTTGTGAGGTTTTATTTCACAATCTCATCATTATTTGGGATTGTTTATGTTTATATATCTCTTAGGGAAATAATTGGATATTTCTATATTAAAATAAATATATTTTGTTTAACACTGTTTATTCATAAACTTTTTATAGTAATAGAACCAGTTTTTCCACTCTTTGATACTTAAAATGATGGAGAAAATTGTTTTAAGAAAATATGACTTTATTTCTCCCTTCCATCAAAAATAATTTTTCACCAAAACCCATATTTTCTAAAAAATATTTTCAAAAATTCATTTAAACTATTAGAAGACTTATTATACAACTTTTTTCCCATTATTTTAAATGTTGTGAAATGAATCTTCGTGTCATTTTCAAAATAATTCCAATTTGAATTTCCCTAAAAATGTGAAAAGATTATTTCTATAAAATGTAAGACATAAACAGAATTTTCAAATATCATGATAAATAAATGTTTCAATAATTATTTTAAAAGTTTTAAAAGGTTATTTTCAAAAAAAATTATAAAAATTATTTTTAACTTTTTAATTTAAAAGGTTATTTTCAAAATTAAAAGCTTATTTTTCTCAAAAAAAAATAACGATATTTTCAGGGTATCTCTATTAATAGACAACATTATCTCTCTATTTTAATTATGATACACTAAGGATATGTTGTTTTGATACTATAATTATTATTTATATGGACTTTTTATGATTATTTAGACTGGGGATGCACAATTTTACTACCATTCACCAGTTTACTCTAGATGGTTTATGATTATGTTTATTAATTAGGGTAAGTATTGACATTTTGTATATTAGTTTTTCGATATAAATGTTTATGTAGATTATATTTCACTCCATTCTTATGAGGAATTAATTAGACTTATTAAGTGATGGAGAGGCCCATTATATCTCCTATATACATCGGTAGGTCTTATGAGAAAAACTAGATTGGGTATTGGTTGAGGCCTTACCCATTTATTTAGATGTTTTGGCATAAGGACTCAGTAGGATTTAGATGTCCATAATTATGAATTACATCATTATGAATTCAATTATTGGTATTCCATGTGATTATTAAATTATTTAGAATATCCTTGGTAAAGATTTCAAGATCATGTGATTATTTATATGGAATTATTTGATCATAATTTATTCCTACCATATTATGCTCAAGCTATTGATTAAATAGAATGTGTTTTATTTTTTTACCTTACCATATTGATTATTCCTTGTTTCTTTATATATTCTCTTATACTCTTACTCTTATTATGCATCTTTCCTCACCCCTTTCTTGTTTTTTATTTTCCTTAGGTTATGAAGAATTATTTTGTGATTGATATGAAGGGATACGTTAGGAGGAATAATAACATTCTCAAAGAAAATACTTTATGTATTTTTTGTTTTCAATTGTTATAAGAACTTCTAGTATATATCTATTTTAATAGTACTACTAAACTATCCATTCCTTTGGGATGATATTCCTTTTATCTTTTTTCAATTTAATAAAGTAGACATTGGATATGAGCTATTAGGGTCAGGGTCACTATACAAGATATAATAGGGGTATCTTAGTCATTGATTATATAAACTGTATCATTTTTTAAGATTGAAACTACATTTAAACCTGGATTTCAACTCTCCAAAAGAAAAAACATGGGGCCTGTAAATAATGATTCCTTACACAAAGGGTTTAATATAGTTTAATCTCATTTATGACTGACCACTCCCAATTGTTTAAGGTCATACGAGATGGACCATTCATCGTATTTTTTAACTTTATTTAGTAATAAACTTGTGCCATGAATTTTTTGATCTTATGATAAATACGTTATGTTATAAAATTTAGATTCATGTGGTAATGAAATTATTCATCTAATTTGGTTCATCAGGCATAATAATTTTCTATTACAGAGATAATGACTCACATACATGTTGCATGATTCTAAGGATTATACAACTCTATTAGTCCTTATTTTATATAATTTTTTATCCAATTATTAAATAAAAATAAGTATTCAATTGTATTTCTAAAAAATTGATGGTAAGGAAAATAATTTGAACAATATTTCTCAACTACCTCCCTAGTTCCCTTAATTACCAAAATCATAAGAATATGATTCTCTAATGAACAGTTAAAGTATGATACCACATGATCATTACTAAATAAATAGACATTGGTTTATCTATCAATATTATATAGATAAAACTATGTATAATATATATACATACATATATATATATATATATATTGTGTGTTATTCTAAAGGTTTTAACATGAATGTAGCGGATATTTGAGTGTCGCTGACTCCATATACATCTAAATCCTATCCTTAAATATGGAACACATATTGATTGTGTGACCGATGGTATGGGATGTAATTATCATGGTCTCTAAAATATAACTCTTTAGTTCTCTTAATCCTTGGGAGACCAATTAAATTATTCTCCATGGAAAACGTAAAATAGCTAAAAACTTTCTTCAATCAGAAGGAATATATCATGATTTATCTACCACTGTTAAGTTGAAAACATTATTCTCCATAAGTTTAAAATATTCCTTGATCAACATGATCATGTGATTGAATTTTAGAAAAAGTAAGTGATTCCTAAATCCCAATCATAATAGGGGTAAATTTTAATCCTTTGACGATTGGGACACTGATGGTTCCACACCTAGATAAGAAAACATCGACTATAATGGGGATTTCATAGTGATCACCAAGGTTGAACAGTGTCCAGAACATTCCTGATGAGGGGGTGAATAATCTAAAAATTCCACCAACTAAATGGGTTGTGGTAATGACGCACATCAGATAGTTTCTTATTGACCGTTTAAGGGTCTAGTGCTCTACTAATGTGTATAGCGGCATTCGAGTTGAATCCTCAAAGATGGTAATTTTTTATAGTCGATTGTTTTTTTATTTTTATTTTTAATGGGGGGTCACCAAGCTAAAATAAAATGATTTATTTATGTAGATTGATTTAATAATTTGATGAAAATCAGGTGAGTTCATTATTTGGTGTTTAAGCTTATGATATCCTTGATATTTTCTTTATATTCCATTAAATTAAAACCCACTTCACAATATGACTTTGATCAAAAAAACACAAAGAAAAACCCACCTTCCTTATAAAAATCATAAAAGAAAATAACAAAAATAAAAAATTGTCTTCCTTATCCTTAAAAATTCTCTTTTAATGCCTCATAGCCTCCTAAACAATCCCTTGGATCTGTTTGACCATGAAATAGAGTGAATTTCATGACCCTTCCCAGTGGGTCCCATGTCGAGACTCCCCAATCTTGACTCCAATAGGCCAAGTGTTGTTGACTAGCACCGATTAGGCATATCACTAACAAGGGAGGCTTTTCCTAAGTACATATACACACACACGCATATCTAATCCACAAATGGTGAAAAGTAAAAAACCACTAAGGAACAAAATTCATGCATAACACTAAACCCAACCAACAGAGTATGATAGGAAAGTAAAGTGTAGTAAAGTAAACTGGGCCAGAACACAAGCCCACCAAAAAAAATAAGTAGAAAATTACAAAGTCCAACCTATAAACAAAAAGGTATTAGGACTACTAATCAAATCCTAAGGATCACCTCGGCCTCTCTGAATTCACAAATCTTTTCATGGTCCTAGACTTCTCTAGAATCTGTCAAAAGGTCGCTTATCTTCAAAAGACCCAAAATGTGCGGGGAAATCCCATGGAGGGGTGAGTATAACAATACTTAGTAGGACACCTCAAAACCACAAAGAAATAAAAAAAGTAAATATAGATTCATCTCTACATAGTATATTTATATAGTTTATATAACAAGAACATATCTAGATGTACTAAAAACCTTAACTCATAGTCTAGATGTTGGTCACAACTACAGCATACTAATGCTAGAGATTCATTCTGAAGACTACACAAAGTAACTCATCCTGGATCACACACTCCTAAGTTTGATTTCACTAATGATGTCTTCCTAAGAATTATAGTTCATTAGGAACCATCATTAGAGAGATACACTGATCGATCTGAAGGGAGATATGATACACTCACTGCGGGAGTACTCACTCCATGAGTGGGGTAGATCGTGATATATGGATGGGGATCACAGCCAGGTCCATGGGCCGATACCACGACTCATCCGAATTCACCTGCCAAGTATAGGATCGATATATGGTAGGATTGGTCACAGTAATACCAAGACTCTACTTAGGGTACAAGAATGGATATAGGATCATCCTCCAGGCCTCTTAGAGGAGATTCCTGACTATATCCTATAAAATACTACTGAAGGGACAATACTTCTATGAATAGGAAATGATATCAACTAACCTTCAGAGGAAAAATCAAGGGCACCAGCCCTAATAAAACTTGTTTGAGATACGACGGACGAAAGATTCCATCCTTGTAGGAATGGGTACACAACATATAGTAGGGTCCCATGTTGTGTCCCTTGACCCTAGAACTGACCATGTTCAAAGGCTCATGTCATCAGAACATGTTGTGTATAATAGGTATACATGGAATGTAGAAAATATCACATGTCATGTCATAGTATTCAGGGTCCACCCGTGTACTCTGGATTTGTGCCAGAACATGGTGCCAACCCATGTTATCCTTCCTGTGTACTGGTACACGTGGTAATTCATGTATTTGGACTGGGTCTTGCCATGTGGTGGGGTACACCCTATGAAAGAAAGTCGTGTACTCTACCTCATGTCTGTGTAACTCCCGAGATACACTGTTATCCTCAAAGAAGGCCCCACATTCCTTGTGACAGGTGTCACACATCATGTGATACTTATCTACTACCTGAAACCCTAGCCGCCACTGAACATGTCCCACACACTGTACATTCCAAGATACACATTCTGTTCATCGGGATTTTCTTGAATGCTTGTTCTTCCTCTATGTGACTCGTTTGATATTATAGTGTTTTATTGGATGATCCATTCTCCTTGAAACTGAATATTTGGGGTCGTCTTTCCATGGAAACACTAAATCGGTGGGTTTTGGGCCTCCGATCGGCTCTGAAAACCAATTTTGATCATTTTCTCGAGAGTCACTAGAAGAACAGTATCTATCAAAATACATCAATCTATCTTCCACAGACCTTGTCACACCTCTTCTAGGTCATCATCAGGTTGGATCTATGATTTCGGATCATTGTGCCAAGAAACAGAGTCACAACGATAATCCATTCATATTCTGTGAAGAACATGAAGAAAATTTGGGAAAAAGAAAAATTGAACAATCCAACGAATGAACCTCATCCTTCCTTCATTTATGGCCTTGATCCATTCCATAAGAATGATCAAAATATTAAAATAATCATCCCAAAACAACACCCATAGCCAAAACCCTCTCACAAGAATGATCGAACCGTGGGTCAACCTGTTCGTGACTTGATCTGAATTCATCATTAAAGTCAAGAATGGGAAAAATTGGTAATTTAAATAGCATACCAAACCCAAGGTTTGGATAGTTCATTGAAGAAGTTTTATCATCATGTTGTCTTTGTTGGTGAGATTCGTCAAGAATGGAACTCATCGATCTCTGATCCAAGATCTGTCAAGAACGATCATGATCTCTCATCTCGTCATCATCCTTCGAGAGGTTTCTCCAAGACTTTTCTCTATAGATTTCAGGGATTTATCTAGGGTTATGAATTCTAAACCTAGGTCCCTGCCAATCTTTTTATTAAAAGAAATGCATCACTTCTTCACTGTAACATCAAAATAAAATAAATCATTAATTTATTTTATTCTTTAAATTTATAACAACTAATTTTCACATTTGACATATTCTAACTAATGTTAGGCCTCACCTAAGGTAAAGTTTCTGCTCTAAATGCAATGGTGCCCTCGGATTTCTGATCCAGGAAACCCTTTAGAATTTATTCCACTTTTTTAGGAAAATATCTTGCACATTATATTTAAAAATTTTAATATATTCAAAACATTTATTCCGGGAACATTGGTCCTTAGAATTGAACCTCATCTCATCACATGGTCTTTAATTAATTCCATATAATATTTAAAAATAATACCAGGGAAAAATATGGGACATTACATTCTCCCCACCTTTGGTATTTATGTTCCCAAAATTACAAAAACAATAGCTATAAAAAAATGTGGGTACTACGCACGAATCTGAGCCTCCCGCTCCCATGTTCTCTCCTGGAGATTCTTGTGTTTCCACTAGACATGCACTAAAGGAATATCTCACCCACGAAGGATCATCTCACGTCGATCCTCAATCTTCATTGGGTACTTAGAAAAGGTATCTCCATCATCAATTTCCAACTCTCCCCAATCGATGATGTGTGTTTGGTAATGAAAGTACCTTCTCAACTGCAACACATGTAAGACATCATGTACCTGGTCTAACTTTGGGGGTAGATCTAAGTGATATTCCACCTCACTAACTCTATGTGGTATCTAAAAAGTTTTGATAAAACTTTCAGATAACTTGTATCCTCAACCAAATATCTATAACCCTCGTCGAGGTGAGACCCTAAGGAATACATGGTCTTCTTCTTTGAACTCCAAAGGTCACTACTGTTTATCAGCATAATATTTCTCATCGCTCTATACAATCTTCTTTCTATCCTGGATGATTAGTACATTCTCGGTAGTAGCTCGCACCAATTTTGGACCCATGACTATTGCCTCGCTTGGGTCATTCTATCATAGTGCAGACCTGGAGGGTCACCAATATTGATCCCCAAATGGTTCCATACCAATGGTGGAGTGGTAGCTATTGTTGTACGCAAACTCCACAAGTGTTAGTTGTTCCAATCCACTATGACTAAAGTCCAAGATGTAAGCATGTAGTGTGTCCTTTAGAACCTGAATATTCCTCTCTATCAGGCCATCCTTCTAGGGATGAAATTCCATGCTTAAGCATAATTGGGTCCCAAAAACCTCTTGTAATCCCTTCCACAACTGGGATGTGAAACAAGCATCATGATCAGAAACTATCTTCGATGGGACTCCCAGGAGTTGAACTATATCCTAAATGTAGAGTCATCCCCCTAAGATCTATACTGAACTCTTCTCTCGAATAGTCAGGAAGGGGGGAGACTTGGTGAATTGGTCAACAATCACCCATATGGTATCATGTCCCCTAGATGTATGTGGTAAACCTATCACGAAGTCCACCAATATCCCACCCCACTTCCATTTTAGCACCTTAAGGGGTTGAGTTAAATCTGCTAGAACCTGGTGCTCATCCTTCACCTGCTAGCATATAAGGTATCGAGAAACAAACTCATCCACCGCCTTCTTCATCCATGTTCTCCAAAAATAACATCGTAGATCCTGGTACATCTTCACCACACTATGGTGTACTGCTAAAGGGGATGTTTAAAGCTCCATCATAACCTCCTCCATTAATTCCACTGGTAAAATTGTGCATCCTATGAAAAGGAGAAAGTTCTCCCCACCTTGTAAATGGTCACCAGGAGCATGCCCTGTGGAAATCTGATCACTTGGGGTCTCACATTCCTTATCCCCAAATTATGCCTCCAAGACTCTCTATAAGAGTGAAGGGGTGAAAAACATTGATTGGAGGTATGCTACTCCATCTCCATCCATGAAGGATAACTATAATAAGGCCAAATACTTTATCACTTTATTCAGAAACTATGAACTAGATCTCCTGCTAAGAGAATATTTCATCATGTTCTCCTTCCCGGGAGTATAGAAAATACCAAAGTCATAATCCTAGAGGAACTCTAGCCATCTCCTTTGTCTCACATTTAGATACTTCTGAGAGATGATATACTTGAGACTCTTTTGATTAGAGTAGATGATAAAAAACTCACCCAACGGGTAGTGTCACCAAATCATCAATGTGAAAACTATTGTTTCTAACTCAAGATTTTGGATCATGTAGTTTTTCTCCTTTGGTCTCAACTGGTGTGAACCATAGGAAATAATTTTCTGCCTCTACATTAGGACACAACCTATTATGGTCCCTGATGCATCATATAACACTATGTACTCAACACCCTCCTTTGGAAATCTCAAGATTGGAGTGCTCGTCAAACTCTGCCTCAACTACTGAAAATCCTACTATAACTTCTCTGTCCATACGAAATTCTGCCCCATTCGGGTAAAATCTTTCATAGGTGTTGTTATCCTAGAGAAATCAGGTATGAATATCTAGTAATATCACTCCATCCCAATGAAGCTTCATACCACTATCATGCTTTTAGGTGGCTACCATGATAACATTGCCTCCACATTTTCCAGTTCCACTACCACCCCATCCCCTGAGATAACATGTCCCAGAAATTGGACTATCTAAATCTAGAACTAGCACATTGAGAGTTTCCCATAAATCTGGTTCTCTCAGAGTACGTCCAGAACCATCTGTAGGTGTCTCGCATGCTCCTCCTTGGACACTGAGTACACAAAAATATCGTCAACGAAGACAACCACGAACTGGTCTAAGTAAGGATGAAAGATCTGGTTCATGAGTCACATGAACACTATTGGGGTGTTCATCATGACAAAGGGCATCACCAGGTACTCATAATGCCCATAGTAGCATATGAAATTCATTTTTGGTATATCATCATCCCGTAATCACAGTTGGTGATAGCCTGATCAAAGTTCAACCTTTTAGAAACACCATTCCCCACTCAACAAATAGAATATGTCATTGATCCTTGGTATTGGATACTTATTCTTCATGGTTGCCCGGTTCAAGTACTAGTACTACACACGCAACCTCAAGCTCCCGTTTTCCTTCTTGGAAAACAAAACTGGGGATACTCAGGGTGAAACATTGGGCCTCACAAATCCCTTCCTCTATAAGTCCTCTAACTGCACCCACATCTCTTGAAGCTCTATGGGAACCATTCGATATCTTGGTGAGGATATCAGTGTCATCCCATGGTGTAAGTAGAGGCATAAGTTTATCTTCTAACAAGGAGGTAAACCTAGAACATATTCTAGAAAGACATCCACGTACTCCACCACTATTGCTAGGAACTAAAATCTCATAACATCTTCTTATCTGAGGGTAAGGCTTTCCAACTCATGAGTGATTGGTTTCACCCTCCTATTCATGATTCCATCCTATGCTGCCTAGGTTTCCCTTTCACCAAAAAATTAAAACCTCATCCCATTGCTGTGTAAATACCGTACATTTCACCTAAAACATTCAATCTAGGCATGGACCGATGATATCCAATACATACCAAGAATGATATCGTAAGGCCTCGACGCTACCACAAAGAGGTTCCAATAGAAACTCTCACCTTCAAGGGTAATATCACATTGTCGGTACAAGTGTGTGATCATCAAGTATCCTCCCATAGGTGTCTCCAATACAAAGGATTGAGTCAACGGTTCTACCAGAATCTCAAGTTCTTGTACAAGGTATGTGGTGAGAAAAAAATGACTAGAACCTATGTCTATAAGTATGTAATCCAAGGTAGAAAAGATATATATTGTACCTCATATCATCCCTAAAGTCCCAGGGTTATACACCTCAACCAAATGTAGCTAACCCCACCCATATCCTCTAGATCCCTGAGCCTATCGTGGAACTCCTGGGGTGGTGATGGTAGTATATCAGGACGTCCTTCACCTCCTTCATCTCTCCCAGCTCCTCTACCACATCCACTACCTAGAGGATCTGCTTGCTCCACTCATTGTCTTTTCCTTGGTGGTCCATCTATCATCCCCTATTAGTAGCTCGATGGGTTGTACAATATCTTGTGAGATGTCCCCTACCATCACATGTGTAGCGTCACCTCTCCCTGGGATGAATAGATCTAGACTGAGATCCATGAATTGTATATCCCCTATCCTAAGACCTCCTTTAGCATCTCCCATGTCCAGATCCCTATCTCTGTCATCGGTTCCCCACTACTGAGGTATTTTCACCTGTCTGCCTACTACTGACTATCACGAGACGCATCTACTCATCCAAGAAGCTCTCAACCACTAAAGCTCGTTCAAGAACTCCATCATAAGTCTAAATTCATATAGGTATAACGTTGGCTCATATTTCCCAATATAGACCTCACTCAAAGGTTTGATCCTTGATGTAATAATCCCTGACCATATCCATCGAGTACCAGTAGATATTGGTGAACCTCGATGAATAGTAAGTCACTGTCAAGAAACCATGTTGGATCTAAAGAAGCACTTGGATATGTATTGATCTTAGTGTAACTGTAGAGAAATCATCTCTAAATAAATTCTCAAACTCCATCCTTGAAAGGTTCTCCTCATCATGAGTATGCGTGTTCAAACTCCACCATCGCCTGGCCAAACCTTGAAGAAGGCTCGCCGCCAGGATCACCATCTGGTCTGCTGGTGTCCTCTCTAGATGGAAAACGTTGGTCACTACCTTAATTCAGTCCTCAGTCACCTGACGGTCAAGATGACCTCAGAACTTATGGGGTATCTCTCTCTAAAACTCATGGAGTGCACTCTTCCTATGCTCCTCATCTGCCGGTACTGCAGGTACCACGTGCGTCTCCACTAGTGTTGGTATAACAGGTGCACCACTTGAAGGAAACATCTGGGAAACCAGTCCCTATACTGAATCCTCATCACTAAGGGGGTCATCCTCATGATCGAGCTGTTTAATCCTAGCAGGTACGCGTCTCAAAGGAATCTTGTAAGAAAAAAATATGTACCACGATCAATGAGTATATCAAGAGAGATGAGTCAATAATGAGATGGAAATAAAACCCATTACTATATGATTCAATAACCATTATTTTTCTTACAACCAGTGTTCTCTTGTACCGAGTTGAAAAATAGGTTATCAGAGTCCCGGTTTATGGATACGCCAGTCGACCATACCAACACTAGAGTCCCTTTCCTAAAACCTAAACTCAAAACAGTTAACACTGTTTCCCGAAACCAATCTCACGGACTCCTAATCCTAAGGTTGAACTGAACACCTCTGATACCACCTTGTCACAATCCGTCCCAGTGGGGCCCGTTTCGCAACTCCCCAAGTCCACCTTCAATAGGCCAGGGGCTGGTGACTAGAACTGATTAGGAATATCACAAACATGGGAGGCATTTCCTAAGTACCTGTACACATGCACACATCTCTAAGACAAAAAAAATTTGAAAATTAAAAAACCACTAAGGAACAAAATGCATGAATACCACTAAATCCAACCAACATAGTAAGAAAGGAAAGTAAAGTGTATTAAAGTACATTGGGCTAGAATACAAGCCCGCCAAAAGAGTCTGAAAAATTAAAATCCCAACTTGTAAAAAAAGTTAATGGGACTACTACTCCAAGTCGTAGTAAAACCTTGGCCTATCTGAACTCACAAATCTCTATCAGGTCCTGGTCTACCCTGGACTCCATCAAAATTCTACTCATCATCACAAGACACAACACATGTGGGAAAATCCCACCCATGGGTGAGTATAACAATACTCAGTAGGACACCCCAAAACCACAAATAAATACACAAATTAATGGCATATATATCTCTACGCATTATGTGTCTACAGTACATATAATAGGAACATATCTAGATATACTAAAAACCCTGACTCATACTCTATATGTAAGTCACAACTACCACATACCAATGTTATAGATTCAGTCTAAAATTCCACAAAGAAACTCATCTGGAAGCACACACTCCTGAGTATGATAGCATTGATTACGTCCACCTAGGAATTATTTTTCATTGAGAACCTCAATGAGAGAGATACATTGATCGATATGAATAGAGATACAATACACTCGCTCTGAGAATACTCAAACCACAAGTGGGGAAGATCAGGATGCAAAGATGAGGACCACTTTCAGGGCCATGGGGTGATACCACAACTCATCCAGATTCACCTTCTAAGTAGAGGATCGATGTTTGGTAGGATTGGTTATGGTGATACCAAGACTCTACTTAGGGTACAATAATGGATATAGGATCCTGCTCTAAGTTTCTCAAATGGTATTCCTAAATATATATAATAAAATCTTACTAAAGGTACCGTACTTCTGTGAATATGAAATGATACCAACTCACCTTCATAAAAACAAGAAATGGAACCAACCCTAACAAAACTTGTTTGAGATAAGATGGAAAAGAGATTCAATCCATGTAGGAATGGGTACCCGATGTGTAGTAGGGTCACATGATGTGTCCCTTGACCTTAGGTACTACCCATGTTCAACGGCCCATGTCATCAAAACATGTCATGTAGAATTGGTATGCATGGAATGTAGAAAGTCTCACACACCGTGTACTACTATATGGGGTCCACATGTATACTCTAGTCATGTTCTAGTACACAACGTCAACCCATATTCACCTTCCCATGTACCGGTACATGGGGTAACCCGTGTATCTTGTCTGGGTCTGGCCATGCGATGGGGTACATGTTGTGTTGGAAAGACATGTACTCCACCCCATGTCTGTGTCACTCCTGATATGCACATTGAACCTCGAGGAAGGTCTCACGTGTCATGTGACTGATGTCACATGTCGTTTGATACTTCTTATCTACCTGAAACACTAGAATCCACTAAACGGGTCTCACACACTGTGTATTTTGAGATACACATCATGTTCATTAGGATTTTCCATAACACTCGTTCTTCCTCTGTGCGACTTGGGTTATTATTCCGTGTTCTAATAGATGATTTTTTCACCTCAAAACTGAAGATATGGGGTCATCTCTCCATGGAAACACCGAATCGGTGGATTTCGTGCCTCCCATCGGCTTTGAAAACCAATTCTGATCATCTGATCGAGAGTTGCTTGAAGAACAGAATCTCCTGAAATACATCAACCCATTTGTCATCATCATCATCGCACCTCAATCAGGTCTTCACAAGTTTGTATCTCTAATTTCGGATCATTGTTCCATGAAATGGTGGCGCAATGATCATCCATTGATATTCTACGAAGAACAAAAAGAACACGAAGAACATTGGAGAGAAAATAACATTTGAACAACCCAAGGAATGAACCTCAACCATTGTTTGTTTCTAGCCTCGATCCATTTTGTAAGAATGATAAAGATAATAAAACAACAAAATAATCATCCCCAACCAATACCCATAATGAAAACCCTCCTACAAGAATGATCGAAACCCGGTTCAACATGTTCATGGGTTGATCTACATTCATCGTTAAATCTAAGAATGGGAAAATGTGGGAATGGAAAAAAAAAATTACCTACCTAGGTTTTGGATTTTTCACTGAAGAATATTGATCACCATGTAATAGTTGTTAGTGAGATTTAGTAAGAACGAATCCCATCGATCTCAAATCCAAGATCTGTTAAGAACGTTCATGATCTGCTATATCATCATAATCCAACTAGAGGTTTCTCCAAGGATTTTTTCTAGAGCTTCCATGGATTTTCCTAGGGTTATGAATTCTAACCCTAGGCCCCTACCAAGCTGTTTATTAAATTAAATGAATCGCTACATCACTATAACATCAAACTAAAATATATCGTTAATTTATTTTATTCTTTAAACATTAAAAAATAAACTTTCACAACCAACCCATGTCAGCCAACGTTAGGTCTCACCTAAGATAAATTTTCTACACTGAATGTAACGATTCCCTCGAATTTCTGATCTAGGAACCCATTTAGAAGTTATTTCACTTTCTCAAGAAAACCACTATTAGGCACTATTAAAAATATTTAATATATTTAAATCATTTATTCCAGGAACATCAGGCCTCTGAATCGCACATCATCTCAAATCATGGTCTAAAATTAATTCCATATAATATTTAAAAATAATACATGGAAAAAACTTGTAACGTTATATCGAACTCTAATACAAATTAGGAGGAACATTAGGGATAATAAAATCACTTAAGAGTGAGTCATTTTCCAATCAATTTAACTCTATATGGCCAATCCTAGGGGAAAACCTTAAATTAATCGATGCCCCTAATATAAATTACCTACCCTTTGGTATTCAATGTCAAAATATTGTGGCTGATTCCGAACACAAATCGGGTTTGATTCATCATTTACCAAATTTCTATGGGCTAGCCATTAAGGATCCACATATTCATCTCAAAGAGTTCCAAGTGGTGTGCTCGACCATGAAGACTCAAGGGGTTTTTGAAGAATAAATCAAACTTCAAGCATTAACTTTATCTCAAGATGACTCTTCCAAGTCATGGATCTACTACCTCTAAGATGGTTCCATAAACTCATGGATTAAAAAGAAGTGACTCTTCTTAGATAAATTGTTTCTGGATTCTCATATTGTCTCTATCCAAAAGGAAATAAATGGTATCCATTAATTCCCTAATAAATCACTCCATGGGTACTGGGAGAGGTTCAAAAAGATTGTGAAAAACTTCCCAATCACCAAATCCCTGACTAACTCTTGATTCAATAATTCTATAAGGGGTTATTAGAAAAGGCGAAAACACTCATTGATGTCGCAAGGGTTGGTTCTCTTGTTGATAAAACTCCTGCAGCTACACGAGATGTCATAAGAAACATGGATGAAAACACACAACAATTCTATACTCGAGCACATTCATAGGTCAAACATGTCCAAGGGAATCAATCCATAGAGCCCAACAAGATGACCAAGTGGGTGAGTGAACTTACAAGTCTTGTGAGATAACTAGAAGTGTCTTCAAAATCCTAAACCTCGTCTTCTCCATAATATATATTCCCCAGACATATTAATAATTGTGGAATCTATATCTCACTAACTCATCCTACTAATACATTTACACAACTTCAATAGGATCCATCTAATTCATCCAGTACAATAGATCTCAATGCATTATATGCTTAGAGTAATACCAACCCTCAACAATCTGGTCAGTTCATTATAAACTTCAACCAACCCCACTCTGAGCCCTTCTCTTATACCTTTAACCCAATATTGATGTATGGTAATCCCATTTCTCATCCCCCTTAGTTCCTTCCTAATAATCCAAAACAATTATAATATGGTCAAGGTGGTGGTAACTTCCAACAACCTTATCCATTTGTTCCTAAAACTCAAAGGATCAATCCTCATCTTTCTCCTCCTAGATTCCACTATCCTAATGAGCCTTCTTAATTCCCAACCCAATATAAACACTTTACCAAGAACCAAGATCAAGGTAATCCCAATAAGAGACTCGACTCCTCTTCCAAGAAACAATGATAAAGTGATGTAGAATATCATGCATCATTCACCTGATATGTCCTTCAAAATATTGAAAACCAAATTGGTCAAATTACATCACACCTTAGACAGAAGAAACCATCCAATTCTTCCCAACTCTCAGCTCAACCATTTACCAACCCCAAGGGTAATGTAAGTGAAATTTCACTTTGATCAGGAAAACAATTTCCATACCTCATGATGGATCCTCAAATAAACCTTTGAATGTTGATATTGAAAATAAAAAGAACAAAAATCTAGAAAAATAACCTAAAGCAACTCCCTCACCTCCTTCCATCCTTTAAGAAACCCAATCCCTTTTCCTCAAGCTGTCTCTATGACAAGGAAGTCCTTTGAACCTGATCATAAAATGATTGAAATTTTTAGACATGTTTAATTCAATATTAACCTCTTAGATTCCATCAAAAAAATCCATATGTATTAAAAGTTTCTTAAGAATTTTTGAACCCATAAGAGACAACGTAGGACAATTGAGAATGTTTCAACCCAGCAGTCCATACCCATGAAGTGAAAAGACCCAGGGAAACTAACTGTTTAATTCTAAATAGGGAGTTCCAACTTTCATGATGCACTCATTGACCTTGGAGCCTCGATAAATTTCATGCCCAAATCAATTTTCTCCAACCTTGTTCTTGGTCCCTAGAACCCAATGGGTGTTGTCGTCTAGTTTTCAAATTGAAACATAGCCATCCTGAAGGAATAATTGAGGATGTATTTTTCCATGTTAATGATCTTATCTTCCCAACTGACTTCTATGTCCTTGACATGGAGGGTGACATGACCTCTTCTTGATCTCCCCAAATTATAGGAATACAATTCCTCCTTACAGCTAGAACTAATATTTATGTCCATGTGGGCATCCTATCCATGGAATTCGGTGACCAACTGGACAAGTTCAACACTTTTCAAGCCATGTGATACCCATATAAGGATCACTTTTCCTCCTCAATCCATGTTTCTAAGGACACTTATGATAGCCAATTAAACCCCATTAAATCATGTTCATCGTGTTCTAATTAGAGTGGAGCTTTTGAAATTTTCACAATGATTAACCAAGTCATAAATGAGGAAGTTTATGTTGACCTTTCATTTATAGACCCCATAAATCTAGAGGATATTGAAAACTCTCTTGAATCTCATCTCAACTATGATATCTATTATTCGACCTTAGACAGTATTGAGGAAAATGAACCAAAACCAACTAATATCCCTTCCCTTATTCCTGAGTTTTTTGGCCTACAAATGAAATATGATATTGATATGAGACCTCTTCCTTCACACATAAAATGTGAATTCTTTTTTAATGATCACTCAATTCTTTTAATTGTATCTACTGCGCTTACTAAAATCAAGGATTATAAACTTTTTTAGGTGTTAGAGGAAAAAAATCCATAGGTTGGAACCTGTATGACATACCAGGAATCAAACCTACCCTTTGAATGCATCACATAAATCTTGAGGAATCATCCAAACCAATCAGAAAACCACAAAGAAGAATCAATCAGTTCATACTTGAGGTAGTTAGGGAAGTGATCACCAAGATTCTACAAGTTGGTATTATCTACCCAATTTCTAATAGTGAATGGGTTAGTCTGATTTAAGTGGTACCTAAGAAGGGTGGGATAACTATTTTGACCAATGAACATGGAAAGTTTATCACAACTCGAGTGAAAAAAAATGGTGTGTGAATCAATTATCAGAAATTAAATGTTGAAACATGAGAAGATAACTACCCTCTTCCTTTCCTTAATAAAATTCTAGAACAATTATCCATAAAGTCGCATTATTATTTAATTGATGGATACACCGACTACTTCCAAATCCCAATTGCACCTTAGGACCAATAAAAGACTACATTAACTTTCCCCTTTGGAACATATGCACATAGGATAATGAATTTTGTCCTTTCAAATGCTCCTACAACATTCTAAATATTTATGATGTGTATATTTTCAGAATTAATTGAGAAATACATAGAGGTATTGATGGATGACTTTACCATTTATGGTGATTCATTTGAATACTACTTTCATTCACCCTCTCTAGTCCTTAAAAAGTGTGTTAAATGTTACCTTGTAATGAATAATGAAAAATGTCACTTCATGGTTACTAATGGGGTTGTTCTAGGGAATATAATTTCACAAGATGGTATTCAATTAAATACTTCTAAAATTGAGATAATACAATATCTTCATGAATGCATAATAGTTTGACACATATATTCATTCCTTGGTTATTCCGGTTTCTATTGACGATTCATCCATAACTGTAGTATGATTTCTCTCCCACAAACTAGACTACTCAAAAATGATGTCACTTTCCATTTTAATAAATCTTTCAAGAGATATATCATTGAATTCAAAAAAAATTACATATGCCCCAATAATTCCACCCTCATATTGGTCCATATCCTTTAAATTGATGTGTGATGCTTTTGATAAGGCCCTTGGGGATGTTCTTGGTCAAAGAAGTGAAACGATTCCTCATGTCATCTATTATACCTCAAAAACATTGGATGAATCCCAATCTCACAACACTGTGACTGAGAATGAACTTTTATCTGTGGTTTTTTCGTTAGATAAATTTTAGCCCTATCTATTAGGTTTCAAAATCATCATCTTCACAGACCATTCTGCTATAAAGTTCTTACTCAAGAAAAGTGATTCCAAACTGAAGATAATAATATGAATCATGATGCTCCAAGATTTTGACCTTGAAATCAAAGATAGACCAGGAAAATAAAACCATGTGGCTGATCACTTTATTATAATTTATAATTCTTCTCATTTAGAAAACATTTCTCTTGAATTCCCCACTAAGAAATTTTCATTTATTTATCCAAAGTCACCATGGTGTGCCTCTATTTTAAATTAATTGGTTTTTAGTATTTTCATGAAATATTTTCAAAAGAAAAAAAATGAAGTTGAAAAGTAAACCAAAATACTATTTTAAGGAATATAATAGATTTTGGAAAACAGGGGCTGATGTGGTAATTAGGAGATTTGTTGATGAAGATGAACATTCCTCTATCTTAGAATTACTTCACCCACTTCCTAGAGGAGGAAAATTTGGATCAAAAAGGACCTATTGAAAGGTAATAGATTCTTTATTCTTATAACCTTAACTCTTCAAGGATTCACAAGAGTTCTATAAATACTATCCCACTTGCCAAAGGTTTGGAATAATTTCCAAAAATAAATGAAATGCCCCAAAATCCTTTAATTTTCTGTGAGATATTTGATGTTTGGGGCATCGATTTCATGGGACCATTTCCACCTTAAAATGGATTATCATATATTCTTATGTCTATTGACTATATTTATGGTTTGGTCAAGGAAAACCCCACTAAAAAGGATAATTCACATACAGTTACTGAGTTCCTAAAAAACCCACATTGTCAATCGATTTGGAACACTGCATGCCTTTATAAGTGACTTAGGAACTCATTTCTATAATCGTACCATGGAATATCTTTTGAAAAATAATGGGGTTGTGCATAAAACTTCAACTACTTATCACCCAAAAAAATGGAATGGATGAACTTCAAAATAGAGAATTAGAAATAGTGCTTGAGATAATTGTAAATCCTACTAGAAAAGACTGACCTAAAGGACTTGGTGAAGCACTTTAGACTTATCGAACTACCTATAAAACCCATATTATGATGTCTCTATTTAAGCACTTTTTTGCTAAAGTGTGTCATTTACCATTTTAAATCCAACATAAGTCATTTGGGGATATAAAAACTTGTAGTTTTGATTGTGAAAAATCGGGTGAAGAAATATTGTAGCAGTTGACTACATTAGAAGAGCATCGACTTGATTCCTATGAGAATTCACATCTCTAAAAATAAAAGGCCAAGGTACTCCATGAAAAACACATCGTCAAAAGGTATATCATGAAGGTAAAAATGTAATTCTCTTCTATTATCGATTTTGGCTTCACCTAATTAAGTTTAATTCTCATTGTGAAGGTCCTTTTATTATTACTAATGTTTACCCATTTGGTGTAGCACAAGTACAAGACCCCTCTTCCAAAAGTACATCCATGGTTAACATAAATTGGTTAAAGAATATCCATGAGATGCCTCACATCCTAGGAACCACATAGACTTCCATTGGATCCACAACTTCTACATTTCACCCAACACTAGATGGAGATGGCGACCCACCAAATCTAAACTAGGGGGTACCTATTTTTCTTTAACTCCTCTACTCTCTCTCTATCTATCTCTCTTATTCCTCACTCATTCTCATAATTTTTTACCAATTTCCTCACCAAAATTTTTATTTAATCTTTCTATTTTGTGTTGGTGTGTCTTTATAAAAAACTAAAAACAACTAAAAAATCTGAAAAAAAAATCCATAATTACTCTCCATCCACTAATGAAATTTTTTTCCAACCATTTTAGGGAATCAAAAAGTCATTTTTTTCATCTCAAAAATTTTTTATTTCCATTATAAATTTGGATAAATATTATTTTGCTAAAACCAAAAAAAATTGAATGCTTGATTTTTTTATTTGGAAAATGATTCTTCCCCAACCCTGAGGAATAAAATTAAAATTAATGCTAAGGTCACCTATGAATATCTTTTCAAAATGTGTGCTTTTAACCTTCAATTATGAGTATTGAGTTTTTGGACCTTAAAGCTTAATTTCATACTTTAGTGCACATTAATATGATATTGGCATTTTCTGAACCACATGAGCATCACAATAGACAAATATACTCCCATTAACCTTAAATTAATCCTCATTTTGAAATCCCCTTCGATCCTATAAAGACCTTTTCTTTGATAGCCACATTACAATCCCAATACCTTGTCCCACCCAAAGTCTACATGGAATTAAATTGCACAATTTATTGAAATTTAATTGTGGGGGTCATGGATTTAATTTTGGGTATCCATTTCTTTATTTTAAACAAGTTATCATATTCTTGAGGGAAATAATCTATTTCATTGTGGGGGAGAGGTTTTAATTTGGAGATTTTGGGAATGGATTTTAATTTATGTAATTTTTTATATGTTATTAAAAAGTGTTCAAACAAATATAAAAAAATAAAAAAATGGGTTGTGTCTTGGGTGGGTCAAAAATAACTCTTTATCAACCGTTGATCTTATTATAACTATTAAAATTAGTTTCGTGAGGAGATCAAACATGGGTTGGGAGATGATTGTTAGATATGTTTCAATTTCAACATTCAAAGCGTGAAAAAGAAAAAGGAAAAAAAAAAGAACATGTATGTCATTGGGAGAAGTTTTTTAATTTTTAAATATTTCATCTTCTCATACCCTTAAAATTTTCTTCCTCGTTTGTGTCTTTATTCTTACAGTTTTTGCCTTGTTGATATTTTTTTCCATTTCCTTCCATGTTTTACATCAAAATAAATTTTACATTTTTTCCCATATTGGTGTTTTACCCCTATTTTCACTCTTTTGTAAATTAAATTCCTATTGTCCCATAGCCACAGAAAACCCCATAAAAAATACTTCTTGATTCTTGTGCACTTTTGGATAGAGAATAGAATATGAGAGATCTTTCAAACTATAATATTTTTACTTTTTGTTGGTGAATGAGTGAACCTCCATAAATAAATTTTTATAATCTTGATTTGAGTGAGTTATAAGTGACACATTTTCCATTTCTAAATTTGAGCATGAAAAATGAATTGTTTTTGGAATATTTGTTTGGTAAAAATTTGTGGTAGAATTTAAACTGGATGATTGAAATGGTATAAACCTCCCCTGATTGGGGAAAACAAAATTTTTATATTTGTTGGTGAGTGAAAATGATTTAGTTATGTTTTTATATTTTTTGTGAATGAGGACATGAAAAAGACTATGTGTGGGGGATTTGATGCTATTAATGTATTCATAACTTTTTATTTACTCCCTTTCTTGATTTTCTATGAAAAGTTCAAAATTAGTGTGGAATATTCATGTTTTAATATAAAATATAATTTTTTAGAATTATTTGAATTAATCTAGATTCAAGTTAGTTTAATTTTTTAATCATAAATCTCATCATACTAATCCAAATTGTGTGATTCTTATTTTTTAGGGTTCTTTATTCAATTTCCATTATATCATTAGAAGTAACCTCTATCCAATTTGGTCATTTGAAGGGCCATATGGTCCACACCGGAAGCCCCAAATAATTTTTAAAACCAAGGATATTATTTTCTACAAATAGAGTACGGTTTGTGTTTGTTTTAAATCATATAATGGATTATCAGGTAGATTATAAGGAAATGGATCATACAGTTCAAGTTGTAAGTAGTATTGAAGGTGGTGCAGTTTCCCAGTGTTTTCTAAAATTTTGGGCCTCAAAATTGGGAATTTGGTGTTTTCAAACAAAGGTTTTTTAGATATGAGTGAATGGTATTAAAAATGACAAAGAAAATATGAAAAATAAATGAACCGCATACCTTGGAACATAGACTGTGTACCATGTTCCAGGAATACTTCACAACCACGAACCTGGTAGCAGGAACGGTACGTGGAACGGTGCGCAGAAGCAAAAACAGTTTGTAGCAACGGTTCATGGTGAAGGCATGTGGTGTGTGGAATACTGAAGGTTCTTGGGATTGTTGTGATTCATGAAACAGGAGCAGTACACAGTGGAGGCAAATAGTATGCACATGGAGTTCAGTATACGGTGAATATTGTCCTGTGTTGAAAATGTGGGTAAATCGGATTCGAAAAATTTGCAGAGTATGTTCCAACTTAAGGAGAAGTAATCCCTTTAATTAGAGAGTGGGATTGAAGATTAAAATTTTGGAAAGAAATATAGTGAAGTCTGAAGTGGTTCATAGAGGAGAAGATAGTACACGGAGTGAACCATCTGCATAAGGAAAAATTTTGTAGAAGAGAGTGTGATTCTCGAAGGAAGTTCTTACAGTACGCAAAAGAGCTGAGAAGTACGCAGAGTAAGGCAGTCCACAGAGTAGGGAAGTTTTCAAAGGATCGGGATGGTATGTGAAAATAATGGTGGTACATGGAGGAGGTGATCCATGAACCATACCCACTACTCAATTTGTCAAGTAGGTAAAGTGCTATGTGGAACACTTAAGGAATCTTGAAAATTATCCAAATCAGTTTGTAAAATTAATTACCATAACCTATCAGAGTGTGAAAAATTAAATTACATCTATAGGGGATAATGGGAATTCAACAGCGCATCTATTTAAAGTTAAGGATGAAATATTTGATGATAAACCACTAAAGCGACCTTTAAGTCAATAAATTGAGTGAAGATTCTTCCAATGTAGTGAGCAAGGGGGAGTCAGTAGAAGTGATCTGAGGGATATAGTGTGATTTCCTTAAAACCATGTAATGGCAGTGCACCTGGTATAGAGTGACTATGATAAACACTTGTAATCCACAACTTGTGAAGATTAGTGGTTTTGGTACAACTAACACACTATCGGTGTATTCTCTCTAGACGTATCCCTTAGTGGTGAACCAAGTAAAATTGTTGTGTCATTGATTTACATTCTATTTTTTATTTTTTTACTTCCTATTCAGATAGGTTTAACAGGTTCCTACCAATGTGGGAAAAATATCCATCAGTTTAAAAGAAAAATTTGACACCATGATTCACCCCTCCCCACTTAGGGTGTTCTGGGGTCCTTTCAAGTGGTATCAGGCAGTAAAGGTTGCTCGTGTTGAATCTGTCTTCTATTGTCCTGGAGAATCCAGTCAACGTTATGGTAGTTCCCCAATTTGATGGAAATAATTTTTATATGTATAAAAACAGGATGAGATCTCACCTAATATCTCTTGTAATGGAAGTATTATTTTCTACTATGAACGGAATACAAGTCACTGGTCCTACAAGACTATCAATGATAGATACAGATAGAAAATTTATTGATGCTAATGAAAAAGTACAGAATACTCTCACTACAACCCTTCTTGATCAAATATATCTAAAAGTATTGAGTTGCACATATGCCATGTAAATGTGGGATAAACTGGAGAATATTTATGAATGATGTATCAAAGTGAAGGAGGTGAAACTTAAAGTACTACACAACAAGTTTGATGGTTTGAAGATGTACCCTGATGAGAATATAGACCCCTTTTTCAATCAAATTACTGAATTTGTATGAGTAATCTGAGGTCTGGGTGAAGATATCAAAGACACTGACGTAGTAAAGAAAATAAAGATAAGACTTCCATCCCTATATAATGAAAATGTTTTAGCCCTTGAGGAAAGATATCTCTCCAAACTCTCAGTGGATGATCTACTAAGAAATCTATCGGCATATGAAATAAGAATCAAACAAGAAGAATCTACGACTCATGTGATCAAGGAAATGGCATTCAAATACATGTAAAAACTAAATGTTTTTGGATATAATGGTGATGAAGATAATGAGTAAAATGAAACTCTTTCAATCATTTCCAAGAACCTCAAGAAGGGAATAGGGAAATTTTATGGCAAGCTACCTCTGGATTATTTTCGATGTGGAATAGTTCGGCACATTTCCTCTCAATGATCAAGAAAATTTGATGTCGAAGAGACTGAAGTTGAAAACATGGAAAAGCCTCAGAAAAGATTATTCAAAAAGGGAAACTTCAAAATTTCAAAAAAATTATAGAAGAATAGTTTTTCTATGAGGAGTAAGATGATGATGATGAATTCTGTGAGGAAGAAGAACTAGAATTTAAGACTGGAAACCATGACTCCATGATGGCTACCATTGAAAAGTTAGAACCATTGACACATAAAGCTAGAGATAGTCAGTTCACTACAAATTTTGATCTCAAGTTGAAACATAAGGATTCTTTTGAAAATCCTGAGAATAAATTTAAGAGATGTAATAAGTGGAAAGAAATGGTGGAGGAATCATCATAATATTTTGATCAACTTGAAGTGTAAATGGAACGACTGGAAGAACTGGTGAAAGTACAATCATCAATCCTTGAAAGAAATGATGATGTTGTGGAAATAAAACTCAGAATTCAAGAACATGAAAAGGTCATAAATAAACTAACCTTCATACTAGAAGATAATTCCAAGACTATTGAGGTACTTGAAGAATAAGTTGATACTCTGAGAGGTAAACTCTAAAGTGAATCAATTTCAAAAGAAGAAAAGAAGAAAATACAATTTGGAAGTTTCTCAGATACTAAGATATTAGAGAGAGACAAACATGATTCTTATGGAGTTTAAAAGATATTGAGTGATCAAATACCCACATTCATAGGAAATAGTGGAATTGGTTATGATGTTGAAACATCAAATTCAATAAATAAAGTGAACCAGAATAAAGTTAAGCTGAAAGTTGATCATTTTAAAAATCCACCAGAAGTGTTGAAAAAGAAACCCATAAATCAAACTGAAAGGATAACTGAAGATTATCCTCATGTTTCTAGAAATGATAGGAAGTCAAACTATTTTCCCAAGGAATATTGAATAATGATAAATAGAAGTGAGAATATGTTTCCTCTCATGAAGTGATAGTTTTGTAGATATTTAGGCCATACCATGTTTTACTATGAAGAGTAAAGGAGCTATATGAATGGGGAAGAGTTAGGAGTTAAACAAAGGAGAACATATTCATATCCTACTTATTATAGAAGAAATAATTTATATTGATATTGTTTTCACTATTCTAACTTTTTTCATAAAGTTGTGTATTGCTGGCGGAGGTATGATAGGAGAAGTTCCTTCAATGCTCGGAGATGGGTCAATACTCGTCAACTAAACGGTGCTGCTATTTCAAATAGGTTTGCTCCAATGGAAGAATAATTTGAATATGAAGAAACCATGTACATGGAAGAGATAATTTGAAGGCCATCAATGTTATACACTCAATCCAATATCTCATGGAAAGAAAATAGGAAAATTGAAAAATCCAATCTTGCATAAGTATCCCTAAAAGCAACAAAGAACAACAGCACCTAGATTCTTTAAAGGAGATGCTCATCCCACATGATGAGTTCTATAGAACTAATTAACGAATGTAATGAAAAAGGATGATGGAACAGTGAAGTTCGGTAACAATGGTGATTTGAAGATAAAAGGCAGTGGAAGTACTGAGCTAGCTAATGGATAGCTGAAGAAAACTGAAGTCCATTATGTGGAAGGTCTACATCACAATCTTATTAGTGTGAGTCAAATCTGTGACTCGGGTCTTATTTAGAAATTCAATCAAAATGGATGTACTATAAGAAGAAATTCAAGGAATTCTCTCATGAAAGGTTGTAGAACAGAAGGAAACTTATATCAGTTTGACAGTAAAGAAAACATTCTCTACCAAACAGTTCAATAGGAAAACAACTTGTAGCACCATGGATTGAGTCACATCAATCAGCAGGACATGGAAAAGATATTTAAGATAAATATAGTCATATATATCCCTAATCTAAAGCGTAAATGATAAAATACCTATAATGCTTGCATACGAGGGAAACTGGTATGCAGTTCCTTCCGGAAAAAGAAGAGAAGAGCATCTAATCTCTTTGACCTCATCCATACAGACATATGTGGAAAGATAAATGTTTCTGGAACACATGGAAAAAGGTACTTTGTTCTTTCTATATATGATTACACTATAATGGCATGTGTAATTGTTATACACAGGAAGTGAAAATTGCTTGATTTCATGAAAATCTATCGACAAATCGCTGAGAATGATACTTGATGAAAGATTAATGTCCTACAGTCTAACAATGGAGGGGAATACACATCCATTGAATTTGAAAATTACATAGAGAAGCATGGGATATAACATGAGGTGGTTTTGTGGGAACTCCACAGAAAAATGGACTTGTTGAGCATAGGAATCGATAGGTAAACAACATGGTCATAACTATGGTGATCAAGAGTAGTATTCCTCAACATTATTGGAAAGAGCTAGTTCAAGCTGCAATGTATATTCAAAACTGAATAGGGCTATATATGGGAGAAACAAAGACACCATATGAATTGTGGTATGGAAGGAATCCCTCCTTGAAATATTTTCATGTTATAGAAAGAAAATGTTTCATCTGAAACAAAGAAGGAAATCAAGGGAAGTATGGTTACAATTAATATGAAGGAATATTTATTGGATAATAAATGAACATAAAATCCTATAAGTATTTCAATAAGCTCTTGGGAAGAATTGTGAAAATCAATGATGTTAATATCATTGAAGATAAAAATAATAATGCTTCAAGGAATTCTTATGATGATGTGATAGAAGATGAAGAAGAATGTGAACATGGAAAAATGATAATACATAGGTAGAGAAAGATGTACTAAACCCTCAAGAGTCACATAATTATGTTGACTCATAAAAATAATCAGACAAGGAATCCATAGCTAGAGAGAATTTGTTCAAACCCCAAAGGAGAAATCAAAGAGTAGAGATTGATCAGTAAAACATTATCAGGGATCGTAATGCACCTACACGTACAATTAGAATAAGGAATAATGCTCAATCTACATTTCAATCAGTTATAGAACCATCCTCATTTGAAGAGGCTACAAGGATGAGTCATTGGTAAAAGCAATAAATGAAGAGTTAGATTAGATTGAAAAAAATCCGACTTGGGATCTTGTGAAAAGACCCGAAGGTCACAATTTTATTAGTATGAAGTAGATTTTCAAAAAAAATTGAAAAGCATGGAAATGTGATTAGAAATAAGGTTTTCTTGGTCTATAATGGATATTCAAAAATCTAAGGTGATGATTTTGAAGAGAATTTTTCTCTAGTAGTGAGACTGGAGTCAATACGACTATTTCTTGTCATGGAAATACAAAGAGGTTATAAATTACATCAAATGGATGTCAAGACAGCATTATTAAATGGATTATTAGCACAAGAAGTCTACATTGAAAAACCTATGAGGTTCTTGCTTGGTAATGATGAACTGAAGGTTTGAAAATTAAATAAATCTCTCTATGACCTGAAACAGGCTCCATGGGCATGGTACTCTTTGTTGGATTATTATCTAAGAAAACTTGATTTTAAAAGAGGAGCAGTGGATCACAATCTCTATGTGAATAATTCTCAAAAGGATTAGTTCATGGTATCAGTATACATGAATGATATTATTTTTGGTGGAACTAGGCATGGATTAGTGGATGAATTTTCCAATCACATGAAATCAGAATTTGAAATGTCCATGATTAGTGAACTCATATACTTTTTAAGGTTTCAGGTGATTCACAAGTAGGATTACACTTTCATTTCTTTGGAAAAGTATGCAAGAGATCTATTGAATAAATTAAACATGAATGATTGCAAACCAATGTCATCTTTGATTTTAGTTGGAAAAAAGATCGAGAAGCACGAGGATGGGACATCTATGGATCCCACCATGTGCAGAAGAATCATTGGAATCCTATTGTACTTAACGACAACACGGTCATATATTTTCTTTAAAACATTCCTTGTGGATTGTTTTCAGAGTAATACAAAGGAAGAACATATGGTTGTAGTGAAAAGAATCATGAGATACATTCAAGCTACACATAATTATGGGCTATACTTTGCTACAGGAAGAGACAGTGAACTATCTGATTTTTCTGATGCTAACTGGGCGAGAGATGTAGTGGATAGAAATTCCACCAATGGTGGAGCATTCTATATTAGGACAAAATGCATGGGTTAGCTGATCAAGAAATAGGAAAGTACTTCTCTTAGTACTGCTGAAGCTGGATATATATCCTCTACAAATTCATGCACTTAGTTACTTTGGATGAAGCAGCAATTGACTAACATTGGTGATGAGATGAAATAGCCAATGGTGATTTACAATGATAACAAGAGTGAAATTGATCTTAAAAAGAATCATGTTCATCATTCTCGTATGAAACATATTGAAATCAAAAATCACTTCATCGAGGAGAAAGTTGAATAATGTATGATTAAAATAGATCATGTGTTAACTGATGAGCAAGTGGATGATATTATAACCAGGCCACTGGAAGTGGCTGTGTTTGAGAAACATCGGTTGAACCTCGGTGTTCAACCACCTCCTACTTTATTAGGAGGTCATGAAATTCCCCTCTCCCCAATTTTTTTGACCATTTTAATTTTTTTCTGGAAGTGATATAGGTTTATGGGGGAGATACGATACAGGGGGAGTATATTCTGAACTCTAAAATGTTCTAATATCAGTCTTTGGGTTTATTGTCAATTGGGGAGAAATGGATAAATTCAATTTAAAAATGTGGAGGTTGAAAATGAAAAATTATGTTTAATGGATAGTTGTTGGAAAATTAGGAACTTCATTGGAAATAATGTTAAGGGAGAAAACAATTTTGTGTCATGAGGAAGTAGTTATAGCATTCATTAAAACACAAGATAAAACAATTAATGTATTCCCTCATGTTTTCTACAAAGATCATTTCTCGTGTATAATTAGAGTGATGGATGAGTTGATTCTTGTGTCTCAAGTTTTGATAGTGGCTGGTGCTCAACTGAATTTATCTGAAGATTGACAACAAACCCAAAGGGGGAGATTGTTGGAACAAAGGATATTATTTTCTAGAAATGGAGTAAGGTTTCTATTTCTTTTTAATCCTCTGATGGATGATTGGGAAAATTTTAAAAAAATTGATCATACAGTTCAAGCCATAATCAGTATTAAAGGTGGCATAGTTTCCCAGTGTTTGCCAAATTTTTGGGCCTCAAAATCGGGAGTTTGGTGTTCACAAACAAAATTTTTTCACATAGTATTGAATAGTCTTCGAAACAAAAGAGAAAATAAGAAAAATAAGAGAACTGCATACCTCAAAACATGGACCACGTACCGTGTTTCAAGAATGGTTTTTGGTCACGTACCTGGCAGCGGGAACGGTACCCAAAGCAGTGTGCAGAACTGAAAATGGTTTTCAGAGACGGTTCCCAGTGAAGGTGTGCATTATTCAGAATGCTAAAGGTTTACAGGATTGTTTTGGTTCACCAATTAGGATCATTACAAGGTGGAGGCTAACATTACACTGATGGAGTTCAGTATATAGTGAAGATTGTCCCACATTGAAAATTTGGTTAAATCGGAATATCCAAATTTGTGGAGTATGTGCCTATTTAAGAAGTATTAATCCTCTTTGTTAAAGAGTGGGATTAAAGATTAAAATTTCGGGAAGAAATCCAATGAAGTATGAACTGGTTCACAGAGGATAAGACAGTATGTAGAGAGGACCATCTGCGTAATTAAAAAGTCTATGGAAGAGAGTGTGGTTTGAAAAAGAAATTTTTTGCAGTACGTAGGGGAGCTGAGAAGTACGTGAATTAAGGTATTCAACTGAGCAAGGTAGTTCACAAAGGATATGGAAGGTATTTGGAAATAGTAGTGGTATGCGGAAGAGATGATCTTCGAACCATACCTACTACTCAGTACATGGAAGAGTCGAAGTGGGATGCAGAACACCCAAGGAAGCTTGAAAATTAACCAAATAATTTGGTGAAATTAATTACCATAACCTATCAGAGTGTGAGAAATTAAATTACCTTTGTGGGTGATAATGGGAATTCAACAGAGCATCCATTTATAGTTTAGGATGAAAGATTTAATAATAAAATATTGAAGAGACCTTCATGTCGATAAATCGAGTGAAGATTCTTCCAATGCACTGAGAAGGGGGGAGTCAGCAGAATTGATCTGAGGGACATAGTGTGCTTTCCCTAAAACTATGTAAAGTTAGTGTGCCTAGCATACAGTGACTATGATAAACACTTTTAATCCACAACTTATGAAGATTATTGGTTTTAGTACGACTGACACATTGTCTGTGTATTCCCTATGGACGTAGCCCTTGGTGGTAAACAAAGTAAAATTGTTGTGGCATTGCTTTGCATATGATTTTTTATTTTCTACACTTTCAATTCAGACAGGTTTAATAGGTTTCTACTAACATGGTAACAAGATCCATCAGTTTAAAATAAAAATTTGACACCTTGATTCACCCCTCCCCTCTCAGGGTGTTCTGGGGTCCTTTTAAGAATCTATGAAGAAAAACTGGAACATCCAAGATGATTGAATTTCTGGGATCAATCAAAAATCCCAAATTTTATGAAACTCCATGATATATTATTCATTACTAAAAATAATCATGGATAAAAATTTGAAGTCCCAAATCTAACAAAAAGGGGCCCAAAATATAAGTCCAGCCCACCATTCTGACTGGAATTTAAAATCGATACATAATTATTGAATTTTATATTGATATAGATATCAATTAGAGATGATATTTTTTTGTAAAATCCAATATAAAGAATACTTAACTTTTATAAAAAAAATTCTTATTTGAGGTCACCTTTCTATTCAAAAACTCACTCACATTCTAGCCTTCAAAAAAGAACAGATAAAAATGGACAGATTAAAATTGTTTATTTAAACCTCCATAACTTTAGATCCTTAATTAAAATGGACTCCAAATTTTGAGGGTATACTTACAAAATTCATATATACAACTTTTTAGAATAATTATTCCCCATATTCGACTTTCTGAATTATCAAATTGGCAAGAAAATTGGATGGTCATATTTTGAAAGCAAATAGTCCACCACCTTGGGCTATAAATACAACCCCCTCCTCTCCTTGCAAAGAGTTGGCATTTCAGAATAGAAAAGGACATATTATAATGAAAAAAATACTTTCCAAGGGCCTAGGAGGACCTTAAAACTCAAGTTTTTACTTGAGATACCCTTCCTCCTCTCTTTGTTTTCATGTTATTTTTCATTCCCTTAATATATAATTGTGTGATATTTTTTCAATTTCATTGCAATTTTAACGCACATTTATTCTTCATATTCTATTTTAATCATCCACTATTTTTTCTTAAATATTAATTTTCTTAAAATAGTTTAAATCAAGTTTAAACCCCTTCACTTCTTCTTCTTTCTCATTCAATCAAAATTCTGTGTTTAATTCCCATCATTGTTCATGTGTGTGATTGACACACAACTCTTTTATTATCCAATTATTTTGATTATATTTATAATTAATTACCATAAACTCATTTTACCATATTACTACCTATACCAATATATGATTAAATCTACCATTGGTGTGAGTCATAATTTGGGTATATTAAGTGATTGAGATCTTTTACTCGATTAATATTATTTAGGTTCGCACTATTATGTTGAACTTAAAATGTCATGGATTAATGGTAAATTTTGTTTAAAATGTGGATTTCATGAATTATTTTAATCCAAATATTAAACAAAAAATTTCAATAATCCATGACATTTTAAGTTCAATATACATAGTGTTAACCTAAATAATATTAACCGAGAAAAATCTCTCAATCGCTTAATATACCCAAATTATGACTCACACTAATGGTATATTTACTCAGCCATTTATATGATTAGTAATCTGGTAATATGTGTTTGTGGTGATTAATTATAAATATAATTAAAATAATTGGATAAGAAAAGAGTTTTTTGTCGAGCACACACACGAACGGTGATGACAATTAAACACATAATTTTGATTGAATGAGAGAGAGGAATAAGGGAAGGGGTTTCAACTTAATTTAAAATATTTTAAGAAAATTAATATTTAATAACACAAGTTGTATTATTAAAATATAATACTAATAAGAAAATTTCATTAAAATTGAAATGAATTTAAAACATCTTACAGGGTTAAAAATGAAAGGAATGTAAAAAGAACATGAAAACAAAGAGAGGAGGAAGGGTCTCTCAAGTGAAAACATGAGATTGAAATGTACTCCCAAGACTTTGGAAAAGATTTTTTTCATGCCTATGTAACCTCCTATATTTTTAAATCCCAACTCTTTTTAAGGAGAGGGGGTGTATTTATAGCCCAAGGGGGTGGACAGTTTTCTTTTCAAATATGACCCTCCAATTGGATCTCCAATTTGATAATTCATACATCCAAATATGTGGAAATAATATTGTTAAAAGTTATAGATATGAATGTTTAAAGTCTACCCTAAAAATTTAGAGTCCATTGGACTTAAGTATCCAAAGTTATGGTTGTTTTAATAAACAATTTTAATATGTCCATTTCTATCCATGCTTTTTAGAAGGCCAAAATATGAATGGGTTTTTTAATAGAAAGATGCCCTTAAATCTAAACCATTTATTATTAAATTTCTTCCACATATATCTTGTATTTAACCCTAAAAAATATCATCTCGAATTGATATCTATATCAGGATAAAAGTTAGTAATTGGGTGTTGGTTGTAAATTATGGACAGAATGGTGGGTTAGAGTTAAAATAATACGTTGGTATCTTTTTCTTGGATTTGGGACTTCAAATATTTGTCCATGGTTCTTATGGGTAATCCTGAACATATTTTGGAGTTTCATAAAATTTGGGCTTCTTTATTGAGCCCATAAATACTATCATCATGGATGGTCCAGTTTCTTGATAGATTTTTTGGTCCTTCTTGTGTGGACCAAATGACCCTTCAATTGGCCGAATTGTCCAGAGCTTCCTTCTAATCATTTGTTGGAAATTGAATAATTAACCCTAAAAACAATAATCACACAATTTTTATTAGTAGAATTGGATTTATGATTAAAACATTAAACTGACTTGAATTTGGATTAATTCAAATAATGATCAAAAATTATATATAATATTGAAACATGAATATTTCACACCAATTATGCACTTTTCATAGAAAATCAGGAAAGTGGGTAAATAAAATGTTATGAATAAATTAATAAAATTAGTTACTTAACTAAAAATAGGACCACTATAATAGGATGTTGGTATTTTACTAGGGTGAAAATATCCCTAATGACCCAATAGGTTGGTGATCCATTGAAGGGGATGATATTTTATTGGTTTAACTAGGAAATGTGGAGATTTAGCCCAAAAAAAATTAAAGGGAATTATTTCCTAAATTAACTATATAAAAACTTTCTAGATAATTTTATTTTATTACCTCAATTGGTAAATTTGTTATTTAGTGGAGATGGTCCCAACGGCTTGAAAAGTATGGTGGTTATAATACATGACCAATATCTTTCCTTTCCCAATGTAATGATGGATGGATAATGGTGGGAGTCTTGGAGGGGAACCTAGTGACTTAATTTTCCTTTGAAATCATAGAAATATTACTTCTTGACATATTTTAGTAAGAGTAATGTTTTCAATATATGTATAATCACTGGAGATTTATTGTAAACATCACATTATAAATCATTATCAGGGGTGTAAAAACCTTTTTTTAAGGTAGTTGGTGCCTATATGAGCTTATCCCTGACTGATATCATGTGGATGGAAAGACAGGCACCTATTTTATGATACTCTTCTTTCTCAGTACATTTTTCTATCAATAATATCACATTTACATAGGTTAATGTGTGATCCTAATCATAAGAGGATCTCATTTGGTGTAATGGTTCCCATTTTCCCAATAAAATGGGCATGAAGCCAATAAGAGTTTGGATGGGTCTTGGAATCCTTGGGGACCCATCTTTCTCTTTTTCTTACATTTTTCAATTTTATTATATCATGGTATGATAAGAAGTGGATAATGTTGTAGTCAAAGTTGTAGAGGCAATGGTTGATTTATTTGTTCTCTAATAACAACATGCACATGTTTCTCTAAACTCTATATCATACAGTCATCAAAAAAAATATTCTCATGTCGATACTTCTCCAATTATTCTCATTATTTAGGGAGAATGTCCAACATAAATATCACATGTTCCTTGGGAATATCCAATGGTTGTTTACCACCATTGAAAATCCATTCTAGTAAATCATTAAATATGAATAATTCCTATATCATATTACCTATAATAATATGGTAAGGAAAATATTTCATGTGATCATTATGAACTACTTCATCTATCTTGTTGACTTTTAGCAGTTAATTCAAGTTTCTCTCAAATATATAGATGAAGTACTTTGGAACCTAATCATTAGGGCAGGAATAAACTTTTTTTTTATCTTCAAATTCATGCCACCTAAACCTTATTGGGTTCTAGGTGACAATGGATATTTCTTTTTTACCTAAATAAATTAATTTTGACAATGTTGTTTGATGGTTCTTCTAATGGTTCTCTAAATAACATCATATACACATTATTCTATGATCAAAAACTCTCAAAACCCACAAGGGTACTTCAGGGGGATGATTATTGTTGAATACTCATCCTATAGGTTCTCAATATAGATCTCTAATAATTGTTCCTATAGAATCTATATTTACAATGAGTATATTAGACCCTTGCATCTTGGAATGAAATCCATGACTCTCTCATTATCTTATTAATTTCAATTAGGGAGGCTAGGATAGTTGTTATCCTTAATGTAGAGATTAATTAGTAGATAAATTTCTAGCATGTATCTTTCCAGCTTGAAATATACCCAATTACAAGGTTATTGAATCAATAAAATGAGGGACCTTATAAGGTATCATGAAGCTTCAAAGTTGCATTGCCTCTTATTGTTCTGGTTCACCCAACATTGGTCCACATTGGGAATAAAAATGGGTGGGATGCTACTCTAGATCTCTTATTTCCTCACATATGGATAAGTTAAGATTCTAAAAGTTTGGAAGAGGTTGAGTCAAACCCAACCAATTGAGATGCAACTTACTCTCTAGTTGTACTGGGTCATGTTAGTCTTTAATAGTATCTATATGAGAAATAAGATCATAGAGTAATTACTGGGATACCACCACCTAAGTAAGAATCAGGTGGATTTCTTGAACTAGTGATTTATTTTTCCTCAGTGGTAGGAAAACTTGATAAACAATTAGTGATCAAGTCAAAAGGGTTGATTGATGTGATCACAAAATGATTAGGTGGATTTATTCTACCTTTTTAGTTCAAGAAATGTTCTCTCGTTGAATAGGGACACTTGATGGAAGAAAGGAAGTTTCAACTGAAAAATCATACTCAATGGGCATGTTTCCTCTAATAAATTTAGCATTAATAATCATGAGTATCTTTATTCTAACCTCATATTGGGAAATTTTTTCTTCTAATAGGATAGTCTCACCATATTAAAGTATTGTTTTGGTGTATGATGTGTCCATACCTTCACTATTTTTATTGTCTCTATCCAATCTAGTGGTTGAAAGTGGAATATTAAAAGGGGGCCTAATCACAAGCTTTTCTTTGATGTCTGGTATGTGATGGCCTGAGATTTTAGATACATTAAAATATATTATATGTTATATAAATTATGTTACACACAACACCCAATGTAAACAAGCCATAAAATATAGGATGAGGATTATTAATAAAAATATGATAAAACCTTTATGTAGTAGTCAATTAAAATTTATTACCTTTAGAGGATAAATGATGGGTATGATTTAATATTGAGAAGGATTATTTTTAACAAAAGAGGTTTTATTTATATTTTTTGTTTTATTTTAAAATATAAAATTGAAAATGTTATAATTTTAATTTATAGAATAAACTTCATTTCTAAATTCCTCATATCAAATTTTACTTCGTATGAATTTTTGGGATTTTTCTAAAAAGGTTGGTTTTTAGTTAAAAAATACAGTTTTCATGAAAATTATAATTTGTATGACTTTATCATCATATAATAATGAAATATAGGATTAAAAAACATTTTAGGTGATAAAATATGAATCTAAGGAATAAAATTATGTTTTTTTAATATAATTTGAACTTATAAATACTATGTACAACATTTTAAGAACTAAAGTAAAATGTTAGTTTAGTAAAAATTGTTTTCAATATTTCTTTGAATCAATTATTTCCAAGGTGATATTCAGTTATGGATTTCCATGAATGCCTCCTGAATTTTATTTTTTATAATAAATCAATTTATTTCATTAAATTGGTAATAAAGATAATTTTATGTTATATGTACATTTAAAAATTCGAAATGTTTTCTTTTATAAAAACTATTTTTATATGATTAAGCATGTTTATATTAAATTTAAATTTTCACAAATTTAGAAATTTTATTTTAATAAAATTATTTTCAAATTTTAAATTATAAGTTTAAAATTACTTAATAAGATGAATTTCAATTTATGTCAATAAAGAAATAGATTTGGTTAAGAATAAATTACCAAGGTAAAAGTAAATTTTGGTAAAAGATAAGATGTTAAAATAAAACACATAAAAACACCCTAGGTTGTTTAAAAAATGATTTTATGGGGATAATATCAAACCAAAAACACTTCCCCTATACTTTGGTTCATTTTTTGAACCATTTATCATGAATATTAACATTATATTATAAAAAACGTAATGGTGACTTCCAAAACTACCCTTCTTTTTACTTATAAAAAGGTCACACTTTCACCACTTCAACACTCGTATATCCTTAAAAATTATCCTTGAAACTCTACCAATTTCCTCCCCATATAACGCTCTCCCACTTCCATAAGATTTTGGTCACATTTATTTTTCGTGACGTCATCACTTCTAAAGAGTCTTCTTAGAGAAAAGTAAAGCTTCCAACGTGAGTATTACATTCACTTACTCTTTTATTTTACTATAATACAACCTAAATAATATATAACCTTATTAATATAATTAAATCAGTATCATTTGTATTATGAAATTTAATTATATTAATTCAACAACAATTATTCCTTACTTTCCATCTAATAAGAGAGACCAAAACATCGATCGTACATACGTTCGAAATGCCACCTCCACAACGCGATGCAGTTCATTTTTCATCACCACCTCTAAAGTATAGTATAAAGTATTAGTTTTATTAATAAATATTTTTTCTATGTCACAAATACAGATCTTAAATAATAATCATTCATATAATATCATTTTTTTATTCACTGAGACATGTGATCATTAATCGTGCGTACGTGCGGACTACCACCATCATGAATGAAGAATTTCAGTCTTCATCACCACCCATAATTTATTATTCTAATAATGGATTTAATAAGTATATATTGTGTTTATTAAATTATTATTCTCCTATATATATCAAATTATTAATATCTAAATACATCCCCTTACTCATTAAATCATTATAACACGTTACCATTTAGGTTGATTTAACCACCTATATAAATGATGTTATAAATACTATATCATAATTATTATGGGATATAATATAATAATAATATAGTGTAATAATTATATATTTAATATTTTCTAATGACTAGAAGGTTTTTGTTAATATTTATAATATTTATTAGTATATCACCTTTCATTTGTCAAGCACGTCGAAAACTAGTTCATCGTGATTTATATTCTCGTAATCCATATTCATGTATTTCACCTAATTAAAAAGGGTCTAAAGTTATATTTTAAAAAAAATTATATATTGAATTAAATTTAAATTATAAACTCAAAACCAACTGGTGGGAATATACCATAGCTTCATCAATTTTTTACAAAACAATCAATCGAAAGTTCTAACACCCAATAATGAAAATAAACTATAATCAGTTAATATATTTGTAAAATATAGTCATAAAATATTTATAAAAATGATATTATATTTAAATTAATGTTTTGATATAACTGATGAATATAGTTATTTTTATTATATAGGAGGTTATAATGCATTTTGACCAAGTGAAAATAAAGTCAAGAGTTTCTTGTCTCAATTTCCACCCCTTGAGAGATATTTTTTATTATACAATATGTTTTATTTGGAATGGTTTATCCACTAACCATTTAATATTTAGTATCATTATTCTCTCTTTATTCATGATATTTAATTTTTCATTTGAAATTATATCCTTCAATGGGTTTTGATTAAAAATCTTCAATTGTCATAAGGGTTTTCTTAGTCTCAATTATAATTTTTTGAGACATGTTAAATGTTATGAACCAAGTTTCATTTGTGTTTTGTTATATTGATTAATTATCCCATGACTTTTCTATAATTTATTTCATTATAATCCTTGGTATATACTAAGATAAATCAATTCCTTTACTAAAAATTTCTTTTGACTCATGTGTTTCCCCGGTTGTAAGAGTTTTTTGAAACTCAGTTTTTATTCAATTGATTAGGATCATTATCTTGAGGTTATTCCATAATAGTTGAGTATATTTTTGAATTATATTGAATTATGGGGTATTCTATAATTTTTTATATTTTTACCACAAAAACCTCTTTTCAAATATTCCATACTTCATGGAGTATGTTGCCTGTAAGGAATATTGAAAACTCAAATCTCTTTTATTTGAGTTATAATGTTTTGTATTGAAATTTGTTTTCCATTATTAGGTTCTAACACCCTAATATTCTGTTATATGGTATTTTATAATCCTCTTTGGGAAAATTAAGTACTAATACAAAGAGGGTTTAATTACTCTTTTTATAATGTGGGTTTTTATTAATGTATTTTCAATGTAATAAAAAGGTTCCTTTACTTTCATTATCATATGTTCATATTTGGATCCACATGTCTAATAAAAAACTTTATTTCATTTTAAAGGACCCATTTTTGGAGACTCAATTTTTAAAAGTAAATTTTTTTAAAATATTTTACTTACCCTTTTCAAAAGTTACATTTGAAAGTGGCATGTGATTTTTTATTTTAGATCAGTGTTAAAAAGGTTTTTTAAAAGCTATTTTAAGTTTTCCCCTAAATTTTCCTTTTCATATTCAAAATAATTTATGTTAATTAAATTTATGTTACATTATTTATTATATTATAAATATATATATTTATAATTTGGGTATTGAACTCGTAGTATCAAATAATTCAGTTTTTGATCCCTTATTATGTGATATTGTTCTAATAATTATTTTTCAAGGATGTTTTCTTCTATTTCAACATCATTTTTAATTTCCTCTATTACACTAGGTATATGTTCTTTTGAAACCATCCACCTATTTTATCTAGATGGATTATTTAATGTTCTTATCTATCAAATATATGATCCATCACTACCTTTATCTTGTTTAACCATCCACTATGAATAGACATAAATTTTCTTATAATTTCATTTCTTTTTTATCAATATATTTCATTCCTTTGATTAAAGGGTTTCCACCTAGATTCCATTCATCATTTTATAATTTAAATTATTGTATCATCCATATACCACTAATCTATATGGTGTAAAAAGTTCATAATTTATTATCTTGATTAAATTATATTTACCTAGAATGTTTTTAAATATCTTTGGATACCCATTTATTTTTTATGTTTTTATAATGTTGATGATATATTTATATGAATCCATTTGAAAAATGATATGAAATATATTTTCTTACCATGGGTTATTTATGATGTGATAAGTGAATTTTTTTCAATTGGAACTCATAATTATGGGTGATAATAGGTGGGGTCCTATATCACCCTCCAAATGGATTGGTTAAAATTTTATATCTTATGAGATAAAGAATTTGTGAGTACCTTTTTGGTATCTCATAAGCATGGGTATTAATAGTGTGTATCATTATATTAATCTACCCTATACTAATATATGTTCCATATTTGAAAGATATTTCACATTTTTATGCATATTCTCATGATTATGTTGTGATCCCATGGATCATGTTTATTGACTCACTGTTTTGATTCAAGTCTTATTTTATGTGCATATTTATTCCATGAATTATGCCCTGAACTTTTTTGGGTGTGATTTTCTTATGTTTCTTGATTATAACCATTTGATAATCCTATACTTAGTTATGATCTTTGATTGTTATCACCTATGTTTACACTTAATGTGTATCTGAACTCACCCCTTTCTTATGTTTCCATTTCCCCGGGTTATGAATAAATTTAATATGAAAAATGTGTCAAGGAGGGTATCTTGTGTGAATAATTTGTGGGAGATATTTAAGAATTGTTATAGAATAATAATATTTTTCAATATAGTGGGAAAAATATCAATTAGTTGAAAAATGAATGAGTTTTTTAGTTAATGTTTTTTCAAAATTATATAAAATTATAAACCTAAAAGGTAATGGGAATGTATTATAATTAAATATTTGATTTATGTAATTTAATTTTATGGTCACGTATATGAGATGTTAGAGTGTATTTACACCTTCCTATTATACCTATTTTTGTGTTGACTTCTCTATATATACCTCCTAATAATAATGTTTTTCAACAGTATCATGTTTTACAGCATTAGTTAGGTCAACAATGAAGAAATTTACTAATGTAAAACCTATATTAGGAAACATATATTTACTTGGAGGTGGTATATCCATAATCTGGGTATATTTATTCCCAATTCACAATACTAGAGATGATTGGGGGTAAATATTCCCCCATATCAATGGGTTAGGGTTTCCCTCTATATTTTATTGTTATAGATACAAGCCGCCTTGCTTCCCACACCTCTATTATTTTGGGTTCTAGATGTTGTAGAATACCAATGTGAGGTCCTCCATATCAATTACTTCTCTTCCACATTAGTTTGGAGTCTATTAAATCCATCACTAAGGTCATCTTAGATGAATTTTTAGTATTCTATATAATGGCGATTAGTAATTATCCATAGGTCGATGCTAGTATATGCCAATAATCCTTAAGGATATTAATATTTTAAAGGATGTGGACCCACTCTTAAGTTATAGTGGATGACTACCTATAGAGGGTTATACTTTTAGATTCATGGGTCTGGACAACTGCGACCAGTACAGATTACTCTATATATTCTTATAGAATCACGGTCATACATCAATGATGATTACATTAGTGAACAAAAAACCTCTTAGGAAGCTCCTGGGTGGTTTCTTATACATGGTTTGTGTCCTCTTTCTCCTCCCTATGATAAGAAATTTAGGAATTTCCTTTTGTTAGGGAGATACTATCAAATTGGTTGGATGTTGGGAAGGGGGTTCCTACCCATGTTGTATTGTTTACATGGTGTTTGCCTCCATAAACTTAACCCTGGTAGACTTGTATGTAATATCTCTTGAGTTGGAATTATCTCTTCATGAAGTAGCTACATTCCCATTAAATTTAAAATCTGTTATTGTAAGTGTTGGGTGGGTGATATTTTACACTGGTTCCATGGAGATAAGTTGGTTACATAAATGAGATAATTATAAGATTGAAATGTCATTAGTTGTAAGTTCATTGAAACCCTCACTGTTGTGTAAGTTCCCCCTGGCTGGATGGAGATCTTGAACTCTCACTATATGTTCATAACAAATTCCATTTAGATTATATAGTAGAATAAGAAACCCATAAATGCAGTATCACAATTAAGAATTCATGGTCATTCAACTGCTTTTTAAATTTAGGATTTCATGATTTTTTCACCATTATGTTTCTAACAATTTTCATTCTTGCGCTGGCCCGTTTTAGTTTTTTTGGGTCTCGTACGACTCTACCATTTCCCAAAGGTAGGAAACCTCCCAATAATATTGGTTAGGGATGTTGGAACATTTTTTTCAAATGATAGGATGGAATTTCATATCATCCCTTAAGAGGTCTTTTTGACTAGTACCAGACACTAATATAAATTTAATTCATCTTCAAGAAATCCTTCCCCATAATAATACAGGTGAAATTTTTTTACTAACTGTGTAAATTTAAAAAAAAACTAAACATAATAATTATAATTCCTATAATTTAATCTAGTTTAAATCCATTTTTCAAGTTACTCTGGGATTTATCACTTTCCAGGGAGGCATTGGGATCCTATGAAAAGTTGCGGGAGGTGTCATGGAGTTGGGATATTACTCATGAAATGGGATTTCTATGTATACCATTTAGGGGAATGGGATCCCATGTAGTTTTGATCAATTTAATGATATATGTTGTACCTTTTAAGGTCAGGTGATAGGGAATATAATGGTTCCTTTTAATATCATTAATCCATGACTAGTTCCAAGTAGATTAAATTCATGTGGAGTGGATTGATAGGTGAAAGATACCTATCAAAGTCTTGGTATGGGACCTATACATAGAGTTTCCCTTTCTATTTTTACCTAAAATATGAATCTGGTGAGGGTATTCCTGGTCAAAAAGAATATAATATTGACTTGAGTTATTTTAAAAACCCCAAGAAGCGAATATTGGCTCAAGGAATTATGGGGAACCATAAAGAGGATCTTTACTGAAGGTATTTTTGGGAACCAATGGGAGGTTCTTGACTCAAGGTATTTTGAGGGTTCTGAGTGTAAAATCTTGACTCAATGTATATATATGTAAACCAAGAGAAGAATATTAACTCATGTAATTTGAAGAAACCAAGATAAGAATCTCAACTCATGGTGAGGGTTGTAAGTATCATGATCCAAATAATTTTTATCCCATCCCTAAAAGATCATGGTATGGATCTTAATTTTTTATTGTGAAGAGATTGGGAAAAAGGATAGAGAATTCACCCAATCACTGATCCCGACTGGGGGTGTGAGGGTAGAGCTCATGTGGTATAGACTAGGAAGTAGGTCTGGTCAACCAAGTATGAGTAATGGGTGAATGGGAACCCAATTAGGAGGCCTATGCAAAGTGGGGACCCAAGTATGAGGAATGCGTGATGTGGGAAATCAATTGTGAGGCCTAATAAAATTTGGTTCCCATGAGGGAGTCCTTGGAAAAGCAACACTCAAGTAGTTGGAAACCAGTGCACTCATATCCAAGGTAATTTAGGGTTAAGTTGGTTGGAACTTAGGTAATCGATGCCCAAGGATTATCTCAAAATAGTAGGACCTAGGTGTGACTCTGAATTGAAGGAGAATGGGAACTATATTTCTTCTCCCAAATCATCCTCTTAGTTATGGGCATGGCTTTAATGGGTTACAGCTATAATCTAGGCATACCACCAAACTGGGAGTGGCTCCAAGATGGGAATGACTCTATAATATTCAGTTTGGTTTTGATTTAAAAATAACCCTTAGAAGTTTGTGGGTACTTGAGTGCGTAAACTTAGGCTTCAGTCGATCTAGTTGTGCAGCCTCACTAGGGAGTTGTACTTGGGGTCAAAATGAGAGGCTTAGGGGTATTTTAATTGGAAAATGCTAACATGAGCACCTAACTATGGGTGTTAACTAACTAAAACTACTTTAGATGATCAGGTATGGGTTTTTTCATGCATGGAAGGTAGTGAGGCAGAGCATACAAGGAAGAGAATGCATGTATAAAGGTCTGAGACAGGGTGTGGACCATTTTTTGGGTTCCTTGGGCATAGACCATTTGGATGGGGACTATTTAGGCAAGCATGGATCTAGGCATGGGAATGGATTTCAAAAAAACATCATCATAAAAATACAACTTCAAATGGTAGAAATATTTGATCCAAGAGATAATTTTGGCTCCAAAAGCTATCAAATCGAAGCTTGTGGAATGAACTACACTCTTATCTATAATATTTACCCATAATTGGTGCCTCTCAAGTCCAAAAAAAATATAAAAACACTTTGAAGAAGGATATTAAGGCCGGATAAAACTTTTTCTCCAATAATGGATGAAATCCATGGCCAACTCCCAGTGGGAGGTCCTCACCATCACAATACCTGATCCTCAAATGTTTTTTATGGTTCTCCACCACTCAATGTGTGAGAAGTGATGCAGAACATGGAGATCCCATTAGTGTATTCTTCATCGAATGTGCCACTCCTTTATCTTTAAATATCATGAATTTTACACATAAATGAATTCACAATTCTCCCAATAATTTAATCATACACTAATGGAAATAGGGCTATTTTTGACAAGTTACTTGGGAAGGGATGGGCTCTAGTCATAAATAGTACTTTTTATTTAGTTATTTGTGACGGGATACCTTTTCTGTCACCAAAAACTAATTTCTTGGTTATTTGTGGTGGGAATTTATTTTGAGTTGAAAATCATTTTGGTGCGATTGCGTGCCATACGACAAGAAGCCAATTTATGATGGGAAATATATTCATGTCCCAAATAATATACTGCCAGAATATTATTTTTGACAGGTTCCATCACAAATACTTTATCTTGAGTCGACTAATTGCGACGGAACTCATTGAAAATTTTTTTATAACACCGCCGCTAATTGTGATGGGACCTATCGCCAATAATGTTTTTATAGAGAAACATTTGTAATAGAAACCGTCACAAATGGTTTTATATCACAACCATACTAATTTAAGGTATGAACTATTTGTGATGAAAATCATAAAAAATAGTTCTGTAGAAACTAATCTAAACTATATATAGGGCTATGGTGGAATTTTTCAGTACAAAACTTTCACTAATCTCCTTGTTCTCTCTGCTTTCTCCATAGAAATTTTATTTTTTCCAGGGATCATATGCTTTCAACATCACACCACTATTTCAATTCCGTTAAGGCGTCATTTTTTAGGCAGTTATTTTAATCTTTTTATTGTTAATTTAATTATTTAATTTATATTATAAATTATTAGCATTAATTAGCAATAATTAGTTGAAATTAGCAGTAACTAGTTGTAATTGATTTTAATTATATATAATTGATAAATAATTAGTGATGATTTCAATAATTAGTAAATAATTACGGATAATTTTTAATAATTAATGATATTTTGTAAAAAAATAAAAAATTGTTAATAATTAACTATAATTAGTAAGTAATTATTAAACATTATTAGTAATTAGTAAAAATTAGCATTAATTATTAAAAATTAGAAACAATTAGTCAGAATTAGTGATAATTCGTAAAAATTAGCTATAATTAGATAGAATTTGATATAATTAGTAAATATTAGCATTAAATTGTAAAAATGAGTAGTAACTGGTAAAAATTAGCAGTAATTAGTAAATAATAGCATTAATTACTGGTAATTAGTAAAAATTAGTGTTAATGAGTAAAAAAAAGTAGTGATTAGTAAAAATTATCAATAATTATTACAAATTAGTAGTAATTAGTACTTATTAGCTGTAATTTGTAGAAATTATAGTTAATAGGTAAAAAATAGAGGTGATCTGTAAAAAATAGCAGTGATTGGTAAAAATTAGTGATAATTGGTAAAAATTAGCAGTAATTATCAATATTTATGAAAAAATATATATAATTAGTATAAATTAGCGGTAAATTCCAATAATTCAAAAAAACAATGATAATTACCAATAATTAGTAAAAAATAGTTGTAATTACCAGTAATTAGTAGAAAATATCAATAATTACTAGTAATAAGTAAAAATTAACCATAATTTTTAAAAATTAGCAGTAATCAGTAAAATAGCAGTAATTTGTAAAAAATAGTTATAATTGGTAAAAATTAGAGTTAATTTGATAAAATTAGCCTTAATTGGTAAAAACTAGCGGTAATTGGTAAAACTTATAAAAATTTGTAAAAACTAGCAGTAATTACTAAAAATGGTGGTGATTGGAAAAAATAACACTAATTAGTAAAAACTAGCAGTAATTGGTAAAAACTACTAGTAATTACTCGTAATTAGTAAAAACTAGTGGTAATTAGCAATAAAAATTTGTAATATAAGTAAAATTAATTTTAATTGGAAAAAAAGTAGTAATTTGTAAAAATTGGCAGTATTTTATAAAAATTAGTGGTAATTGGTAAAATATAGCGGTAATTGATAAAAAATAGCTGTAATTATTAAAATAGTAGTAATTAGTAAAAATAGTGTTTATTGGTAAAACCAAGCGGTAAATGGTAAAAGTAAGTGGTAATTGGTAAAAACTAACAGTAAATCATAAAAATAAGTAAAAATTAGTGGAAATTAGTAAAAAAATTGGTAATTAGTAAAAATTAGAAATAATTGGTGGTAATTAGTAAAAATTAGAGGTAATTATTGGTAAATTGAAAAAATTATCTAGAATTACTGGTAATTACAAAAAAATAGCTATAATTACCAGTAATTACTAAAAATTAGTGGTAGTTCAGAAAAATTAGCAGTAATTGCAGGTAATTTGTAAAATATAGTGGTAATTACCAGACATTAGTAAAAATTAGTTGTAATTACCATTAATTAGTAAATATTATCAATAGTTAATAAAAATTGGAGGTAATTTGTAAAAAATATTGGTAATTTGTAAAAATTGGCAGTAATTTGTAAATGTGGAAGTAATTTTCAAAAAGTGGAAGAAATTTGTAAAACGTTATGGTAATTCATAAAAATTGGTAGTAATTTGTAAAAATTAATGGTAATTTGTAATAACTTTAGGTAAATTTTATAATCTAGTGGAAAATTGTAAAACTAGTGGTAAATACAAATAATTGGTATGCAATCTTAATCTTTCCTATTATTTTTTTATTTATCAGTAATTTCTAATATTTAGTTGTGTATAAAACTAATTATCGATATTTGGTAATATTTTCAATTAATTTTTAATTTTATTATTTTATTATTTTTATGAATCATCACTTACTTATATCAGATTAATCATAAGCATTATTTTTTTATCTTTTATAAAAATTTGGAGTAGGTGGAAGATTGTATTTATTATAAGATTTTGAATGGATAAATTGTCACTGAAATCCAGATAGTTCCTGTATAAATATTGTATATATTTAGGGTGTTGAAGTTTTTTTATCATTTGCAACATCAAATTCGTAATTTGTTTCAGAAGGTAAATTTAAGTGTCCATGTAAGAAATGTGATCTGAGGAGTTTTGAAATATTTGACTACATTGATGGTTATCTATTTCATTTTGGTTTTTGGAAAGATTATATTCTTTGGTATCAACATGGAGAATACAGTTCCAGGTAAGATACAAATAATTTAGTTACTGATCCATCACGGTTTCAAACTTTAGTACTTGATGTTATTCATCCTTCTCTTCAACAAAAAAGAACTCTAAATGATGACTCAACTCCTGAGTTAGAAGCATCATGATTTTATAAGTTGTTGATGTCTTCTAAGGATTCCTTATATCCTGATTAAAAAATAAGAAAATTTAAAGTTTTTACTAAATTTATGGCTACTAAATTAGTAATGGAAGGTCAAATTGATGTTTTGATATAATATTATCTTTTTTTAAATTACTGTTACTTGAAGGAAATGTGTTTCCAATGATTTTTTTTATAGTAGGAGGATGATTCATAATTTGGGTATTGGATATCATAAGATTTATGCATGTTAAAATGATTTTGTCCTATATTATGGTAAAGAAAATTCATTATTTAGTTGTCTAACATGAAAATCATGGTATAAATAGGCAATTGATGTATTACCCACCTACACCAAGATTATAGCTTTTATTTATGTATCAAAATACAGTATCATTGATGTCATGGTAGAATACAGTTGTGAAACTTTTAAAAGATTAAATTATCCATATAATGGTGATTCATGGAAACATTTTGATCAGGTCCATCTACTTTTTATGTCAGAAGATCATAACCTGTAATTGGGTCTTTATTCTAAGGTTTTTTGTCCATTTAGTTCTTATAGTAGTCAATATTCTTTTTAGATCATATTTATAACTCTTTATAACTTACCTCCTTGGATGTTGAGGAATGGGCCATGTATCTTTTTAGCATTATTAATTCTAGGATATCCAAAAAATTATATTTATACTTATTTGAATCCAATGGTTTATGAGTTAAATTTATTATGTATTAATGATGTTAGTACATACGATTTTGTTATGAAACAAAATTTCCCAATGAACATTTCAATAATATTGATAATTAGTGACTTTCCAGCATGTGGTGTAAGACCCCGGTTTTTGGAAAGGTATGTTTTTGTTGTGTTTTGAGTTTAACCCTTGGTTTTGGGGCTTTAAAATGTTTCCTGAAAGTTTGGGAGTCCTTAGGGGTGTTCTGGGGGCTCGGGGAATGGAAGAAAGGAAATCTAGGCAAGACAGGCCAGGGCACACGGCCAAGTAAACCGTGCAGCCTGCCCAGGCTAAACCATGCAACCCTTCCTCCTCTAGACAGAGGCATGGGCATGGTTTATGCACGGCATTCCAAATCGTGCTGCTGAATCGTGCGACCCCTCCTCCTTCGGACAGTGGCATGCGCACGGTTTTCCAAACCGTGCGGAAAAACCCTGCGGCCACTTAAAGTTGGGAAAAATTACAAGTTTGCCACTCCGGGCTATTAAACCCCACTTGGTATTTCCTCTCATTTCCTCTCTCTCCACCCTAGGCATGAACCAAATCACTCAAAGGCTCCAAGAGACCAATCTCTTTTGATTCTAAGGCTTTTTTGGAGCCATTGGTTGCTGATCGAAGCTCCAGGTAAGGCTAATCTAATCCTTGGTTATCTTTTTGGTTTAGGGTTTGTGTCTTCACTTCCTCTCATTCTAAAGCTCTAAAACCCTAACTTTTGGGTGAGTTTTAGGTTAAATATCCAAGGGTTTGTTGGATCAAGGTCTAAGGACTCGATTGAGAGTGCGCTCAACCACGATTTCGAGGTAGGTGGTCTACAAATCTATATCCCATGGGTATTTGGATATTTGTGCATGTTTAGTTGTGTTCTTGTTTTCCTTTGGTTTTGTTTTGAATAACCTAGGCATGTTCGGTAATAATGGTGTTTAAAATGGTAAATGGGAACCCTCACGATCCTCGTGGGATGTGTTGGGATAGACTTGACCTAATTGGGGCCATCCATGGGATGTGCCGGCTTTTCCCGGGTTTAGGGATTGTTATCAAACAAGTAAACTTGTTGTAATAAATTGTAGAGCCCTTGATAAACATGTTGTCATGGTTGGTTGAAGTTAGGTGATGCACATAGACTTGGCAATAACCTAGGGGTTATTTGAAAGTAAATGAATTGTTGATTCATGAAAATGATGAATGGGTTAAATGGGTTAATGTGTAAACTGATTTAAGACCATAACGGGATAGGTTATGGGTCTAATGTTCAATGCTTAGTGAGATAGGCATAACACATGGGAATTGGGTAAATGGTTAAATAATGTGAAATGGTAATGTGTTAACGGGTTAAGGCATGATGTGGATTCCCATGTGGGTTGTTGTGAATAGTGTTTGCTGAAGGGAAATAGTTTGGATGGTTGATGGTTACTTATATATAAGCATGTTCACATGGCTTCGTAGAGTGGGGTAAGACATGAGGATCTACGCCCACGGGTTGAGTGAAGACTGAGGTTCTAAACTCCACCCTAAATGCATGGGTTAGGAAAGGGGACTGAGGGTCTATTCTCAAAACGGTTGCATCCACCGGGACTGAGTCTTCGAGGTGAGGTTATGGTTGGTATGAGGGGTTAGTCCTAGTGAGATAGGATAACGATGTTTTTACCCTCTTGCATGTGATTTTTGTCCTTAGACCCATGTAACATAATTTATGTGTTTAACCCATGGAATGTGACGAAATGGTAGGTGATGATAATTGGTAATGTAATGGCAATGGATTGGCTCTGAACTTGTTAATGGAACCTTAATTAATTGCTTGGAAATTAGCATTCATATTCCTTTTGAATGCACTACCTGTTTATACTGGATATTTTGTAGACACCGTTGGTGGTGGACTACTGAGTTGTACTCACACCCTGCCCGGGCTGCCGTTGGGTACCCGAGCAGACATCATGTTTGCAGGTCAGGATAAGGGAAAGGTCCTTTCTAGATAGTGAGTGGACAAGGGTAGCACTTCGTAGAGGATCTGGACTTGGATTCAGGACCATTTTGGGGATTTTTTCAGTTGTATTTATTTTGGGTTTTGTTCAATCTTGCACTTATAGTATGACATGGAATAATTATTGTTGGAAATGGTTATTATGAATGATCCTTGTTTGTTCGTTATTGTTTCCTCTATTTGGTTTATTATGTTGTGGCTTACTCTGATAATAAGGGGGTATAGTCTCCCCGCTTGACTACATAAACCCTCACTCCTAGTCGGCAGACTTTGGCATATGGGGAGGCGTGCTTAAGGTCATGTAACCACCTGGCTTGGAACACCGGTTTAGTGGCTTCTGGGTCGAGGACGTTACAAAGTGGTATCAGAGGAGGTATTTCTTCTCCTTCTCTGATGTCTTGTTATTTGGGATTGGTAGCCAAGGGTTAAGACGTGTCGGGCCTTGGTAATGAGCTCATGCTTGGGAGTAGCTAACCCATGTATGAGGGAATCCCCAAGTCACCCTGGTTGGTAAATGTTATTCTTGGTTGTGTGTTGTTACAGTTGATGATATTTCACTATTGGGTGATGCACATGTGGTTTGATGTCACTGTTTTGTGATATTTGGATCTTGGCCTTAACGGCATGGGTATTTCCATTCATGCATCATTTTAGGCAACTAGGGAGATAGGTGACATTCATTGTGTTAGGCACACGTATGGGGTGGGTGTTTGAGGTAGGAAAGTAGGGTGCATCATGCATTTCATGAAGCCAAGAAATAATGAGAAGAATGAAATGAAACAAGTGGGTAAATGATGTTTAATGAAATAATAGGGTTTGAAAAAAATTGGAAAATGTTGTTTGGTTAGTGTATGAAAATGGGTTTTTGTAGCTAGTAAAGATGTTTTGATGAAGTCGTGAAAGTTTATGGTATGCGAGTTAAATCTCATGCTAGGCATTGTAGAGAAAAGCCACCACGATGTTGGTTACCAGTTGGGAAATGGGAGGATGTTACTGAGAACACTCCTCCAATAGATGAGCAATAGAATGTGGTGATCAATGAAGGGAGAGAAGACCAGTTCCAGGAGAACTTGGCTCGCCTTATGCAGATGATGGATCACGACCCAGGGCGGGTTGTGCCGAGTATGTTTGAGCTGACCAGGGAGTTCCAGCTGCAGCACCCTCCGACTTTCACCGGAGAGGGTGGGCTAGAAGCAGTAGAGTTCTGGTTAGAGTCTGTCTAGATGATACTGGATCATCTAGAGACCCCTATCGAAAAGCAGGTGAAGCTGGCCGCTTATATGTTGCAAGGCCAGGCGAGGCGTTAGTGGGACATTCAGGCTCAAATCGAGCAAGCTGAGGGAATTTCATGGAAGGTTTTTTAGAAAAAGTTTCTGGATCATTTCTATCCAGAGACTTTGAGGCAAGAGCGGGCTCTAGATTTTATGAGCCTGACTCAGGGATCTCTATCGTTGATGGACTATGCTAGTCGCTTCACTGATTTGAGACGCTTTATCCCAGTGTTAGCAGGGGATGAGGTAGTAGTAGCAAGGCGTTTCCAGGATGGGCTAAGACATGAGATCAGGTCTCAAGTAAACATCTTTCGATTGAAGAGGTTCATAGAGGTATTAGACTAGGCACTGGTCTTGGAAGGAAACCTGAAGGGAGCTTCGGGTAGTGGGCTTGTGGTGTTAGTGGGACAGACGAGCGGTGCAGCTACTGAAGGTTGAAAGTGATTCCATGAGAGCTCACAACATGGTGGAAGTGTGCAAAGTGTCTGGAAGAGAGGGTCAACCTCTCAAAGTGGAAATCAGGTGTTCTGATATCAGTGTGGTAGGTCGGGGCATATGCGTGGTCAGTGTCCTCGACCTCTAGTTGAGTGTCGTTCGTGCAGTAGGATGGGGCATGTGCAGAGGTTCTGTAGGAACCCTCGGTAGGCAGGTGAGCATGATGGTGAAAAGCAGGTGCCGGGAACGGTAAGGGGATCAGTTGCCCCATATCAGGTAGGCAGTTGGAGCTCCACGGGCCGTACGGGTAGGGGCGGTGGACGTGGAACTCTAGGGAAAGATCGCTCATTCCAGCAGGGAAGTGCATCACTGGGCGTTCAAGCAGGAGCCCAGGGTAAAGGGGTAGGTCAGCTTCAGGCAGTTCAGTTTGTGCCTGGTGATGGCAAAGATGGATCGTCGACTATTCGAGGTACGATCCTTGTAGCTTCTACTTTTTCTAGTGAATTATTTGACAGAGGTACCACACATTATTTTATCTCTGCTCAACTTATGGTAGCGCTAGGTTTACCCATGGAGAGGGTGTGTCGGGTTATGTCAATTGACACTCCGCTGGGGGTGCGGGTTGAGGATATCAAACAATGCAAGGGTTGTGCCTTGGAAGTTGGTGGGCATCGTTTTCTATGGGATTTGTTTGTTCTCGATATTTCAGGTTTTGACCTAATCTTGGGAATGGATTGGTTGGTGTTATATCGGGCGCATATAGACTGTTATCATCGTAGAGTATCGTTCATGTCACTTGATGGTGAGGCTTATGTCCATCGCGGAAAATGGGATGTTCGAGCAGGGCGTGTAGGACCGATTGGTTAGCGGTTGAGTGGACTCACGGTTTGAATGGCATGTCTCATGCTTGATGATAATGAAAGGGGAGAACAATCTGTTTTTCCTCTTGTGGTGGATTGGTTTCAGGATGTGTTTCCTGAGTATTTCTCAGGGTTACCACCCGAGAGGGATGTCGAGTTCACGATCGAGTTGCTTCCGGGGGCGGAGCCAATTTCTATTCTGCCATACCAAATGGAATCGGCAGAACTCTAGTAACTGAAGGTTCAGCTTGAGGAGTTGGAGTGTAATGGGTTTATCTATCCTAGTACGTCTCCTTGGGGATCTCTCGTGCTTTTTGCAAAGAAGGATGATGGGTCGTTGAGGTTGTGTGTTGACTATCGAAAGTTGAATCAGGTAACAGTGAAGAATCGGTACCCTCTTCCTAGAATTGATGACCTGTTTGATTAGTTGAGGGGTGAATCGGTGTTTTCTAAGATTGATCTGAGTTCAGTTTATCACTAGTTCAGGGTGAGGTCTTCCGACATACCGCGGACAACTTTCTAGAGTCGGTATGGGTTGTTTGAGTTTGTGGTAATGCCATTCGGCTTGACCAATGCACCAGCGGTGTTTATGGATTTGATGAACTGGATATTTTATCCCTATCTATATTGTTTTGTGTTCGTATTTATTGAAGATATCTTCGTGTACTTGAAAACTCACGACTATTATGCCCGACATCTTGACATCGTCTTGGGTACGCTAAGAGAGCATCAGCTATACACTAAGCTATCTAAGTGTCAATTCTGGATAGGTGAGGTACATTTTCGGGGTCACATCATCTCGGAGACAGGTGTGTCAGTGGATCCAGAGAAAGTGCAGGCATTTTTATCTTGGGAGTATCCCAAGAGTGCTTCTAATGTTCATAGATTTCTGGGTTTGGCGGGGTATTACCGAAGGTTCATTCAGGATTTCTCTCGCATGGTAGCACCACTTTTGGGATTGACCAAGAAAGGAATTAGGTATGAATGGTCTAAGTCTTGTGATAAGGCCTTCCAAGAGTTGAATAAGTGGTTGACGACCGCACCTATCGTGATCTTACCTGAGCCGGGTAAGAAGTACGTTGTGTTATGTGATGCGTCCGGGATCGTACTTGGGGTTGTGTTGATGCAAGGTTAGCGGGTTTTGGATTATGGGTCAAGGCATTTAAGACCCCATGAGCAGAATTATCCCACTCATGACCTTGAGTTGGATGCAGTAGTGTACGCCTTGAAGTGCTGGAGGCACTACCTGTTGGGAGAACGGTTTACCATGTTTATCGACCATAAGAGTTTAAAGTACATCTTCTCACAGCGGGATATGAATATTTGGCAGCGAAGATGGGTTGAATATCTCCAGTCTTTTGACTTTGGGTTGGTTTACATGCAAGGAAAGGGAAACAGCGTTGCCGATGCTCTGAGAAGGAAGGTTCATAATCAGGTGGTCCAGGAGTCTAACACCGAGTGGAGGGTGATGGCTTTGTTTGTAGAAATGCACCTGGAGGTACAGGAGGAGAGTGGTCAGGTCACTCTTATTTCCTTAGAGATGGAGTAGATTCTTTTGATTCGAGTTAAGGAAGGTCATCTTGATGATCCTGAGTGTTTGAACATGAAGGAAAAGTTTAAAGGTGGGGAGCTACCTTCTGGTTGGGCCGTCGGCATGGACAGTGTTGTTCGTGTTCATGATCATGTGGTTGTGCCTAAGTGTGTGCGAGAAGAGTTGATGCAAGAGTTCCATGAATCAAAGTGGGTAGTGCATTCTGGTTTTACCAAGATGTATCGTGATCTCCGAAGGTAGTTTTGGTGGCCTGGAATGAAGAAGGAAGTTGCCGGATTTGTGGCACGGTGTCTTACCTGTCAGCAGGTGAAGGTCGAGCATCAACGCCCAGGCATTTTGTTGCATCCATTGCCCATTCCAGAATGGAAGTGGGATGATGTAATAATGGATTTTGTCGTGGGTCTTCTAAGGACTCCATGGAATAATGATGAAATCTGGGTGGTTATGGATAGGTTAACTAAATTGGATCATTTATTACCGATTTAGGAGACCTTTACAGTCGACCAGTTGGGTGATCTGTATATTTGGGAAATAGTGTGGTTGCATGGTGTGCTGCGGACCATAGTTTCGGACCGAGATCTGCGTTTCACATCGTGTTTCTGGAAAGGGTTGCAGAAATCGCTCGGTACGCAGGTGTTTTTGAGTACTGCTTTTCACCCGCAAACGGACGGGCAGTCGAAACATACGATCCAAGTGTTGGAAGAAATGTTAAGAGCTTGTGTCCTGGACTTTGATGGTTCTTGGGAGAGGCACCTATCGTTAGTTGATTTTTCCTACAACAACAGTTTTCAAGCTACGATTCAGATGGCACCGTTTGAGGCACTTTACGGGAGGCCATGTAGGCCTATGTTGTGTTGGCTAGAGGCCGGTGAATCTGAGTTGTTGGGACCGAGTCTCGTGTAGGAGAATTTAGAGAAAGTTAAGTTGATCAGGAAGCGAATGGATACGACTCAGAGTAGGTAGAATTATTATGAAGATCGATGGTGTAGACCTCTTGAGTTTGGGGTGGGTGATAAAGTGTTCCTTCGGGTGTCGCCAAGGTTGGGTCACAGTCAGATTCGAAAGCAGGGTAAGTTGGCACCCAGGTATGTGGGACCTTTTGAGATCGTGGAAAGGATCGGACCAGTGGCTTACCGATTGGCTCTTCCACAGCGGTGTGGTGGGATTCATGATGTGTTTCACGTATTGAATCTTCGATAGTATCACCCTGACCCATCTCATGTGGTTGATGTTGAGTATGTGGAGCTTGAGGCTGATATGTCATTTGATGAGCATTCGGTTCGTGTGGTGGATCATAGTTAAAAGGTCTTGCGAGGAAAGGTTGTGCCATTAGTACGCGTACTATGGAAGCATGGGAAATTTTAGGAAGAAACTTGGGAGTGGGAATCAGATATGCAGGCTCAGTGGCCCAAACTCTTCTCTTCAGTGGGTCAACGAGGCTTGGAAACTCGGCTCGGGGATGAGACGTTATAAGGTGGCGAGGTTGTAAGACCCTGGTTTTTGGAAAGGTATGTTTTTGTTGTGTTTTTAGTTGAACCCTTTGTTTTGGGGCTCTAAAATGTTTCCTGAAAGTTTGGGAGGCCTTAAGGGTGTTCTGGGGGCTCGGACCATGGAAGAAAGGAAATATGGGAAAGACAGGCCTGGGCGCACAGCCTGCGCATGGCCAGGTAAACCGTGCGGCCTGCCCAGGCTAAACCGTGCGACCCTTCCACCTCCGGACAGTGGCATGCGCACGGTTTTCCAAATCGTGTGGCCACTTAAAGTTGGGAAAAATTACAAGTTTTCCACTCTGGGATTTTAAACCCCACTCGGTATTTCCTCTCATTTTCTCCCTCTCCACCCTAGGCATGAACCAAATCACCCAAAGGCTCTAAGAGACCAATCTCCTTTGATTCTAAGGCGTTTTTTGTGTCGTTGGTTGCGGATCGAAGCTCCAAGTAAGTCTAATCTCATCCTTGGTTCTCTTTTTGGTTTAGGGTTTGTGTCTTCTCTTCCTCTTGTTCCGAAGCTCTAAAACTCTAACTTTTGGGTGAGTTTTAGGTTGAAGCTCTAAGGGTTGGTTGGATCGAGGTCTAAGGACTCGATTGAGAGTGCGCTCAACCGCGGTTTCGAGGTAGGTGGTCTACAAAGCTATATCCCATGGTTATTTGTATATTTGTGCATGTTTATTTGTGTTCTTGATTTCCTTTGGTTATGTTTTGAATAACCTAGGAATGTTCGATAATAATGGTGTTTAAAATAGTAAATGGGAACCCTCATGATCCCCGTGGGATGTGTTGGGATAGACTTGACCTAATTAGGGCCATCCATGGGATGTGTCGGCTTTTCCTGGGTTTAGGGATTGTTATCAAACAAGTGACATTATTGTAATAAATTTTAGAGCCCTTGATAAACATGTTGGCATGGTTGGTAGAACTTGGAATAGAAGTTAGGTGATGCACCTAGACTTGGCAATAACCTAGGGGTTATTTGAAAGAAAATGAATGGTTGATTCATGAAAATGATGAACGGGTTAAATGGGTTAATGTGTAAACTGATTTAAGACCATAACGGGATAAGTTATGGGTATAATGTTCAATTCTTAGTGAGATAGGCATAACACATGGGAATTGGGTAAATGGTTAAATAATGTGAAATGGTAATGTGTTAAGGGGTTAAGGCAAGATGTGGATTCCCATGTGGGTTGTTGTGAATAGTGTTTGCCGAAGGGCAATGGTTTGGATGGTTGATGGTTACTTATATATAAGCATGTGCACATGGCTTCATAGAGTGGGTTATGACATGAGGATCTACACCCATGGGTCGAGTGAAGACTAAGGTTCTAAACTCCACCCTAAATGAACGGGTTAGGAAAGGGGACTGAGGGTCTATTCTCCTAACGGTTGCATCCACCCGGATTGAGGCTTCGAGGTGAGGTTATGGTTGCTATGAGGGGTTAGTCCTAGTGAGATAGGATAACGATGTGTTTTCCCTCTTGTATGTGATTGTTGGCCTTAGACCCATGTAACATAATGTATGTGTTTAACCCATGGAATGTGACGAAATAGTAGGTGATGATAATTGGTAATGGAATGGCAATGGCTTGGCTCTGAACTTGTTAATGGAACCTTAATTAATTACTTGGAAATTAGAATTCATATTCCTTTTGCATGCACTACCTGTTTATACTAGATATTTTGTAGACAACGTTGGTGGTGGCCTACTGAGTTCTACTCACACCCTGCTCGGGCCGCCGTTGGGTACCCGAGAAGACATCATGTTTGTAGGTCAGGATAAGGGAAAAGGTCCTTGCTAGATAGTGAGTGGACATGGGTAGCACTTGGTGGAGGATCCGGACTTGGAGTTGGGACCATTTTGGGGATTTTGGCTGTTGTCTTTATTTTGGGTTTTGTTTACTATTGCACTTGTAGTATGACTTGGCATAATTATTATTCGAAATGGTTGTTATGCATGATCCTTGTTGGTTGGTTATTGGTTCCTCTATTTGGTTTATTCTGTTGTGTCTTACTCTGATAAGAAGGGGGTATAGTCTCCCCGCTTGACTACATAAACCCCCGATGCTAGTCGGCAGCTTTTGGCATATGGGGAGGCGCGCTTAAGGTCGTGTAACCACCCGGCTTGGAGCACCGGTTTAGTGGCTTCCGGGTCGGGGACGTTACATGTGGAATGTTATCTGGATGAAGTACACATGTTCCAAAATCATCTCCATATTATGAGAGTGATAGAAAATCATGTATTCTTATAAAATGAAGAAAACATTTTTTTAGATTTCATCTCAAATTTCTTCCTTCTGTCCATCCTTTCCAAAGAAATGAAAATAATTTCAAAAAAGGTAGAATTCAAATATATAAACCTCCAAAAATGATTGAAGGTATTAATTTAAAATCTAAAATATCTTCATTACCTCAAATTGCCTTTGGATCAATTATAAACCAAAAAAATAAAACGTTCTTTTGAAGTATTCTGGCAATCACCAATGTCGGGATGGATCAAAGTGAATGTTGATGGTGCTTCTAAAGGCAATCCAGGCCCTGCCAGCTGTGGTGCCATCTTCAGAGACTCAGCTGGCCGGTGTCAGGGTTGCTTCTATGTTGGATGTGGACCCTCTTCATCTCTGGAGGCTGAAATGTTGGGGGTCATCCATGTATTTGATTTTGCGCTTCAAAGAGGTTGGAGAAAGCTTTGGATTTAAAGTGACTCTACCACTATCGTTCATGCCATCTGGAATGGACACATTCATCTTACATGGATTCTTACCACACTTTGGATGAATTGTCTGAACTAGCTCCATGGGATTTATTACACAGCTACTCATGCCTACCGTGAAGCGAATGCTGTTGCAGATGCTCTTGCTAATAAAGGAGTACATCAAAGCATGACTTGGTTGCACACTCTGTTAGCTGACTTATTATATCTATTTGATAGAGATTGTAAAAAAATCCCATCCTTCCAAATTTTTTAATCTTTTTGCTTTTCAATAAATTGTGCTTTGGTCTTTTACCAAAGCATTACCTTTTAAAAAAACCAAAAAAATAGATGGTTTTGAGAAAGATCACAATTGGATAAAATGGTTTATTTTTTGGATCATTCATATTGGTCTGATTTTTTAATTCATCACATGTAAGATGACATGCATATTTAGAATAATTATTTTGATAACATATTTTATATAGCTTTGTACACATCTGGTAAGACAAAAGATAATGTAAAGTCGTGATTAGATCTTTCCCAAATTTGCAAGCCACCAAAACTTGATTTATTTGAAAATGATAGATCAAAAAAATTAATGAAGAAAAAGGAGGATTATATGGTTTATAAAGAAAATAATTTATTATTCTATCAGTGGATTGTAGATCTGAGGTTACTATATGGTTATGTTTTCAATTTGGCTAGATTTTTTAGAAACAGTCATATTACTCGATTAAAATTTCATGATTATCATGTTATAAGGGAAAAACTTCTACTTATTATATTTAGAGGTTTGTTGAATTATTTGATTTGGGAGGTGATAATAGAAATACCATATTTTTTTCAAGACATTTATGTGGCAACAGTAGACTATGATGCATTGAGTAGACTTTAAGAATATTTTGTTTTAATTTTAGGTAAACTAGAAAAAAAATTACCATATTTCATTGATTCAATGGAACATTTGATATTAAATTTTCCAAATTAAGAAAAATTTTGAGAGCCAATACAGTTCTGAGAGATGTAATAATATGAAAGATTCATGTAGAAATGGAAGAAAAAATTATATAATAAATAATAAATTGAAGTTTTAATTGTAGAAGCATATTTTTAGAGGAATTTTTTTTATACTCCCATTATTTTCAACCAGAATATCTTTAAAAACATAACCAAATGATCCACATGAAAAAAAAATTGATGATGAAATAAATAGTCAATTATCAGTTTTTAATGAGCTAGAACTTGGATTTAGTTGATTTTGTGAATGAAGGATTTTAGATGATGAGCATCACAAGACTCGTAAATATGTTCTACTCAATTATAAGGAAATTACTTGATTTTTACATTGATTTATACTTTCACTTATTATTCATTTTTTAAGTAAATTAATATTATTTTATTTTCATATTATATGATCATTATATCAAAAAATAGTTTCCAAAAATCACAGCAGTTGCACCAGAAGAACGTCAATAGTGTAATTTTTTCCACTAATTTTAAAGATTGGTAAAGTAAATTGTTTATGGTTTAACATAAAAAATCAAATTTATTATTTTTTATATTCCTAATTATTTTTCAATTTTTCAGGGAACGGAACATGATGATAAAATTGATAATTTAATGTGTTTATTGATTAACCTTCCATCCAAAATGGTTAAATCAAATAATTCATATGTGGTTAATGGTTTTTTATTTTATTCACTTGTATATGATGAACCAAAAAAATAAGAATATTTGTGTTTTCTTGAGAGGATATCATTATATAGAAAGTGAAGTTGACTTTTATGGAATAATTAATGAAATTAATGAGCCGTGTTATCTATGATAAAATTATATAACAATGTTTAAATTTCATTGGTTTCATAATGATAATGGTTTTTGTGTTCAATCACACCATGGAATCATTGACATTAAATATAAAATAATTCTTGCAGTAAATGAACCATTTATACTAGCTCATCAAGAACATCAAATTTATTATACTAATTATTATGCTTCATCGAGAGAGTAAATTCGCTATTGAAGCACTAAAAAAATAAAATATCATAAAAATAAGTTTATTCAAAGTGAAAGTGGTTCTTCTAAAGTGCATGTAATTAAAAATTTTCTAGATAAAACTCCAAATATATCTATTTCATGAAGAGACACAAATATCAATGATGAAACCCTACAGTTATGAACCAATGGTGATGATGATGTTTATGATGTAACAAATTAATATGGAATAGAAAGAGATGATGAAGTTAAAGCTCCTATGTAAATTGATGATACTAAGGAGGAAGTTTAAGATATTGACACCATTGAATAAAAATATGAGGATAAATATGAAGATGAATAATGATTCAATTACATGCTTGTTATAATCATAATTAATATATAATACCTATTTTTAATTATTTGTAGAAAACATTTTTCCATGTTTTAGAATATTGGAAATGATTTTTATGAGAAGTTTCATAGACTCAAATAGGCTATTCTTCTGGGTGATCATCCTGATTCTTCATTATTAGGCCTGTGGGTTGTATCCAATTCCTTGTCAACTAGTAGGGTTTTAATTTAGTGAGATTTATGATTCATGACCCTGTTCTTTAGCAAAATCCACATATTTATTTCAATCCATCCATGTGGATGTATGTTTAGTTGTGAATTTTATTTAATTTTCATAAATCATCATTATTTTTCATTAATTGTTTTATGAACTAATTCTTTGATTATTTTTTCATTTTTCCAATAGTTTTTCACATTAGTTGTTGGATAGAGGAGTGTTATTAAACAGAATTATTTTTCTAGAACATGTGTGACATGGGATCATATTATCATTTGTGTTCATCATTGGATCTTTGATAATTGGATGGTATGTAAATAAATATTATAAATTTTGAAATTTATTTAATTATTAACATGATATTATCATTATTTGTAGGTTTTATAGATTTTTACCAAAGATAGAATGAGAGACCTTATTTAAGAGTTCTGGGAGATCTGTATGTGTGAGGGTTACGGTCAGTTTTTAAACAATTTGAGGAAGAGATCCACAGAGAAATATGGAGTCGTAGTTTTTTATCGGTCTTTTTACACCCATTGAATTGATTACATCTCATATACTATTTTGGATGGATTATGATCTTAATGGATGGGGGGTAGTTTTCATAGGATACCACCATCAGGCCATCAGAATTGAGGGAGGTAAGAGGTCAAACATAGAGCTGGTATTTATACATTTAAAACTCATTAATGACATATGGTAAGTAATATTATTTAATAATTTATATATAATTTAAATGTAAATTTTTTTTTATATTCATATAGGTAGTTAAGAATCCAAATGTTATATATTTTGATGTTTTTAAGAGTATGTGCATTGATCCTACCATTGGAGAGATTATTAGTGGCTAATAATGAAAAATTATGGTCACATTAATTTTTTTAACCAACTGAAAATAATATTTTAACTATTTTAATTTCAAATTTCATTTGAAGGTGACATATGAGACTGTAACTTCTCTCACATAATATGAGATTTTGGCCAAGACTGGGGGTCAAGTGACCAGTGCGTAAGGATTTGAAGAGGTATCATGGATGTAGGAGACTCGGTAAGCTATCGAGAAAGGTCAAGTCATTAGTATTGCTTCTCGATTGACACCAGTCGGTTATTATAGTATTGTTGTGTGGTTGTTGTTCAACTTGAGGAGAACTCATATAGAGTCATCATAATCGTTTACATAGTATGAGAAGAATATATGATCTTAGAATGAGGTTATAGAGACCCCATGTAGGTAGAAATAGGATCTTCATCAATATTAGCAGTAGCGGGAATAGCATCATCAATGGTTAGAGTAGTTGTATGAGTAGATGATAGAGTATATATAATGATTGGTGTAGGGTATAGGGATAGATTTCCCTCCACCTCATCCACCATATGACCCACAACCTCCATAGTGATTGATATTTTTTATTGAAGACATGTCATGATGAGTTTTAAATGAATACATCATGTGTAATAATGTAATTAATTCAGACGTAAAAAGTTTTATATATTTTGTTTTTAAAAAAATGTTTTGTTGTTATTTTTATTTTTTTAATTTTTATTATTTCTTTCATCATATTTGTGGTTGGCTTCAATATCCATCGTAATTGAATATTTTCCATGGATATTTAATTTCATCATAAAAAATTATTTGAAATGGAATTAGATATCCATTGCAAATAATCAATTATATATAAACACCCACAAACTATTTCAGATAGAAGAATAGACCATCACAAAAAAAAATTATTTACGATGGACTATAGCAAAAAAAACTATTGTGATTCTATTTACCATGATGGGAAAATAGTGACAATATCCCTTCACTCTTTACCCATCATAAATACTTGAACTTTCAGTTGTTATATGAAATACTTTTAATAAACTATTTTTTTTTGAAGAGAAACTAGGTGTTAACACTTAACATTCATGTGTCTTAATTAATCAGAAACAACAACATGAATCATAAAATATGATTCATAAAAATAAAACTTATGATATGGTATTATGATAAAGATATATCATACAATAGGGTAATCTTAGGTAGTGGGATGATATCTCTATATCACTACTTACAATATACCCATGTGAATGGCATGCGATCAAGATTTATGCCATCTAGGTCACACCATACAATATTTATATATAGTACATTATGATATCATCCTAATTAATCAATCAATATAGTTCATTTTTAGTGTATAATCTTATCCTAATATTCATATTAAATTTATCTAAAAAGTCATTTTTTCACTTTTTATTTCAAATGAAATAATTTAAATGAAAATACATTATCTTTCATTTAAAAAAAGTTTCTAGTAATCATATCACACAATTTGTATTAATATCTCAATATATCATTTCATGGTTCACCCTTCAAATCCATTAAATTTAATAAGTCTTTCTTTTCCTATTTTTATAATCCACATTACAAAAAATTACACTATTTAATAAACAACACAAATTATATAGAATCCTATCTCACAACTTATTATTGAAAATATTTCTCAAAATACCATTTTAAATAAAAATGGTTTATTATCACAAAATGTCACTTATAAAGAATTAAACCACTAATTTCAACTCATTAAGTAATTTTTAACTTCAAGATTCTCTTAAACCCCTTTCAAAAATCTATATTTCATCTCATGATGATTTATTTAGCATGTCAAATCCAAATATTATTTTTCAAACACAGTCCTATGAGTTTGTCACCTAATAAATTCATTCCTAGTAAAAGTTTATAATTCCATATCATATCATCATTGTCTAAATATATAGTCTTTCTATTATATGCTCTATAAATCATGAATGTGTACATTTCATCAATTAAAGTCAATTATGTATACCTTAAATCGAAATCATCACCATTGGATTATTATTTTCCCACTTCTTGTATAAAAAGAGAAGTTATTCCTCTCAAGTGTATTCCCTTACACATTTTTATCACTTAATAAATTATATTGTCAATATGAATCACTAATGAAATCATAAAAATTGAAACATCACATAGAATACTTTAATCAATAATATTTTAGCGTGCAATCATCTAAAAATATAATATTCACTTAAGATAATATTATTTATCAATTTTTAGTTCATATAACACTATGAAATAAATCATTACCACGTTAATTGGAAACACTTAATATGTTTTTCATGTGTGAAATATTAAATTCAGTATTTTCAATCCCACTAATATATTTACAAATAATTAATGTCATCATCATTCTATTTTTTACTTACTATGAAAAAATAAATAATATAACAAACAATACATACATAAAATATTAAATTATACTTCATGTATTAGGGGATAAATTTCTAATTTATTTATCATTTAGGAGGAGGAAGACAAATTCTAATTCAAAATCACATGAAAACATATTTTCACAAATTTCCATCATTAAAATGATTTTGGGTATATCATAAGGCCTTAGGTGGATAGCCACCATCCACCAAATGAAAAACCCTTTCCACCCAGTGTTTAGTCTAGTGAGCTTCTTACTAATTTTTTTTATCTATGAGGTACCTAGTCCAACACCACAGAGTACCCATTGGTATTATCTATTTAAATATGAATTCATAGCTAATGAAATCCCTTTGAAATCTTCATTTTCCATGAAAAATTAAAAAATTTAAAACTCAACTGAAACAAATAAATACTTAAAAACCTAGATCTTCTAGAAAGTTCCCATGATAAGGATTCCCACTCCCAAGAAGTAACATTTAGAATCTATTGTGAATAAATCTATCCATTATAAACTCATATCATCTTATTATTCTCAGGTCTCCTCCTACACATGATTTTTCTAGTATAATACTTGCATATGTGACCTACTGAGTTATACCCACACCCTTCTTAGGAAACCATGGATAGTCAATAAAACTTCATGGATTCTTGTTAGGATAAGTTCATGGGACCTATAATTTATATATGATCTAGTTATTTGGGTTGGTGTTGGGAGATGGGATCAAGTAAAAAAACAAGAATAGTTTTTTTATCTTTCCTGGTTTTTTAAATTTTTAATTTCTTGAGAATCATGTAATATATAATCCTTTAAAATGGGATCCTAGTTATGTATATATGATTTTATTACATTTATAGTTTTTCACATTTTTTATCATGGGTCATGTATTTTTTTATTGGAATTGATCTTTGGTGGTTGCTTATTATATTTTATTTAGATGATTTTTATTGATCTTATTTCTATTGTTATTTATGGTTAACTGGTCCATGGGGTATAAATTCTTCAGTATATTATTTTTCAATAACTTCTAGTCAATAACCTTTGACTTATGAGGAGGTGTTCTTGACGAGTTTTTTGACATGGACTAATCACAGTGGAGGTGAACTAGGATGAGGATGTTATGGGAGAAACTTTCTTTTTATGTGAATGTTTTGTAATCTTGAATAGTAAGAAACAAAGTTTTGTAACATGGAGTATATAAAAATTTGAGTATGTTTCTATTACACATGAATGTACACAGATGGTATGGATGAAAGTGAAGCTAGAATATATGAAGGTAAAATTTGAGAAACCATTTAGAATTACTTGTGATAATCAAAGTGAAATTGATCTTTCCAATAATCTAGAGGAACATTATAGATAGAAACATATTGATACCAAATATCACTTCATCAAGGAGAAATTTACCTATGTATATGTGATGATGTACTATATTTTAAAAAATATAAAATTATTAATATGTTTTCTGATGTTATTCCAAGGTAGTTCTTTCAATAATTAAGGAAGAAAATTCATGTTCAGCCTTACAATATTACTTTTGGAAGATAGGGGAAACCCCACTATCCTTTGGATTCTATTGTCAGAGGGGTAGAAAATTAAACTATTTTGGGAGAAAGTTACTTTATCATTTTTATTATAGAAATGGTAGAAGAGACAAGTGAGTAGATTAAGTTTTATAACATCAAAATCATGGGATAAATATTTCTTTTCATCAATGATTGTAATTCTCTTAAAAAACATTTCTTTATCTAGTAGTGTAGTGTTAGGACACTTATATTTTATAAAAGTTTTGAATTGATCAAAAGTTAAGAGTTTTTTTTATTGGAAATAAATCTAAATGGGGAGATTTAATAACCAAAATGAAATAATTAAAGTTTTGAATATATATTTTATTCACTATTGACTTTGTGTGAGAATATTTTTGACAAGTAGTTGATGGTGAATTTGTTGATTTTTGTAGTATGAATTCAGATGATAAAATTTATGGTAAAAGAAGTGACTAGATATGGAAGATATATTAGGGTGTTGCAGGTGTTTTTATTCTATATTTAGAAGTTACAAATGTTCTAGAAATATAATCTACTATGGAAGTTACATGATGAGTTATGGATGTCGAGATGAATAAAGAACCCAAGTGGTTCATTGAAGTTGAATTTGTTTTCAATAAGTTTGGAAGATGAAAAGTTAATGATTTATTAAATGTGATGATTATTGAACCATTTTTCATGCCAAATACACGTTCTAATTATTTTTGGGGTTTGAAATGTTTTATAATATTTAAATATTTGAAGATCAGTTTTTGAATTTGAAAAAAATAAATTACATGAATAAAAAAGATGAGGAGTTTCATTTTTTCTTGAACTTTTTTTTAGCTAAATATTTTTGTTATACTTTTTTAAAATAAATGGATACAATAATAGGCCATATAAGGATCCAAGTAACCACTACTTTTGTGGGAAACTAGGTAAAATCATCCAACCTATAGAGGCTAATTAAAGTTCATAATGCTTACATAGAAGAACATGATAATTGGAGGATGCATAGAACCTGTAGTGTTCACACAACGGTGTAAAAGGGGGACGACAGATGTAGTCCACCCCATATAAGTGTGTGTTTTGTGTCCAAGTTTTGACCCTATAGTTAGATCTAATTATGAAATAAGTGGTGTGGGTTATCAAGGAGAAAAACTCATATGAACTATTGATGTGGGAATCAATCTCACAGTGCAATATTCACCCACCATTAAAAAGTTGTGAAAATAATTTCCTCCATATAGTGTGATTTATCTAGGTGGTTGGATCGACGTAGCAACATTATCTTCAACCTTGACCACCTAAGGGTTTTCACCAGAGTATGTCGGGCTCTTCATTCCATTTCCACTTAAATAAAATCAAGCTCATGAAATCTATGAATAATATCTAATGAGATTGTCTTAATCATGATATGACTTTAATAAAGGTGTTAAAGTAATATATTAGTGTATATGTGTTCAAGATATATTTTTTAGAAGATGTTGATTCTCATAGTTGTGGAGCCAGAGCTGAGGAGGTACATGCATGAGAAGAGTTGAAGATTTTCAATCTAGTTTGGTGTATATGATATGAGGTGGGGGGATTCTCTATAAATACCTTAGACATTCATCATTTATAGTATGAGATTAATTATAATTTAAGAGATATGGGAGATAAAATAGATCAAAGAAAATTTTGTGATTTCACTTATTGTTTTCATGAATTCATGTCATGATTTATCAATATTTCACCTTCACATGATGATTTTAACAGTTCTGTGAACCTTTGTTTGTGTTGTTTACATTAAAAGAAGATTTGTGAAGTTTTTTAAACTGATATATGATTTGTGCACAATTAAATTAAGGAACAGTGAGAAAATTGTGATTTTTGTTTACATGGTATTTTATAAAAACCCAAACTTTTCATACATGGATATTATATATTTTTATATGAATATTCAACACATTATAAAAACAAATGCCTAAGGACCATAATAGTTTAGTGCATTTGGAATCTTGTAACACAACCTTCTTAATTAGGTGAATGATATTTAATGTATCCCATAAATATATTCCCATTTAGTAATCCTACATAAAACCTTTATTCACAACCTGGGGAAATGAAACATAAGAAAAGGTGATATCAGATTCTTAGTAAAGTTAAACAAGGGAGATTTGTAAGCATAACATGAACATAATGGTATGAGAACATGATCATAACAATTTAAAACCATACCCTACATATCAAATATAATAATCTCTATTCATGTAATAAATATGTTGAATTCTTAAGAAATTATTCATAAGGGTTTCAAATAACATGATCCATGAGATCATAACATTGTCATAAGACACAAAAATGTGTTATTCACATAATCATATAAAATCATTTCATTAGTAGTCAAGGCTTATTGCCAAATATTACCAAGGAACTCTATGGGTGGCTAAAACTCTTGGAGGGGACACACCACCATCCCTAGTAGCATCCCTTTACTCATAGTGGAATGGGTTTACTCCCCAAACTATCATATTAGTCAAGTTTCACTCCCAAGACCATCATAGAGAAAAAAAAATTCCTTACTAAACCAAGTTCACTCCCAGTTCCAGTCTTTTCTATATCATTTTATATAAATCTTTATCCAATTAATTTGAGGGAGATATAGGTCCCACCCATATTTGGTTATAACATAACCATCATCCTTGGTTATAATGAAACCACCATTAAAAAATGAAAATCATACATATGTGTTCCACAAGATCAAAAAATATTCACCATATCATAACCCTTAAAATGAAATGGGTTTCATAAATATTTCATCATATCATAGCCTATTGAAAAGAGATTGGTTTCATAATAATTTCATCATTTCATCATAGCATAACATATGGAAAAATAATTAGGTTTCATAAGAATTTTATCAAGGTATAACCCATGTAAAAAGTAGTAGTTTTCATAAAACTTGTATCATCGTATAACCCATGGATGATAAATAGGTTTTATAAATACCATTCCATAATTAACATAATCCATTTAGATAAAGAATTGGAATGGTATCCACAGATAATAATCCCGGTAAAGAATAATTTACGTAAAAGGATGTTAACTTATATAGATAATGATTTTAAAAGATAAATCATTTGGAATGTTTCTTAAGGAAGATAACTTTTCTTTGAACATAACATTTTAAAATTCATAAAATATTTTTTAGATTCCATACTCTAAAAATAACATTGAAAACTTAGAATGGAATCATTAAAAGTCATTTAAAAAATTTCTTGAGTAAAATAGACTTCCACATTGAAAATAATTTTTTAAAAAATAAAACATTTTAAAAATCCTTTTCTTTTAAAATAACCTTGAAAATTTATAATGGAAGCTTTAAAAAAAATTAAAATATTTCATGAGGAAAATATCTTTTTCACTTTGAAAAACAATTTTTAAGATATAAAATTTTTTTAAAATCCATTTCTTTGAATATAAACTTGAAAAAATATAAAGTAAATTTCAAAAAAAATAATGATCTAAATGATGGGAAGTTTTTTTCATTTCATACACATTAAAATAGTCATTCCTTTCACATTTTTAGTAAAAATCCAAATAGGCATTGTTTGGAAAATGACATGAAGATTTATTTCAAATATAATTTAAAATTCAAACATGGATAAAAATTAATTTTAAAAATAAAATGAGAATAAAAAAAATTCTAAAACAGTTTTATAAAACATGGCTTTGGAAAAAAACAGATTTCTGATTGAAGAGATAAATAAATTCATATTTTATTAAAAACATTTTATCATTTATTTTAAGTACCAAAGAGTCAAAAATGGTATTGTTAATATCATTAATAAATATAGAAAAATAAAATTCCTGACTTTCTAGAGATATGGATGATATTATTTTATTATTCGAACCATAATCATTAACAATCTTGATAAACAATGAGATTGTAACATAAAATCATTACCAAAATGGTAACTTTGAATCATAATCCCCAAGAAGGAATAATAAAAAATGGAACCTAAAATATCATGAATATAAATAATTTAATGATATTACATGTCAAAGTGAATTTATATATACACCTCATGAAATAATATAGGTACATAACAAAATATAGGTCTTAAAGAAGGAAAATTGAGATTAAAATCCCTTACTATATTGGTAACATTTGAATTAAAAACCCCATTAAAGAGAGATACTATAATGAATATTTAAATATAAATAATTTTAAGGATAATAATCATAAAATAAATTCATGTGTAGTATATACACCACATAAAATAAATATGTGGTGAATATGGTATGTGTCTTATAAAAGTAAAAAGTGAAATGGAAATCCCTTACCATAAGTCATGACTTCCTTTGCACTCGTTCAAACCTCCTATATAAAAACTATAAGTTTTATATCCATCTATTACAGAACCATAATTATACATCATACAATATATGATTTACTTATGTTATTTTATTACTTGTTTATTAACAATTCCTTGTTAAAGTCATGTTTTAGGTAATAACCCCTTTTTCCATATATATATTGATTTTTTATTTCCAGTCTGATTAAATTTATCATGGTTCCATCATCCCAATAATTTTAACCATGATATAAATATAATATATTTTCCTTATATATTTATTTATAGTAATTTATAATATGTAGAGATAGAAAATGAAATATATTGAGACGGTAGGTCGTACGTACACGTGAACGTTGTTTTAATTTTCTCGACGTATTGAAAGAAATAAAGGTATATGATATAATATCATTCCAGAATAATTTTTACTTCATATATATCACATATTTTCATTAAATCTATCCCTATTACCTTCTATGTAATTCATGAAGGAATCATATCAATTCGTGAGGCGGTGATCTGTTGTACACATGGGTGATATTATGGTATTCCCACAAAATGGAAATCATGTTGGTATGTGGGATATAATAATTACAGGAGAATAATAATATCATAAATATCATATATAAACAATAAATCCATCATTATTTTTAACCCTAATATGTGGTAATGGAAAAAGCAAATAACATCATTTTGAGAGGTGGTAGTCCATCATACACACGGATGATGATTTCGTAACCCAATTGATAGAAGTGGAGATGGTTTAAGGTAATGAACATTACATAAAAATATCAAATTAAATGGAAGAAACTAATTTTATTATATAATATTATTATTATAATACTTTAATGAGTGGAGGAAGAAATAAAACAAAAATGCTCATTGATGAATGTTGCCTCTTCTTTGGGTATCCTTCTTCAGTTTTCACTAAATTCCTTGCTTGGTTAGCTTTCTATCCAAAATAAGGCTTCTAGTACTAGAAGATGGAATTTGGGAATTGATTTGGTAAGGTATTTTTAGAATAAAAATATTTTTAGGGTGTGAATAGGATAGGATAAGGGGAGACCTTTTATAAGTGAAGTGAAGGGAAAAGTTGTAATTTTTTGAAAAAAAGAATTACACACATGATTTTTTCAGGTCACAGGGCTCCAATAATGGACCATTATAGATAATACAAGGTATAACATAAAAATATGGCCATAAATGGGTTTTTGAAATGTTTTGGGTCATTTTTTACCCATATATTTTTAGTTTAATCCCCCGATAAAACCATTTTTACCTTAATAATGGTAATTAATTTTTATTTTTTCACTATCCATTTTAGTAAAAAAATTAAGTTGAAATTATTATATAAAATTAATTATTATGATTCCAAATATGAAATCTAGTTTTATAAATTCCATTCATATAAGGGTCAAATTTTAATTTAAAATTAATCATGCATACATGACGAGAAAACGGGTTTTCAAATAGAAAATGTTCAAAAGTATACAAAGTTTCTATATCCAATTTCAATATTAAATTTATTTAAATTACCTAAATTGAATTAATGGGTATATTATTCAAATATTTTTAATTTAAAACCAATTTAAATTATAATTTAAATTTATAAATAATTGAAATGAAAAAGATGTTTTCAATTAAAATTCAATATTTTACACTATTCCTCAAAAAAATTATTCTTTTCAAAAAATTATCAAAAAATAAATCAAAGATAACTTTTATATGATTATTTAAAAAATAAAAATTATTTTTCTAAAAAAATATAAATTTGGAAAAAACTAAATTTGAAACAAAACCCACAGACGTAGAAAAAAAGTGGGTTTTCGAGAATTTTATTTTTTTCAAGCATAAGATGGTTTAAATTAACTATATATATAATTATTATTATTATATGAACACCAATTATAATTTTGTATATATAATCTATAAATTTAAATTAATTCATTCCTCATTAGTTTTTATTTTAATTAATTGATGTAATGACCCGCGTTTTGAACCGCACTAAAACCCAAAGGAATTTGAACTTTTTCAAGTACTGAATGGGTCGTTCTTAAAATCGAGTATCGGAACAGAATTACGAGAGTTGAAATGATTTTTTTTTTGGTTTTGTGCTTGGGAAAAGGCTGGAGGAGTTTCCCAAGTGACTCGGCAAGTTTCAGAAGCACCAGACCAGAGTTTTTAAGGGACTACAGAGGGCGCATGGTTAGCGCACATGTTGACCAAACTGTGCGGCCCAAACCATGCAGCCTAAATCAGGTGGGTAGTGTCTTCTACACGGGTTGCGCACGATTTCCCAAACCGTGTGCCTAGCCCGTGCAAAGGGTGTCTTGGGGGTAGTAGACTCCGTATATTTTTTGCACGGTTTGGAAAACCGTGCGGGTCAAACTGTGCACTTGGGTGAGTTTAGGTTTTTAATTAATTTTAAATAAAATAAAATAAAAACTTAAAAACTAATCTCACCCTCACTTCCTCTCTCGCCAGACCCACATGCAGCCCCCAGGGAGCTCCCCCTTCATCGCGCGACACTCCCCTCCTACAGCCTCCTCTTTCTTCATTTTCTCCCACTGATTTCCTCTAGTTCCTTCTTCAAATCTCTGAGATAAGGTTCTCTCCCTCATCTCCTCTTGTTTTCTGGCCGGATTACAGCCTATCTGTCAACCCGCAGGATTTGGCCAAACCCTAGATATTGGGGGTTTCTTGATTCTTGTTTTTCCTTCATGCTAGGGTTGTGCTAAGGTTGTCTTGGGACACTTGGGTTTGAGTTTGGGCATCTACCGCTGAAGGCAAGGTGGATATGGATGGTTTTGGTTGCCGGGTTGATTCTGAGGTAAGGGTTTTACCCGTGGCTTTTTTTCTCAGCTTCTAAATTAATTCCTTAGTTGTTCTAAAGGGTCCTGGTATGTTTTTCTTAGTGTGTCGGCAGGTTTGGGTTGGATTCGCTTTGCCGGAGCTTAGGCAGCTCGCCTGTGTAGGAATAGGTCGTATGGGAAATCACATATGCCTCGTGGGGGAGTAGCAGTGGCTCTTAGATAGAAAGTGCCAAGATCTGTAGTAGACGGATGGATCCACCTAGAGGTAGGGTCCCTCTCCTTTCCCTTTAAATTAAAGTAAAGTAATAGTGAGTTTAATATTGCACTGACTTAGCATTTTAATTATGCAAGTTTAGTTCTGATAAAATGTTTCTGTTCAAATCATGTGAATTTCAGGAATGAGATAAAAGAGTTTTCTTGGTCACTAAACTAACGATTTAATAATAAAACCCCTCGATCATAGGTGTGCTTTCTTCAAGATAAAAATCATTGATATACTTTTTATGCTTGCCTGTTGGATTTGTTGTGGTGCCGCTTTGATGCTTTGTATGTAAACTTTCTTTGTTGAGAAAAAGGGAATGAAATGGTTGTGATAATTGTGTTTGGGTCAATTTTCCATGTTTAGGAAAATTGAGTAAAGATGATAACCATAGTGGGATGACTTAAGACTAAATGACGTGTTACCTCTAGAAGGTATCAAAGGGTTAAGGAATGATAAACGTATCCTTTAAGATGGAATGGTGAAACTAGGAAGGAATGGACTAGGGTGGTACAACCACGCCTTGGGATAACGCAATGAGCACGGCTTATGTTAGTAAAATGAATATGTGAATATCTTTTTTTAGATACTTAAGATGGGTTTCCTTAAGTATGAACGTGAATGTGTTCACTTATGTGTATGTGGTATGATTCTTTGAATGCTTATGAGGTAATTCCATAAGCAGTATACTATAGACATGTTTGTATTGTGAGTGCGCACATGTTGATGCCACATAATGAATGATAATAAAGGTGAGTGTATGCTGAGGCCACCTAGTGACAGATGTGTGGTTGGATGGGAGGCAGTTATACCCCATACCGGTTGAATGAATGTGATGGAAGGGAGGCATTCTTACCCCTTGCCAGTTGACTTATAGGAATGAGATGCATTCCTACCTCATGCCCACTGTTTAATTACTATACACTGTCTGGATTGGGTTAGACACCGGAGGTGTTGGCCTATTGAGATTTATATCTCACACCATACTCGGGCAGCCATTGCACTGGGGTACCCGAGTATACCTTCTTGCTTGCAGGACCTAGGTTGTGTGTTGTGCTGTTTGTACCTGAGGAGTTAGGAGCAAAGGACCAAGAAGGAGCTTGGGATGCTCAGGGGATTGTCGTTAGGCTTTGGTGACCTTTCTTTTTGTATTATTTTTAAAGCATGTTGTATTGATTCCTACTTTCATAACTATATCTTCATCTGTACATGCATGAATTGTAAACTGGCGTTTTCTGCCTTTTATAAAATGGTTATTACCTGTCTTTTGCTTCAGCCTTTCAATTTCTTACTGCTTCCTATATTGAATATTATTTACTCTGACAATACCGTTGTGTTACTCTGATATGAGGGTATAGTATCCCCATTATCACCTCCTGAGACCCTTACTGCTAGTCGGCAGCCTCTAGCATACAGGGAGACGCCCTTGAGGCCATGTGACCCACCGGTCCGTCCACTGGTCCGATGGTAATCTGGCCCGGGATGTTACAAAGTGGTATCAGAGGATTTTCTTTTCTTTTTCCTAACTACTTTGGGATGGTAGACAGGAGGTTATGAAAGTGTTGGCGCTTGGATAATAGTCGTGCTTGGGATTGATCACCCCACGTACGGGAAATGACCAAGTGGCCTGGGTTAGGAATTGTTGTTTATGTTGTTTACTATTAAAGTTAATATGATTTCACCTTGAGTGACTGTTGTATTTTCTACTACTTATGGTTTATGAAATTCCTTGAATTTTACCTTTGGACTGATTTGGCAAGAAATCCGCATTCCATGCATCATATTAGGCACATAGTAATTAACATGTCATGCATATTCCATGACATGTAGTTTCATCTTAGATTTCCTGTATAATATGATTAAGTGATTATATTCCATGATTATGTGTTATAACATGCTTCTGTGATATAACATGTTCTGTGTTTACTTCTTATGATGGCATTTCTTGCTTTGGTTGTACCAAGTTTGTGAATGAATGGGAACCAATTTTCAATTGTAAGGTGTATGGACGCTTTACAACTGGGAAGGGGTAACCTGTATATTAAAACCATTCTAAACATGATATGAATACATTTGTAGGTCTATTGATAAAAAAATGTAATGCTATGGAAATTAAGATGTTAAAGTAAATTGGTTTTTATTAAAAAGGGGATCCAAATTCCAATTTATAAAGTGTATGGTTGCTTTATAGGTTTGTAAATGACCACCCATATACTTGGTCCTTTGTATGTGAGCATGTTATATTCCGGGTTGGAATCTGGTTTTGATAAAACAGGGAGTCAATTTTAAATACATGAAGTGTATGGGTGCTTCATGAATTAGGAAATAAAAACCTATATTAAATGTAAAGGCTTGTTGTATTGTGAAATGATTAAATGGAAAATGTTTCCTAATTTTGAAATTGAAAGGTTTTGGCTAACTGTTAAATGTGCAACTGGACCCGAGTAGGGAAGTTGGAAAGTGTTGTATGAGATAACCCGGTTGGGGTGTTTGAATTTTAAAATAAATTGAGTAACTGCTTTGGGGTTTCCTTTTAAAGAACCCAGGATGGATAAAATGGGACCCTCATAGGTCGCCCTCTTGTTTAAACGGTGTTGTTTTTTCTCAATTGATTGTTAAAAACAGGATGTCTGTGGATGTTTTATGTTCTTAAAAGTAATTTTTTGTGAAACCTGCATGTTTTCTTGATGTGTGGATGATGTTTTTAAATGGTTAGATTTTAAATGGGATAAAATGTTAAGGGCTTGGTAATGGTAACTGTGGTGGTGCATTGAAACCCTAGTGTAAAGGGTAGTTTTGAGTTTCACTTTGAGTTTCCTTGGAATAGAACCTTAGGTGTTTCCCGTGGGCATTCTTTCCTTAGTGGTGTTTTGATGATTGGCTTTTGAGACTAGTGACTTATTTGGCATGACCTGTCGTTAGGGTCGACGTTTGATCTTCGTAAGGGGCTAGCTCGTGGCTGGAAGCACCCTTAGTGTTTTAATTCCTTGCTTGTACTGTGGGTTTTCTGACGCGAGGTGTTGTTCGAGTGTCGTTGTCCCTTTTTGGACTCTTGTTTTTTTGTAATGACACCCTTGTTCAGATGGGTGGTCGTTGGGTTTTGACTTTCTCTGCAGCTTTGGGTCATCTCCTCAGTAGAGTGTCCAGGAATTAAAGAATTGTTTCATCCCAATGTCTGGGATGGATTTCGAATGGATTGTGTGTTTGACACGTTGGTTTCCTTGTTTTGGATCTTCTTAGTTTGTTTGGTGATGTGATTGTGGCGGAGGAGCGTCACGCGATCATTTGTGGTGTTTGTGTACTAGCGTGTTTATGATCGGCTAGTTTATCTTCTTTCCCTTCAACGACTAGGACACTCCTAAGGTTGGGAGCGCATTGCGTTGAATCTGGTAAATGTGTCCTTCCAAGTAGAAGAGACAGTACCTGGAATTCCTTCTGGAAATGTTTTGTCATGTTTGAATTCCTTGAGGCATGCAAGTTTAAATCATGTGGATGCATTGGCATGTGAAGCTAAGTTCCTTCCTTGAAGTCGACCAGTTGAGGTTCGACTGTTCTTCCTTCCAGTAGTCTGGTATGATTAACTAGAATCTGTTCAAACCTCTTAGTGTATTCTGTTTAGCGATGAGCATGTCCCATATCTTGTCCTCATACAAGATGCACTAAGAGAGCATCGGCCTTATCTGCACTAATGAATTTAAGTCGTTGGTCTTGATCGGATGGTTCTCTTTCGACGTTGCATGTGGGATGTGTGGATTTTTTTTATGGTTTGATCTTGGAAACTTCATCGAAAGTCGGGTGTAGGATTCGGTTAATGTGTTTGGGCTAAACGTAAGGTTCGTTGGAGAAAGGCATTGTGGTTCTGTTGGAAATACGTCGGCCGTTTAGGCCGAGCGTTCTCTTAAATAGTCAACTGGAGATGGATCGACTCGGGGTTCTTGTTTAATGTCTGGAGTCGGTGACATACCATTCTCTGGCACGTCGTCAGGTAGAGGCGAGTGCAGTTTTTTTCGGCTGGTGCCTGATATGAACAATTGGCTCAACTTGGGCCTTGAGGTCTATGGGGAATCAACCATTTGATCTGTTTCAAATCACGCTAGGAGCATCGTGGGAATGCTTGGGGAGTGCTTTGAAAGTTAATTCCAACGGTGGACCCAACCATTGTTTGTATTTGGTTTCTTAACATTAAAAATATAAGGTGGGAAGTACCTATGGAAGGATGCTTGGTGAGACAACGACGAGTTCGTGTCCCTGGGTATATGGGCTCGGAAAGAGCCGTCTCGGTGTTTTGGTTGGGAAACGAGCGTTGGATCAAGTTTTGGTGGCTTAAGCGCCATAGGGTTTAATGGATGCTTAAGGGTGTGTTGGATTTTTGTGAATGCAACGTGATCGTTTGAACGAAGCTTCACAACCCTTGTAGGTTGGGTGATGTGTACATTTCTCCCGAAGTCTTCTTAGGGACGAGAAGTTCTAAGGTGGGAAGGTTGTAATGACCCGCGTTTTGAACCAGACTAAAACCCGAAGGAATTTTAACTTTTTCGATTTCTGAACGGGTTGTACTTAAAACCAAGCGTCGGAACAGAATTCTGAGAGTTCAAATGCATTGTTTTTTTGGTTTTATTCTTGGGTGAAGGCCCCAGGATTTTCCCGAGTGACTCAGTAAGTTTTGGAAGCGACGGACCTGAGGTTTTAAGGGACCGCAGAGGGAGCACGGTTGACTCATGGGTTGACCAAACTGTGCGGCCCAAACCTTGTGGCCTAAATCAGGTGGGTAGTGGATTTTGCATGGGCTACGCACAGTTTCTCAAACCGTGCGCCTAGCCCATGCAACGGGTGTCTTGGGGGCAGTAGACTCTGCACGGTTTTTGCACGGTTTGGAAAACCGTGCGGGTCAAATCGTGCACTTGGGTGAGTTTAGGTTTTTAATTAATTTTAAAATAAAATAAAATAAAAACTTAAAAACTAATATCACCCTCACTTCCTCTCTCTCCAGACCCACACGCATCCCCCAAGGAGCTCCCCCTTCATCGCGCGACACCCCCCGCCTATGGCCTCCTCTTTCTTCGTTTTCTCCCACTGATTTCCTCCAGTTCCTTCTTCGAATCTCCAAGACAAGGTTCTCTCCCTCCTCTCCTCTTGTTTGCCGACCAGATTGTGGCCTATCCGTCAACCCGCGAGATTTTTCCAAACCCTAGGTATTGGGGGTTTCCTGATTCTTTTTTTTCCTTCGAGCTAGGGATGTGACAAGGTTTTCTTGGGACCCTTGGGTTCGAGTTTGGGCATCCGCCGCCGAAGGCGAGGCGGATACGGGTGGTTTTGGTTTCTGGGTTGATTCTGAGGTCAGGGTTTTACCCGTGGCTTGTTTCCACAGCTTCTAAATTAATTCCTTAGTTATTCTAAAGGGTCCTAGTATGTTTTTCTTAGTACATTGGCGGGTTGGGGTTGGATTTTCTTTTCCGAAGCTTAGGCGGCTTGCCTGTGTAGGCATAGGTCGTATGGGAAATCACATATGCCTCATGGGGGAGCAGCAGCGGGTCTTAGTTAGAAAGATCCAAGAGCTGGACTGGATGTATGGATCCACCTGGAGGTAGGGACCCTCTCCTTGCCCTTTAAATTGAAGTAAAGTAATAGTGAGTTTAATATTGCACTGCCTTAGCATTTTAATTATGCAAGTTCAGTTCCGATTAAATGTTTCTGTGAAAATCTTGTGAATTGCAGGAATGAGATAAAAGATTTTTCTTGGTCACTAAACTAAGGATTTAATAATAAAACCCCTTGATCAGAGGTGTACTTTCTTCAAGATAAAAAGTAGCGATAGACTTTTTATGCTTGCCTGCTGGATTTTTTGTGGTTCCTCTTTGATGATTTGTATATAAACTTGCTTTGTGGAGACAAAGGGAATGAAATGGATGTGCTACTTTTGTTTGGGACAATTTTCCATGTTTAGGAAAATTGAGTAAAGATTATAACCATAGTGGGATGACTTAAGACTAAATGACTTGTTACCTCTAGAAGGTATCAGAGGGTTAAGAAATGATAAACTTATCATTTAAGATGGAATGGTGAAACTAGGAAGGAACAGACTAGGGTGGTACGACCACGTCTTGGGATAACATAATGATCATGGCTTATGTTAGTAAAATGAATATGTGAATATCTTGTTTTAGATACTTAATATGGGTTTTCTTAAGTATGAACGTGAATGTGTTCGCTTATGTGTATGTGGTATGATTATTTGAATGCTTATGAGGTAATGCCATAAGCAGTATACTATAGACATGTTTTTATTGTGAGTGTGCACATGTCGATGCCACATAATGAACAATAATAAAGGTGAGTATATGTTGAGGCCACCTAGTGACAGATACGTGGTTGGATGGGAGGCAGTTATACCCCATACCGGTTGAATGAATGTGATGGAATGGAGGCATTCTTACCCCTTTCTAGTTGACTTATAGGAATGAGAGGCATTCCTACCTCATGCATGTTGTTCTTTATTAATGGGTGGGAGGAATTCTTACCCCACACCATCTATGATTCTAAATGATTTTATATATATATGGTGACATGATCATGTTACTTTACCGGCAATGAGCCGAAGCTGGTATAACCGTCAGCTGTCCCTTGAGAACCTAGACGGGTGTTATTTACTTATGTAATTCTACTTACTTATTTCTCCATACCTACCCACTGTTTAATTACTATACACTGTTTGGATTGGGTTAGACACTGGTGGTTCTGGCCTACTGAGATTTATATCTCACACCCTACTCGGGCCGCCATTGTACTGGGGTACCCGAGTAGACCTTCTTGCTTGTAGAACCTAAATTGTGTGTTATGCTGTTTGTACCTGAGGAGTTAGGAAAAAGGGACCAAGTGGGGGCTTGGGATGCTCAGGGGATTGTCGTCGGGATTTTTTGTCCTTTCTTTTTGTATTATTTGTAAAGCATGTTGTATTGATTCCTGATTTCATAATTGTATCGTCATCTGTACATGCGTGCATTGTAAACTGGCATTTTCCTCCTTTTATAAAATGGTTATTACCTGTATTTTGATTCTGCCTTTCAATTGTTTACTGCTTCCGCTATTTAATATTATTTACTCTGGCAATACTACTGTGTTACTCTGATATGAGGGTATAGTCTCCCCACTATCACCTCCCGAGACCCTCGCTGCTAGTCGGCAGCATCTGGCATACGGGGAGATGTGATTGAGGCCATGTGACCCACCAGTCCGGCCACCAGTCTAATGGTAAGCTAGCCCGGGATTTTACAACTAAAATGGTGAAACGTTGTGCACTTTAAAACAGTTTTTATAAAAAAAACACTTTTTAAACCAAAAAATAAACTTATACTAAAATCCAATATAAAGTTGATTAAAAATTAATTAAGCGTAATAAATATAAATAAATAATACTTATGTTATTTAAAAATATAATGGGTAATTTAAATTTCTTAATTTATTTAAAAGAATTTGTAGTTTTCTGAAAATCATTATTTTTCACTATTCACTAAAATATCAACATTTTATGAAAAATCCAAAAATTTTCCATAAGTTAATTTCAATATTATGAATTAAAAAATTAATTTCATTGTATAAAAAAATTCTAAAATATCTTTAACTATTTATCTTATTTTCTCATAAAAATCAGTAAAAAACCTTTTTGTCGAAAATATATTTTTAAAGAATACAATTGCTTAATTAAAATTTGATTGATTATTTACTAAGAATTTATAAATAAATTTATATTGACTTGTAATTTTATATTTATATTTCATAAATTATTTTATATTATTCATACCCACCTATTTAATGAATAGCTTATAATAGTCATATTTAAAATAATAGTATTTCTTGGTTCACTGAAGCTCAGTGTTTCTTGTAATACACGATATCGTTGCTACGTGTAACACAAGAAAAACTAAGTATTGTATGAAATGAAAAATATCTAAAATATTAAATTTAATTGAAAAAATATATATTTCAAAAAATATTGATCTGTTACATTCTACCCCCCTTAAAATTAATTTCTCCCTCTAAATTTGTCTCAATCAACTAAGGTATAACATTTAAAAATTCCTTTATAGAAACCCATATCGTAAAAAGGGTTAATAAAATGACCTCTTCAAAAGGAGAAAGTTATGTATGAATGTCATTTATAATAACACATACTAGGTTTCTAAGTAGATAAACATAGGTGGTAAGTGAAAACATGGACAGAGAAGAGAAAAATAACACCTAGATACTGATAGAGTGTAATAGAGAACATGGCCAGGATAAATTTAACAACCAAAAATTCATAAACCAAATAGGTGTTAAAAAAATTATTGATATCACAAAAAATTATGATAACATGAACAAAATTAATTTCAATATCATTTACCTAAATTATAATAATATATACATACTTGATTTCATTCCATTTCATAATCACAATCTCATCTATTTGTTATTCCTTAATCAATTTTCAATTCAAATCTTACTCCAAGAAATAAAGGTGAATCTATAATTCTTGAAGTACTAATAGATCATAAGATCCCTAAATATAATTATAAGTAATTATATCTCTATTTAGTTAAAAAAAAGTTAACAATGTTTATCAAATATGGATAAATCTTCATATGGTTAATTAATACATTAATCTCTAAAACCTCATCAAATGTTCATCTTAAAATACTCTATAAATTGTTAATCTTATGACCCTTCCAAAATTAAAAAATTATAAATAAGGTCACTAAATTTATTAAAATACACTTAACATTAATCATACAAACATCATTAAGTAACTCTTATTGGTCACATTCCAAATGTGTGAATACCTCGATCATATATTCTCCAGAATCTTAGTAAAACAATTACCATAAAACCTCAATGAAAATATGCATGATTCCTCATTACTTTAATAAAACCATATATTATTGAACATATTTGATATAAAAAATAATTTTGTAAACTCCATCAATGATAACATAAACCACTTTTTCAACAAGTCATTTATCAGTTCTGAGGTCATCAATACTATCTAATTTACTTTATTAGTCTTCAATTTATCTAAATTAAACAATATTTTCTCAAAGTTAGGAACATATTAATGGATATATTCCCTTAATAAAAATATTTAATTTCCATTAAATCGTTTCTCTAGTCCATCAGTAACATTAGACATATTCTTGAAACTACTTAATGAAAAATTATTATGGAACAACCAATTGAAGTTTCATGACTCTAATAACAAAAATACCACTGATAAAAATATAATTCTTTGTATACCAATGAATAAATACATCACTCATTCTATTTTATTCATATATCAATTACCATGCGTTGTTATCTTATTCATTAACACTTATTCCTTTAATGTTTCATTTGTAGTCTCTTTATCAACAGAAACATAACCATTACTTGTACAACCTTTCTAATTATCTTCAAGAGATTTCCCTTCAGGGCATAAATTTTTATAATACCCACACTTTTCACAATTGAAACATCCAAACATCAAATATACCATATAGAGATCATTGTTATAATCCATTTTATTAACTAAACTTGTCATTTTTCTTTTGTAGTTACTTTCTTTGTGTCCTTTTTTACACACCCAAAACATCTTATCGTCCCTCTGATACATTCACTTTAGTTCTTATTCCCACATTATTGACATATTAGAGACTAAATATTCTTTAATCCATGGTCTTCACTACCTAAACTATCAAATAACACCATCCTTCTATTCTTTGGTTAGTCTTAAAGTTTGATAAGGTGTACATTATTAATCATGTATTGTGATAACTAATTAGGCATAATTACAACATCCTTCAATCAATTTTTCATCCCATTTGGATTCTCATCAGAAAATGTTCCATAAAATTTAATTTTAACCTAGTTTCTTCAGGTTCCCGCCATTTACTAAAACCACAAAATCATAGTGTGATCAATACTAATCGTAGAGGAAAACCAAATAATCATGAAAATACATTATAGGATTTCTAAAACATGAAACCTTATTTTCAATCTATGACACCATAGGTTTATCCTAGGTTATTCATAGCCATAATCTATTTAAATCCTTCATTATCATTTGTAAAGAGTTTGTGAATATTCAAATCATATCCCCTATGAGTTTCAAACTAGGTGTGTATCAATGCTCATTTTCATCCACCAAGTGATGATCGAGTCTAGATAAACGAACCCTTTTGGAATTATTACATCTAGGTACATTTGTGTCAGATCCACATCCAATTATTGTATCTATACATGGATGAGATTTCTTAGAAACCACATTATCTATCCTTTAACAAAATTTTAGGAAATTTTACTATACTTTGACTCACCCTTAAACATATCCTTAAATGCATCTCGATATATATCGGTAGAAATATCCCTAGTGATCTTAGTAAAGCTTTTTAATCCTAGTTTGCATTGGATAACTAAACCTTTCCTCTAATATCAACTATAGTGGCCTGGGATTTTTATATATAGATATTAAATATTTCTAGATTAATATTCAATATATAAAACAACCACATTCCTGAGGACCATAATATTTTAGTGACATTAGAATCTTTGAAAACAATCTTCTTAATTTTGTGAAATATCTTCAGTGTCTCCCAAAAATATCTTCCCCTTAGTACTTCTACTTAAAATATTTCTTCATAACCTGGGGAAAGAAAATATAATAAGGGGTTAGCTCAAATTCTTAGTATGGTTAAACAAGAGAGATACGTAATCATAACATGAACATATGATAACATAGAATAAAATTTCAAAACCATACCCTTCAAATCAATGATCATAGAGTCATGGAATAAATATTTTTAGTTCATAAGACATGAATCATAAAAGAATTAAAGAACATTATCCATGAGATCTTAACATTGTAATAAGATATAAAATTATGGCATACACATAAGTATATAAAATCATTTCCTTAGTAGTCAAGGCTCATTTAAAAATCTTATCATGGAACTCCATGGGAGGATAAACTTCCTCAGTGGAACACACCATCATTATAAGTGGAATACCTTTCCTCATAGTAGAATGGGTTATCTCCAAAAACCACAATAGTAATCACGTTTCACTCCTAAGACCATCATAGTGAACAAAGTCCCTTACTAAACTGAGTTCAATCTCCATTCTAGTCTTATATATCTCATAAAATATAAATACTTACCCAAATAATTGTAGGGAGATATAGTTTTCACCTATCTTTGATTATAATGTGACCATATTCCATTGATAAAACATATCCACCATAAAATAATGAAAATTATGCATGTGTTTTCCCCAAGATTATAAAACATTTATCATGTCATAACCCATGAAATGAAATGGGGTTCATAAACATTTATTCACATCATAACCTATTGAAAATATACATGTTTTAAAGTAATTTCATTATTTCATCATATAATAACCTATAGAAAAAGAAGTGGGTTTCATAATAATTTTATCATGATATAACCCATGGAAAAATAAGCAGGCTTAATAAGAATTTTATTATGTTATAACCGATGGAAAAGAAACGATTTTCATAAAACTCATGCCACCATAACCATAAACAATTTAGAGAAAGAATATGAACAGTTTCCTTGGATCATATACCCAAAAAAGCATAAGCTACATCAAAGGAATTCATCTTAGATGGAGAATGATTTTGAAAGACAAATCATTTGGAATGTTTATTGAGGAAGATAGATTTTTTTTTTAAATCAATTTTTAAAATTTGTAAGATATTTTGTAAATTATTTACATTTAAAATAAACATGAAAACATAGAATGGAATATTTAAAAATCATTTAAATTTTTTCTTGAGGAAAATATCCTTTCTGCTATTAAAAACACTTTTCAAAACATAAAATTTTTTAAAAAACCTTTTCTTTGAAAAAAAAAACATTGAAAACATATAATGGAATATTTAAAAATAATTTAAAATGTTTCATGAGGAAAATATCCTTTCCTATTTAAAAAAAATAAAATAGAAAAAAAATTTAATATAATTTTATTTAAAAATAATTTTATTTTAAAATAACCTTGAAAACTTAAAAATGAATCTTTAAAAAAATGTTCATGATGATGGGAAGTTTTTTTCATGTCATATATGTTAATACAAATATTCCTTGAAAATTATTTATTAAATTCAAAAAGTCATTATTTGAAAAATGACATGAAGATTCCTTTAAAAAATAAAAAAATAAAACATGGAAAAAAATTATTTTAGAAATAATATGATAATAATAAAACATTTTTTAAAACATTTTTATAAAATATGGTTTTGGAAGAAAACGAATTTCTGACCGAATAGAGAAATGATGTCAAATTTTCTTAAAAATATCTTCTCAATTATTTTAAGTACCAAATAATAGAAAATGGTACTAAAAATATCATGAATAAATATAGGAGAATAAAATTCAATAGTTTCTTGAGATATGCATCATAAAATTTTATCATCGGAAACATAATCATAAGTAATCCCGATAAACTATGAGATTGTAACAAAAAAGCATTACTCCATTGGTAAATTTGAATTGTAATCCTTGTGATGGAATAACATAAAATGGAATATAAAATATTTTTAGGATAAATAAATTTATGATGTTACATTTCAAATTGGTTGTATATATAAACCTCATGAAATAACTTAAGTGCATAACATAACATATGTCTTAAAGAAGAAAAATTGAGATAAAAATCACTTACCACTTTGGTAACTTTTTGAAGCATAAACCCCATGAAAAATAAATTCTATAATTTATATTTAAATACCTATAATTTTAAGTATTGTTATAATTAAATACATTCATGTTAATTATATTCACCACAGAAAAATAAATAACTTGTGCATATGGCATATGTCCCACAGAAGTAAAAAGTGAGATGGAAATACCTTACTGAAAGCCTTGACTTCCTTAAAACTCATTCAAACCTATTTTATAATAAATATAAGTTTATTATACATATATTAAAGAACTATAATTTTATATATCATACCATATATGATTTACTTATGTATTTTTATCATCTATTTATTAACAATTCCATGTTAAATTCATGTTTCATGTAATAACCTCTTTGTTTTTCGTTTATGTATTGATTTTGTTGTTTTTGGTCCAATTAGTTTTATCAAGGTTCCATAATCTCCATAATTTTAAAAATTATATAAATATAACATATATTTTTATATATTTATTTATAGTAATTTATAATATATTGAGATAGAAAATGAAATACATTATTCATGAAGACGGTAGGTCTTACGCACGCATGAACGATGTTTCCATTTCCTCAACGTATTGAAATAAAAAAATGTAAATTATATAATATAAAAAATAATTTTTATTTCATATATACCACATATTTTCATTAAACCCATACTTATTACCTTCCATGTAAAACGTGAACAAATGGAATCACTTCGTAAGGTGATAGTTCACCATAAAAACGAGTGACATTATTATATTCCCACAAAATGTAAATCATGATGGTATGTGTGATATAATAAATCCATAAAAAAATAATATAATAAATATAATATATAAATAATAAATCCATCACTATTATTAACCTTGATAGATTGTAATGGAAAAACAAATGACATCGGTCCACGAGGCGGTAGTCCACCGTCCATATGAACGATGATTTCGTAACCCATTTGATGGAAGTGGAAATGGTTTTAGGTCATGAAATTTAAATAAAAAATATAATTATATGTAATATACATATTTTATTTTATCCTCATGGAATAATAATAATTTAATTAGTTGTAGGAATAAATAGAATAAAAATGCTTGTGGATGAGCATTACCTCTTCTTCGGTTATCCTCAATAGTTTTGCACCAAAAGCCTTACTTGGTTGGATTTATGCACAAAATAAAGATTATATAATGAAATAAGGGTATTTTAGAATTTATTTGGATAGGTATAGTATGAACCAAAAGGGTTTCAAGGTGTGAAGAAGATAGTAGAGGGGGTGACCTTTTATAAGTTAGGTGAGTGGAGCACTTGTAATTTTATTAATGAAAGAATTCTACCCATGTTTCTTCATGTCACAAGGCTCCAATAATAGAAAATTCTAGATAATATAACGTATAATTTCTAAATATGTCCATATAATGTGTTTTGAAAAAAAAAAATTGGTCATTTTTTACACTTATCATTTTAGTTTAACCCCTAGTAAAACAATTTTTATCTTAAATGCAGTAATTAATTTTTACAAACTTCACTATTCATCTTATTCAAAAATTAAGTTGAACTTGTTATAAAATATAAATAATGATGATTCTAAAAAAGAAATAAATTTTCCCAAATTCCATTCATATAAGTGGAAAATTTTAATTTAAAATTAATCTCGCAGACGTGATGAAAACGCGTGTTTTTAAAGAAAGAATGTTCAAAAGTTTACCAAGTTTTTATATCCAATTTCAATATGAAATTTATTCAAATCACCTAAATTGGATTAATAGATATAAAATTGAATTATTTTTACTTTAAAAATAAATTAAAATAATATTTAAATTTATACATAATTTAAACGAAAAGGCAGTTTCCAATTAAAATTCAACATTTTTCACCATTCAACAAAAAAATTAATCTTTTCAAAAATTTATCAAAAATTAACCCTAATATAATTTTAATATGATGATTTAAAAATTAAAATTAATTTTTAAAATACATTTTTTTAATGTTCAAAAATTTATATTTAAAACAAAATTCATAAATGTGACGAAAAAACAGGTTTTCAAGAAGTGCACTTTTTTCAAGCATAAGATGATTTATATTAACTCTATGTCTAATAATAATCATTTTATGGATATAAATTATAATTTATTTATATATAATATATAAATTTAATTTAATACATTCCTTACTTTGGATTATTTTAATTAATTATAATGGAGAAACATTATGAAATTTAAAAGAGTTTTAAGAAAAAAACCCTTTGTAAACCCAAAAATAAACTTACACTAAAATCCAATATAAATTTGATTAAAAATTAATTAAGTGGATGAAATATAAATAAATAATAATTATTTTAATTTAAAATTTAATTATGAATTTAAATTACTTAATTTATTTAAAATATATTATAGTTTTACAAAAATCATTATTTTTCACTATTCACTGAAAAATCAACATTTTACAAAAAAATAACCATAAGTTAATTTTGATATAATGATTTAAAAAACTAATTTTATTTTATCAAATAAATTTTCTAAAATATCTATAAATTACTTATAATATTTTATCATAAAAATCAATAAAAAATATTTTTGAAGAAAACATATTTTTAAAGAATATAATTACTTTACTAAAAATCGATTGATTATTTACTAAGAATTTATAAATAAATTTATATTGAGTAGGAAAATTATATGTATATTTTATAAATCATTTTATGTTATTCACATCTTCCTATTTAATGGATAGGATATAATAGTCATATTTAAAATAATATGATTTCTTGGTTTGTTGAAGCTTAGTGTTGCGTGTGATGAATGTTACTGTTGTTGCGTATAATTAAAGCTAAACTATGTGTTTCATGTAATGAAAAATATCAGAAATATTAAATTTTATTGAAAAATATATTTCAAAAAATCTTAAGGTGTTATATATTTAGTGTTTCACAGAGAATAGAGGGTGCGTACTCTTGGTTATGCGCAGAGAAACTGGTTGCATGTAATGATTTGCATACTTGAGGTTGTGAGATATTGTTTTTTGAACTTAATGTTTTATGAAGGAAACTGATAATATGATATGTAACATACATTCATGTGTAAATAAAATATATTTGGATAGTATAAGTGAGTACTTATCATATACATACATGATGGAAATGTTGAAGGTGGTATAGTCAATGTATAATTAGGTAATGTGAAACTAATGTGATAGTGAAGAAGTTTATAAGGTGAATGATTTGTAAAACATGCATGATCAATATTTTCATGAAGAATTTGTTCTATTCATACTTTAGGTAGAGTGAATCACAAGAAATATACATTACATGAATTATGTTCAGTGAATTTGAGACTGAAGGTGAGAGGTATTTCAGAAGGAATCTATTCCCAATTATTCAATGATATATGAGGTCAATACTTCATTAGATTGAAGGAAGAATTGCTTGAGCATAGTTGCACTGATGAAACAGATCATTCACATGTGATCAGAGATATTTGATCAAGTCTAGGGAGCTACAATGGTTCTTGAATAGTTGTACATGAGAAAGCCAGATCTAGCAGGCTTGTGGTGAAAGATCAAGAGAACATCCTAAAGTGGATAAATCCAAGAAAAAGGATCTTGTAACTGGGGGTATAATCAGTTGATGAAGAGGGTTGAGACTCGGGTTACAACCAGTCAAACAATTGGGGTTCTAACCAATTGAATCAAAATATTTGGTTCACTGGGTGTATATCCAAGATCAATTTGAGGATTGACTACTAGGGTGTATAACTTGTTGATGAATGAACCATTTTAATTCATAATAGGATTATAATGTAGAATCAGTAACTGATGGGCATAATTGGTTGTACTAAGGAGTAGGTTTTAGTACCAAACCTTGAAAAAATATTGTGTATTGTGTTTCATTTACTTTCTACATATCATGTTGGTTCCACTTATCCTAACATGATACAAAGATTTTAATTAAAATGGGGTAAAATAAAAAAGAAAAGTGTTCAGTAAAATAGGTCACACCTAATTCATCCCCTCTTGGTGTGACTGTATGATCCATTTTGGCACTTCAATTAGTATTAGAGAAAAGGTTCCGCCTCTGATTGGATCTACTTTACTTTCCCATTTATTTATTTTAGAAGTATATTAAGTGCATATTTGAGTTTGAAGAAAATTTAGAAGAGCTTTAGATGGAAAATAATACATCTACTTCTGATGTTATAAAAGTTTAATTTTCAGTCAAGGCTTAGAAAATAGGAATAAAAGGTTTCCAAAGAAGTTAAAAGAGAACTTAAAGATGATATCAACTACTAGATAAAGGTACTAAAAGTGGTAATTTTTCTATGGAGTTATTTTATTATACTTCTAATGAATCATGTTCAAGTTGTGATGAAGATGTATTCAATTATGAAATTAGAGATCATTTGAAGAATATTCCCAAATAATTATTCAGATGTATGATTAGAGTTTTTTCAAGGGGCTTCAAGATAAAAATTTATAGCTGGAAGAACTGGGTAACTCCATAGGGTGAGAATTGGACAAAAAGGTTAGTATATGTAACACTCTCAGAAAAATTGATAAATTCAAGGAATAGAATTCATTGGTATATAATTAATGGGTAACCATAGTTGAACAAGAAAAAGAATAATATATGTCGTTTTGCAACATAAATAATTATTTTATTGAAGTATAATTGAAAATTTGTTTGTGTGAGAAGTTTATATTTTAAATAGTCTTTACAAAATTTATCCATGCACTAGAAAAGCTACATAATACATCAATGAATATTAAATATGCTCATATGGGTATTAAACGAAAAGAAAATTAAGGAGATTTATAGTTTTTTATTGAAGTAAAATCAGGTTCATGAAGAAGAGATTTAGAAGATAAAGATTCAGTGGGAAGAAATCCTGAAATTAGTTAAAGATGATAATATTTATCTCAAATTAAAATGTGTTGAATTAGAAGTGAAACTAAGGAATATGAAAGACACCCAAGATGATACTTCCCAAGTTGTTGAGAAAAAGTATTACTAATAATTATTTAGATAAGAGTATTATTTCTAAAAAGTCTCAGTCGTATGGTAATAAGATATTGAGATTATATAAGGATAAATCTATTGAATGATCATTTAGTAAGTTAACCTTTTTTCCTAATAAATCTATGTGTACTAACTTTTTTTTATGACTAGTGTAGATTCAACTTTAAAATATGGACAAACATGGGTGAAGATAAATTCTCATAAATCCACTATGTATTTAAATTTGGATGCGTAAAAGTTTCAGAATTCTTATTCACTGAAGAAATCATAAAAGAAAAATTGGGTTATCCAAAAATATAAATTTTTCAAAGATAGTAATAATACATCAAAAAAGAAGAAATAAATAATTTTTTTCTACACTTAGTGTTGTAAAAAGTTTAGGAATCAAAAAATAATGTGTTGACATAATATGTCAATCTATAAAAATTTAAGAATTCTTACATTTAGGTGATAAGAGATGAATAAAATAAGAGACCTACTTAATAGAAGAAAAATTCACAAAAAATGAGTCAGTCTCTCAAGAACAGATATTAATACTTTTAAAAATTTGAATACTACAATAGAAGTGGTCATTGTTATGATGAGTTATAGTATTTACCAATCATTAAAAAATAATTTTTGTAAATAAAAATAATACCACAACCAAAAAGAAATAATATAATAAAAAAATATGACAACTCATCCTTGGGAGGTGGATAAAAGAAAAAGACTATTAAACAAATAACTCCCAAAAAGTTTGCGAAGAATAATTTGTAGAGGGTCACACCAAAGAAAATATTATTTTATTGTGTTTGTAAAGGTTACATCACGGACCATTGTAAATTTTCAATGAACAATAATATTAAAGTAAGAAACCTATAATTAAATAAAGAATTAATATAGAAAATAAGCAACATGATTGATTTGGTAAAAGAAATATCTAATTAAGAATATGAAAATTTCCTAAAATGGGTTACTTGATAAAAGATAAAGATTTGTTTTAAAGGTGTAATATGTCGTGGAATTTGAAAAAAAAAATTGACATGGTTTCCTAGACAAGAAGAGTTCTTTAAAAATAAATGAAAATCACTTGTTACTTCTTGAATTAAAAATATTGTGGGGAAAATAGAGTTTACACAAAAATTAAAAATGAAGCATGATTACAAAAAATTCTTTATCATATGGCTAGAATAGTTGGAAGATGTAAGAAATAAGAATAAATCATAGAAAACTGAAACTTTTTTGCAAGAAAATGTCAAGATTACTTTTTCATATAAAAAGATATATGAGTTGAGAAGAAACCCTCAATCTTGTTTCTCTAACTAAGAAGCATTAAAGAACCACCTTATTCCTATATATTCATTTTATTTGTTTTTCATGCAATTAATTGAATATTAATTAAGTATTCAGGGTGTCTAAAATTTGATAAAAGTTGTGAACATCTTATTGCTATAAAGTTATCCATCATGGAAGACTATTGGTATTATATTTCTTCTTTGCAACATTTCAAATAGTCTTATAAGATTCTTCCAATTTATTATTGAATAAATCCAATAATAAGGAAGAATTATATAATTAATATCTCAAGGGGGAGCATAGAATAATAATCACCAAATATATAAATATCAGCTGATATCAAATGAATATCTAAATTACAAGTGATGAATGTATATAATAATTCTTTATGATTAAATCTTTTCATCATTGAAGTATATTGATTACATTCTCTTATTTTCATATGAAAAAATCAATTCTAAGAGGGAGGTATTGATTACTTAATGAAAAAAAGAAAATTTACTTATAAAGGGAGTACACTCTTACACTTGAATGTTTTTAATCTATTTTTTGAGATGAATTCAAACGGTTAGTTTCAAATATTTTGAAAACCCTATAAAAGAAGGTTTCAATGTTTGTGTCACATGCTAAAAATTTATTGATAGAATTTTTTCTAAATTTTATCACTTTTATTTCTTATACTGATCATGGATCATGTAGACTTAGATTTTTTAATTTTATCTCATTTTTAAGTTAGGTGTGATTCTATCCTTCTCTAGAGTAAATCAGACTATTAATGGTTTAATAGGAGAAGATGTTCTTAAATTTTGAATGGTAGGGATGAGAATTACTTACCATACATATATATTTGGTTTTATTATCAATAAGGTGGAGAATATATCATTAATTTTAGAAATAAAATGGGTATTAACAATGAATTTGAAGGGAGATATTGAAGAATCCAAGTGGTTCATTAAAGTTTCAATTATTGTTAATAAGTTGAGAAGATGAAAGTTCCATGAGTTATAAAATATGATGATGTTGAACCATTCTTCATGTCAAATATATGTACTAATTAAATTGGGATTCTAAAAAATGTTTATAACATGTTAATAGTTAAAGATGAGTTTTTAAATTTTTATAAATAAATTACATCACTAAAAAAGAAGAGGAGTTTCACTTTGGATTTCAATTTGTTTTTTGCTGAGTATTTTTTTTGGAATTTATTAAAAAATGGATTCAACCATAGGCCGCCTAAGGACTAGTGAAACCAATATTTAGGTTGGAAAACAGGTCTAATCGGTCATCCCATAGTGTATAATGAGAATGTATAGCGGCCATAGAGAATCACCAGAGATTGGTAGGATACATAGTGGTCGTGGTGTGTGCACTATGGAACATAAGGGGGAAAGCAGGTGTGGCCTTCCTTATGTAAGTGTGTGTTGTGTGTTTCGGTGTCAACCCCAGAGCTAAATTGAATTAAAAAAGAAGAAATTTGGGTTATTAAGGAGAGGCAAACCAAATGAACTGTCGTTGTGGGATGCAATATCACAATTCACTATTCACCTTCCATTAAAAACTTATGCAAAGAATATACACTGTCTAATGTGATTTATTCAGGTCATTAGATTGGAATTGTAGTATCTTATTCAACCTTAACCAGCCAAGGGTTTCTAGTATGCATTGAAGCACATCGGGTTCTTAATTCCATTTCCACAGAGATCATACAGAGCTTATAAAATCCATGAAGAAGGTCAAATGAGATCATATTAAGATTGAGATGAATTTCATAAAAGTGTCGAAATAAGATATCATTGGATATGGGTGTTACATTTTTTTCTAAGATGTTTATTCTTGTAGTCACATATCATGAGTTGAGGTAGTGTGTGGACAAGAAGAGTTGAGATAGTGCAAGCTAGGTCAGTGTGCATGAGTTTAGGTGGTGGGGATTCTCTATAAATACCTCATACCTCCTTCATTTTCATTATGAACATAATGGGAATTTTTGAGATCCAAGAGAGATAATTGAAGAAAATAAAATTTTATGATTTATCATATGTTTTATATGCATTCATGTCATTATTTATCAAGACTTCACATTTTCATGATGATTTGAAGAGTTCCATGAACCTTCTTTTGTGTTTTCTATATTTGATAAATATTTTTGAAGTTTTTGTGAACTGATCCGTGAGCTGTGTAAAGATACGTGAAAAAATAGTGTTAAAATTGTGAGGTCTGGTTCTGAGAGCTTCAGTGTTTCGTGGATAATAGAGGGTGTGTAATCTTTGTAATGCAATGAGAAAACTGTCGAATGTAATAATATGCATGCTAGAAGTTGTGATATACTATTTTGTGAACTTGTGGTTGTGTGAAGGAAAATGAGAATATTCTATATGACATGTGTGTAATCATGAAGAAAGTATATCCTAATAGTATAAGTGTTTACATTATATATACATACTTGAAGAAAATATTGAAGGTAATATAGGTTAATGTGTGCTTAGGTAATGTGAAACTAATGTGGCAGTGAAGAAGTATATGAGGTTAATTCTTTTTAAAGCATGTATGATCAATACGTGCATAAATAATGTGTTCTATTAATTCATTAAGGATATTTTAGTAGATGAAATATAAATTACATGAATAGAGTTTGGTGAATTTTAGACTGAAGTTAAGTAGTATTTCAGAAGGAATTTATTCCTGATTATTCAGTGATTAGTGAGGTAGGGACTTCATCAGGCTGAAGGAAGAATTTCCCAAGTATAGTTTCACTAAGGGAACAAATCATTCACAGGTGATCACAGATATTTGATAAATACTATTGGGTTTAAATGGTTCTTGAATAGGTGTATATGACAAATTTATATCCATAAATCTTGTAAGGGGATATCAAGGGGATCTTACCAGTTTCTTAAGAAGATCGATACTGGGGGTAAAATCTGTAGAATTGTTATAGGTATAACCAACTGATGAAGAAGAGTTGGATCATTATGGGGTTTAACCACAATCAACTATAGGATCAAATACTGGGGTTTATAACTATTTGCTACCTAAACCAACGGAATTGATAATAATATTATAGTGGAGAATCTATAGATGGGGGTATAACCAATATCAATGAGGAGTGGGTCTTAGTAGCAAACCTTGTAGAAATATTATGTGTTTTTTTCATTTACTTTATACATTTAATATAATATCTAATTATCCTAATTAGTGAAATAATTTTGAATTGAAATAGGGTAAAATAAAAAGGAAAAATATACAATAAATCAAGTCACGCCTAATTCACCCCCCCCCCCTCAGTGTGACTCCACAATCCATTGGTAACTTCACTGAAGTGCATCCAAAATATAACTATTGAAGGGAGATGTGTATATGGATGTTGCATGAATCTGAAAGACTTTGATAAGCATCAAGATGTTATGTTGTGAAGAATTCAAAAGTTTCTAAGAAGTTGATATGTGGAGTTTCACAGTTGTGAAATAGTTGTTTTGGAAGTTCCAATTCATGTCAAATTAACAAAAACATTTCCAAGACTATGTAATTCTGACCCAACACATAAGTAAATTATATCTTATTGTTAATTTGAAGATGTTTTAGAATTTTAATTTCTAATATAAAATCAAATGATATTATATTGATCTTTCAAAGTTATAAACAATATGTTATCTTGAATACTTTTATTAATGTTGAGTTTGGAAGATGAAATTTTTCTTAGACTAGAGATGAAGTATCTAAATTTTTTGAATAATATAAAGAGAATAAATAGATATTGTGGATACTCTTGAAGAATCATGTACTGAAAGGAATGATAGTCCATAAGTAGAAAAAAATTAAAATAAAAATGATTCAAATGTTGAATGAGGTCATAAGTGTAAGTGAAGTATGGAGGTTCCATTCATGAAAAAGACAGTATCTATAAAATATAATGTTATATAAGAATTAAATTGAGTTATTTTATAAGGAGGTTCAAGAAAATAAAATGAAAAAATATAGAGTTTCATAAGATAAGTAAAACTAATGTTTATAAAATAAAAATATGTAAAGATGAATTGTGAGGAAGTATCATGCAATTTCATAAGTTAGCATTCAAATTATGCATTGGAGTTATATAAGAATGACCTCATAAACTCAAGAGTTACATCCAAATAATATTGAATATATAAATTCTATGTAAGAATGATCTAAAAGTTTTAAAAGAATTTTTCATGGAAATTTGGAGTTGTGCATATGTTCTCGTGAAATCCATGTAGAATCATGTGCAATTCAGTTGGTTTTGGAACTTTATGATGTTTATAAAAGGTAGGTGTTGTGTTTTCTAGAATCATGAAGGGTCATGTAATGGATTTTTTATGCTAATAACTAGGTCCCAATCACATGATTAATATACAAAAAACCCAATAACAAAGATAAGTTCTCTATTTTTCATATAAGGCTTATGTGTACATATTTTTTGTAGGAATATATTTCCATAACAACCAATTGTGTGAAGACATTTAAATGAAATGATTGTATAAATGTATTCATGCAAATAATCAGTTACATAAAATATATTTGAGATACCACACATTGATTTTTTTTTAAATTTAGGTATTAGAAGTTGAGTTTGTGAGTAGGTATTGATTATGAATTACCCATAAGGCTCAATAGAAGATCAATTTTTGGTGTGGAGATATCCTAAACATAAATTATATTTCTCATTTTGATGGATTATTATTAAATACTAGAAGGATATTGTATAATCTTAGTTGAAAAACTATTATCAAAAGATAGTGATTTTCCCCTAGGGAAGTGGTTTTTGAACCTTCCATATGGTTTCTCCTGGAGAAAACAATAATCAAGTGTATGTGTTGAGATAATGATGATATCTTCCCACATTTTTTAATCATTTTTCTACACTAGTGATAAAATATATCTCTCAAAACCGACCAAAACACATTAATAAGTAGATATTGATTCTAGTATCATACCTTATTAAAACTCTTATGTGATTTTTGTTAATTTTGTTTTCTATTTCATACGGGTAAGGGTTGGATTGAAAGTTTGTGAGGGTCAAGAATCTAAAAAGTTTCAAAGGTTGATTTCAAAAAGAAATTGTAAAATAGTGCTACTGATTGAACCCACCTTCTAAGTGGTACATCATTTTTTGGGCACTTCAATATCCATTCATTTTAATTCTATAAACGAATTTTGAAGTGTTCAAATTATAAACATGTATTTAAATGGGTTATGATTGTTAAAGGGTTATTCCAAAATGTAAAAATATTGGTTTAGGATACAACATTTAATAAATAAATAGCTCATGTTTTGAAAAATTAAATAGGTAAGGTGTTGAGTACCAAATTCGTAGACACCCCGAGATATTATAATGAATAAATAAATAAATTAGTATAATTTAAAAACATGATTGAAATTAAAAAACAAAATTATTATATTTAGTTATATTTATATTTTTATATGAAAAATATAATATTTAAAAATATAAATACAATATATTTAGAATAAAGATTGAAATTCTAATTATTATACTTTAAGTTTAAAATTTTCAAATTATTATTATTTTTATTAAAAAATATTATTTATAAAAATAATAATTTAAATATAACTAAAAATAGATTTAAAATGTAATGATTTTAATGGTTAGGTTGGGCAGATCTAATTTCAGGAGATTCATGAAAACAATATTTTTCCAAGAGGAGTACCAAAGATGAATTTAAAAAAAATGAACGTTTTTTATGTAAATAATTTAAAACAAGGGATGTTAATGGGTACCTATTAACCGGGTACCCAATAATACCTCACCAGATCAAATAGGGTTAATGAAGTAGTTAAATATGTATTTGTAATGTTAGTGTAAAAAATTGAAAATTCAGTTAATAAATAGGTAGGGTTAGAGTAGTACTCTTAGATTATCATAAACTCAAACCCAATTATGAAAATTATTAATAACTAATCAATAATAAGTTTTTAAATTACAATAAAACTATAAAATTTAATTATTTATTTTGAGTTTGGTTCATACTATATTTATAAGTAAAATTGAAATTTGAATTTAAGGACTATATGTGGTTAAATAAACTACAATTATAAAATATATTTACTCAACTTTTTGATATGTTTATTCATTATTTATAAATAAAATTTAAATTTTAGATTTTTAATTGGGTAATTAAATGGTTTTATCTACTTAAATGGGTAGTAAAAATATAATAGGATGTGATTAGGGTGGTGAATTTAAAAAATATATTGGTTAGGGTTAGGATTAGGGTTTTGTAAAAATAAATGGGTCAGGGTTCTAGTGGCCCAAATATAATGGGTACTAAACTTTTTCGCATCCCTAGTTAAAGAAAAAGATTTATCATAAATTTATGTACTTTTTTATTATATTTTTTATTAACATTATTTTTTAGAAAAAAAACCTAGTTAGGTCACCAAGGCTTACAACTATAAAAAATTGTTAATTTAATACATATGTTATGAAATACAAATTAATTTGTGGATGTCATAATAATATTAATTATGAAGACTCATTATTTTCTAAACCCTTAAAATTGGACAAACATTTGGTTTCTCTTACCATTATAACTCCATTCATCGAATTAGATATTATAGGGGTTAATCTCAATTGTTAGATTAAATATTGTGTACTCTACATATATAGGGACGTTTTAATTTAATGAAAGAATTTTTGTCCCTACATAATTTGTTTTTAATTATATCTATCTATTTTACATTATAATGTTCATTCATAATTTCCATATGAATATTAAATGAATTTTTTATCAATTATATTCTTTTCCTATGATAAATCATACATCTCTAGTTTTAGAAATCTTCACGGTTTCAATTAGTGTTCGATTGGTTTCACAACATGTCATCAGAACACTTGTCTTATCCATATTGTGCATCGCGATGATACTATCTCCATCACTATCATTAATGAAAGATAATTATTTCATGTAAAAGGTGATTCCTATTTTCTATATTATATATTTTTATATTTATTCCCCCCATTGATGATATTGAAAGAAAATAAATGAATTACTTTCTTAATCTTTTATTGTTTCATAAATAATGGGATCCTGAAGAGTTTTTTTGACTCAAAATTATAAAATTTCAGTCCATTCACTAAAGTGAATGTGATAGGTTATTATCAAAATAAGTGTTTTTAATTAACATGGTCAATGTCAAGATAAACATCAAATATAAAATCAATCATCATCACCTGAGCTGGTTGGATAATGGATATTTCTTATCTTTCATATGGAAAAGTTTTCAAGTGAAATTCATAAATCATTCCATAAACCATGAAATTTTACATCTTCTATTTTATTATACACCCTGAGGGTTTTGATATTGATTGTGATATATAAATATTCACAATAGATATTACATTTGATTTGGGAATTTTTAAATAGTGTATTATTTTATTTATTTTTTACATTCATTTTATTTCTTATATTTTATTGATATTCATACCCCAAAGTGGAAAAAATGATAAATTAAATATTCATGTTATTTTCTTGAATATATCATAAAATATGATTAAATAATTATATTCTATTATTTTAAGTGAAAGATAATATTTATTTAAAAAAAATATTTCATTCCTGAAATTGAATTCAAATATAAATGATTTCATTTTAAATTAAGTTTGTAATGAATAGGATTTTTTGTGATAATGTATATATTATTGTTATTTTTTATAAGAATATAAGGAACAATTATCATTTGAAAAATATTTTTAAAAGAGCGCATCTGCGAGGGATGATATGAAAATAGTGTCTTTTGACATTATGTTGAAGAATATTTTTTATCTATCAAGGTTTTCTCTTGTAGCGACAATGACAAGAAAAAAGTTAACATTTATTTTGTCGTTATGAATTATTAATATCATCTCATGAAATTAATATGTTATTATCCCCTAAAAAGGATTTTATTCCTCTTATAGTTCATATATGGGATGACATAGTAACATAGCTTCGATAATCCAATATATTTTATTGAAATAATTTTACCAATTGAAGTGATTAAAACAATGATCATCATAATAAATAAAATTATTATTTTTATACTATATGACCTTTATTGATAAATAACAAATAACCATTCAAGAATCATGAAATCTAATGAATAAATTCAATCCCCCTATGAATGTAATTTTAATTTATTTATTTCATTCCCTAAAGTGAAATAAATTACTCCGGAAGATTTTGATATGATTTTTATTACTCGTACTTGAATTTTTATCATCAATATTTAGGAGTTGATAAAATTTGATCAAATGATTTATAATTCATTTATTGAAGTGATTTTTATTGTAAAAATTATTTTATTAATTATAAATTATGATCATGATGAGGTGTGTGTTGTGAATCCATAAGATTTTTTTATATTTATTCTCCTTCCATATTTATCCACCTTAAAAAACATGATGGATCATATCTATAGTATATATAGTTTAAAACCTTTAGATAAAAAGTTTAAAAACATAAAAAATGACACTCTAGGTGATGGGCCTAGCCTGTTTTGATTATATTTTAAATTCATTAATTGATGATCTACCAAAAAAATTGGAAATTATATTGATAAATACGGGTAATTAAATTTTTCAACACATACCATGAATTTGATAAAAATGAACAATAGAAGATCTTGAAGATCTTATGCATTTCGATCTTGAATAAAAAGTTTTGTAAATATTATTTTAATTAAATGAATCAAAATAACTCATATATGTTCATTATCAAAATTCTTGCAGTATTAGTATATGATCATGTAATTACATATATAAATAGTGAAAATTAATCAAAGACTCTTGAATAGTGAATATATTCTTACTTGATGCGATAACTTTTTTAATAAATAATGATTTTTTATATTTAGAGTCTCAATGAACTATATTATTCATTGATGATATTCATGTAAAAAAATATCATATAGAGGCTTTGGATAATGAAGGATTCAGATAATACAATATATAACAATCATTCATTATAAGAAAAAATTGATTCTATAGAATTTGTTATGTATAATTGAATCAATTATGGAAAACCAAAATTTTATTGACCCAGACACACTGATACATGACATAATAATTTAACTCATATAGAATCAATTATAATGAAAAATATTTATATAAGTATACATGAGTATTAATTTAATGATAAAATAGTCTACATCCACCTAGGAGATAATGATGAATTTATTAATGGATGTATGTCTACTAAATTATCACTTATAAGATAATTATTCACTCTAATTATGTTTTTATGAATGCCCCTTTAATGATGATTTACCACAGGTTACCAATTATTAAGGTAAATTATAAATATCATCATAAACTATATTTGAAGTAAATTTATAAAAATTTTATGAACTAAAAATTAGAAAATTTATATGGGTTCTCCCACCTGCCATGTGAGCCATTTAAATTTAAATATTATATGAAAGATTTGAATATTAAATAATAACATGAATTATTATTTTCTGGTGAGTATACATCACATGTTATTCATGTTGATTAAAATAAATATTAAGAATCATATACCATATATAAAATAGCCTAGCAGAATCAATTAAAAGATTCTCACAACACTTTTTTTAAATAAAAAAGTTCCACACAACAAGGAAGAAAATGCATGTGAATCGCTAGCTCAAGGACTTGACCCCACGACCATGCCACAATCCCTTCCCCACCTGTACCATAAGAGTGGTTGAACTTATTATATAAAATCATTTTTCATCATGACTGGAGATCAATAAATATATTTTCCATTAAAGAGTAAAATTAATATATCAGTAATAATATATCCTTTCAAATATTTTCCCAAAATTGACAATGGTACAGGATAAATTATAGGATCTCCTTGAATTATTTTTATGGTATTTTTGAATTTTTGAATTCTTTCAAAACCCATTGATTACAATGGATATTTAGGGATGTCAAAATCAAAATAATTAGCCAAAAGGATTGAAAAAATGTATGATATGTTCAATATATAATATTTTAGATTGTTAATATAAACTAATAAGACTATTGAATATTTATAAGACTATTATAAGAAATGTTATTCCTTATAAATTTGGATATTTATATTTTTATTATGTGTAATTTATGTTTTCATTGTCTATATATATTGTAACATTGATTACAACATCTATGATTCCATGGAGGGCTTACAATTTCTAAATCATATTCAAAATTATGAAATTTTTACCCAATATGAGAAATTATTATATGTTTTGAACTAAATAAGATTTATTTCATATATCAATTAAAGAATAATGTAAAATTGATCATATCCTCACATGGTTTATATAAAACATTATTTTTTTAATAATCTATATGTTTTGGATAACATCAAAACTCTTGAAGAGTTTACAAAATCATTGGTGAGTTTGATGATAAAATTATAAGGAATATCCTTGTATTTTGAATTAATCATTCAGGAGATTAAATATTAAATTTTGGAATGACTTTAAACTTAATGAATATTTAAATATAATTCTTTCAATAGTGATGCATTTCATACATTATGTGATAATTATGAATCTATTTATCTTAGAAGGATTAAACATAAATTCACATTGTATTCACCACTGAAGCATATATATGTGCATGTGCATATATACCTTGAAAATAATATTAAGTATTTTTATAATGATTTTGATGCAATTTAATATTTTTATTCTACTCATTGAGATCTAAGGATAATTTAATTACTTATTCCAAAATTTAGAACCAAAAATGGTTGGTTTAATTTATCTGATCCACATAAATCCAAATATCAACTGTATATTTATTCACATATCATGGAACTATTATTCCGTGTATTTCTATAAATCAACCCATTTTTATGAATTCCTCAAATAATGTTTATTTTATTTAAATTCATGAATAAATTTTAGAGCAAGCTTAGTAGAGACCATTTATTCATCATATTAGAAATAATTTTGTATTAGACATGAGTAATGATATTCCTACTATATTATATGATGATAATGATACTTGTATAGAAAAATTAAAGGGTGGGTATATCAAATGTTTTCTTAGTCAAGAAATTTGTTACTTTAATGATAAAAAATTTTGTTTCTTATGATTCTAATTAATTTTATCTTTTATGTTAGCAAACTAATTTTTATGAAAAATTATTAAGTCTTGAATTTACCATATAATATAATTAATTGACCACATGTGAATTGGATCAACCATATATTATAGACAAGAAAACATAGATATATATAAAGGTTGCATTAAATAATTTGGATTTGAATAAGGATCATTCAAAAGAATCTAAACTTGTGTAAGGGTGCCTCCATAGATTTCACAGCCGATGTACGGGAAATCTTGTGAAATATGAATCTATATAAGGGTTATGTAAACCCTACATAAAGGTTTATCAAATAATATTATACCTATGTAAAGGTAAACTAAGTGTTGGATTGAATTTAAAATATTATATATTGACCATATAGACAAGTGACCATAGATGATCGATCGTAAGAAATATTTCAACTGATAGTGATAGACAGAGTAAAAATTTATTTAAGTGTTGAAACTACCACATGAAGAAAATCCTCGACCATAAGAAGACCTTAAATCAAATATTCATATTCAATTGAATGTATTCTGAATATAGATGATAAACCTTGAGTCAAGTTTATAAACCATGAGATCATTTTGATTAACCATGTCGATCCATGTAAGAGTAAAGTCGGTTTGTGTAAGAGTAAAGTTGATCGATGTAAGAGTTAAGCTGGTCTTTATAAGGGTGAAGTCTTCATGTGAAGGGATCATGCACTATCCTCTAGAATAAATTCAAAACCTTGATTGATTATGGGTTTTTAGATCATTCCAATCTAAGTAAAAAATTCCAATTGCTATATTTTTTCATTTAATGTGGGTTTTAGAACAATTGATATCTATCAGTCTGAGTAGATCCGATATGATTACTTGAACAAAAGTATGTAGAAGAGAGTACTCTACAAATTTGAGGTGGTCTCAAAAATGAAGTGTTATAGAATAACAACTAATGTTTTTACAGTTTTTACTTCATGGTATTCTATTTTTATTGTGTTGTTTCAGAAACCAAGAAGAAATCTGAACTAACTAAAAATCTCACTCCTGAACTCGCTAGATAATCATTCAAGGAGAATAATCATACGAATCAACTGAATGTGAACCAATATTATGATACATCATATTACTATTCACTCTTCACTCTATCTATTTTTTTTATAATTGAGTCATTATTGTATTTTTTATATATATTTTTATCACTTAACCTATTTTTTAAAGAATATTACATAGATACTCTTTATTTTCATCTCTTGACATATGTATACCATAAATTACTATGGAAGAGAAATTTTCTAGCTTGGACTTCCCTGTATGTAGTTATCTGTTTAAAACCTAATCCATGATATGGATTAGAAAACATGATCCGAGTTCTTTATATGTCTATTATATTTAATAAACATGATTCTTAGTGGTTTACTATCAAGTGGAGGGACTGTGTTCTATCTTGTAACTGACCTTTTATTTAAATTTCATTATGTGTGTTATTCTTTTCTTTACTGCTCTGTTTTCACTAATTATTGTTAAAGTGTGTTTGAATAGTAAATCTTTGGTAGTTAGCATATATATGTGATCTATATATACATTATTTATTAGGGGTATAATATTTTTAAAGTTAATGTAATTTAATTTATTTTAACTAGGTATTTATTGTGACTTTTAGAAATTATTTTATTATATAAAATTATATATACATGTAATATTTTTTTAACTAGGTTGTACTTTAAATTAAAATGATTTTAAATTTATAATTTGAAAAAAAAAATTATTAGAAACTCAATTCACCCCCCCCCCCTAGAGAATACTACTCATACTAACATTTGGTATCAAAGAGATTTATAATTTATGATATCTATTTTTACTTGTTTAATATTTTAATTTACTTTTGACCTTGATCAAGTCCTAATATCATGATATTCATTTATATTAATTTATTATTATGTTATTATGGATGTTATACCTAAATATCATGCTACCAATTAACCAACCTTATGTAATAGAACAATATATATTCAATAAAAAATAAAACTAAAAAATATCTTAAAATCATGGGACCTGATATATAGAATATAATCGAGGATAAATATGAAAAATTCAAAATTCCTAAAAAGTAATGGAGTTACGAAAATAAATCAATGTATGAATATAATTACAAAGCTATGAATTATTTATTCTATGAATTAGGTGAAGGTGAATTTAACATTATATCTTTATTTGTAAATTCTTTTGTATTATATTATACTTTAGTTGTTTCTCATGATGGAAAATCTAATGTTAAATAAATATGTTTAAATACTTATACTAATAAATATTATTCCATTAAGATAAAAACAAATGAATCCATTTTTAAAATGTATTTCGGATTCAATGAGATTATTAATACTATGATTTCACTTGTACAACCTATGGTGGATATGAATCAAGTGCTAAAAAATTTGAGATGTTTACCTGATAGATGGATAGGCACAATTATGTCCATCAAATAACCATGTGACATCAGAAAGCTACAAGTCAAGGAAATATTTATAAAAATGATGATATATGAAGAAAAAATTAAAACATAAAATAATGATGCTGAACTAAATAAGAAAAATATTGCACTCAATACATATGAGTTTAAATAAAAATAAGTAATAAAGGATGAATCAAGTGGTGGTGAATTGGATTCTGAAAATGATGATGTGGTGGATCCCCTATCCATATGATCTAATAAATTCTACAAGAATAAGTTGTTCTTCAAAAAAATAAAACTACAAAGGAAAATATAATAAAAAGGGAAAGAAGGAAACTGATAATTTATCTAGAGAAATTATGTGTTATGAGTGTAAAAAAAGTCTACATTAAGTTTGAACACTCAAAGATCAAGTAAAAAAATATGATAATTGTGAAGAGAAACCCAAGAAATCAATGAAGTCACCTCGAGTGCTTTATAGGATAACTCTAGTGATTCATATTTTTTCAGGGATGAAGAATGTAAAAAATATAATCTATGTTTCATGGTCATTACATCTGAGGTAATAGCAACTACTCCTTTTTTCACTAAAAATTAATTTCAAGATGAATCTAAAATGATTAATGAAAAATTATTTGAATTTCTAACTACATTAAAGTATACCATGAATGAAATTAAAGATAAATATAAAAATATAAAAAAGATTCATGTTATATATGCTAATTCTAAAAGTTATCTTTCTATTTAAAAGGAAAATAATGTCAAATTGTTAAAAGAAAAAACTGATCTAAAATTGGAAAATAAAAAACATAGAAATGAAATAGATAAATTTACTAATGGAATAGAAAATTTTAATATGATGTTGGGAATTCAAAAACCACCAAAATTTAGAAATATAATAGGATATATATATATATATCTGAATAAAAAATTAAGTTATACAAAAATAATTATGTTCTTAGTTCCAAAACATGACCTTAATTTTCAAGGATAAAGTAACTTCTGATTATATAAATAATTCAAATTATTGTTTACCTTATATAGTTTCTAGTCTTAATGGAAATCATTATGAATAGGTGATTATTGATGACTTTTCAATATTCACATGGGTATTTTTATTATATCACAAAAACTGAAGCTTACTCCTATTTTTCTAAGTATGAAAAATATATAAAAAAAATTAGTGTATATACCATTAAAACCTTGAGAAGTGATCATTTCTGTGAATTTTACAATCAAGATTTTGAAATTTTATATTAAAAACATGTCTATAGTCACAATTTCTCTACACCTTTAACACCTCAATAAAATGGGGTTTTTGAAAGGAGAAACAGAACTCTTCATAAAATTTCTCAGACAATTCCTACTGAATATGAATTACCTATTTTTTTTAAGAAAAAATATATGAACATATATTTTTATTTAATCAATGTGGTTATAAAAAACTTCTTTTAAAGAAGAACCCCCATTAACTATAGAATAGTATAAAACATAAGATAAATTACTTTAAAGTTTTTGGTTATTAAAACTTTATTCTAAATAAAAAATAAAATCTATATAAATTTACACCAAAGATTTATGAATAAATTTTTCTAGCTTATTCAACCACTAAAAAATCATATAGAATCTTTAGTAAAAAATCCAAGCTTATAAAATAATTTTTCATGTTGTATTTGATGAGACATATCCACATGAACCAAAACTTTCTTCATAAAACCTTAAGGATGATAGGTCATGTCTAAATATCAATAATTCCTCTAATACCTCTGACCATGCTACCAATTTTCCTGATAAATCTTTCAATAAAGATCAATATTACCATCTTTATCTTTAAGAAGACTTAGAAGAATTAATCAATTCAATTCCTAGAACTTTTAAAACCCATAAGAATCCCTTAGATGATGTTGTAGTTGATATGGATAAATTCAAACTAGATCCTCACTTAGAAATAAGGTTTAACATTAATAATTCTTATCTCATCTAGAACCTAAGAATAGTATTGAAGTAATTAGTGATGAACATTGGGTAATTCCTATGAAAGTAGAATTAAATCAATTTAAAATAAAAAATTTCATGGAATTAGTTGATAAACCCAATGACTATCTTTCCATTAGTACTAAATGGGTGTATAGAAACCTAGAATATTAATTTGCATTAATAGTTATAAATATATTTATTTTGGTTACTCAAGGTTATAGTCAAGAGGAATTTAATTGTTAAGAAGATACCTTTTTTCCAATAGAAAAACTTAAATCCATTAGAATATTTCTAGATTGTAGAGCTCATATTAATTTCAAACTATATCAAATGGATGTTAAGAGTAAATTGCTTAATGGTTGTATTAGTGATGATTTTTGTTATTGAACAACCCCTGGGCTTTTTAAACCCTCATTTACCAAATCATGTTTTTAAAATTTTAATAGTGTTTTATGGTTTCAAATAGGCTCCAAGATCTTGGTATGATAGGATTATCTCTTTCTTTATTTCAAATGTATTTTCAAAAAATATATTTAGACCTAATGTATTTATTAAGTGAATTTAAAAATATAGTGTAGTTGTAAAAATATATATTGATGATGTAATTTTTGGTTCATATAAAAACTATATGTATTTAATTTTCTAAAGTGATGAAAAATTAATTTAAAATGAGTTTAATGGGTGAGTTAAAATTATTTCTTGGTTTTTAGATTTTTTAAAACAAATATAAAATTGTTTTAAATAAAATTAAATACACAAGAGATATTTTAAAATGTTTTTCTTAGATAGAACTAAAGGCATGATACTCCCATGAGTGATACATGTAAATTATATTTGGATGAAACTAGGAAACTAGTTGACCAAATTGTTTATAGAGGTAATATTAGAAATATGAAGTATTTAAATACTAGTCATACTGATACTATGTTTAGTGTGTGTATGTGTGATATTTTTTAACAAAACCCTAGGAAATAACATTTAAATAATGTTAAATTAATTTTTAAACACCTCAATAATACAATTAATTTGGATTTTTCTACCCTAAAGGATGTGTTTTTGAGTTAGTGAGTTATTTTTCTACTAATTTTGGTGCCTCTAAGTTATATAGAAAATGAACCTTTGGAATATGTAACTTTTTGGTAAAGTCTCTAGTATCAAAATCTATTTAAAATAAAAATTCATTTACATTTTCTATTACTAAACTTTAGTACATAACTACAAGAAGTGGTTGTGCACAAATTATGTGGATGAAACACACTATAATAGACTATAGATATCATTTATGACATGTCCCTATAAACTATGACAACATCAGTATTATTAATATTTCTAAAATCCTTATATCTTACTCTAGGAAAAAAATATTGAAAAAAAAATATCACATTTTGATAGATCGATTTCAAAAAGGTGATATCATTCTTTAGTTTTTTGGAACTAAACAATAGTTCAATGATATTTTCACAAATCCATAGAATATTGAGAGATTATGTTATATCATACAATATTTGGGTATGATTAATTATTCTTTATTGATAATTATTGTTTAAGTTCAATTTTCTAGTTTTTTAGTCACAAAGGCCATAAGTAACCACAAGGCATAATGTTTGTGAGGACTATTAATGTGGTAGGTTAAGATACAATGACTTCCAAGGTTTTCATGAAGGTTATCCATGTTTTAGGTCAACTTATTGTGGCCTTCCTGAGTGATTGTAAGAAAAATCATTCAAAAAGTCAAGCTACTATGATTATCTAACTTAAATTCAACCAGTTTTCTCTATTTTATTATTTTATCCCAATCAATTTTATTTTTCCGTAATTTTACTATTTTGTGCACTAAATGATCTAAATACATACAAAATATGTTTTGAACTTACTTATCTCAATATATTAATCAATGTTGAACCTCAAACCTCACTTTTTATAAACTCTTCCCTTCTCCTGAATCTCTCAAAACCCAATGAAATAATGTTGTGCATAAATAAATTATTGGATTTAAATCCTAAATATGTTTATCCGTATTTAAATAAAAATATAACAAGTTTTAGTATGTCTATCAAATTTTAAAACGTTCATATCTTGAATAGTTTGGTGATTTTTAGATAAATAAGTGGATGTCGAGTGGCTAAAATAAAGAAAATATTTGGTTTGTAATGTTATAGAAATTGAGGTTATACCAACTGGTTTAGTGAAAATGGTAGGTCATTTTATCCAGGTCTTGGTATAATAATTTTATGTGAATATGGAGTATTATTTCATTCGCACTTCTGTGAATGGGTAGGGGCTAGTTGTTTCATCCAAAGAGTAGGCTAAATGTCAGAAAGTTCCACATGAATGAGAGTTTAAAGACTACCAAAGATAATATCCTATAATCCATGTGAATTTTGAGATATAGAAATATTTTTAATATATTACTATAAATAAGAATCATAATAGAATAAATATTATAGAACTTGATATAGAATGTCGGATACTAGTTAAGTTTATTTAACACCTAATTTGACCTAAAAATATATTTTATTATTTTTAGGTTTTATGATTTGTTTTTACTATATTTTTTTAATATTGTTGTGTGGATTATCTTTCCTAGGTATTTCATGAGGCACATGGAAAAATTTTTAATCCCTCTTCCATTTTTAATTATCTTCTTTATCAGAAGTTTATCTCAACCCTACCAAATTCCAAGTGATTTTTTCCTCAGGGGGAGTAAAATTATATAGATTCTAGTGTAACATACCTAAATAAAATCATATATAAGAAATGTGAGTAAACTAGAAATACTTGGAGGAAATCATGGTTAGTTTACCCTGTAAAGTTGTATGAAAATTTTAGCCATGTTAGAATTCTATAACGCCCAATGATAAAGATGATCCGGGTTTATAACCTAATAAAGTTATTTAATATTCTTAAATGGAAGAAATAGATGTTTATAATATTGATCATGTTGATTCTATCAAAGAATCAAAAGAACCATAAATAGATATTCCAAGTGGTTAAAAACATAAAATAGTTTATTTAAATAAATAAACTATGAAAATTTATGATGATGGAATGAGTTTTACTCCTGATCCAGTAAAATTTTCTCCACCTAACCCTATATAAATACCTAGATCTCAAAATGTTTCTTATAGGCCTTCTGAGACTCAAAAATCATTTCCTTCTCATGAAGAAGATTTTTTCTTTGATATTGATCTATAAATTACAACCCCTAAAGGATCAACAGATCCTCATGATGATGAATCTGATGAGAATGAAGTGGGTAAAAGTGAAAAGGGGACTCCAACAATGGATAATAAAGGGTAAAATCCCTTATTGTAACTCCAATAAATAAGGAGGATAATTCCCTTGGATCTTCCTTATTGGGTATATATTACCATGTTTTTTATGATAATGAAGATGATAACGGTGTAGGTAGTCCGCCTGAGTATAATAGACATGTCATATATCTTTCTTTGAAAGTTATTGAAGTTACTAAAGGATCCTTAATTAATCAGGTTGATTTGGAAGAAAGGATTTAGATACCTACTCCAAAACTTTATGTTTCTATAGAAAAGTTTTTAAATTTAACTATGTAACATGTGTTGGATAGTATGTTTGTACCCAACTCCTATGAAGAAAGATAAAGTTAGTGAATCAACACCAGTTAAAGATGTTGATCAAGAAGATACTATGAAATTTTATGTAGGGCCTATATTTTATTATTCTTTTCCAAAATATACACCACCTATTTTAGATGTTTTGTTTGGAGTAAGATAGAAAGAGGGTGTGAATTGCATTTTAAAAATTAAAACTAAATAAAGAGATATAATAATGAAATTAAGTGATAAAAAAAAGTAAGAACAATATATATGAATTAAAATAATAATAATGTTATAAATTAAAAGTAAAGGCAAAAAATGATAAAGGGTTTTGGATAAAACTTAGGATTAGTCCCTAGGCCTCCTCCCCTCAATATATTTAGAAGTTTTAGATTAATCCTTTAACTTTAACAATATTTAAGAAACTTGAGAAGAAATTACCTTAAATTTAGTGGTATCTAAAACACCTGAGAAGAAATACACTTTATTTTTAATTATTTTTAATAAGAAACCTGGTATAAAAATATAAACCTTATTTTTATGTGGTTTTATCAATAAACCCAAATCCTCCACTTTAATGGTAGTGAACACCAAAAATATGAAGAAGAATATGATAAGGTTGGTGTATATGTAAACCCTTTATAATGAACTCTCTAATATCTTGAAATGATTGGAATAATAAAATGTTAGAAAAGGAGAGAAGAAGAAAAAGAAGAAGAAGAAGAAGAAGTAAGAGAGAGAATAATATTATGACAATGAAGCACAAGATTATTCTCAAGAGAAGGAAATATGTTTCCCAAATAGAATTGGGTGATCAGTAGAATTTGATGGTGCATTTCCAAGCCTCATGGGGTTCTATTTATAGGCTCTGGATCTCCATTGGTCATCTTTGGGGTGTAAATGTGTTTTTAGGACCATTATAAGTCAAGTAAAGGTGGTGGGGTCCATGTTTAATGGTTGGAATTGAATTTATGCATCAGATTTATAAGATAGCTATAAGAACTTATCGGTGAGATGTTCGTACCACTGACTGGTCGTTGGGTGTCCAATGGTTGTTTGGTAGATATGGTAGAGCTATACCTTCCCTTCTATAGCCACCGGCTAGCTTGTTCTCCTCCATTGTGTAGCCAAGGATCTTGGAAGTGTCTTGGTAACACTATTCATTCCATCAGCTAACTGGTAGTTCTGATTTAGCTTGTTGTTAATTCTACCTAGTATGGGTATTCAAGGAAACCCTACAAACTTATTTTGACACCTTCATTTGATCTGTTGATAACATAACTTCATGCTCAAATATAAATATTGAAATCTTATGAAATTAAATGGTTATATCAATAATAGGGGTTTGGGATCACTTAAAAAAATGTATGGTATAACAATCTACCCCTTTTTATGATCACAAACAATTAGAAAAAAATATAAACATAAGGGATAAAGTCATTTGAAAAGTTTTAATAAAACATATTCTTATGTAATTTTGAAAATAATTTAAATATTTCATAATGATATTAAAATAATATATTTTGAAGATATTTTCAATAAAGAGAATACCAAAACATATATAATGGATTATAAAGGCAATGTTAATTATCCATAAATATATCGCTTAGGAGTGTCAAAACAGGTTTACATTAAGGGTGAACTACTCATACAATGGGTGAAGCTCATGTTAATACCCAACCATATCTATTAGAGGTTAATACCTTTAGGTGTATCTATGTCAAATCCACATACACTTGTTTGTATCCAGATAGGGATGAATTTTCTAGAAAATTCACGTGTACATTACTTTACCAAAATATTATGATATATTTATTCCTTTGATTTGAAAATTATATATTAAAAAATAATTTATACCCTATGGATTAAAATAAAAAAAATTGAAACCTTTCTACCCCATGATAGATTTTAAATGTTTCTTCCATTTTTGATTATCAAAAAAAACTCATAAACATGAAATCTATTTAAAAATAGTAAAATAAATAATTCACAAGTGTACCATTCCTAAGTCCACCTTAATAAAATAAAAATATTCTAGATTGAGGGGTTTTGTGAAAATATAGACTAATTTAAAAAAATCTTATAAACTCTAACATGATATCTTCTTTTTGAAAGTGGTCCATAAAAACAATGTATAAGGTCAATATTATTAGTGATATAGTGTTGAATTTGAATTCTATAAATACTAATGTCACTGGTATTTTAACAATTAATAAGAACATGATTATAATTTAGCCCCTAATATATGCAAGTTTTTTACATCTAAATAATTTGGGCGTAATAACTCCCTATGGTAATATATTTTTCTTCTTCCATAGAAAGAGAAATGAAATTTTTATTCTTATTACTATAAAATATAATGTATTTTTAATTAGGTGACAATTTCCAATTGAAAGTTTCATATCTAATTGACATCCAATAAAATCGTCATTGGAAAAACTTGTAAGATTGTAGTTAGTGTCTTTTGCATAAAATAAACCAAGATTTTGAGAACCATTTAAATATTTAAAAATTATTTTAATAGATTTTAAATGTGATAATTAATGATTGGATTGAAAAAAATAAACAAATAAAAACACTAAACATATTGTTTATCCAAATCATGTTAAGGTAAAGAAGGATCTCAATCATACCTCTATAAAAAAATCAACTGGTTTACCAACTTCATCCAATATTAGCTTAAAATAAGTACTCATATGTTTAATTATTTTCTAAACTAGATGTATAAAAAGTTATTTAAAAGTTCACTATTTCATTTTATTTCATTTAGAAAAATACCATCCACATTTTGAAAAACTTGAAAACCAGGAAAAAAATGAAATCACCCATAAAACTTATTTAAAATTATTTTCTCATTAAACCTATAAATTCATTACAAATTGATTATTATGTAGAACTGAAAAAAAATCATTTACATAAATTTTAACAATTAATAAATCATTTGAAATTGATTTTAAAAAGAAATTTAAATCATATTTTTTAATTTTAAAATTATTTTCTAAGTAAAATTTAGTTAAAATTTCATACCAAATCTAAGGGGATTGTTTTAAATCCTAAATATCCTTAATTAACCTAAAATGGGGATTTTAAAATTTTAAATCTTCAAAACCAGGTGCTTGTTCAAAAAAATATTTTTAGAAATAAAAACTCTCAAAAAATAACATTTAATATCCATTTGAAAAAGCATAAAATTTAAGTGGGCGGTGAATTCCAATAAGATTATAATTGATTCAATTCTTAATCAATGCCTTATTTTTTATTATATCCTTTAGCTATTAGTATATAAATTTTAAGAGTGATGTGACATTTCTCATCTAATTTATTTAAAAACCCATTTAGCACCAATAATGGGATGATTATTGGGTCATTCAATAAGAGTCCAAACATTAATCCTTCTAAATTTGTTCAACTCTTCCTTCATTACAAGAACCCAAAATTTATTATTAATGGAATCATTATAATTTAGGGGTTCTAGGTATGAAATAAAAGCATTATGTTTAATCTCAATTAAAACTGAACTTCTAATACAAGTGCCAACTTTCAAATCACCGATAACATATTCTAAAGGATTGTCTTCAGATTTCACCCATACCTTGGGTAAGGGGATAGATGTTCATTCTTTTGAAACTTTAATTTTTTAGAATTAGGTGGATTATTTAACATTAACTCTTATAGTTAAACCTCGACATCATCAATTTGGGGATGAGTTTGGGAAAATTCTTATCAAATTTGATGTGAATTGATTCTTCCATGGTCTTGGTACTTTTGTAAAGACTTGGTATGGTTTAATTGAGTTAGAGTACCCAAGAGAAATAGAATTATTATATTTAGGGTCAAACTTTATTAATTTTTATTTAGTGTTAAGAATATATTAGTTATATCCAAAAACTTTAAAAAAATCCAACTTTAGGAATTTTTCCTTTCCAAAGTTCATAGGGGGTGTTTTTAAGGATGGTTCTTATGAGAACATGGTTCAAGGTATAATAAGTGGTATTGACCACCTCATTTTAGAAATATTGAGGGATTTTGAAATAATTTAATATAGTCCTTTCAATTTCTTGAGGATCTCAACTCTGCCTTATAAGAACCCAATTTTTTTAAGGTTTCCTTAGAGAAAACAATCAATAATGGTAACAATATGAAGTATAAAGGACATAAAAATGTTTATTATCAAATTTTTCCCCATGATTAATCTAAATGTATTTTATCTTATAGCCTTTGTAATTTTACACCTCCATGGTATATATAATAAATAATTTACATTCCTAACTTTTATGAGACAATAAGTCAACTTATGTTAATATTGTATAATCATTGATAATTAAAAAAGTTTAAGTTTTACCTCCTAGACTTGCAACTTGGGTTGTTCTAAAAATATAAATATAAATAATCTCAAGTACCTCATAGGTAGATACTTACTTTTTATATTTAAAGGAATTTTTTTGTTACTTACTGGATTTCCATGGTTTACAAATAATTTCATTTTTGAAATGAAATTTAGGTAAATCTCATAATATATTATTTCCATTGAGTTTAAAAAGTGTGTGTGTGATATAACGATCAATGTAAGAACCTGGTTCTTATTTTTGAGGTACAGGATTCTTCTTTTCTCTTTTCCTTAAGTGTTTTTGAGAAAATAGGGAAAATAGGGAAAAATTTTAAATTTTGGAACTACGCACCGTGTACTTTTCCACACACCATGTACTTTTGTTCGTGTGGGATGGGTACACAGGACATGTATCCATGCTGGCGACGAAGGGTGTAGGAACTGACTACACTCCGTGTAGTGGTACCTTACACGCCGTGTAGTCAGTCGTCAGGCCTAAACAGTAAGGTAGTGGAGCAGCCGACAGCTGGGAAATAGTACACACTATGTACTTGGGAGTATATGCGGTGTACACATGTCGATGGATGAACAGTGTGGTGGTGACACTAGAGGAACAGTTAAATGAAGTAAGTACACACTGTGTACTCATAATTACACGTCGTGTACTTTGTTTTTTCGGCTTAAAATAGGCAGTAGCCTCCTCATTTGGTAGAGGAGGCATTTGAGCCGTTTTGGAGCTAAGGAGGACGGCCGAACCTTTGAAGATTCTCCAGGTGTTCGTCTGGAATCCGATTTGGCTTTGGACAATCTCATTGGGACCGCGCGGGTAAGCCCTTTGTTCTCCTTACGTAGTTCTTACCAATTTTTCCCGAGGGAAAGTTATTTACGTTTGAATGGGTTTTGTTCTTCGTCAGATCTACGCCGTTCTTGGGCGTTTCTGGAGTCGGCGTTCGTGTATAACGCTCGTTGGCGTATAAGGTAGGTGTCTTGGTGTAAATTTTCCAAATGTCGTGTGTTTTTTGTGCATTTCCATGCCACGAACCCATGTTGGGGTGTCTTGTGGCTGAGGTTGTTGCTATATTTAATGCCTATAATTTCATAGGTGATTAAATTGTGATAATAAAATGTTGGTTGGGATCGTTGCTTGGATCTGGAACCACCCCGGGGGTGTGTTCCACTGTTTATCCGTTTGGCCAGGATACCCGAGGGTATGCCTTTAATGTAGTAATTGTAGAATTACCTTGAGAGGAATTGCTTGTTTACTGCATTTTGATATGTTGGGCATGGCCCAGTTACCTATTTAGCCTAAGGTTGTTGTTGTGATTAGCCTATGGGCACTGCACTATTTAGCCCGAGGGCTGTAGTTATTTCGCCTGAGGTCAACCTTTTGTGTCTGAGGGCTTGACTTTTGTGCCTGAGGGCGACACTTCCTACGCCTGAGGGAAATTTCTGTTACGCCTGAGGGAAATACCTGCGGGTTGTATTTTGTATAGCCTGAGGGAAAGCCTGAGGGCGTGGTTTACTATTTTAGCCTGAGGGCACGGTTCTGGTTGGCCTGAGGGATTGGTGCTGTTGAGAACAAAAATGTTACTAAATTAAATGAATTAAATTAATAATAAAATGGAAATTTAATTTTTAATTTAGTTACTTTTCAGTACTGCTTACTTTATTACATTTTACTATTGCACAATGTTGTTGCATGCTTACATGCAGTTGGGCACGGGCCTTTGGTGAGTGCCTACTGAGATATATTTCTCACACCTTGTTTGGGTCATGCTTTTTAGCCCAAAAATATTACGTTGCTGCAGGTGTAGATAGGGGAAAGAGTCCCTATACAGGTACTTGACTGTTGCTGAGGAGTAGGAGGGCATGGGACCGAGCCTAGGCTTGCGATGCCACTGCCAGCTGTTTGCTTTGTTTTGTTGTACTCTTCATTTTGTTGTACTGTATTGATGTATAACATGCTCTGGCTGTTTTCTTAGTACTTGAGGCATGCAGCATCACTATTTATATACTGTTGATTATTTCAGTTGTGTATGGTTTACTGCTTCCGCTGTTTGAAGTATGTTTTATTTCAATTCCGTTGCGCTACACTTTGACAAATGAGGGCATAGTTTCCCCACTATTAGACCTGGGCCCTCACTGCTCGTCAGCAGCCTCTGGAGTTTGGGGAAATGCGCTTGAGGTTATGTGGAAAACTGGGTTCGGGGCACCCATTGCGTGGCACCCGGGTCCAGGACGTTACAAAGTGGTATCAGAGGTGGTTCTTTTCTTTGACTTACTATTTGGATCCGTAGTCAGGGATAGGACGAACGGTAGTTGGTAATAAGTTGTGCCCGGGCGTAGCTAACCCGTGTACAGGGAAAATCCAGTCTACCTCGTATTTTTCAATTCTTTGATTTTGCAATTTTACGGTTGATATGTTTCCACCGTAGGGTGACGCACTTTGAGATTGTGCTGATTATAATTTATCTATGGGTTATATTTAGTTTCAACCCGATGAGATGAGGGTATTTCGTCTCATGCATCATATAGGCACATGCTAGATATCACATGCCATGCATAGTTTCCATGCCATGTAGGTGCATTAGAAATTTCATGTCGTTGTGATAGTTGTTGTGCTAGAAAAGCAAGTTGTTGTGATAGTTGCTTGATAAATACCTGCTATGTGATAGGGTATTCTTGTGTGAGCTTGTTTATAGAATGGATGCCAAACTTTGGTTTTTGGGGAGTATGGGCCCCCATTGACCGGAATTTGGTGGATCATTGGTTGTTTATTGGTTATAACACATATAATATGTCAAACTTTGATTTGTGGGGAGTATGGGCCCCCACGGGTCGAAATTTGACACTTAAGTGTTGTTTTTCAGTATTTTCTGGGTTCCGGGGAAGTTTCTGAGGCATATTGTTCGGAAACCCAGTATACATGCCATATAGTATTTTTATACACATTGTGTATGTTCTTCTGTTCGGGAAGAAAATAAACCTTTTGAGTACACTCCGTGTACCCTGAGTACACGCCGTGTAGTCTCTTCTCGTGTCACAAACCGTGTGGCAGCGACACGGGGAAGGGAAGAGCTTGGGGCGAACACGTCGTGTAGCTTTTGTACACGTCGTGTAGTGTTGGCCCAGAGTCCAGCCATGTAACTAACAACACGGTTCGGTGAACTCCTGTACAGAACATGCCGTGTCAATGATGAACACGCCGTGTAGTGTGATCTGGGGACTTGGCCGTGTACCTAACAACACGGGCCGGTGTCACCTCTCCCTGAACACGCCGTGTACCTGTGGGACACGCCGTGTAGTCTTGTATGAGGACAGACCGTGTGGGTTTAGTCGTGTGGCCGGGAAATGGGGTGTTGTACACGCCGTGTACGGGTGTAACACGCCGTGTAGTGTCAAGTCGAGTATCCGGTCGTGTCACAGACGACACGGGCAGTTGTAAAATAACACCATACACGCCGTGTGGATTATATACACGTCCTGTAGTTTTTTTTCGATGGAAGCCATCTGGATTAGCCGTGTGTAAGGACCTGGTCAGGGGAAGGGAAGTCAAGTACATGTCGTGTAGACAGTATACACGCCGTATAGTCTTGTTTTGAAAATTTTGAATGCCTTCTTCCTCTTGTTTCCTTTGTGGTTTCTTCTCTTTTCAGTCTTAATAATCTTGAATCTGAGGCGTGCTTTTGAACTTGTAGTGTTATGCCACCTAGACGACCGCGATTTGTTTTCCCGGAGAGCGGCGACGATTATACCCCGGAGATGGTGGGCCATGGGCTACCAGTTGATCCTCCAATAGAGCCAGATGCAGCGCCAGCTGCTATACTGAACACAGGAACAGAGGCGCAGTTCTATGAAGCTTTATGCGGTTCATGCAGACCATTCAGGGAGCACCGTAGGCTGCTACATCTATGGCTGAGCTGACTCGTATCTTTCAGCAGTAGCATCCGCCTATGTTTTCAGGGGATGGCGGACCACAGGCTGCGGAGTCTTGGCTAGGATCGATGCAGACTATTTTCGAGCATCTTGAGATGCCTCCAGGACGAAGGGTCAAGATCGGGACTTACATGATGTGTGCTTCTGCCAAGAGGTGGTGGGATGTTACCACCCAGTCATAGAATCACAGAGGCATGGTGTGGGAAGATTTTCAGGCAGTCTTCTATGACTTCTTCTTTCCCGAGACACTGAGGGAAGATAGAGCTCGAGAGTTCATGAATCTGCAGCAGGGCGCTATGTTGGTGATGGACTATTCTGCTTGTTTTACCGAGCTTCAATGCTTTGCACCCGTGCTGGTGGGCGATGAGACGCTGACAGCCATACGCTTTGAGAATGGTCTTCGTTATGAAATCCGAGCGCTGGTGAATGTTTTCAGGTTGCCTATTGTACACGCTATTGTGAACCAGGGGCTGATTATATAGAGGAACCTGTGGGAAGCTAGTGGTGTGGGCCAGGGCGATCCAGCACAAGTTACTGGTACTATTTCTGCGGGTAAGAGGAAGAGACAGATGGACTTCTCTCATGGCGGAAGTACCATCCAGGAATATTCTTCAGGTGGACCGATCAGGTGCTACCAGTGTGGTAGAGAGAAGAACAAGAGGCCGCAGTGTCCACACAATCTAGTAGAGTGCCGACCTTACGTCAAGATAGGTCATCTGCAACACTTTTGCAGGGCGTTTCCACCAGTGGCTAGTGAGAGGGGTTCTGTGCAGACTCCGTGTGCGGGAGTAGAACCAGTGGCTTCTTACCGGTCAGGGAACTGGAATGCATCAGGGCATGCAGGCAGAGATGGTGGTTGTGGCCATAGTAGCCAGACACCAGGATCTTAGAGGTAGTAAGGCAGGACAGCTCAAGGTAGTCAGACTGTGTCGTAGGGCCGCGACACTGGGCAGGCATATGCAGTGCAACAGACCCAGCAGGAGCATGATCCTGGACCTTCTACAGTCAGAGGTAATATTCTAGTAGCTTCTGTCTTATCTTCAGTACTTTTTGATACGTGTGCTACACATAGTTTCATATATGTACCTGTTGTGGAGATCCTTGGGCTCGGTGTTTCTTCTTCTTCTAATATCATGATGCTAGACACTCTATTGGGAACTAGAACAGCTGGTGTGCTTCAGTGTAAGGAGTGCCCCCTTGAGGTTGGAGGGTGTCACTTCCTTTGGGACCTCTGTGTCTTAGAGATGACAAGCTATGATGTTATTCTCGGGATGGACTGGTTGGTTCCCTTTCAAGCCTTTGTAGACCGTTATCCTCACAGGGTGAGTTTTACGTCACCAGAGGGCGGAGAGTTTCTATACAAGGGCAAGTGGGATGTTCAGGCGAGTCAATCAGGACCAGAGCATCATGGGCGAGGTGGAGTCACGGCCCAGATTGCGAGCTTATATCTAGATGAACAGGGGACTTGTCAGAAGTATTTCCCTCTAGTTGTTGATCGTTTCAAGGATTTCTTCCTGGATGACTTTTCAGGTCTACATCTGGTGCGTGAGGTGGATTTCTCTATCGAGCTTGTGCCAGGAGAAGCACCGGTGACCATTCCTCCTTATAGGATGGCTACACCTAATTTGTAGGAGCTCAAGAGGCAGTTAGAGGATTTATAGGCAAAGGGATTTATCTGACCTAGTACTTCTCCTTGGGGTTCTCCGGTCCTTTTTGCGAAGAAGGCGGATGGTACCCTTAGACTTTGTGTGGATTATCGGAAGCTAAACCAGTTGACGGTTAAGAACTGATATCCCTTGCTGAGGATTGATGATGTGTTTGATCAGCTTCATGGAGCACGAGTGTTCTCGAAGATTGACTTGAGATCCGGATATCATCAGCTGTACGTGAGACCATCGAATATACCTCTCACAGCTTTCAGGAGCAGGTATGGTCTGTACGAGTACTTGGTTATGTTGTTCGGACTCACGAACGCACCAGAATTTTTCATGGATCTGATGAATCGTGTGTTCCATCCGTATCTTGATTCTTTTGTGGTAGTATTCATGGACGACATCTTGGTGTACTCTCGCACTTGACACGACCATGCCACCCATCTTGAGATCTTATTGAGTACACTGAGAGAGCATCGGCTATATGCTAAGCTCTCAAAGTGCCACTTTTGGATGGACCAGATCCACTTCCTGGGTCACATTATCTCAAAGGTAGGAGTTTCAGTAGACCCAGAGAAGGTGAGAGCAGTAGTTTCCTCGGAGTATCCTAAGAACGTTTTTGAGATACAGAGTTTCTTAGGGCTGGCTAGTTACTACAGACGCTTTATACAGGACTTCTCCCGCTTAGTAGCCCCATTGACAGGTCTGACTAAGAAGGGTGTGAAGTTCATTTGGTCAGAAGCTTGCGAGACAGCTTTTCAGGACCTGAAGGGAAGGTTGACATCAGCACTGATCCTGATACTCCCAGAGCAGGGGAAGATCTCTACAGTTTACTATAACGCATCAGGTATTGGGTTGGGAGCAGTGTTGATACAGGGTGATCGAGTCGTTGCGTACGGGTCTCAGTAGTTGAGGCCACATGAGAGGAATTACCCAACGCATGATCTCGATTTGGCTTCCATTGTTCATGTGTTGCACTGTTGGAGACATTATCTGTTGGGAGAGCATTTTGTGGTTTTCACCGACCACAAAAGCCTCAAGTATATCTTTACTCAGCGTGACCTGAATCTGAGGTAGATAAGGTGGGTTGAGTACCTACAGTCCTTCGATTTTGAGCTTGCCTACACACCTGGTAAAGGTAATGCAGTAGCTGATGCACTGAGCAGGAAGACTCAGATACAGGCAGTGCAGGAGGCTAGTGGTGAGTGGGAGCTCATGGCTTTGTTCTCTGAGATACATCTGGAGGTGCATGACAGTCAGGGGCAGACTTATCTTTCATCTTTAGCTGTGACATCTACCCTCCTGGAAAGAGTGAGCATGAAGAAGCTATCTGATTCAGAAGGCCTAGTTCTACTGGAGTCGGTGGCAAGTGAGGACCCTCCTCCCGGTTGGGCGATAGGCGATGATGAGGTTTTGTGTTTCCATGGACGATTATGGGTTCCAGGGGATATACGCGAGGAGCTGATGCGGGAGTTTCATGATTTAGTTTGGGCAGTTCATCTTGGGGTTACCAAGACGTACCGTGACTTGAGGTTTCAGTACTGGTGGTCGGGAATGAAGAGAGATGTAGTTGGTTTTGTTACGAGGTGTTCCACCTATCTGCAGGTGAAGGCGGAGCATCAGAGACCAGCTGGGCTGTTATAGAAATTACCCATTCCAGAGTGGAAATGGGATGATGTCGCGATGTATTTCGTGACGGGATTTTTGAGGTCACCTCGTGGCAATGACGCCTTGTGGGTTGTTGTGGACAGACTCACGAAGGTAGCTCACTTCTTGCCGATCAAGGAGACCTTTGGTGTAGACGAGCTCAGAAGACTGCATATCCGAGATATTTTACGTCTTCATGGGGTCCCTCGTTCTATCGTTTCAAATAGGGACGCCCGCTTTATGTCTCGTTTCTGGTAGAGTTTTCAGAGGGAACTGGGTACATAGGTGCTTCTGAGCATAGCATACAACCCTCAGACAGATGGTCAGCCAGAGCGGACGATACAAGTGCTTAAGGACATGTTGCGTGCATGCATCCTAGACTTTGGGGGCTCTTGGGAGAGGCACATACCCCTAGTCGAGTTTTCCTATAACAATAGTTTTCAGGAAACTATTGAGATGGCACCTTACAAGGATTTATATGGTAGGCCATGCCATTCACCTTTGTGCTGGTTAGAGGTAGGTGAGGCAGCTTTACTGCGACTACAGCTCATGAAGAAGACTTCTGAGCAGGTCCAGTTTATTCGGAATCGGATGCCTACCGCGCAGTCTCGTCAGGAATCTTATGCTGATCACCGCAGACAACCCTTGGAGTTCGTGGTCAGGGATCAGGTTTTACTACGTGTTTCGCCGAGGCTAGGACACAAGCGGATCAGGGGACAGGGTAATCTTTCACCAAGGTATGTGGGGCCATTCGAGATTATGGAGAGAGTCGGGCTGGTTGCCTATCGGTTGCAGTTACCGCAGCGATATCGAGCCATGCACGACGTCTTCCACGTGTCTCAGTTACGCCGCTATCATTTAGACCCGTCTCACGTTTTTCATCCTGAGGAGGTTGATCTGGAGGCAGATGCATCCTTTGAGGATTATACATTTTGTATCATTGATAGAAGCACGAAGGTTCTCCGAGGCCGGTCAGTTCCTCTCGTATGGGTGCTATGGCAGCATGGGAGAGTGCAGGACGAGACCTGGGAGCGGGAGGCCGACGTACGTGCTTAGTAGCCAGAGCTGTTCTGAGAATTATCTTCGCCACCCTGGGAAGGGCAATTCGGGGACAAATTGCTATAAGGGGGGAATTTTGTAAGAACCCGATTCTTATTTTTGAGGTACGGGCTTCTTCTTTTCTCTTTTCCTTAAGTTTTTTTGAGAAAATATGGAAAATGGGGAAAAATCCTAAATTTTGGAACTACACGCCGTGTACTTTTCCACATGTTGTGTACTTTTGGCCGTGTGGGATGGGTACACGGGGTGTGTAGCCATGCCAGCGACGAAGGGTGTAGGAACCGACTACACGCCATGTAGTGGTACCTTACATGCCGTGTAGTCAGTCAGACGGCCTAAACAGTAAGGTGGTGGAGCAACCAACAGTTGGGTGATAGTACACGCTGTGTACTTGGGAGTACATGTCGTGTACTCATGTCGACGGATGAACAGTGTGGCGGTGCCACCAGAGGAACAGTTAAATGAAGGAAGTACACGCCGTGTACTCAGAAGTACATGCCATGTACTTTGTTTTTTCAGATTAAAATAGGCAGTAGCCTGCTCATTTGGCAGAGCAGGCATTTGAGCTGTTTTGGATCCAAGGAGGATGGCCGAAACTTTGAAGATCCGCTAGGTGTTCGTCTGAAATCCGATTCGGCTTCGGACGATCTCGTTCAGACCACGCGGGTAAGCCCTTTGTTCTCCTTACACCATTCTTACAAATTCTTTCTATAGGGAAAGTTATTTACGTTTGAATGGGTTTTGTTCTTCGTCAGATCTATGCTGTTCTTGGGCGTTTCTGGAGTCAGCGTTCGTGAATAATGCTCGTTGGCATATAAGGTAGGTGGCTTGGTGTAAATTTTCCAACTGTCATGCATTTTTTGTGCGTCTTCGTGCCATGAACCCGTGTTGGGGTATCGTCTGGCTGAGGCCGTTTCTATATTTAATGCCTATAATTGCATAGGTGATTAAATTGTGATAATAAAATGCTGGTTGGGATCGTTTCTTGGATCTGAAACCACCTCGGGGGTGAGTTCCACTATTTAGCCGTTTGGCTAGGATACCCGAGGGTATGCCTTTAATGTAGTAATTGTAGAATTGACTTGAGAGTAATTGCTTGTTTACTACATTTTGATATGTTGGGCATGGCTTGGTTACCTATTTAGCCTGAGGTCTTTGTTGTGATTAGCCTGTGGGCACTGCACTATTTAGCCCGAGGGCTATAGTTATTTTGCCTGAGGGAAACCTTTCGTGCTTGAGGGCTTGACTTCTGTGCTTGAGGGTGACACTTCCTACGCCTGAGGGAAATTTCTGTTATGCCTAATGGAAATACCTGCAGGTTGGATTCTTTATATCCTGAGGGCAAGCCTGAGGGCGTTGTTTACTATTTTAGCCTGAGGGAACGATTCTGGTTGGCCTAAGGGCTTGGTTCTGTTGAGCACAAAAATGTTACTAAATTAAATGAATTAAATGAATAATAAAATGGAAATTTAATTGTTAAGTCAGTCACTTTTCAGTACTTCCTAATTTATTTCATTTTACTATTTCACACTATTGTTGCATGCTTACACGCAGTTGGGCACGGGACTTTGGTGGGTGTCTACTGAGATATATTTCTCACACCCTGTTTGGGTCACGCTTTTCGGCCCAAATAGATTATGTTGCTGCAGGTGTAGATAGGGGAAAGAGTCCCTATAGAGGTACTTGATTGTTGCTAAGTAGTAGGAGGGCATGGGACCGAGCCTAGTCTCGCGATACCGCTACCAGCTGTTTTCTTTGTTTTTCTGTACTCTGCATTTTACTATACCGTATTGATGTATAACATGCTATGGCTGTTTCCTTAGTACTTGAGGCATTTAGCATCACTATTTATATACTGTTGATTATTTTATTTGTGTATGGTTTACTGCTTCCGCTACTTGTTATATGTTTTATTTCAATTCCGTTACTCTACACTTTGACAAATGAGGGCATAGTTTCCCCACTATCAGACCTGGGCCCTCGCTTCTTGTTGGCAACCTCTGGCGTTTGGGGAAATGCACTTGAGGTCACGTGCCAAACCGGGTTCGGGGCACCCATTGCGTGGCGCCCGGGTTCGGGACGTTACAATCAAGGTGCCTATTCTAAATACTTGACACATTATCTTATGCACTCAAGAATTTAACATATTTATTTTAAATATATTTTAAATCAATAACATAAAAATTTTGAAAACAAAAATCTGAAAATAAAATATTTCCTTTGAAATCAAAAACATTATAAAAATTATTTTTAAAAGATATATTAAAACCATTATCACATTATTGACTAATAATTAGAAAATTTTGTTTTAATTAATTAATAAATAAATAATGTCTAAAAATATTATAATTTGAAAAACAAATAGTTCATATAGTGATGATCATACTCATTGAGTTATCATAAAAAATGATATGGCCTCTTTTAATCTTTTCAAGATGGTTGAACTTAGAGTTTTCACTGCTCATGTGTCCCAAGTACCTGCTATCCATGTACAATATGTATCCTTGGTATTGTCACTTGTGGTATTTTTCATATAAAATAATCAAGAAACTAAAGACTTTCATACCCAATTTTTTGGTCTACATGTGTTAGCTAAAAGAGATTTTAAAACCCATATTTTTTTAGAATAATATTTTCTAAAAAATATATTAGAATATAGATAAATACTTTTGGGTCTTCAATAATGAGTATTTTTATAATCACATTCATAAATAAGATGTCTGGATCTTTGATAATAATTAAAAAATTATCTTATGACCATCCTCTTACAAAATAAGTGTTTTTAAAGGTGCAATATTGATTTTAAAATATAAACATAAAATGATTTTTAATATGAAATTTGGAACCCAACATTTTATTTTAATTTTTTTCACCTTAGGTCAACTTAGAAAGATAATTTTTATGATCCTTAATTTTAGATTCTAATTTTTCAACATTGGGTTTCTCCTTTAATTTCAAGAATAATTCATATTTCTATTTAAAAAGTTGATCCCTTTAAAAAACTACATGATTATATTTCATATTAAATTATTTTATTTTTTAGGTGTGATCACTAAAACAACCCACTAATTGACCTCTAGTGTAATTTAGATCCTTATAAATTAGATAATTTTAAGAGCAAGAGGAAGTGGATGAAAAATAATTTAATTTATTTCTCACCTCGATTTCATCCACGATACATTTTACATAATCATCACTTGATTTGGTTGAGGATATATAATCATCGATTAAACATCATATGGAAACCATGAAGGTCATTTTTCTTTCCTTATTCTCCTTCATCATCTTTCTGAATTTGGGGCACTCCTATTTGATGTGTCTTAATTTTACACTCGAAGTAAGTTACCTATGCTTCTTCTCAATAATTGTATTTTTTAGTATGATTAAAATATTTCTTCCTTCTCATGAATTTTTTCACATTATTGTATAGGTTCTCAATATTTTTATCATAGTCAGAAGAATCGTCATTGATTAATTTGAAGGCAATATTATTTTTCCCTTCTTATCATTTTAATTTTTTTCTTTTCATTTCATGGTAATATAATATGTCATGAGATATCCAATAATATCTTTAACCAGTATTTTCTTAATGTATGTTGATTCTAGGATCATTGTCACCTTAGGTTCCCAGGAACTTAGTGTAGGTTTCGGGCGTAGCGGAACCATAGGAAGGACGCTTCCCAACTTGGTTTTTTCCATTATCAATGATTAATCTAAGATCAAACAATGATTAATGTTGTGATAAATGTATCTGAATCAAAGAACAAGAAAGGGTTATTAACTTAGAACCAAGAGATAGGAGATCAATACATGTTGTTTATAATTAATTTAATTTAATAAGAATTACCTCCAAGGTTATTCTTTCTTTGTTGATGTGTTTGTCCATAGATCTATAATGTGCCTCTGTTGAGTTGTAGAATCCAAGCATTGTATTCCTTTAGTGGTGACCCAAACATGCTCCATGAATCTTCAGACGTCACCAAAGGAGTCTCTGGGTGCTAGCTTGTAAGATCCTTACGCTTGCAATGTTCGCCTTTGATCACCTTGAGAACTACTTCCAAAGCATTCCCCTTGATCTGATGGAGGAGGATCTCTCTTGTTCTTGGGAGATTTCTTGGAGAGGAATGAACTCTATAGGTTTGATATCGTTTATCCAATCTATTGTCCACAATGATTTTCTTGGCTAGGGTTATGAGAAAATACTCATAATTGGGTATTTATATCACTAGGGTTAAAATAACATAATTGAACAAGTTCCCTTATTTATTTTATTAATCCTAGAGAAACCCCACGAAAAATAATGATAGTGTCATTATTATTATTTCTTGAAATGTGCCTAACTTTAAAATTATAATTAAATATTTTATAATAAAATAATATTCAACATTATTAATTCTCACCAGACCCTTGAACGCGGTCCACCAATCCTCAATCATATTTATTGGACCTTGAATAATTTCTATTTATTTATTAAATAAATGTCACTTTATTGTTCACCAATAAATATATAAATAATATATTCACTAAATAGAAATTAAATATTTATTAAATATTCCACCCACAATATATATTCTCTTCAATAAATAGTTTCAAAATAAATGTGATTAGGAATCCATGAATAATTATTAAACCACAAATAGGAATAATCTTTATAAAAATTATTAAATAAAAAAAAATTATTTAACTGAGATACGGGATACACTTAGTGTGCGTCCCTCTGGGTCTCTTTCTTAGTGTCATTAGGTGGAGCATCCTAAAGTCTAAGGTTGGAATCTAACAACACTCCAAGGAATCCATAGAGAAATAACTTAATTTCGCATGACGTGTCACATCATAAAAACATTTACTATGTAATATAATACATTTTTCTTGATATCTCTAATCAAGTGGGTTTCATGCTAGTGTCATAAACTCATGTGATCGATTTATCTTTCTTTGACTTCCTAGAAGTTGAACTTTCCTATAAAACACATGGCCATGAATTTATTTAGGATATATCATTTCCATCAAAGGGCCTAAGATATTAACTTCTATTAAATAATAGAAGGGATAAACCCTTTCTCACATTATTCATTAATGCAATAATACTCATGATGCACCCAACATATCCTACCTCACTGTGAACATCTGTCATCACAGTTTTTTTCAATACATCTAAGTGTGTGAATCATAATAATCATTAATAATAATATTAAATTCTAAGGACTAGTACACATGTCCGTAGATAGGAACATCCAATGACACATAGAAATTTGGATTTCCTACTGGCGAGTCTTGTTCTCATAATATCCTCCTAGATATTACCAAGGGCGTCCTCCATGATAATGTTCCACAAAGTCTTATGAGTCCCCGCCTATGATAGCCTGTATAATTTTTATCCCTTAAATGATATCATACATCTATAGAACATTTATTCAAGAATAGTGTCATAGCACTTCTATGTTCTCATCATATTAGGGATCTACTATAACCTTTTAGTGTGACGGTTACTCTTAGGCCATTATCACATTCAATGTCATGCAGAAGAACAATTGTGATGTGATAAGGAATTTAATAATATTAAAAAAACATGCATATAAGTTATCATAAAGTAAAAAATAAGTGGGTTATAGGGAACTAACTCCAAAATAATCCCACTTTCACTAGAGCCAACTACTAACAACCTTTAGTCCTCTAGCTCTCACATGATATTCATACTTGTACTAAGATTGGCCTTTAGTTAATGGGTCCACCACATTATCTTCCATGGGTACTCTACTCACTGAAACTTCACCCCTTTGATAAAAATCACTCAAGAAGTAACACTTACAAAGTATGTTCTTTGTCTGATTATGTGAACTTTTCACTTTTTCAAAAGCCACCGCTGAAGGGTTATCACAATACAATGTGATAGGGTCTTTACTGCTAAGTACCACATCAAGATCATAGACAAAGTTCCTAATCCATATGGATTACTTGGATATATAGATGTTGTTGTATACTTGGAATACACTGTAGATTTAGCAATAACTGGCTTCTTTGAACTCTTCCAACTCACATCTCCTCCACTGAGATAGAAAACATATCATGATTGTGACTTTAGCTCATTCTGATCTGTCTGAAAATCAGAATTAGTATGCCCTTTAATGATAAGCTCCTTGTATCCTCCATACACCAGGAACATATCCTTAGTTTTTCTCAGATACTTAAGGATAGTCTTGATAGAAATTTTATGTTGTTCTCCAAGATCTTCTTAATATCTACCTACCATTATAAATGCATAGGCAACATCAAGTATAATACATAACATGGCATACATGATTGATCTTATCGCTGAAGTGTATGGGATCATACTCATTCTACCATTCCCCTATTGTGTTTGGGGACACATTTTCTTAGAAATATGTAAACCATGGGACATTTAAACTAATCCACTCTTGGATTGTCCCATACTAAATATCTTTATTATATAGTCAATATATATACTTTGTCTTATTCCAAGAAGCCTCTTGGAAATATCATGAATGATCTTGATCCCTAGAATGTAGGCGGCTTCACCTAAGTCCTTTCTAGAGAAGAAATCTTTCAACTAATCCTTAACTAAACGTAATATCGGTATGTCATTTCCAATAAGTAATATTTCATAAACATAAACTACTATGATAAAAACCACATTCCTATTAAACCTCTTGTAAACACATGGATCACATTCATTTTTAATGAAACCAAATTCTCTTATGGCTTCATTGAATTGAATATTATATGACCTGGATGCTTGCTTCAATCCATAAATGGATCTCTGCAAATTGAAAACCCTTTTTTCATCACCTGGTTTCATAAAACCTTCTGGTTGGGTCATATAGACATCTTCCTGAAGGTTCCTGTTAAGGAAAACAGTTTTGAAATCCATCTTCCAAATCTCATAGTCATAGTAAGCTGCTATGGAAAGTATTATTCTTATGGATTTAAATGTGGAAATTGGAGAAAATGTTTCATCGTATTCAATACCTTGACACTATTTAAAACCTTTATCTTCTATCATTTCTTTATAGGTACTTACTTTACCTTCTATGTCTAGTTTTCTCTTGAATACCCATTTACACCCAATAGGCTTTACATCGATTGGAGCATCGACCAGAACCCAAACTTGGTTCTGATACATGGAATGCATCTCATAATTCATATCTTCTATACATTTTGAAACTTATTGTCTCTCTAATTCCTTCTTATATGATATAGGTTCATCATTTTCCAACAATAATGAGTCACCATCCTCAGTTACTAGAAAATCATATCTATTTGGTCCCCTTACCTCTCTTACACTTCTATGTAGTACTTATGTTATAGGAACTACTTCTTACATGGGGACCTATGAAACTTGTTCCTATAACAACTCATATGTATCTTTAGAATTAACTTCATTGAATTCAATCATGATCCCACTATCCTTTTTGAGTATGCGCTCCCTCTCAAGAAATATGGCTTGTCTGGAGACAGCCACTTTCTTGTCTGAGGGGTTGTATAGGTAGTATCCCTTTGTTTCCTTGGAATACCCTATAAAGATACACTTCTTTCACCGAGTTGCTAGTTTTTTTCCTGAGAAAGCCTTAACAAATTCCTCTCAACCCCATACACGTGTATGTGAAAAAATGGGTTTCTTTCAATTCCATAGCTCAAAGGGAATTCTATTTTCCACTTTAGTTGGTACTCGGTTTAATGTGTATGTTGTAGTTTGTAGTGTATATCCCCAAAAGGATAATTTAATATTTTCATGAATCATCATCGACCTTTCCATATCCAATAAGGTATAGTTATTTCTTTCACTAACACCATTCCATTGTGGTGTATAAGGTAGAGTGAGTTGAGACAGAATCCCAAACACCCATAGAAATTCAATGAACTCTTGGTTAAGATATTCACCACCTCAATCCAATTAAAGATTATTTATCTTATTGCCTAGTTTATTATCTACTTAATTTATGAATTTCTCAAATTAATCATACTTATACCTCATCAAGTATATATATCCATATCTACTCAAGTCATCAATAAAAGTTTTGAAGTAAGAATATTAACCTATAGCTTCTACTAAAAATGGTCCACACACATCAGTGTATACCAATCCAAGAAGCCATGTGGCCATTCCACCCTATCCACTGAATGGTGGTTTATCCAGTTTTCCTTGTATTCAAGCATGACATCTATCAATTCGTTTTAGCTCAGAAGAGTCTAAATATTCATCTTAACAGATATTTGTCAAATGATTATCATTTACATGACCAAGATGGTGATGCCAAATCTGGGTGTCATGTGAGTCATGTGAACTTCATGTGTTATCAATTGTAAACACTTGGTTTTCATAATTTAATACATGCAGACCGTTATTTAAATGTACCATACCATAGAATATGTTTTCATTATAAAAGAAAAATATATATTTCAGAACATGAAAAAACCCCATCTGTATCTAAACTTGATATAGAAATTATTTTTTTGGTAACAGTAGGTACATAATAAAAATCATGTAAAACCAAAATCATTCTCATTGGCAGTGAAAGGTGGTAGTCACCAATGGAAAGAGCATCTAGCCTCACACCATTGGTAGCTCGAAGATCCACCTCTCCTCTAGAAATATTCCAAAATCTACTAGGTTCCAGCATTTGGATATATATGTGAGAACCATAATCTGTATCAAATACCTAATGTATAGATATAGAAATATTTCACTAGATAACAAATGCACCTATATCTTCCCTATGCTTTTGGGTGTAGTTCTTCTTCCAGTGGCCTAGCTTTCCACATGAAAAACATATTGTCTTCTTTTCCTTAACATTCCTACGGATATTCTTCTTCTTGGTAGGATGGTGCTCGAGAGATATTTAGACTATTTATAAGTCTTGGGGACCTTTTCCTTGTCTTTTCTATTCTTAATCACCATAAGAACTATGGGTTTGTCAAGCCCCATTTTTTTATCCACTTGGCGAATCAAGGTCAAAAGTTCTGGTAGATTTTTCTCATTACTGCACATATTATAATTCAAAATAAAACTTGATAAGATCTTGGGTGGGGAGTAAATTTTGATATCTATATACAACTAATCCGGTAATTTAATCCCTAAGATGTCCAAGTGTTCAATGTAGCTAACAATCTTGACTACATGAGGTCCAGTTGGCGTAAACTCTCCAAGATTAATTTTAAAAAAACATTAGAGATATCATACCTATCTTGTCTCGGCTTCTTCTGATAGAGATCATAAATTGAGACATCATGTTATAGGAATCCATATCCTCATGTTTCTTCAAGAGATCATTGGACATGGACGATAGCATGAAGCACTGAACATATGTAGCATCATTCAGATGTTTCTCATAGAGAGATAGCTCTTCATCACCTACCTCATTTCCAAGTGAAACTGTTAAAGATTCTTCCAGTAAATATATTTTCCATTCATGGATAAGGATGATGCGTAAACACCTCTTCCATTCCTAGAAATTCATGCTGGTGAGAAGGTTTTCCTTCTCGAGTATGGATCATAGTGATATGTTTGATGTCATTTTTAATGTTGTTTCTACAAATAATATAAGTATAGATTTAGAAATTTATCTAATAAATTTAGAAAAATAAATAAATATTATTTTTATTAATCTCCCATTATTTTATCAAAACCCAATATCCCTCACCATTGGATTCTGAATATCCTGTTTCTTGGACATTCAAGTGGAAAGGATCCATATTCCCCTTCTCATTACCCCAACTTTGGTTGTTCAAGAAACATGAAAGGCTTTAAGTAGTCATTAAAAATTCCAAATGATTAACTCGTAGATCCTTGATTCATTGAGTGGACTACCAAATACTAAAACCCTTTAATTGGATTTCCACAAACTTTACTTATCAGTTACACCAATCCCTACTTTGGAATTCAACCCCTGATGTGAACCAACTCAAGTCAACCCAAAACCTCAAGTTAGAATTCCTTGATAATTGAAAGAACCCCAACTTTGGTTGTTCAAGAACTTTGAACTATGGTTCAATTCTAATAGAAGAAATGGAAGGCTATATCGACTTCATATTTTATTGAGGGATTTTATCCTTTATGCATAAATTGAAAATTATTATCTTTATCACATTCTTATCAATGTTAAGTGAGATTACATAAGTTATTAACCATTTATTTAGATAATATTTACGCATAAGACAATTTATTTTAGTTTTATCTTATATGCTTATTAATTCATTAATTATGTGATCGTGACAAAACATCCATAATGAATAACCATAAAACTAAAAGAAATAAAATTAAGGGTATGATCATGAGATTGTTATAATGGTTAGTTTATCTATTGGTTGATAAAATAACCACTTAACTAGGGGAGAAACACATTGAACCAATTAGGTTTGTGTTTAAAACTTTCCACATTCCGACCTTTGTATCTCCTTGGATTGGTTTCACCTTGGATCTGAACTTGAACTACCCCCTCTGGCTTGGGAGATCCATCCATTACATATTATTTTACTCACATGCAAGTGAGGGGTAAAAGGGGGTTTACATAAAAGAAACCATGTCCATGCAGGCCCTAGATATTAATGAGGAGATAAGGCATGCATACCAACAATTTAAATTTACTAATAAATTAAAATGAAACCAATCGCATACAAAGGTTTGGTCTAGCTCATGATCATCCACTAGCATGAAACGAATTATGCATTTAATAAAACTAGATTTTAATTCTTAATAATTATTATTTAAGATAAATCACACTCAAATCGATTAATTGGTATATTTAATTAATCAATACTTTTAGCTTAATCCTTATCTGAATTTCCTTGAGATTATCATCCTTTATAATTTTGAACAAATTAAAAAAATGAATTTAAAATTAACTTTGTACATAACGTGTACCTTATAGGTAACCCAATGAATAACTTTCCAAATCTACCCAACATGTATTATACTTGTATACACTTTATTCTTTATGGCATATAGTATTCACAACTTATCTCATACTTTCATGACGCGTACTTCATGAATGATTACAAGAATTACATGATTTTTTTGGTAATGTGTCATGCTTTAATGCACGTAGAATACTAACTATAATATAACTCATACATGACATACAGATCTTTAACATTACACTGATATTAATTAAACATTTAAATATTTATTTATAATAGAACCTATCACATGGCGTGTTCTATCTTTACGACAACATGCAAGTACATGTCTCCAGATTTACATAGTAAAATAAATTAATTTTAAATTTGTGTAATCTGGTAAAAGTACACAACATTTAGATCTGATCTACATGGCATTTACACCCTTCATTATCTATCTGAAGTACACACCTAGGGACTCAGAGTGTGAGGTATACTTCATAAATCTTTGAGTACACGGTGTGTTTAGTGGGACACATACCATGTTGACTCTATGTTACAGGGTCACTGATCAGGTAGGGAATGTATGGAATACATGGTCGGGCCCCTTACCCTAAGGGACTACTTGTTGTGTCCAATGGGACACATGGAATGTAGTCCAGATGACTATTATCTAGCTAATCCAAGTCAACATACGGTGCATTAATGGTGTATTTAATGTTGTAATCAATGAAAAATCTCGAATTGATTTCCAAATCAATATTGATGCATTCAACATGAATACACAGCATGTAATGACAATTACACAGCGTGTAGTCTCATGTTGTTCAACCAGGATCCTTGGAACCTCCAGATGAGATCCTTTATTTTATTTTAGTTATAAAATTAATCATTTCTGTTATATCTGTGAGAAATGATACATGAAGAAATTGATCTCGTAATTCAGATTTAAAGAACGATTAAACTCAAATTGAAAAAAAATATGAATGCATAAATCATAAAAAAAATATAAACAATTATGTACCCACTCTGATGCCACTTTTAGGTTACAAGCACAGCAGAAGCATGGGAGGGATGGTGCCCAACTTGGTTTTTTCCATTATCAATGATTAATCTGAGATCAAGTGACAATGAATGCCATGATCAACGAATTTGAATCAAATAAAAATCAAGGTTTATTAACCTAGAAACAAGAGATAGGAGATAAAAAAATTTTGTTTATAATTAATTTAATTAAATAAGAATTACCTCTAAGGTTATTCATTCTTCTTTGATGCGTTCAACCATAGATCATCAGTTCACCACTATTTAATTGTAGAATCCAAGCATGGGATTCCTCTATCAGTGATCTACATGTGCTCTACTAATATTTGGACATCATTGAATGAGTCTCTAGGTTATATCACATAAGATTATTTCACTTGCGATGTCTTCCTTCGATTTCCTTGAGAACTACTTCCAAATTGTTCATCTTGATCTGGTGGAGGAGGATCTCTCTCATTCTTGAGATAATTCTTATAGAGGGGTGAAATCTCTAGGATTGAGATCTTTTCTCTAATCCATTGTCCGTAGTGATTTTCTTGGCTAGGGTGATGAGAAAATAATCATAATTAGGTATTTATATCACTAGCGTTAAAATAACATAATTTCACAAGTTCCCTTATTTATTTTATTAATCCTAGAGAAACACCATGTGAAATAATAATAGTGTTGTTATTATTATTTCTGACACATGCCTAACTTTCGAATTATAATTAAATATTATTTAATAAAATAATATAAAATGGTATTATTTATCACTGGACCCTTGAACTCAGTCTATAAATCCTGCACTATATTTATTGGACCTTGAATAACTTCTATTTATTTTTAAAATAAATGTCACTATATTTTTCTCCAATAAATATATAAATATTATACTCACTAAATAGAAAATGAATATTTAGTAAATATTCCACCCACAGTATATATTCTCTCGAATAACTAGTGCTGGAATAAATGCGATCAAAAATCCATGAATAATTATTAAACCACAACCAGGAATAATATTTATTCAAATCGTTAAATAATAAACAATATATTATTTAACTGAGATACTGGATACACTTAGTGTGTGTCCCTCTAGGAATCTTTCTCGGTGGAATTAGGTGGAGCATCCAAAAGTGAAAGGTTATAATCTAGCAACATGCCAAGGTACCCATATAGAAATAAGTTAACGCTGTAATAATATGTCACCTCATATGAACATTTAACATGTAATATAATCCCTTTGTCTCGATATCTCTAATCAAGCGAGTTTCATGCTAGTGTCATTAACCCAAGTGCTCGGTTTCGCTTTCTTTGACTTATTGGAAATTGAACTGGCCTATAGAACACCATGGCCATGGATTTATTTAGGCTATATAATTTCCATCAAAGGGACTAAGATATTAACTTTTGTTAAATAACAGAAGGGATAAATCCTTTCTCATGTTATTAATTAATGCAATATTACTCGTGATGCACCCAACATATCATACCTCACCATGAACATCTTTCATCATGGTTTTCATCAATACATATAAGTGTGTGACTCATAGTACTCATTAATAATAATAATAAAGTCTAAAGACCAATACACACATCCTCATATAGGAATATCCAATGACACATAGAAATGTGGATTTCCTACTGGCGGGCCTTGTTCTCATAATATCCTCCTGGACATTACCAAGGGCATACACCATGAGAAGGTGCCTCAAATTCCTATGAGTCTCTACCCCTGATATCTTGTAGCATTCTTGTCCCTAAAATGATATCATCCGACTATAGAACATATATTCAAGAACAGTGTCATAGCACTTCTGGGTTCACATCATAGTATAAATCCTCCATGACCTTTTAGTGCGATAGTTACTCTTTGGACATTATCACATTCAATGTAACATATAATAACAATCATTATGTTATAAGGAATTTATTAATATTCAAAAACAATGAATATAGGTTATCATAAATTACGAAATAAGTTGGTTCTAGGGAACCAACTGCAACACTTAGAAATTTTGAAAGTACCTCTTTAAAAGAATATATATAGAAAGATTACCACCAAGTAATTTTATACCATTGAAAATTTCAATAAATAGAGTAAACATATCATAAAATGATTCAATAGAATTCATGGTAAAACTTTTAAAATCTTCATGGTACATATCAAGTCTAGTATCTTTTAATTTATTAGTGCCTTCATGTGTAACTTCAATAAATTTTCAAATTTCATGAGAAATTAAAATTTTGTAAATTATATTAAATCCATTATGATATAAACCAAAATGAATAGAATTCATGAATTTTCTATCATGTTCAAAAGTTTCAATATCATCATGTGTCCATTTTACTTCTAATTATTTAGTAGGTATGTAACCATGAATAATAATTTTCTAAATAGTATAACCAATGCTTTTATGAAAAGTATACATGTGATTTTTCCAATAACTATAGTCTATTCCATCAAGTAAATGGGATCAACCCATTATGTGCCCTTCATAATCACCTTGTGTGTTAATGTTATAAGTTGTATTTTAAATATCATTCCTTAAAATTGATTAAGATTTTTATTTTAAAAAAAAATATCTCTTTTGATACCAAATATTATATGGAGTAATATGGAAATAGAAGGGGTGAATTTCCATTTAAAAATCGAAACTAAATAAAGTGATAAATTATTCAATTAAGTGATAAAAAAGTAAAATAAATATATATGAATTAAAATATTAAGAAAAAAAGAAATTAAAATTAAAGGCAACAAAATTTAATAAAGGAGTTTTGTTAAAACTAAAGATTATAACCTATGTATCCTCCCCTCAATAGATTATGAATTCAATACCCTGAATTTAATTATAGTTAAAAAACTTGAGAACAAATTACTTTGGATTTAGTGGTATCCAACAAACTCAAGAAGGAATAAACTCAATTTTTAATTGTTTGTAGAAAGAAACCAAATACAAAGAAATGACACTTGATTTTTTGGTGGTTTTAGTAAAAACCCAAAATCCCCCACTTTAATGGTAGTGAGAACCCAAGAGAAAAGATAATGATGAGAAGATTTTCTTAGAGGATAAATCTTTACAACTCACTCTCTAATATCCTGAAATTATTTTAAGAATAAAATTAGAGAGATAAAGAGAGAGATATGAATAAGAAGAATAGATGTGAAATATGAAGAGTAATAAAATAAAGTGAAAGTGTATTTTCAAGAGAATGTAATATATTGGAAAATTTTAATATGGTGATCAATTGAATTTAAGTGTGCATTTGCAAGACTTCATGGGATCTATTTATAGATCTAGATATCCTTTGGTTATATTAAATGTGTAAATGATTCATTAGATCCATTGGAAGTCAAGTCAAGGTGTAGGGGTCCACATTAAATTTCCAATTTTGACTTTCAGGATTAGATTTTCTAGATAGTTGGAAAATCCTAATGGCTAGTAGTTGGGACCACTATCTGGCTGGTGGAGCTGGTGGATCTATAACTTCTCTTCTATAGCCACCAGTTAGAGAGTGCTTCCACCAGGTATTCAATGATCCTGGTAGTGGCATGGTTCCAATGTTCATACCACTAGATTATTGGTGGCTCTGCTCTAGTTAGCCACTGGTGCTAGATAGTGTATTTCTTCAAGGCATCACTCCATACTTCTTTTGACTCCTCTATTTAATCTATTGAAAACCTAAATTCATGATCAAATATAAATACCAAAATCTCATGAAACTAAATGGTTAGATCAATAATATGTGTTTGTGATCATTTAAACAAATTAAGGTACAAAAAGAATATGTTGTTGGGGAATCCCCTTCTAAACATGCTACTCCTTTACCTCATGCTTTTAATTATTTTGAGAAAAAATATGGATTGATTTAGTTGAAGGTGGATATGATGAATGTTTTGAAGCTTTTCTTTCCATATTTTGGAACTATATTTTAGTTTTCAAAATAGGAAGGCATGTTAATTACCATTTCCACCATTGTGTAGAATATTCAACCTAGAATTTTTAGCAATCTTGGTCATATAGAAAAGTAAATTTATAGATTGAATAAGAATATTGTATTTTCCTATACATATATTATGGATATGAAGTTTAATCTAGCTTATAGGGATCTCAGTTTATTTTCCCAATATATTACTTCAAGTGAACCTCTGCTTTATATTTCTTATGCACCTCCTATTATTACTTCTGTTGATGAGAATCTGATTAGATAGATTGTAAAAGAATAAATTAAAGTTATTTTTGATTTTGTTAGCCCCAAAAAGATAATGTTACTTAAATTTTAGACTCAAGTAGAAAACTCTTAAGTTGGATAGGGTTGATTACAAGGAAGTTAGAAATGATAGAGAGGCCCTTAAGAAGACCATTAAATATTACCTATCTAAGACCTTTATAAATAATGACTTATAATCATTATTTAGGTCTTTAGTTGTGTTGGGAATGTTTTAAGTCCACTTAATTTGATCAAATTCAGTCAACCAGAAGGTGTGGTTCTGAAAGACCATCAGTTCATTGAATTAGTGGTGTTAATGGTGTTTTCCTTCAGTGTTCTGGAAGGAGGTTTCAATAAGGAGTTTATTTAGAAGGATGTTCTTTGGATGTTCTCATCTTTAGGTGGTCTTGTTTTAAAAATTTGGATGATACTTTTGGAAGATGGTGGATGATTAGTGTTTTATGAGAGGTATCTAATTTACCAGAGGTAGTGGTCAGACTATGGATTTATATAGGATATCATCAGTGGGAACAATGGAATGGATGGACTCATGCATTTCTTGAAGGTTGATTCAACTGGATGATTGGATGGTTCTCTCTATAAATAGGGGGTTTACAACTTTTTATTTGTGAGTGAAACTCAATGTAGAATTATTACTTATTTTTTTAATCCATGTGAATCATTAGTCACATGTTGTAAACTTTTCCTTCTAAAAAATGAAATCCTACAATGTTTCCCCCATGGATATAGAACTTTTAGTCTGAATCATGTAAAACCAAAGTTTCATTTCTCTGTTTCATTTTACTTTCTTTTTATGAATGTTTTATATCTATTGGAGTGAATATGGATAAAGTTTTTTTGACTTAGTGTGGTGATTTGGGTGAATTATTTTCTTCCAAGTTCCGGAACACTAAGATTCAAATAATTCCTACCAAAATCTATTTTCTCCAAAGTGATTCTGGATAGACTAATTCTAGTTTTTTATAGGAAGTAAAGTGTGGTGAGATTATATACAAGTGGTGTAAGAGGATTTTCTTGTTCAGAGGATCAAAAATTTTCTTGATAGTTCAGGTAACATTATTTTTCTTAGATGTTTTTTTAATTTTAGTGGGAGTCGTTATTTTTTGGAAGGATGAAATCATAGTATAGAAAGGTACAGATCAATAAATTTTATTGAATGTATTTTTTGTTTATATAAAATACATATGGAAGATAATATCATTTAGATAGATCTTTAGCTTCTATTAAAGGGTATCAAACCAAAAGTAATTAATAATGGTGGATGGGAAAAGCTGGCTCGAAAGGAACTTAGTGTGATATGAATTTCATTATTATGAAATGTAGCTTGAACATTTGGGAGAATAAGACCACAGAAAAATTGATGTCAACCCATTCATATATATATGAGAAACCTACAGCACTTAATAAATTGTTCTTGATGTCGAGGTTATTCATAATGAGGTTATCAAAAAGAAGATATACATCAGATTTGTTGATTGATTTCAACATAATCTGGATCTATCTAGAGTATTTGAAGGTTATATTCATAGATTATGTTTGGGAAATTTTGTTTCTGTCATCTTTACTAGAATTGTGGGAGGTCATGGTAACAGTTGTGAGTAGTTCAATTGGAAATAATGACTTGGTGTTCACTGATGTTCAAAACATGATTCTCGGTGAAGATATTTGAATAAAGGAGTTTAACCTATTTCATTGATGTATTGAATACAAATGGAAGGGAATTATAACCTCATTGAAAGAATCAAAAGAAATTATAATGTAAATTAATGGAGTAGAGTGAGGGATGTCTTCAAGAATTAGACCTATTTTTTGTCATTGTGGAAAGATAGGTCACCTCATGAAATTTTTTCATGATAAGAAGGAAACCATATAAAGGACTACATTTGGGAAATTGAATATTGTAGTAGATATTAGTGTAAGTCTACTATCAAGAGTTTATACATAAGTGGAATCTTAGATCATATATTTTGAATCTTCTTTCCATTCCACAAGAGAAAAATGGTGCATGCTAAATTATGTATCTGGAAATTTTGGTTGATTGAATGTTGATGATGATGAATATATTTACATTATAGAGAAATTATAAGTGTAATTTCAGTTAAATAATAGAAGTTTCCTTGTACTAAAGGAAGTGTGATAAGTTTCATTCCCTTAGAAGAACTCAATTTCAATTATTTAGTTGGATAAAGTAGGTTTTAGGAAAAAAATACAGAAGGACCATGGAAGATTACTCAGGGATCTCTTTTAATTGCTAAAGGTTTAAAACATGGTTCATTTTATTTTAATGGAATGGTAGTGGAAGATAAACTTATCAGGGTATCTTCTTATATAATTTTAGAAATTTGGAACAATTGGTTTGGGAACCTCGGTGAGAAATATATGAATATTCTCATAGAAAAGATTATACTTAATCTAGATTAGTAAAACTATGGAACATTCAAGAGTTTTGTACTCAGGAAGTAGTAGGAGGTGTATTTCATTCTATCTTATAAACACTAAAATGTTTTAATCTATACTTGGTTCATATATATGTTTAGAGACATTCCCTGATTCCTTATCATCGAAAATTTATGAACTTGGTTACCTTCATTGATGATTCCATATTAAAAGTATGGGTATACTTTATGAAACATAAAAGTTAAGTGTTTTGAATCATTTCTCAATGAAAATATATAGTGTAAATGTAAACTAGAAGTGGGACAAAATTTATGTGGTTAGAAAATAGTGTTGAATTTACCAGAAGGTGTTTCTAAAATTACTGAAAATGATGAGGGGTCCATCATGAGAAGATTTTTCCAGGAACACCTGAAAAAAAATATTGTTGTTGAGATAATTAATCAGGTTTTTATGGATAGAACAAAAATTAGAATGATACATTCCATAATTCTTAAGTATATTTGGGTGGAACTAGTGGGAACAACAACTTACTTAATCAACTGAAGTCCATCAGCACCAGCTAGATGGCAGTTACTGGAAGAATTGTGGTTTGGTAAATTACTGTAAGTTTATCATCTCATAGTCTTTAAAATTTTAGATAATAGGTATATGTATTAAAAATATATAGATAATATTGAATTAAAATCTTGATAATTATTCTTCATAGGATGTGGAAATAAAGATTTTGGTTTTAAACTCTGGGGTGATGAAAATAAGAAAGTTTTCATAATCTAAAATATGATTTTCAATGAGCATATCTTGTAGAAAGATTTAAACTTAAAGGATAAGAAGGTTGAGAATAAATATTTAAATTTAATTGAATTTGATCTAAATGGTGTTTTCAAAAGATCATGGTTTCTAGAAAGTTTAGATGTCTCTGAGACTATTGGAAGATCAAATTTTCAAGAAAGTTCAAAGGGTTGTATAGAAATTTTATAAATTTATCCAACAAAAGGTATACCTGAAAGCTAAGGAACTTAAGAAAATTTATCTAGAGTTCTAGGAAGTAAGGGTATGGAAGGTACAATCCTAGAAGAAGTTTAATCATGGGTTAATTTTTGAATATCTTCAAGGGGAAGATGGATGGTGTAGGGGTATTGAGATGACCTTAGTTTCTTATTTTTAATATATGTAGGAGAAACAAAACATCTGGAAGAAATGGATAATTTGGATAATTATAATAAGTGGTCATTATCAATGTAATAGGAGTTGGATTCACTATGAGTGAATAACACACAGGATCTAATAGAATTACCACTAGCTAATAAATCACTTGAGAACAAGTGAGTATTCTAGTTGAAAGAAGCATATTGAAAAGGGAAAATGTATAAGGAAAGGTTGGTTATGAAGGGGATTCGGTAGAAGGAAGGCATTGAATTCTATGAAATATTTTCTTTAATAGTTAAACATACTACTCCCTGAACTATTTTAATCTTGGTTTCTCTTGGAAATTTTTACCTTGAACAAATGGATGTGAATATGGATTTTATTCATGGGGGTTTGGAGAAACAAATTTATATAAAGAAACCAGTTGGTTTAATGGAAAATTAAAATTAGGTATTGGTGTGAAAACATAAAAGGAGTCTTTATGGTTTCAAATAATCATTAAGGTGTTAGAACTGGAAGTTTGATTCCTTCATAGTAGAGAAAGGTTTTGTGTGAAGTAACTCTGATCATTTCTATTACTGGTAGGAGTTCATCATAAATAAATTTGTTTTCTTACTCCTATAAATAGATGATATGTTTTTTTTGGGTCTGAATGTTCAATTGATTCAAAATTTGAACGAGGGATTTTTTGGGAATTTTTAGATGAAAGATCTTGGTAGATAAAAAAAGGATATTAGGAAAGAGGAGTAAATGTGGTGGGAAAAATGGGAGCTTGGTTTCATCAGAGAGGTATTACATTTGAAAGATCATCTAGATATTTGGAATGAGTGAATGTAAATTTTTTTTAACTCTTATTTTTGTAACTTTAAACTTTCAAAGGAGTTGTTACTTTTTTGGATATTTATTATGTAGCGGTAGTTGTCAGTCGGGTCATAGAAAATATAGGTAAAGAACATTGGGAAGCTATAAAGTGGATTATTTGATATCCTTGAGGAATGAAAGGTATAGGTCTTTATTTTAGAGATGATAATTTGTTACTTGGGTTTGTATATGTATACTTGGGGGTGATTCCAGTTCTTAGAAGATCACAACTGGATGTATTTATAATTTTGGAAAAACCATGATCATTTGAATGTTTAGGTTACAACCAGGGATTGCAATTTCTATAATAGAAGCGGATTCTGTGGCTGTTATAAAATCTAGTGAGGAAATGTTTTGGTTGAAATGTTTAGTTGAATAACTAAAATGTATTCAAGGTAAAGGATTTCTCTACTACAATAGTCATAGAATAATTCATTTGGAGAAGAATACAATGTTTCATTCAAGAACTAATCACATTAATCTAAAGTTCCATTACATCTAGAAGAAACTGGAAGATGATGAGTTAGAGTTATGGAAGATAGTTGGAAAATATAATCTAGAGGAAATTTTTACCCAAATTTTAGGTCCAAGAATACTAATACAACATCAAGCCTCGGTTGGTATTGGGTGAATGGAAAGTGGTGGAGAATCATTGTACACAATACAAGTTAAAGGTGGTGTTATGGTTTTCTCTAAAGAAGACTTCAAGTGGGAGATTTTTTGGAATGTGTGATTCATAATTTAGTTTTTCAAAGTCAATAAACTAGAAGGAGTGGTTATAGATGATATTCTGTTCATTTAAGTAGTATTAGTAGTGATGTTTTCTTTTAATGTTTCGGAAGGAGGCTTTTGGAAGGAGGTTATTCAAAATGATGTTATTTTGATGTTCTCAACTTCAGGTGGTCTTATTTCATAAATTTGGTTAGTAATTCTATAATATGGTGGATGGTTAGTGTTTTTTTGATAGGTTACTTATTTACCAAAGGTAGTGGTCACAATGAGAATTACTATAGATGATTAGTATTAGGAACAGTGGAATAGATGGACTCCCACATTTATGTTACTCTCTATAAATAGAAGGGTGGTGCAACATTTTTCTTTGTAAATGACACTAAAAGTAATGTTATTACTTTTTGTTATAATCCATGTGACTAATTAGTTACAAGTTGTATAATTTTTGTTATCAAGAAATGAAATGTTGTAATGTTTCTTCTGTGGATGTAATAATTTCAGTCCAAACCACATAAAACCAAAGTGTTCTTTATTGTTTACCTTTTACTTTCATTGTATGAATATTTTGTATCTATTTGAGTGAACATGGCTAAGGTTTGTTTTGAATTATTGTGGTTATTTGGGTGAATTATTTTATTCTATGTTCTAGAACACTAATATTCAGAAATTTCCTTCTGAAATCGATTTCTATCAGAGTGATTCTATATCAACTACTTTCGGTTGTTTATCGAAAGGAAAGTGTGGTGTTATTCTCTATAATTTATTAAAATAAATATTTATCTAGAAAACTGAGCATTAAAAACTCAGGTAGAACAACTCAAGTTGTTATCGTCTCTTTCAGACATCTTTATAAAGGAAAAGATCAAGTTTTTTAGGTTATGGAGCATGGATTAGTGCTTTGAAGAACTTTACTCGGCTGATGAAACTGTATCTATATAGTTCTCACATTGTCTTAGTAGTGAATTCACCCTTTCATGTACCTTCAGTTGTTCCAGTCTCTACAACTTCAATTCATATATAAACTTCTATATTTGTACCAACTTTTGAATTCACACCTGATAAGGTTTTGCAACGTCTTAGACCTATGGATGATGGCATTCTTATTAGAGAATCCTCTTCTCAACCCAAGACAACACATTACCCTTCACAAGAAGAGAACAAATACCCTAGATATAATTCTTATGATTTTGATTTGTATTCTTGATTGGGCTCTTTGTATTTTAAATTACACTTTTTTACATGAATATATTCTCACTTTTTATCTAGAATGATTTACCTATTCCTTACTCTTACTTTTCAAAAATTCATTTCAATATATATTATTAATTGTTCTACTCATTTTTTGTGTTTTTTATAACCCCAAAAGTGAGATAAAAATTATTTGATGGTTAATAATAATTTTTTTGGGGTATTAACATCTTATCTTGAACTTTAAATGAAATTTATTTAAATTTTTTGTAATTATGTTTTAATTTGAAAATTTTCCTATCATGATTTATGATCATAAAAAGGGGGGAGATTGGTAGCCTAGTCCAGAAATTCCTAATTTTAATGATCTCTAATCATGCTTCTTATAATTATAATGATTTCTGTGTTTTGTGTTATCAAACTGATTTTTATAAAAAAATACCTTAATTCTTGAATTGATATCAAATTTATGTACATTGGATCGACCACATGTTATAGACAAGATAATTTGGACCTACGTAAAGGTGAAATTGAAGAATTTGGATAAATTTAAGGGTTATTCCCATGGAAGTGTAGCTATGTAAAGGTTATCCAAAGAATACGGGCATGTGTAAGGTTACCTCTTTAGATTTCACTGTCAATATAAGGGTTATCTCATGAACTCTAAAGCTATGTAAGTGTAAGGTAAACCTTGTGTAAAAGTTACTCAAACATTCTTAGACCTGTGTAAAGGTAAAATAAGTGTTGGATTAACCACACGTTATTGTAGATTGATCTTATATATTATCGACCATAATAATTATTTCAACTAATTGTAACAGACAGATTCATAATTTCTCTCTAAGTGTTGAAGATAGAACATGAAGAAAATCATAAATCGCACAAAAAATATTTAATCAGTCATTCCTATCCAATTGATCGCATGTTGAAGATTGACAATCAACCAAGATAGGTCACTAGTTGATCAACTACATGACCATTTTGATTGATCATGTCAATCTATGTAAGAATAAATTTTATTTTCATGAGATTAAAGATAATGTGTGTCAAATTCAGGTTGGTCTGTGTAATGATGGAGCTACCACCTAAAGGGAGTCTTCACTAATCACAAGAATATAGTCACTACCTTGATCAATCATGATTATTCAGACCTGATTTTTCTAGGTACATAATTCCAATGGCTATATATTAACATTTAATGTATGTGTCAAAATAGTTGATATTTTTAAGTCCAATGAAATCTGAGCTGATTGCATGGAAATGGCTATGTGGAGAAGATTACATTAGAAATTTTAGGAATCCTTGCACGTGAAAAGTGTCGAAGACAAACAGTTAATCATTTTACACTTTTGAATCCATGATACTATGTTTTCTCAGTGCTAATGCAAAAAACCAATAATGAATCTAGAATAACTACAACTCTCACTCCTGAACTCACAAGATAATCATTCAAGTATAAAACCCTTACTAATCAGCCAAACATGATTAGAGATTAAGTTGCATCACAATTTTTCTTTACGCTTCACTCTTTAATTTTTGTACTGAAGAGTACTCAAATACTATTTCTCTTTATTTATTTACATATATAATTCCATGAATAATTGTGAAAGAGGCTTGTTCTAGACTAGAATACCTTGTGTCTTATTGTATATTTAAAACTCAATCTAGGTTGTGGATCAGTAAACTCAATTCAGGTTATGAATATTTTTATTAGATTCAATATACATATTTAGTAGTGGATAACTATCAAGTGGACAGGACTAAGTTACACCTTAGAACTAAACTCTTGTTTAAATTCAGTTGTGTGTGTCATGATTTTCTTTATTGCACTATTTTTTCCTGAATATTTTCAAAGTGTGTCATTAAAGTCAAACTTTGATAGTAATCATTTATATGTGATATATATACACTGTTTTGTGTGAGTATAATTTTTCAATGTTAAAATAATTTCAATTTTTTTAACAAGGTATAGATCATGTCTTTGAGAAATTTTATTAATGTATCAAAATTATATATAACTAAAATATTTGTAAATTATGCTATATTTTAAATTTATATTTTTTAAAATAGAAATTTTTTGGCAGAAATATAAATTCATCCTCATTTTGAGTATTCCACTAGGAACAACATCAATGGTGATAAAAAAACATGTCTATCCAAAAATATTTTTCACTCATGAAATTAAAAAAAATGGTGAGATTAGTATCTAGAAAATAAGGTCATGGAATAATATTATATATTTATTTACAATGACATTATCAACTTTAAATTTTGAGAATGATTTATAAAATTGGGGTGTGAAAACTAAAAGTAGCATCATGTCTTTATGAGGGGATATGTAATTTTTATACCCTTTTCTCCTTAATAAAGTTTTCTCCAGTGTGTTTTCTTGATAATATTTTTAACAAGGCATCATGGAATGAAATTCAATTGCATTAACATCACTTATTTTTCACACATAGTTTTTTAAGTAAAGATTATATGATATTTGATGAAATTATGTCATATAATGGGAATGTTATGAAATATTAATTAAAGTGTGGATGTCATGACAATATTAATGATGAATACTTATTTTTTCGCAAACCCTCTATAATGTAAAACATTTAGGTTTATCCAACCAAAGGAATTCAATCCATTAGATTAGATATTATATGAATTTATCACAATCATTAGATCAGATCTTGTGTACTCTATATATGTGGTGATATACTAAGGAAATGAATTCCTTTTTTACCTAAATACATTTTTTTTACTTTTGTATATTTATTTTACATTATCATGTTTGTTCTATAGCGACCCAGCCTTTTCTTTAATTACTATTACATCATTTCAAAGATAAACAACAAAATAGTATTACACATAGAGTATCCAGAGGTTTAGTGTCTTGGGAAAACTAGGACCACACATGACAAATATAACATCAACCATAAACATTTATTTAATTTCTTCTTCTATAGCTTCTTATTGGAACTTGTCCTCTTTTTAGTACATGTAGCCACCTGAGGATATACATAAAAAGGGGTGAGCTAAAATCCCAGTAAGAGGATAGATAAGAACAATACATCATGGGTTGAGTATAATCATAACATAGGCAAAAGATCATGAACATGAGAGGATCATAAATAATAGACTTGAAATGTGGCAATGCATAAAAATGAAACATCATGTCTTAGTGGTTAACTACCACACATACTTGTGAACCAAGCTAGAATCTTTTTCACACATCATTTCACATTTACTCATGAGATTCATCACTTTACCCGATGCATTGGAGCGCTATATAATTTCGGGCGCACCCGTCACATTTAAACATTCATATTGCGCTATATAATTCCGGGTGCACCTGTCACATCATAACATTATCATTATCATGCTTGAAACATAGAACACATATAAAACATGTACATAAATAACCCATGGAAAGGAATGGGTTTCATCTCATAATAACACATTCATAATCTTTGGGTTCCCAAAAGAAAGAGGTAACGACATACTTGATACAAGAACCATCAACCTTGAATGAGAGGTAAAAGGTGAGATCTTGAAAGAAGAGTTCTTTTGGAAAACATTTTGATGGGAATAAAAACCAGTGACAAACATGTATATCCCAGAAAATTAAAGGAAATGATGAATAAATGATCTTTGAGGAGTAACCATATCAAAAATGGAGTGAAAGAGGGAGAACCCGAAGGAAGAAAATTGGGTTCGAGATTTCCCCTTACCTTGTACTCGAATGCCTCCTTCTCTTTAATTTCCTGTATAATGACATTATATTCATTAATTATAAATTCTGGAACCTTTTATACATTAATAGGGTTCATTATGGTTTCATTATTTCATATTATGTTCCTTTGGATGACTTATAGAGTTTAAAAACATTGTTCGGGGATGTTCGTTTTCATGGTTTTCTTGAGTGGTTCACTTGTATTCTTAAATTGATGTTTGGGTAGATCATGGGTAAACATACAGAACTCATATTACATGTTATTAATGATATTACAGGATCTATAATTATTTTATAATGAATTATATTAGATCCATGTGGATGAATCATTAGATAAGAATTTAATGATGGTTATTTGGGTTAATTTGAGCGGTTATTGGATCACAACGAATTTGTTTTAACTTTTCACTTAGTAATATGGCCATAGGTTATCTCCAGAACATAAAATAGAACATAATACATATAAAATATTCTGTTTCAACCATAAAAATGGTTTCATGACCAGATCTGAAGGTATAAATGGAAGAAGAGAGCATGTCATTTTTGAAGGTAATAAATTAACACCTCGTGAACAACGTTCTCTTTAATAAAATAAAAGGAAGAGGGAAAGGGGGTGGGGTGATATAATATCCCCTTAGAATCATAAAATTACATTATATGTATAATAATGGAGTTAAAAAACAATTTGGATGAATATAGGTGGGGATAGATCAAGAAAGGAACTTGAACTTGAAAGGAAATTAAAGGAGAAGAGGGAAAGAAATTACCTCTAGAATCTTCCTCTTGAGAACCTCCTTAAGGAAGCTAGGATTGGTCTTTTGATGAGACCAGAAGATTTTGGACGTGGGGGAGGGTCTAGAGAATGTGTTTGGGAAAAGTTTAGAGAAGTCTTGGAGCTTGAGAGGTGTGAGGAAAAGAGGGAGTGAAGGGTGGCTTTTATAGTGGAGGGGAGAGGGGTTTCCTTAATATAAAATTGATTAGTTTATTAATTTCACCTAAGACAAGGAATAGTGAGTCTTGAACGACCAAGAATAGTAATTTTATAATTTAATCCCGAACCAAGTGGGCTTACATCAGCAGGACATCACACATGACCCAATAATTACCTTATTTAGCTTATTTTGTAAATTACGGTATTTCACTATTCATCAAAACTTCAAGTATCTCAGAAAAATCCCAAAAATTTACCCCAACCATTTTTCGACGTGTAGAATCCAAAAATTATTTCCATTTTTTCAAAAATAATTTTCTAAATATTATTAATTTAATATTTAATTAAAATCATAATTTACTTTAAAAAGAGTTTTTAAGATTAAAACTGATTTTATAGTTCTCTCAAAAATTACGTAGGGTATTATAAAATTATATAAAAACTATTATACATTGATTAAATAATTTATGAATACATTTAAGGGAGATAAATATTCTTTTAAAATAATTAATTAATTATAATTAATTATTTATGACTTATAAAATACCAAAAACGTTTACTAAGGTCAAATTATCACTTTCTAAGATGTCTAAATTTTATTTTATTATTCATAGGTAATGTTACTCTTATTTACTATTCATAAGGGTCATATTATTATTCATAAGGATAGGTTACTATTCACCAAAAACTTATTTTTGTTTCATTAGACTCCAAAAACCATCTTGAACACAACCGTGTATGTCGGATTTTCAAAATTCCAATCATAGGGGTGACAAAATTATGTTTAAAGGTCACTTATCACTTAGTAGTTCATTATTTTGTGTTTTTATGACATAAATATAAGAAGGGGATTTTCCATTGAAAAACTTTGGGTCATTACATTCTTCCCCCCTTAAGAAATTTCACCCCCGAAATTTCACTTTACACAAACAGGTGAGGGTACCTCTCCTTCATTGCCTCTTCTGGTTCCCAAGTTTCTTCCTCAAACTTATGGTTCTTCCACAACACTTTGACAAGATGGGTTGTCTTGTTGCGTAGAACCTTATCACTTCGGTCCATAATCTTTACTTGCTGCTCCTCATAGGAGATATCATTTTCCGGCTGCACCACCTCTGAGTTTAGTACATGTGAGGGGTCAGGTATGTACTTCCTCAGTAGTGATACATGAAACACATCATGAACTTGAGCCATATTCGGTGAAAGTGCAAGCCAATAGGCCATAGCTCCTATGCGGTCAAGGATCTCAAAGGGGCCAATATACCTTGGGCTTAGCTTCCCTTTATTCCCGAATCGCATGACTCTCTTCCATGGAGATTTTTGAAGGAAGACTTTATCTCCAACGTCAAACTCCAATTCCCTTCGACGGTTGTCAGCATAGCTCTTTTGCCGAATTTGAGCAGCTTTGATGTGTTTCGGGATGACTTGAACCTTCTTGGTCATCTCTTGAACAAGATCAGGCCCAAGTTTCTTTCTTTCTCCAACTTCATCCCAACAGGTTGGAGTTCTACATCACTTTCCATACAGAGCTTTATACGGAGCCATCTGAATGCTCGAGTGGAAGCTATTGTTGTATGAGAATTCAACCAATTGGAGATGATTATCCCAACCACCTTTGAATTATAGAGAGTAGGATCTTATCATATCTTCAAGCGTCTGAATAGTCCTTTTAGACTGGCCATCAGTTTGGGGGTGATAGGTCGTGCTGAAATTTAATTCAGTACTCAAAGCATGTTGAAGGCTCCTCCAAAATTTAGATGTGAACCTTGGATCACGGTCAGAGACAATTGAGAGTGGAACACCATGCAGTCTCACCACTTCCTTCACATATATCCTTGCAAGTTGATAAAGTGAGAGATCTTCCCGAATAGCGATAAAATGGGCAGTCCTGGTGAGTCGGTCAACCACAACTCATATCGCATTATTTCCCTTTGACGTCTTTGGGAGACCCGTGACAAAGTCCATAGTAACATTTTCCCATTTCCACATGGGTATAAGCAATGGATGCATCATACCCTTGGACTTTTTTCGCTCAGCTTTAACTTGCTGACATACCAAGCACCTTGATATATATTCCGCAATCTCCTTCTTCATGTTATCCCACCAGAAGTGTTCTCGGAGATCACGATACATCTTGGTACTCCCAGGATGGATAGAGAAAGTTGAGCTATGTGCATTATCTAATATCTCCTTCTTTATCCCAGGTGATGAAGGCACACAAAGATGCTTTCCAAACCGAATCACACCATCATCTTCGATATGGAACTCTTGCAGCTTCCCTTCCTTTACTGCATTCACCCTCTTTTGTATCTCCACATCATCCCTTTGTGCTTCCTTAATCTTCTCTTGGATGGATGGTTGCGCAATCATTTGGGAAAGGTAGGATGTATCCCCTACCATTATGATTTCCAAATCCATCCTTTGCATATCCAAGAAGATGGGGTCTTTCTCTATCTGCATCATGGAAAGAGTAGTAGCTTCTTTTCTGCTTAGAGCATCAGCTACCTAGTTTACCTTTCCAGGATGATAGTGAATAGAGAAATCATAATCCTTGATTAGCTCTAACCATCTCCTTTGACGCATGTTGAGCTCCTTTTGTGTCAATATATACTTTAGGCTCTTGTAGTCGGTGTATATGTCACACTTCTCGCCACAAAGGTAGTGCCACCAGATTTTAAAGGAAAAAATCACGGCTTCCAGCTCTAGATCATGCGTCGGGTAGTTCTTCTCATGGATCTTCAACTGTCATGAGGTGTAGGCTATCACATTATCATTTTGCATGAGTACACAACCCAAGCCTTTCTTTTAAGCATCACTGTATATCACAAAACTTTCTCCACTTTTCGGTAGTGTGAGTACAGGTGCAATGATCAGCCTTCTCTTTATCTCCTTGAAGCTTCCCTCACATTCTTCCATCCAGACATACTTTACCCCTTTCCTTGTTAACTTAGTTAGCGGGCTTGACAATCATGAGAAGTTTCTCACAAAACGTTGGTAGTACCCAGCTAATCCAAGAAAACTATGGATTTTTGTGACACTAGAGGGCCTGGGCCATTCCTCAATCACCTTTGTCTTTGAAGGGTCCAAAGAAATTCCCTCACTTGTGATCACATGACCCAATAATGTGACTTGATTTATCCAAAAGTCACACATTCTGAACTTGGCGTAAAAATTTTCCTTTCTCAATGTTTCCAACACAAGTCTTAGATGTTCTTCATGTTCCTCCTTGCTCTTGGAGTAGATGAGAATATCATCGATAAACACTACCACAAATTTATCGAGGTAATGTATAAATACTCTATTCATCAAATCCATAAAGATTTCAGGGGCATTAGTAAGTCTAAAGGGCATCACCAAAAACTCATAGTGCCCATACCTTGTACAGAAGGCAGTCTTCTAAATATCTTCCTTCTTCACCTTTACCTGATGATATCCAGAATGAAGATCCTCCTTTGAGAAGTATTGATCTCCTCTTAACTGGTCGAACAAGTTATCAATCCTTGGGAGAGGATACTTGTTCTTTATGGTGATCTTGTTGAGTTCCCGATAATCGATACATAGCCACATTGTTCCATCCTTCTTCTTCACAAAGAGCACTGGCGCACCCCAAGGTGATGCACTAGGGAATATGAACCCTTTGTCCAAATGCTCTTGCAGCTGCTTCTTTAACTCCTCCAGTTCGATAAGATCCATCCTATAGGGACATTTCAAGATAGGATTAGCTCAAAGTATGAGTTCAATTGAGAACTCTACCTCACGGTCCGGGGGAATTCCGGGTAACTCTTTGGGAAATACATCGTTGTATTCCCTCACGATGGGCATTTCCTCAAGGTTGGAACTTTCCTTCGACTCAACCATTTGGGCGACGTATGCTTCTTCATAGGGAATCAACACCCAAACCAATGAAGTATCTTTCAAAAGAGATTCATGATATTCCTTTCATTTTTAGAGGATCATGGGATGGTTCAGAATATGAAAAGATATTTCCTTTTCATGACATTTGATATGTGCTCTATATAACAAGAGTCAGTCCATTCCCATTATAGCGTCAAATTCCACCAAGGGAAGTATTACAAGATTTTACGAAAGAATCTTCCCACATACGTCAACAGGAGAAGAGTCAAACACTTCGATTGCAATGATTTCACCACTTGGTGTTTTTACAGATATCTCTACTTCAAGGTTTCGGGGCTTCGATTCTATAGTTCTAGCAAACTTTCAATATATAAAGGAATGCGTAGAACCATAATCAAATAATACTTTTTCCATTCTTGAGTGAATAGGAAGTGTACCTTATACAACTTCATTATCATGATTTACCTCAGTAGTAGTGATGGCATAAGACTTCCCTTGTTTCTTTGGATTTGGTGGCTACTGACGCGGATTACCCTCGAGAGCTCGAGGTTTAGTGCACTGGTTTGCATAGTGCCCTAACTCCCTATAGTTTTAGCATTGAACCATGAGTGGTTCTCCCCTTTAATCGGCTACATTATCCTTCCTTTTCATGTCTTTTTGACACTCTTGAGATTGGTGTCCTTCTTTCCCACACTTAAAGAATTTCCCCGTACCTTTGAGGCAGTTCCCATGGTGCAACTTCCCACATTTTTGGCATGTGGGTCGTTGATTTTTCTTCCCACCTTTGTCACTAGATCCACTGGCTTGAAACTCCATCTTTCTTTTCTTATCACCATAGCCATGGGACCATTCTCCAAAATCTATCTCCACTTTGAGATCACACCGAAAAACTTCTTCATAACTCCCAAAATCTCGAATTGCAAGAGCCTTTCGAAGATGTAGTTTTAATCCACTAAAGAATCTATCAATTTTACTATCCTTGTTGATAACAAAACCCGAAGCATACCTTACGAGCCTTGTGAAATTTGATTCATAGGTTGTGACAGATTCTCCTTCTTTTTGCTTGAGCTCTATAAATTCTCTCTCCATCTTCGTGCGAAGAGTTCGTGGGAAGTACTTATTAAGAAACATTTTCTTAAAGTCTTCTCATTCCATCTCTTCAATTTCCTCCCTTGGCTTGGTGTTTTTAATCAAAGCCCACCATTGATCGGCTTCTCCATCTAGATGATAAACGGCTAGAGTCACCTTCTCCATCTCAGAACATTAAAGAACAGAAAATATCTTCTCCATGGAGTTGACCCACTGTTCCGAAACTAGTGGATCAGAAGATCCACAAAACGTCGATGGTTGTTGCCGCATAAAACATTCAATTTCCAGTTGCTCCCTCTTTGGTGAATGAGGGCGTTACCCATTATTATGGTTATTATTCATAACCTGAGATAATTGGGTAAGCATTTCCATGAAGTTTTGAACTCCACCTACCAAATCATTGGGGATGTTGTTCGGGCAATCGTTGCATTGGCCCTTGTAAGAGTTGTTGGCCTGATTTCTCCTGGTTCCCACCATTTTCTAAAATAGAAAAGGTTAGAACAAAACATAAGTAAACAAGTCATGAATAACTTATTCATTTAAACAATTATACCAAAAACATAACATATGGGATCCCTAGGTAAATATTCTTGTGTGCATTTTTGTACTTATTCTCATGCTAGAGGTTTTCCTTAGGGTTCACTAATCCTAATTCCCAAATTAACTAAACCTTTCCTCTAATACCAACTATAGAGACCCAGATTTTTCTTTCATTAATATTACATCATTTCAAAGATAAACAACATAATAGTATTACACATAGAGGATCCAGAGGTTTAGTGTCTTGGCTAAACTAGGACCATACATGACAAATACAACATCAACCATAAACATTTATTTAATTTATTTTTCTATAGATTATTATTGGCACTTGTCCTCTCCTTAGTACATGTAGCCACCTGAGTATATAAATAAAAAGGGGTGAGCTAAAAGCCCAGTAAGAGGATAGATAAGAACAATACATCATGGGGTGAGAATAATCATAACATAGGCAAAAGATCATGAACATGAGAGGAGCATAAATAATAGACTTGAAATGTGGAAATGCATAAAAATGAAACATCATGTCTTAGTGGTTAAATACCACACATACTTGTGAACCAAGCTAGAATCTTGTTCACAGATCATTTCAAATTTACTCATGAGATTCATCACTTTACCCAATGCATTGGAGCACTATATAATTCCGGGTGCACCCGTCACATTTAAACATTCATATTGCGCTATATAATTCCGGGCGCACCCGTCACATCATAACATTATCATTATCATGCTTGCAACATAGAACACATATAAAGCATGTACATAAATAACCCATGGAAAGGAATGGGTTTCATATCATAATAACACGTTCATAATCTTTGGGTTCCCAAAAGAAAGAGGGAACAACATACTTGATACAAGAACCATCAACCTTGAATGAGAGGTAAAAGGTGAGATCTTGAAAGAAGAGTTCTTTTGGAAAACATTTTGATGGGAATAAAAACCAGTGAAAAAGATTTATATCCCAGAAAAGTAAAGGAAATTATGAAAAAATGATCTTTGAGGAGTAACCATATCAAAAATGGAGTGAAAGAGGGAGAACCTGAAGGAAGAAAATTAGGTTCTAGATTTCCCCTTACCTTTTACTCGAATGCCTCCTTATCTTTAATGTCCTGTATATTGACATTATATTCATTAATTATAAATTCCAGAACCTTTTATAAATTAATAGGGTTCATTATGGTTTCATTATTTCATATTATGTTCCTTTGTATGACTTATATAGTTTAAAAACATTGTTCGGGGATGTTTGTTTTCATGGTTTTCTTGAGTGGTTCACTTGTATTCTTAAATTGATGTTTGGGTAGATCATGGGTAAAAATCCAGAACTGATATTACATGTTATTAATGATATAACAGGAGATTTAATGATTTAATAATGAATTATATTATATCCATGTGGATGAATCATTAGATAAGAATTTAATGATGGTTATTTGGGTTAATTTGAGCGGTTTTTGGATCACAACGAATTTGTTTTAACTTTTCACTTAGTAATATGGCCATAGGTTATCTTCAGAACATAAAATAGAACATAATGCATATAAAATATTCTGGTTCAACCATAAAAATGGTTTCATGACCAGATATAAAGGTATAAATGGAAGAAGAGAGCATGTTATTTTTGAAGGTGATAAATTAACACCTCATGAACAACGTTCTCTTTAATAAAATAAAAGGAAGAGGGAAAGGGGGTGGGGTGATATAATATCCCCTTAAAATCATAAAATTACATTATATGTATAATACTGGAGTTACAAAACAATTTGGATGAATATAGGTGGGAATAGATCAAGAAAGGAACTTGAGCTTGAAAGGAAATTAAAGGAGAAGAGGGAGAGAAATTACCTCTAGAATCTTCCTCTTGAGAACCTCCTTAAGGAAGCTAGGATTGGTCTTTTGATGAGACCAGAAGCTTTTGTACGTGGGGGAGGGTCTAGAGAAGGTTTTTGGGCAGAGTTTAGAGAAGGATTGGATCTTGAGAGGTGTGAGGAAAAGAGGGAGTGAAGGGTGGCTTTTATAGTGGAGGGGAGAGGGGTTTCCTTAATATAAAATTGATTAGTTTATTAATTTCACCTAAGACAAGGAATAGTGAGTATTAAATGACCAAGAATACTAATTTTATAATGTAATCCCGAACCAAGTGGTCTTACATCATCAGGACATCACACATGGCCCAATAATTACCTTATTTAGCTTATTTTGTAAATTACGGTATTTCACTATTCATCAAAAATTCAAGTATCTCAGAAAAATAACAAAAATTTACCTCAACCATTTTTCGACGTGTAGAATCCAAAAATGAATTCCATTTTTCAAAAATAATTTTCTAAATATTATTAATTTAATATTTAATTAAAATCGTAATTTACTTAAAAAACAGTTTTTAAGATTAAAACTGATTTTATAGTTCTCTCAAAAATTACGTAGGGACTTATAAAATTATATAAAAACTATTAGACATTGATTCAATAATTTATGAATACATTTCTGGGAGATAAATATTCTTTTAAATTAATTAATTATTTATAATTAATTATTTATGACTTATAAAATACCAAAAACGTTTACTAAGGTCAAATTATCACTTTCTAAGATGTATAAATTTTATTTTATTATTAATAGGTAATGTTACTCTTATTTACTATTCATAAGGGTCATATTACTATTCAAAAGGGTAGGTTGCTATTCACCAAAAACTTATTTTTGTTTCATTAGACTCCAAAAACCGTCTTGAACACAACCGTGTATGTCGGATTTTCAAAATTCCAATCATAGGGGTGACAAAATTATGTTTAAAGGTCACTTATCACTTAGTAGTTCATTATTTTGTGTTTTTATGACATAAATATAAAAAGGGAATTTTCCAATGAAAAACTTTGGGTCATTACATGTTCTCCATCATCACACGAATAATCAAAACATGATTTATCAGTGATATGATTCATCTACAATCAATCATACATCTCCATATTCAAAATTATTCATGGTTTCGATTTCAATTATTGTTCACAACACCTAAAATGTTTATATTCAACTATGATAAAATGTAATAAAATATATTTATTAAAATATTAATTTTATATTTAGATATAATTAAAAGTTTAATTATATATATTTAAATAGATAAATCAATTTTTAATAGTAATCATAATTATAATTATGACCCTCATAGATGGTTCAATGGAAATGATCAGGGAATCAATATTTGATATTGGATGTTTGATTATTATGAAGAGGTATGATGATAAAAACATTCTTATAATGGTTTGAGTGAGGATTGTATAAAAAATTACTAATTATAATTATTATTATTATACTATATTATATTATTATATACAATTAATTATGAGAAAAATAAATTGGGGTTTTAAAAAAAAGGGGGATAGGAATTTATATTTTTTTAAAGGGGTCTAGATAATCATAAACATCATTCATGCATATATCTTAAGACTAGGAGTGTGAATGGAATTCAAGCTTCATGGGTCCGAGAAGGAGGTGTGAACCGCATTCACACCTCCTATAAAAAATTTACATAGGATGTGTGAATGTAATTCACGCCTCCTAATTATTTGTATTTTTTGAAGTTAATATTTAATTTTAATAATTAAAAAATAATATATTTATTATAAATAATGTTTAAAAATTATTTATAATATAATTACTGAATTAAAATGTAATAATTTATATAAAATATAATATACTGTCACTTATTCGGGGGAGAGCTTCCTCTTGATGGCAATGCCATCTAGGCCTTCCTCCTTCCTAGAAATTTTACACTTCCTCCGCTTCTTCTCACTATAGGGGAGAAGAATCCAACTCTTACGGGTGTCACCTCGAAGAATCCAAATATATCTTTTATGGATGCACCCACGTCAAATTATCATGCTAGGGCTACAGACATACAGAATAGTAATTCCTCTAATTCTTTATATCACATATTCTTTGTCTATTTTCATGATATGGAATCTCATCGCTCCTTCAAAAAGGGTACTTCTATATGGGTTTTTTCAAATTGTGAAGTGCTTGTGGAAATAAGGAAGATTTGTAAGCACTCTATTTTAGTGCATGTTTTTCTTATAAAGGGGGAGAAACCCTGGGGATTGGATTCATTGGTCAAGAATTTATTTTTTGTCTTATGTTTTCATGGATGGAAATGTATATCATTAAGTTCGGGGTTCTACCACTTTTTATTTCCAAATGTAGAACTAAAATTGAGGGTTTGTTGCTTCAGACCAGTCTCATTAAAACTAGGTATCATTTTCCTACATGAATGGTATTTTGGTTTTAATCCCTTCCAAACTCAAAACACTTATGTTCAGGTATGGTTTATAATTTTAGTCTTGAGCTAGAACCATTGGAATCCAAGAATCTTACAAAATATTACTTTTATGATTACAGTATGAATCAATATGAACAAATAGACTGAACAAGATAGGTTCGACCAATTTTCTAGAGTCCTCATCAAAGTTTATTTTAGATTTATTATGATTAACTAGGTCACTTTATCTATGGATAATGATAATTTGGATTTGAAAATCATTTATGAGAAGATTTTTTCTTTTTGTTCTAAATACAGTTTTGTGGGGAACTCAATAAAATATTGTAGAAAACATTTACAATTATCCATTTACATTTTAAAGGGTCATACAGTGGTAGACTATAGAAATGGTAAAAAAAATCAACATGTGGTTGCTGCTGAAAGACTACAGCAAGATAATGGAGGTTCTAGTTTCCAGAATAAGTAATAAGGTAAGGATCTAAATAAGAAGCAGTCCACTATTGATAAGAAATAAACTTATTCCACAGATCTGTTTTCTTCTATTTTGGATAACATTGTGGCCAAAGGAGTTGTCCATGGATACACATCAGATCCAAATAAATCATGGGCCAAATTTATACCTGAATATGGGGAGGAAAGGCAGGTGACTCATTCTAATTTTTCTTTTAATGGTTCTCTTTACAAGAGCACTGATGTTGCTACCAAAAATAAGGTATCTTCCAATGATCAATCTAAATGTTAGGATATTGTGAAAGAGGAGGTAGATATCAAATTGTAGAAGTAACAGTAACTATATACATTCAAAAGGAAAGGAATAGTCAAACTAGTGGTTGCTTACTCCAAGAAATCTAAGAAGCCCCATTCTGAACCTGCTCAGCCAAAGGTAGGGAGTAACACTCTAAATCTATCATACAGTCAATCTTATTCTAAGAGGAAAAATATTTCAGTTGATGAAGAGGGATTTCAACTAGTCACTTGGAAATCCAGTTCTATTATGCTTCCACTTAAACCTAGGTAGGCCTCTCTTATGAACATCTATGATCTTCTTCAGTAATATGGCATGTTCATCACCAACTTTCAGAAGGATGTTCATAAATAGATATTTGGGACCGACACTTCGAGTGATATGACTATGCAGGCTCACCGTCAACCTTCTCTCTAGATAGATCTCCCAGTAAACTATTCTTCTAGTAGAATAAGGAGAAATTAGGTAGAGAAATATGGATTCACTTATCCCATTCAATTCTCAGAATTAGTGAATATAATTTATGATTCTTTTAGAAAGGGCTTGATAAAGGATTGCAACAAGGCATGGGCCAAAACATCTGACATCAAAATTCTATCAGAAGATCATGTGGGTGAAAGGTTTCCTCATGGAATCTAAGATAATATTGAAAAATGGCTTGATTCATAAGTGGAATTTATTTTTTATAAAATGGAACCAAAGGTTTTTGTCTACAATGATTACCTCATAGTTCTAAAAAATTTATTGGTCAACATGGAAGAAATCTTTTGATCCAATCAAGAGATATATTTTCACAAACTATCTTAAAATACATATCCTACCTCATTTTGGAGAACATTTCTGATTTTTCATCTAATGATGATCATGAGCTCCCTCAAAATACATTGAGTAAAGGTTTTATCCACGAGGCAAAGGTTGACAACATAAGAATTTGGGCTTGAGAGGGAAATGAACTTCTATTTATTTGATGTGGGATTTTTTATTTTTTTGACCCCACCCTATCCTCTTGTACTTGTTTTTTTTCTATTAATAAAGGGGTTAGGTACATTGGGTCCTATCCTTCACTTGTTTTAAAAAATTATACATCCACTTATTAATTATTTAGAGTGATTGATATATTTATAATTTTTTTGTGAAATTTTTGTTGATATAATTATTAGTGATTAATTAATATGCAATATATTTATTAATTATCAATTGTATTATTTTTTATTAATTAATAATATATTATTATGTTATTAATATAATTAATATTATGATAAGTAATATTTATAAATTTTTTGAAATTTTTATTGATATAATAATTAGTAATTTATTAATGGGTAATATATATATTAATTATCAATTTTATTATGTATTATTAATTAATAATATGTTACTATGTTATTAATATAATTAAGAGTAAAATAACTAATCTTTATTATTTAACAATATAAATAAAATAATTTGTATTGAATAATATATTTATTAGTTAATAATTATATTATTCATAGTATATTATGGTATGTATTTTTAATTAATTACTTATATAAATAATAATATAATATTAATAGTAAGTATAGAATTAATAATTGATAATATTATTAATATTTAATAATAAAATTAATATGATTATTTATTATACATAATACGGATAATAATAATAATAAGTATTAATATAATTATAAAATATTAATTATTATTATTATTAACAATGTAGTTATTAATATTAATATTTCTTGGTTGTTCATAAACATTTGTATTAATTTCTAATTATATCAATTTCTATGTTTTATGTAACAAAATATAATATATTAGTATGTTTTTAAATAATGCACAACTAATGATTTAAAAAACATATAACATATATCAGTCCAATATGCATCATTATCTCGGGCACTCCTCCATGACACACCCAGGTGTATAGATAATGCGTTCATAGTTTTCTTGCAATGTATATGATCTAGTGTACGTACCTCCTACATAGAATCTCTAGCACCTACCTCCAAATCATCCTGTGTGGTAAGCGTTGATTCTACAGTCTCATTGCCCGTACCCTGTCCTAACTACAAGGAAAGTGGTTTTTGACTGGAACTCTCTCCAACATGTGAAGAATATGGTTGTTGTGTAGTAGGTATCTATTAATTGAAGGAAAATAAAGACTAAAAAATATACCAATAATCCTTCATTATTGTATAAAAATCTAACAGACTATGTATTAGTAGTATATGTGTCAGGGCCCTCTGGATGAATAACCTGTGGTTTTGGTTATATTTATGTCAATGCCTCTAGTTGTGGTTGTGGATATGGATCATATTAAATAGGATGTGGAGGATCATATGGATGATCATAATAAACATCCTCCTATTTTACTGCATCATCATGTGTTTCTTCCATAAAAGGCTCGTCACCCAATAGAACGTCTATTTTAGGCTCATTAGCCTCAGCGTCGCTTGGAACATCATAGAAAATATCATGACAAATATCATCCATGGGAAGAATAAACTCTATCACTAATCTATGAAAATAGGTTTGGTTAATGTGCCTCCCTCTATGGGATGAGAGATGTGAATGAGGTTTGCGGTACAATGATCCTACGAAAACAAATTATGTAGTTAACTAAGGTTAATAAAAAAAATAAAAAGTGGAAAGAATAATTATAACCAATTCATGCTATTATCTTCCATTTCACATAAGATATATCAATACAGATGGGCAAACCATGACCCATAATCAAACTGGTCTAATAGATGCATGTGCATTATGCCTACCCCTCATAATTGAGACTCATGAAATCTATCCCACATCTCAATATAGCTTGCATGATATCACCTCATTCGAAGTCACACTTCCCTTACATCTTTTGGGAATGAAGTGAAGGAAATTTATTTGGTGGTATAGGAATGGGCTGATGGAATCCAAATTTCCTCATAACTCTATCAACATAATTTCACTCAATAATATAAAATTTAGTAATAGGTATGATGCATGATCCAGAAGCAAGCATTGTCGTATAATAAGGTAGGAGACTCTAGATGTTAGGATGAATATATAGAATCCATAAAACCTATAATATAAAAAAATAAGTTATTAATAAATTATGTCATGTAAAATACACAATAATAATTTTACTATATGATTAATAATCACATACTTCATATGGTCTAAGACTATCCAACATAAGTCTGTAATCATATGCATCAAGTTAACCAGTATCTGAATATTGATGTGTCTGACTCCACTTGTAGATAATATATTTATACTTATATTTCATAAAAGAAATTTATACATTTTATTTTCACATAATAATGAAGTAAAAACATACCATCATTCACTCAGGTACTCTCGTAAAATATCAACAAGCAATGGAATGTGGGCTTATGGAGCTAAGAAAGGTATTCACTTGTAATGACCCATAGTTTATAAATGAATTTTTTTTCCTAAATAAATATTTGATATATTATATAGTATTATATACATACAATGCATAGAAAGATGAACAACACATTATTTAATTAATAAATATTGTTACATTAGTCATCAACTAAACTCATGAAAATGAAAAACATTATAATGGGATAGAAAATAAAAAATAAAAAAGTAGAATGGGAAATTTTTCATCCTTCTAATCTACTAGAATCATCACCCCCACGACCAAAACTGTAGAAAATAAACATAATATTTGTAAATCAATAAATATATTAGAAAATTAAAATATAGAACCTTAGTAGGACTTCTATTTAATAATATATGAAAGAATGAAGATGTGTTTATGGGAGGTAACATGACTATTGAAGTAGTAATGTGACTGTTGGAATGGTAACCTCGCCATTGGGAATAGTAAATTTTCCTAAAAAAATTTATAATAAAAATAATATTTATCTTGAGTGATTTAATAAAATATAAATATTATAATCCCATAAAATAAATATCATGATCAAAAACTCAAAGAAAATATAAGCACTTTTTCTAATAAACTGTATTTTAATGTATTTCATAAAAAAACATAATTTTTAAATTAAAAGTTAAAATTACCTATGTTAAAAAATTATTTTGATAAAATTAATTTTATTTTTATAATCATAATGTTTAAATTTTACAAGGGTTTTTTTTGGTAATTTTTTGAAATACTTCAATTTTATATGAATAGTAAAAATATTGTTTTTCAGATGCAGCTTGTTTTATGACATAATGGTGATGAAATAATGAATTAATAATTGATAAATTTTTTATTTCCACCCAATATCAATTTAATAAGTTAATTTTTTTATTAAAAACAATAAAATTAATTTAAAATTTTAAAAATTATTTTCTAAAGTTTAAAATTCAGAAGTGTCTCTTTAAATAAACATTTTTTTTATTTTTCTCCTTTCCTTTTGATTAAACTATTAAATTAAAATTATAAATTGATTAAAAGTCCTAAAATAGTATTATTTTATTAAAATATATTTTATAATTTCAAAATTATCACTATTACAAGGTTTACCTTGCATATAATATTTTATTAAATATTATAACTCAAAAATACCCCTCTCCTTAAGTAAAAATAACCCCTCACCCCTCCCTTGGAAAACCACTCCTCCCTCACCTACCAAGGAAAAAACTCTACCCAAATTCCCTCTCTAAATCCCCCTAGAATCCTTATTTACATGCTGGAGTAAAATAACACTAAGCATAAAAGGATTTTAGTGTCATATAAAATATGAAACACTAAAAAAGGAGTGGGTTTTCATCAACTCTTCTCTCATTTTCCACTTTTATTATAATTTTTTCAATTACTTTCAAACCCAAATATTATAATATTAATTAATAATTATTTATAATTATATTAATTATTTTAACCTTCTAAAATGATTATATTTATGATTTATTTATATTTAATAATTCTCTTCCTCCTCTTTTGATAATTCATCGTTAAAGATTGGTTAACCACCAATGATGGTGTTTGCAATCCTTTTATTATCAACATCCTTATGGTTGGTTATAATAAATTATTTATGATATATAAATTCACAAATATATATATTAAGATTTTATTTTTAATTCTACTTATGTATAAATGACCTTGAACAAAAATATCAAAATTGAAAAAAATGGGATATCTTTAAGGAAAACGTGATATCAAAATATTTCACCTTTAACAAAGGGAATTGAGGAATAAAATCCAATTATTATAATTGATTAAGAGTGAAAAAAAATTAATATAATTATCTTCTAGTTCCATTTTTTAATAAACCTAAATTTATTATTTAGGAAGTGGAAAAGTGATGAAATAAAGCAGGATTTAAGGTAATGGGATTCTCAAATCCAACTCTTTCTTTTGAATTAACTTCTACTACACAATGTTTTTAGTATGTATATTTATATAATATCCTTAAACATTAATTTAAATGTTATTTACATTATATTTACATTTATATACATGTTTATACCTTGTAAATATTATTTCAAGGCCAGATATTTTTTCAAAAAGTATTTATTTTCAAAAACATTGTATTTACTCCTCTTAAGTTATTTCTCCTCCACTATAGAATGATGATGTTTTATACCAATTTATGATTTCCATTTTTCATTTTGAAACCCCCAAGGTAAATCATTAAAATATTATTTACAAATAATTTATGAAACCTATTTTTTCATTGGTTTATTTCATGACTATGGTTGCTTTATATTCTATGTGGCGAGCATGATTATGAGAATTTTATAGTGTGATGGGTGTGCCTAGAATTTTATATACCTTTAATGAATTAGTAATTTTATATATATCAGGATATTATTTGTATTATGAATTAACATGATGCTATATTTTTTAAAAAATGTGATGTTATGATTTATGCATATATGTTATACGTGAATATGATGCTAGCTTTGTTCACAACTATGTGTGGTATTTGATGAAAATGTTATGATGTTTCATTATTATGGATATTCCCAATTATATGTATTTATCAAATGTTTCCCTCATACTTATGATGATGATCCCATACTTTTTAAATAATTATTATTATTATTCTCACCCATGTACTATTGATTTATGTCTCTTGTGCCTTATATGTTATTCCTCCCCTTACTAGACTTTTAGCTCACCCCTTTCTTTGATGTATATCCTTAGGTGATTTCATGTAATAAGGATAGCATGAGAGATTATAAGAGGGAAAAGAATAAGGATTTAAATAATTTTTAAGTTTTATTATATACATTTGATGTATGAGCCTAATTTTCCTAAGATATTAAACCTTTGGATCCTGGATTGTATCACTATTATGTTTCTTATCTTAAAAACGATGTAATAGTAATGTAAGAAAAAATTATGTTGGTATAGTCAGTATAAAAGAATGGTTTAGTTAATTTGGTAATTAGGATTATAAAATGTTAGTTAAAAACATAAGGATAAGTATAAGTATATGAAAACATCCTATTTTTTGGTAAAGTATAAGAGTACATGGTTTCCAAGCAATTAAATCCATGTATGGATATAATAAGTGTATGTGGCTTGGTAACAGTTATACCAATGGGTAATAACCCTACAAAGGGTGTTTTATGCATTGAATCGATCGTCACCTAGTTTATGATAAAGAATCATTGTTGTACACCAGTTTTTACACTCCTAGGGTATATGATTTGGCTAATCACAAACTCTATACAGACCATTATAAAGGATAAATAACTAAGGTAATTATTCCTCTTAAAGTTAAATAAGGATTAAAGTATATGATCCAAGAAGTATTGTTTGAGATAATGATATGATAAACATAGGGATCCCATAAGATATGGCCTTATAATTAATTTTTGTATAAGAATAAATTATTTATTCATGGTTTGTTAACTTATGTTTGTTCAAAACTTTTCTATTTTAGAAAATAGTGAGAATTAAGAGAAATAGGACCAACAACCCATATGAGGTATAATGTAATGATTGTATAAAATACATACTCAATTCCATTGGATGTGGTGTTCAAAACTTCTTGGATATGCTTACATGGTTGTCTCGGGATATGAAAAATAACATGAACCGTATGGAACGTCTGTGTTCACCCAAGAAAGTGAAACTGGATATCAAGTCTTCTATAAGGAAATGAACACTGATATTTAGTGGGTCTTCTTATCCACATGGCATTAAATAGTGGTTAAAATCAATGGAAAGATATTTTTGTGCTCTAATATTCTAATAAGGATATGGTTACTATATCCATCTATCATTTAGATGGAGAGGCTGGCCAATGGTGGGAATTGATAAAGAATACCAATCCAAATAATGAAATGGAATAAATAGATTGGGAATACTTTAAGAGGTTATTTCTTAACATTTATTTCCCTTGAACTCTTTTAATAAATATAGAGATATAGTTACTATAAATTAAGAAAAATGAGGGTGAATCTATCATGGATTATGAGAAAACTTTAAAAAAAAGTCTTGAAAGATATTCCTTGGGTTTTTTTATCAAAAATTATAAAAAAAATAAAAAGATTCATTAGTGGTTTAAAACCACACCTTTGAAATGATATTGATATATGAGAATTTGGGAGTTATGAAGTAGTATATCTATGTTCTCTCAAAGTAAAAAATGGATTTTGGAGAATGGTCCCATGGTTATGGAGATAAGAAATGAAATATATGAAGTTTCAATATGGTGTATCAAATGAAAATGGATGAAAGAAGATCCAACCACCCACATATCAAAAAAGTGGGAAGATTAATCATGGGAATTTTATTAAAGGGATAAGGAAATACTTTAAGTATAGGATATAATTCCACTAAGCTCATGAATGTTGAATAGAAATGAAGAATCCACCCAATGTGATTGAGGAAATTAAGGTGCCTCCCAATGCACTACTCATGGTTCAATGCTTCAACTATGGGTAACAAGGGAACTATGCAAGCTAGTGCACTAAACTATGGGTCACTATGGGTAATCAGTGTTAACAACCACCAAAGACAAAAGAGTAAGGTAAAGTGCATTATATCATTAACACTGATGTGGAACATGAAAATGAATCCGTATAAGGTACACTTCCTATTCAATCAAGAATGGAAAATGTTTTATTTAATTTTTATTCTACACATTCCTTATATCCTAAAATTTTTCTTAAACTATTTAATCACAACCCTAATACCTTGAAATGTAGAAATTAGTAAAAATACCTAGTGGTGTTATCAATACAACCCCAAGTTTTGGACTCTCCTCCTATTAGTGTTTGAGGGAAGATTCTTCCTTCAAATGTTGAAATCCTTCCCATGGTGTAATTTGATGCTATATTAGGAATTAATTGGATCTAATTATATATAGATCAAATAAACTATCGGTAAAAGTAAATCTCTTTCTATATTCTAAACCATCCCATGATTCTGTACAAATACAATGAAGATCATGAATTTCATTTGTAAAATACCTCAATAGTGTGGGTGTTGATACCTGGTGAAGAAGAATACCTTGTCTAATTGGTTTATTTAAAGGAATGTATCAACCTATAGAAAATTCCTACTATAAGGGAATATTTTGATGTATTTCTTAAAGAGTTACCTTTCCTTTCCCCAGATCATGAGGTGGGTTCTCAATAGATCTTATACCTAGATCCACTCTTATATCTAAATTCCCCTTTAGGATATCCCTGATCAAACAGGAGGAGTTAAAGAATAAGTTGTAAGAGAATTTGTACAAAGGATTCATATGCCCTAGTGAATCACCTAGGGTTAGACCAATACTCTTTTTTAAGAAAAAGTATTGATCAATGTGGTTGTGTATCTATTACCAAGATCTCAACAAGATCACTATAAAGAACAAGTATCCCCTTTCAAGGATAGATTACTTGTTTGATCAACTACAAGTAGATCAATAATTCTCAAAGATGGATCTTCATTTTGAATATCATCAGCTGTAGGTAAATAAGGAATATATTTAGAACATAGATTTCTATACAAGTTATAGGCACTATAAGTTCATAATGATGCCCTTCATACTTACTAATTCCCCTAAAATATTCATGAATTTAATGAATAGAGTATTTAGATATTGCCTTGAAAAATTTATGGTGGTCTTTATTAATGACATTATCATTTACTCCAAGATCAAAGAGAAACATTAAAAGAATCTATGGATTGTGTTGGAGACATTAATAAAGGAGAAAATGTATTCTAACTTCAATAAGTGTTAATTTTGGATGCAATAAGTCACATTATTGGGTCATGTGATCACAATCATGGGAATTTTTGTGGACCCTTCAAAGAAAAAGGAAATTAAAGAATGGTATGTACCCACTAGTGTCATGGAAATACATATTTTTCTTATCTTATCTGAGTACTACCAATGTTTGGTGAGAAATTTCTCACAATTACCATGACCATTAACTAAGTTAACACATAAATGAGTAAAGTATGTCTAGATGAATGAATGTGAGAAAATATTTTAAGGATCTCAAAAAGAGGCTAATAATTTCTTTTATACTCACACTACAATCAAGTGGAGAAGGTTTTTTTATATACATTGATGCTTCAAAAAAGGATTAGGTTGTATACTCATGCCGAATGATAAATCTATATTCTATGTCTTGTGTTAGTTGAGGATCTTTGAGTAAAAATACCCGACGCATGATCCAGAGTTAGTAGTTGTGATATTTGACTCAAATATTTTTCAGCACTAACTCTATAGTGAGAAGTGTGACATATATATAGATCATAATATTTTAAATTATATATTCACACAGACGGACCTTAACATGCATCAAATAATATGGTTATAGATGATCAATGGATACAATTTCCCTATTCATTATAGTCCTAGAAAGTTGAAAAAGGTTGTTGATACTCTTAGTTGAAAATAACTTACTAATTTATTTATGATGCAGATTTAGAAAGACCGTATCCTCATGGATATGTAAAGGATGGATCTGGAAATCGGTATGGAATACATCCTACCTTACCCAAATTATTTATCAACCATCTAACTAAGAGAAGATCGAGGAAGCACAAAGGGGTTACCTGGAGCTTCAAAAGAAGGTGGAAGCATTAGAGGAGGGGAAGATTCATGAATTAAACATTATTAAAGATGGTTTTATTTAGTTTGGGACTAGAATTTATGTGACTTAATCACCTGAGATAAAGAAATATTTATTTGATAATACACATATCTCATCATTCTCCATCAATCTTGGAAGTACCAAGATGTACTATGATCTTTGAGAGAACTTTTGGTGGGACAACATGAAGAGGGAGATTGTTAAGTACACCTCAAAGTTATTGGTATGTAATAATGTTAAATTTTTAGTGACATAAGTCTAAGGTGATGATATAACCATTGACCATACCCACATGGAAATGGGAGAACACTATCATGGACTTTGTCACAGTTCTCTTGAAGACATCCAAAGGAAACAATACAATATGGGTTGTGGTGTATTGACTCACCAATACTACCCACTTCATTATTATTCCGAAATATTTATCTCTTGAAAAAATTTCTAAGATATACATAAAGAAAGTGTTGATACTACATGGGGTACCACTTTTGATCATCATTGATCTTGTTCCATACTTTACATCTATATTCTAGAGAAGTCTTTGACATACTCTAAATACTAAATTGAATTTCAGTATAGCTTATCACCCCCAAAATGATAACCAATATTAAATGTCCATTCATATACTCGAGGAAATTATGAGAGCCTACTCGATATAATTTAATGGTTGATGGGATCAACATATCCCATTAGTTGAGTTCTCATACAATAACAGCTTCCACTCGAGTATTTAAATGGCTCCATATGAAGTTCTATATGAGAAGTTATGTATAAATCATAATTTCAAATATGAATTTGGTGAATGAAATCTCCTTGGACCCAATATTTTATAAGATATGACAAAAAATGTTTGATCCATACAACAACATATAAAAGCTTCTCAGATTTGTAGAAGACATTTGCTGAAAAAAAATTGAAGGGACTTGGAGTTTGATGTTAGAGTCAAAGTTTTCCTTTGAATATTACCATGGAAGATAATCATGTCGTTTGGAAAGAAATGGAATCGTATCCCTAGGTACATTGGCCTATTTTTTACCATTTATTTCATAGGAGTAGTGGCATATCGTATAGTACTTCCACCAAACATGGCTTAAGTTCATGATGTGTTCCATGTATCTCTCTTAAGGAAGTATATACCTGATCCCTCATATGTATTGAATCCCAAAGTAGTATAATTGAAGAATGACCTATATTATGAGGAGAATATGGTGAATATCTTGGACTATAGATACAAATTTCTATGCAAAAATATGTCTCACCTTATAAAACTACCATGGTGAAGCCATAAATATAAAGAGGTGATATGGGAACTACTGGAAATGATGAAACAGAATTACCCTTATTAATTATAAACCGAAAATATGAGTTGAAATTTCAAAGATGAAATTTCTAAATAGTGGAAGAATGTAACAAACCATATCTTATAAATTATATATTTTTCCTAAATAAATGTGTGTTGTATTATATAGTATAATATGCATACAACACATAGGAAAATGAACAAAACTTTATTTCATTAATATAGATTGTTATATTATCCAGTAACTAAACCCATGAAAATTCCAAACATTACAATGGAAAAATAGAAAATAATAAAAGTAGAATGGTAAATTTTTTATCCTTATAATCTTCTAGAATCATCTCCCCCACAAACACTACTATAAAAGAAACGGAATATTAGTAAACCAATCGAAATCTGAGAAAAGAAAAATATGGAAACATGGGAGGAATTTTAGGGAGTAAATTATTAAGTAATTATGAGGTATTTATAAGAGGTAATATGGTCATTATATTAGTAATGTTATCATTGGAATGGTAACCTAACCATTGAGAATAGTAACCTGGCCATTTGGAATAATAACTTAACCATTGGGAATAGTAATTTATCATCAAAATAATAAAATTTAATAAAAATAATATTTATTATAAGTAATTTAAGAAAATATAAATATATTAATACCATAAATTATATATCACGATTAAAAACTCAAAGAAAATATAAGCACATTTTTTAATAAACTGTATTTTAATGTATTTCATAAAAATGATAATTTTATATATTAAAAATAAATATTACATATGTTAGAAAATTATTTTGATAAAATGGATTTTATTTTTATAATCAGTGTGTTTAAATTTTCCAATTATTATTTTTTGGTAATTTTCTAAAATACTTCATTTTTATGTGAATAGTAAAAATGTTGTTTTTCAAATACCACATGTTTTTTGAAATAATGACATAATAAATTATAAATTGCTTATTTCATCCCAAAATAAATTTAATAAGATAAAAGGGTCATTAAAAGACAATAAATTTAATTTGTATACCTAAAAAGTATTTTCCAAATTCTAAAATTCAGAAGTGACCCTTTAAATAAACATTTTTTCATTTTTCTTCTTTCATTTTGATTAAACTAATAAATTAAAATTATAAAGTTATTAAAAGTACTCAAATCATGTAATTTTATTCAAATACATTTCATAATGTCAAAAATATCACTATTACAAGGTTTACCTTGGATATAATATTTTATTTGATATTATAACTCAAAAATACCCCTCTCCTCAAGTATAATCCCTCAAACCTCCCTTGGAAAACCACTCCTCCATCAATTACCAAGGAAACAAATATACCCAAATTCCCACTCTCAAGACCCTGATAATCCTTATGTATTTTTAAGTAAACCAATTATAATCATCAAATGATTTTAGTGACGTACAAAAGAAGCAACACCGAGAAAAAGTGATTTTCACTCATTTTACTCTTCTCTTCTTCTTCTTCCAAATTATTTTCAAACCCAAATATTCTAATATTAATTAATTAGTATGTTAAAATTATATTAATGATTTTAAACTACTTAAATTATCATATTTATGATGTAGTTATATTTCATAATTCTCTTCCTCCTCTTTTGACAGTGCCCCGTTAACAGTTAGTTAACCGCTAACGAGGATCTTTATAATGATTTTATTATCAATACCCTTATATATGGTTATAATAAATTATTTATGATATATAAATATATAAATATATTTATTTTCATATTTTTTAATTAATTTTACTTTATGTATAAATGACCTTGAACAAAAATAGAAAAATCAAAAAAAATGGGATATTAGAAAAATATGATATCAAAACGTTTCACATTTAACAAAGGGAATTAAGGAATAGAATAAACTTATTATAATTTATCAAGACTTAAAATTTTTTAATATAATTCAATTATGGTTCCAAATTTTAATGAACATAATTTTATTATTTAGGAGGTGTAAAACCGATGAAATAAAGCGGGATTTAAGGTAAGTGGGTTCTCGAACCCAACTCTTTATTTTGGGTTACCTTTTATTTCACATTGTTTTCAGTATGGACATTACTCTAATATACTTAAACATTCCTTTAAATATTATTTCCCTTATCTTTATGGGGAAATATGCATTTTTCTACCTTTTAAAAAAGATTTTTGAGTGAGAGGTGTTTTTCAAAGAGGATTTATTTTCCAAAACATCATATTGACTCCTCTTGAAATATTTCTCCTACACTAAAGAATGATGATGTTTTATTGAAAATTATGATTTCAATTATTCATTTGGGAACTCCAAAGGTTAATCATTATATTATTCTTTACAAATCCTTTATGAAACACATTCTTTTCCATGGTTTTATTTCATGATTACAATTATTTTACATTCTATGTGGAAAGCATGATTATGAGAATTTTATGATGTGACAGGTGGGCCCAGAATTATATAACTCTATAATGAATTGGGTACTGTGATATATATCATAATATTATGTATAATTTTCATGAACATGAAGCTATATTTATTCACAAATACAATGTTACAATTTATGTACATATGTTATGCATTAACATGATACTCACTTTGTTCACACCTATGTGTGGTATTTGACCACTATATTATGATGTTTATTTATTATGCATATGAAACATTTCAGGTCTTTATAAAATGTTTCCCTCGTTATTATGATTATGATCCCATAATTATGAAATAATTATGTTGATTATGCTCACCCATGTACTATTGATTCATGTCTCTTATGCTTTCTATGTTATTCCTCCCCTTACTGGAATTTTAGCTCACCCCTTTATTTAATGTATATCCTCAAGTGATTACATGTACTTATGAAAATTTGAGAGATTATAGGAGGATAAATAAGAAGGATTTAAATAATTTTTTAAGTTTTATTATGTATAAGTGATGTATGACATTAATTTTCCCAAGATACAAAATATTTGGATTATGGATTGTATAAATATTATGTTTTTTATCTTAAAATGATATAATATTCATGTAAGAAAAAGTTGGGTCACTATAGATCTCCCATATCCACATATTTATAATAATAACAAATCTCGCAATCTGTATCTTATCGATATGGCATGCACTGCATAGTGCTTTGTATGTATAAGCAAGACCTGCAAAACCCCCACTATACCTCCCTACATGGTATAAGTTCTCAAGTAGCGGTAAATACATAAAGTGGAAAAATATAGTGTAATGATAGATGAATATATTGATGCCAATAAGTATCTGAATGTATGCATGTTTAAATATCAGCATGGTGATCTCATCAGCATCGTCAGGTAGATGAGTGAATTAATTGACTATCCATGGAATGCATAATTGAATCCCAATGATGGGTATTCGATCATCCTAGACCTAAATTACTAGTAGTCTTTAAACTAAATCAAACCAATTTTTACCCACTCATCCTGTCATAGTTTCACCCTCAATAGGGATTCCCAACATCATGGATATATCCTTAAGAGTAATAGTCATCTCTTCCTCTAGAAAAATAATTGTATGTGTATCTGGCCTCCATCTCTCTACTGAGTGAATAGTGAAGTGATGATCGATGAATGTAAATTCACACAATGTTACACCATAGATCCCATCATGGTGAAGATGAGGGATGATGGACAGAGGTGGTGCAACACAATGTAAATGATTAGACCTTCATACGCTTAAATCATGAACCTAACATCTCTCTATGACTATACGTAAAACATGTATGTCCTAGAATGTGAGTAATGGAAGTCCTGCCATCTATATATTTGATTTTATCATTACTTTTTATACCTAATTTAATATAATTTATAAAATATTTTAAAAAAAAATTAAAATAAGAAAAATGAGGTAGAAAATTAGCATTAATAATTAATCATTAAGATGAAAAATGAGGTAAACAAATAGATGTGACTAATGTTGTAGTCTAAGTCCATAAATTTATTATTTTAATGATCTTAAATCATGTTTAATTTATTTATAAATAATTATATATATATATATATATCAATCGTGATCAAAATACCGCATAGTATAAGCGACTGCATGATATATTCAACTATCTGTGTTAGAAGGGAAGTGGATATTATTTGTGATAAAACTTTTTTTTGAATAATCAATGATACTATCTTTTCTTAAACAAATTGAAAAATTCTAGAAAATCTTTGTGAGGACACTTCATGTAATTTCAAGTACAATTTTAAAGTCAGTTCATTTAGAGTTTTAATCTCTTTTTATTCATTTATGTTGTTTGATTAATTCAATAATAGTTTAAATATAAAAAAATTATTTTTGATTTAGACAAGAAAATAAATAAGCTAAAAATTAAACAAGATGAAAATGAAATAATCCATAAATGAAAAGTCTTGAATATGAAAAAAAAATTACGCAGTCATGATAAAATACCTAAACTCGATCAAAGATGATGTGAAGTCGAGCCCTTTCCTACCACTTTGGGACATTTTTTGAGTATACCATTCTATGTGACAATTATTTCATCATAGTACCACTCCAAATTCTAGAGGCCATTCCATATCATTTATAATTTTAGTGGGATTTGGTCATCCCCTAGGGTGAAACCTGGTAATATCAGGGACTACAAAAAGTTGATCAACGATCAAGGTAAAAGTATGGAAATAACTAATAGGCATCCAAGGTGCATTATAATAGTCAACCAGAGTGATCATGTGATACACCAGGTCAATATAGGGCTCCCATGATAAGTTCCCTAATTCACAAGCTACAATGGAATGTGCATTGGGATGTCTCAGTGTTTGGAAAGAACCACAATAATTGTACCTTCTTTCCAATAATACCACTTGCACTCAACCATTATTTCTTGTGATCGGTTCATGGAAATCTGTTACCTAAAAGTAGATCCCTACCCATTCAAAGGTTCTTACATGAAATGATTATGTATCCTATAATGTCTTATAAATGGATCTTTGGAAATTCTGACTGAAATTCTATGTTGTATCCTTTGATTGGTCTATTGGGACTATTCAAAAAAGTAATTCATGCATATATAAAATGTATCATGTACTAACCTTGTGATCAGTAGTTTACAAACACCCTTGGAGACCCTTTCTATGAACTACACAATATTAGTGATCATATTTTCATATCTCCTACCACCATCATATATTAATGATCATTTCTCTTTTGAAATATGCATCATATATTAATACACATCTTGAATAGCCCTTTAAATTTCTTTAAGTCGCTGATTGAACTTTTCGTGTTGAGGATCGTATTCTAAAACCTAAAGAAAATATTTTATTTAATAGGATATTAAAAAAATAAAGAATATAAGTTTAAGAAAACATATCCAACTTGATGATTTCCTTATTTATTACCTTATCTATAAAATGATTATTCACATTACTGGAAATATATATGATGCAATATCAATGATAAGCATTCGATTCTCACCATGAAACTCCATCACTATTAATGACCTCTATAATCGCTTGATGCTGATCAAAAATCATATATACTTTTTGAATTTGTGTAACATGAATGTGTATACAATCCAAAAACCAACTCCATGATTCAAAATTCTCCTTTTCAAAAATGGAGAATGTAAGTGGTAGAGGATCACGATTACCATCCTACGTAGAAAAAATAAACAAAACGCTTGTATACTTACCTTAATGAAAATTTACATTGACTTGAATAAATTGTTTGAAATAAGTAAAAGCAGTGATACATGGCATGAATGTCCAAAATAGCCTATGGAACTTCACCTTTGTTTGATCAACTTGATGATCTGAGGAGACATATTCAACGGTGTCTAGATAATAAATAATTGAACTATTGAGAGATAATAATCCCATAAACTATGACAACACTTCATATGATCCATCCCAATCACCTAGACATTCACAATTGTCTTTTGTTTTGTATTCCAAACTTTATTGTAGGATATCTTATATTTTACCAACTATTGTATTCATTCCTAGAATAGAGACATAGGAACATCCTAAATTTTTTGCATCATCACTACAATAACAGTCGATATAAACTCTGTATCAAGTGAAGAGTGATCCTACAACAAACTTGGATGCACAAAAGTATGTAGTCCTTATAAGTTATTTATCTTCCAACATGAATAAAAATGTATCATATATTTCCCGCATTCAAAATTTACATTCTGACCCATATTTTTCACACCAAATGAGTTATTTTTCCTTCTTAGACTCATCAAACACAAATGAAAAATATCTCTCTATGTGGTATTGATTTAGTACATTTTTTAATGCACTTTTTGGTTTTAAACTCCTATCCAACATATGTGGTTTTATCAATTGATGAAAAAAATTTACCTATAATGTCTAGGAATTTAGTAGTTGGTGTAATGACACCCCAATCAAAATGTTGTGCACACGACATTCCCTTGAATGAGGAAGTCAATAATGTAGAATGATTACCAAAAACTATTTTTCCTATCTATCAAAGGAACCTCATAAGGGTAATTGCTCACATCATCCTCACCTATAGTATATTCTATTACATCATCAGATAATTTCTTATCAGATAGTTTCTCATTCATTAAATAAAAAGTATCAGTGGGGATGTCCCCTATAGTTATTTCCATATTCTGAACATCTTATTCATAATTCATTTATATTACTAGAGTAATATGAGAAGACAATAAAATATAATGTTGTGAAGGATTTAATTCAATAGATCTCCCATAACATGATTTTTTAGATGTATGTCACACCTCATCAAAAATAGAAATAACAAAATATAATTCTATTAAACCATTAATACATTATATTCTGAACAATGATGATGCATACACCCAATTTTCATCACCAAGTAGTGCAACTCAATGTATCATAGATGATCATTATAACAAATATTTCAATATGTAATTGAAGTAATTTCCTGATCATCCCTCAGTTTAAATTGACTATGAATCGTCCTATGAAATTCATCAAATGTCACACATTCAGTAAGATTTTTCACTCTTGTGGGGGGGAAACTATAGCTAAAACCTTTATCAGTATAAATTAACCCACTATTATAGTATATTAATGCATAAATTATTACCAAGATTTTTTTCTTAATAAAACGTTATATATATTTATACTACATCATCAAATTTTTAACAGGTTTTAATTAGTTATGATTAAATAACTATGAAATGATCTTAATAATTTTTATATGGATTGGTTTATCATTATTTGATAAACCATCCATAACCTATAGGGGACTCCTAGAGCCTCTACTATATCAGATTTTAGAAACCTCCAATATCCTTTCAGTCATGGTGCAAAAACACATCATCAAATAGCAATGTCTCTTGTCGAATGCTCTTTTATTACAATTTTACTCAAATGCAAGTGAGTAGATCTAGGGGTTTGAGATACATAACATTTTTACATAGATATGCAGATACTTACATACTTAAAGAGAGGGATGACGTGCAGATCATCAATGAGAAAAAGAAAATTCAATTATTACAGATTACGTAACCACATATAGAAAAATAAAACATGTAATTTCAATTATACATTAGTCAGTCATCTCAATATTAGTCAATTATTACAAATTATATAACTGAATACAAAAAAAAATACGACATGAAATTTCAACTATACATTGGTCGGTTATCTCAAGATCATTCATCATACAATACTCTTAACATGTTTTTTTGGGATACTTATTATATTCTATATATTGTAACTTTATTTATAACTATATCTAATAAATAATAAATACACACACACACACACACCTATTTATATTCATACATTCATGAAGATTTTTCAATCTTGAAGGTGAAAATATGTAGCTAAAACCCTAATTGATATAAATAACTTCACCATTAAAGAATATTGACATAGACATGATTTCATTGAAATAAAATTCAATAAAATGTTATATATATTTATACTGCATCATTAAATGATTAATATGTTTTAATTAGTTATGATTAAATAACTTTGAATTGATATTGATACTTTTATATCGATTGTTTTATCATTATTTGATAAACCAACCAAAACATGGGGGTTTCTGAAGCCTCTACTACTTCATATTTCATCATCCACCAGTATCCTTTCAGTCATGGTGTAAAAATTCATCATCGTATAACAACATCACTTGTTGAATGACCTTTTATTACAATGTTACTCATATTAAAGTAAGGGGTATAGAAACCCTATCCTTTTACCCATATCATTACATTATTTTAACTATAATTAACCATCAAATAATAACCAAGGATCGTAAAGTCTAGTGTCTTTGGAAAAATAGGTATGTAATTTGAAAGTATGAAACCAAAATAAAATCATATTTTATTTAATCTCTATAATGATCTCCAAATATCCTTTGAGATCTTACATATTCATAGGATAACCTGGGGAATACATGAACAAATGGATGAGCTAAAAATCTCAGTAAGGGAATAAACATAGGAAAAAAGCATAGCACATTGGTTATAAGGAATAAAATAATGACATAAAAAGGCATAGAACATGAATAAACATATGGAATCATATTATATAGAACATGGGATCATGGGATCATGGTAAAATAGGAATTTGGTAGCAACATACAATATGACATAAACATGAGTCAAGGCTAACTACCAAGAGTATATTAGATAGTGAACAAAGTCTCATAATGGATTAGGATTACTCCCTAATCCCATAAATTAAATCTCATGAGACTAAACATTACCCAATAAATTGGAGTGTTTTTTGGTTTCACCCATCATAACTTGTTCTTGCATATCTATGCCATAAAAAATCAAACATAAGGTATAAACATAAGGGTTTCCCATAGAAAGAAATGGGTATCGTAATCATATCATATGGAATAACTAATGGGTGTATCATAATGGTATACAAGAAAGAATGGATTTAAATAATACTTGGACATTCATTAGGGAAAATAGGCATAGATCATGATAAATGATTTCCATCTGAAGTAAAAACATATAAAAATAGTGATTAGGTATCTTTGTAAATGTGCCACTTTAACACGGTTTTTAGGGAAAAGAATAAAGAGTCTTTAAAGAGTATAAAAGAATAATTATTTTAATAAAACCAAAAAATTTAATAAGATAGTTTTCCATGAGAAAAATAGGTATTTTATAAAAAAAATTCCCTAAAAAAGATTATATAGTGTGATTGAAAATGGATAAGAAATTGAGAAGTTCCCTTTAATGGGGCTTGTTTATTGGGAGGAATTGAGAAGGGGGATTTTTAAAACATGTATTTCCCCATAAAATAAGGATTAATTTATATGTATATATAATTTTGAAAAATATAAATATAATTTAGAATAATTAAATAAGACTAATGAATAAATAAATTACTATAAAGAAAAATAAAGTGTAACCCAATGGTAATTTAGAGGTTCAGAGAGATCCCTTACCTTATATCTGAAAGTGTTATTAACATGCACTTAATGTCCTAGATAATAAAATTAGATTATTTTATAATTTAACTCCAAACTTCTTCAACATATATTTTATTTATTATAATTTTATAAAGTTTATTTATATCCATTTTTATGGGCTATAATGTTTAATTTCATTGTTTCGAGAGCCTTTGTTTCATGGTTTCATGGCCAGTCCGCTTGTGTATAATTATGGGAGTTATTTTAAAATTGGAATAATTATCCATAAGGAAAATTAAATGGAACTAATTCACTTCTAGAAATTAAAATGGTCTCGTGTCTCATTTTATTTTTTGACATGATGATGATTCATTTGATAAAATGTTGAAAATAAACATTTAGATTATTTTGGTGGTTTTTTTATCATCACAAACTAGTTTTGTTTTATTATTTAACATTATATATATATATTATTTTCATAACATAAAAAAAAGTTATAATATACATACTATAATATTATTTAACCATAACAATGGTTTTATGACCAAACTTGAAGGTGGTAATGAAAAATGAAAACTCATCGTCCACAAAGGTGGTGAATCGACACATCATGGACAATGTTCTCATTTTTAGAATAAAAATGATAATAGAAGAGATTTGATGATGGATATTCCATTAACACAATAAAATTATAGTATATATATGATATTGGAGTTATCATGCTATTTTGGAAAGGGGTGAGAGGATGATAAGAAAAGAAAATAAATTAAAAGAGAAAGAATGGGGATTTTACCTCTTAAATATCGCCACCTTGAGAACCTCCTTAAGGAACTTGGAAATGGTATTTTGATAAGACCATAAATACCAAGATGTGTGGAAGATTATTAGGAGAGTAATTGGGTAGAATATTAGAAATATCCAAAGCTTATAAAGTGTGAGGAGAAGAGGTGGTGAGGGGTGGTATTTATAAGGGGAGGAGTGGGGTGTTTTTGATTATTTTATTCATTAGTTTATTATTTTGGCTTAAGACTATAAATAGTGTTGATTGTTATGAATAAGTATAGTAACTATAGCATGTGAGTTTGAAATAATGGTTTCTTACATCATTAATGCCTCAAAAATTCATGTATTAGGCTTAAAATGTTTAATACTGTAAATTATTGTATTTCACTATTCACCAAAAATCAACTATTTTAGAAAAATCTCAAAAATTGAGCCCAACCATTTTTCAACAAGTAGATTTAAAAAATAGAATCCATTTTATAAAAATAATTTTTTAAATATGATAAATTTAATTTTTAATTAAAATCATCATTTATTCAAAAAGTGCCAATTTTAATATTATAACTTAGCATGAATGGCCCGAAGGTCTTCATTTTTATTGATTTTGACAACCCCCTTTTTAAGGGATGAGGGGGAACCCTTAAAAGGCCCGTAGGCTCATAGATTACATGGCCCGTAGGCTTATGAGATTACATGACCGGAAGGTCTTAGGGAATTCAACCAGACTATCTACAAGGAATTGTCTCTCCCCAGCATCTGCATCATGATAGTAGCTCTCCACCTTCGCATGGCCATCTGGCTAAGCTTCCTGTGCAAGCACAGGATAGTCCTGATGGAATATCCATACCCTCTCATTTTGACAAATCCATTTAGCTCTACTCTGGTGAGTTCACCTGCTCTGAATCCTCTTCTGGGGCTACTCCTTTTTCTGTAGTGTGTCTGGGGCAACTACATGTGGCCCAAAGGCCTTGAGGTAGCCCGAAGGCCATAAAGGTGGCCCAAAATCCCTACTAACCCAAAGTAATGGGTGGTCCAAAATCCTTAAGGACTCCAATCCCAAACCGGTGGCCCAAGGTGAATAGTTCCAAATGCTATAGTACCGAATAGTACCTGCTACAGTACCTGCTACAGTGCTGCTACATCCCCCGCACAATGTACAGTTTAGCTACAGTGCCTGTACAGTTTACATTTCTGCTACAGTACCCACACAGTGTACAATTATGCTACAATGCCTACTACAGTACCCCGGAAATATGCCTCTACCTGGTTTTGAACCTAGGTCTTGTGGATGCACTTAAGGATAACTCACCAAATGGGCTGAGGCTCATGTGAAAATTAATCAGTGTCTCATTAAATTATCTTATAATTATAATATAACAAAATATTAATTTATGAATCTATTTTATAAAAATAAATTTTATTTTAAATCATTATATTAATTATAAAATTATAAATAATCATTTGCGTTTCAAAAAAAATACCAACACTTAATTAATAATTTTTAAAACATTTAATTATTACTTGATATAAATATACCATATTTTCATTTATAGGATACCTAAATTTTATTTTTACTTTAATATGTGAGGATACTATTCTAATGGTCATATTACTATTCCTAATGGTTACATCACTATACCAATGGTCAGGTTACAATTCCAATGGTCAGATTTATAATGATCATAGGGGTTTACTACTTCTTATAAATACCTATTATTCGCTTCTATTTTATCCCAAGGTTATATATACTTTCATCTTTTAAATGAATATTTATTTTATCTATGCATCTTTTTTTATGAGTGCAATCATTCTAGTAGATCGAGCATATCCAAATTTTCATATTTTTATTATCTTAATTTCTATTTATTTTTCCACTATAATATAGTGACCCTAATTTTCCTTACATGACTATTACATCATTTTAAAGATAAATAATATAATAGAATTACAAAACTAGGATCTAAAGTTTTAGTGTCTTGGGAAAATTAGGACCATACATAACTTGTACATAATCAAATATAAACATTTATTTAAAAACATCTTCTTTATCCTTCTAAAGCCCACGATACCTTAGTACATGTATCCATATGAGGATATACATCAAAGAAAGGGGTGTGTTAAAATCCCAGTAAGAGGATGAAAATAGGGCATGAATCAATATAACGTGAGTTAACATAATGATAATAATTATAACATAAACATGATATCATTATCAATATCACGAGGGAAACACTGAATAAATTCATTGAATGTGTAAATTCATAAAAATGAAACATCATGTCTTAATGGTCAAATACCACATATAGTTGTGAACAAAGATAGCATTATGTTCATGCATAACATTTGTTCATAACCATAAAATCATCATTGTGAATAAATATAGAATTATTTTCATGAATATTTTACATTATCTCATAATATACATCACATTACCCAATGCATTGAAGACCTATATAATTCTGAGCTCACCTGTCACATCATAACATTAACATAATCATGATTGCCACATAGAACTTATAACAATTGTAGTTATAAAATAACCCATGGAAAGGAATGGGTTTCATAATAATTTCATAAATCATACATTCATGAATAAAATTTGGTATTCCCAAATGAAAAGGGGAAAAACATACCTGGTATAATAATAATCAATCTTGAGTTAAGAAGAAATCATCTCAAGAGGAGTCAAGGTGTGTTTTGGAAAGAAGAGTTATTTTGTAAAATATAAATATTTGTCATAAAACCAATTTGGAAACATGTATATCCTCAAAAAAAAGAGGTAATGATAATTAAATTATATTTAAAAACATTAAAGTAATATCCATACTAAAATTTGGTATGAAATAGATATAATCCAAAGAAAGGGAGTTGGGTTCGAGAATCCCTTTACCTTGTGTTCAAATGATTTATTCACATTAATATCCTGGATGATCAAATTAGATTAATTAATTACTAAATCCATAACCTCTTATGCATGTATTTTATTTATTATAATTTTATTAAGTTTGTTTATGGCCATTTTGATGAGTTATAGAGTTCAATTTCATCGTTCTGGGAGTGTTCATTTTCTTGGTTTTCATGATCGGTTCACTTGTATACAAGTATGAAAGTTTGTGTAAAATAAGAATAATTATCCATGATTGAAATTATATTTTATTAATAAACTTACATAAGTTTAAAATTATCTTATATATCATTTTTTATATTAGTATTATTCATTAGATAAAACATTAATGATAAATTTTTAGTTTATTTTGGTTGTTTTTCCGTCCATTGTGAAATAATTTCATTTTATTAAATATTATGTATTTAAATTAGTTCCAAAACATTAAAAAAGTTATATTATGTATATTAAAATCTGTTTTAATCATAATAATGGTTTTATAACCAAACTTGAATGAGTTAATGGAAAGTGAAAACTCACCGTCCATAATAACGGTGAATAGACACATCACAGATGATGTTTTTATTTTTAGAATAAAAGGAGAGTAGAATATGTTTGATGGTGGATATTATATTAACATAATAAAATTAAAGTATATATATGATACTATAGTTATCATTCCTATTTGTATAGGGTAAGTGTGAAGTGAATAAGAAAAGAAAATAAATTAAAAGAGAACGAAGGAGGATTTTACCTCTTGAATATCTTCTCCTTGAGAACCTCCTTAAGGCACTTGGTTTTGGCCTTTTTTTTAGAATAGTATCTCTTAGAAATGGGGAAAGGGCTTGGGAATGTAATTGGGAAGAATTTATAAAATATACAAGGCTTGAAAGGTGTGAGAATAATAGGTGGTGCGGGGTTGTATTTATGGGGGAATGAGAGGGGTATTTTTTATTATTATATTCATTATTTTATTATTTTGTCTCAAGACTGTCAATATTGTTGATCCTTATAAATAAATATATTAAATAATTAATTATATTTTTATATAATGGTTCTTAAATTATTTATACATCATCCATGACTCAAAAAAGCATGTATTTAGCTTATACTGTAAATTATCGTATTTCATTATTCACCAAAAAGTTAACTATTTTAGAAAACTCCCAAAAATTCATCCTAAAATGTTTTGAAAATATATATTTTAGAAATTAAAACCATTTTATGAAAATAATTTTCTAAAAATGATAAATTTAATTTTTATATAAAATCATCATTTATTCAAAAATACTGATTTTAATATTATAATCAATTTTTTGACCATTTGAAAAATTAATTAAGGTCACATAAAATTATATTATAATTATAATACAAATAATATTAATTTGTGGATTTATTTTTTGAAAATTTATTTTATTTTAAATCATTATATTAATTATAAAATTGTAAATAGAAATTTATGTTTTACAAAATTACCAGCACTTAATTTATCATTTTTAAAAAAATTATTTACTTATACCATGATATAAATATATCATATTTTCATTTATAGGATACCTAAATTTTATTTATACTTTCATAGGTAATATTACTATTTTATTGGTTTTATTACCATTTTTAATGGTCATGTTACTATTCTAATGATCAAGTTATTATTCCAACGATCGGGTTCCTTAATTTCTATAAATACCACTTATTTTATTCTTCACTTATGAGAATAAGGTTTTTATTGGGTTATCTATGCTATTTATGTGTTTTATTCCATATAACATAATTATAAGAAGTGAAATTTCATTGATAAAATTCTAGTTCATTACATTCTCCCCCCCCCCTTGAAATTTTTCCCTCAAAATTTCATTTTATAGAATAAAGTGAAAATATGTGAGGGTATTTCTCATTTATTGCTTCCTCTAGTTTCCATGTTGCATCTTCATACTTATGGTTCCTCCATAACACTTTAACAAGGTGATTAATATTGTTTCATAGGAATTTATCTTTTCATTCCAATATCTTCCTTGGCTGCTCTTCATACGAGAGGTCGTTCTCCAATTGTACCACCTCCAGATTTAGTACATGTGAGGGATTAGGTATGTGATTTCTCAGAAGAGAACATGGAACACGCCGTCAACTTGATCCATGTTATGTGGAAGTTCAAGATGATTTTCCACTACTTCTATGTGATCAAGGATTTCAAATGGGTCAATGTACCTTGGGCTAAGCTTCCCTTTCTTTCCAAACTACATGAATCTATTCTATGGTAATATTAGAAGTAAGACTTTATCTCCAACATCTAAATCCAATTCCCTTCAATGGTTTTCATCATACCTCTTTTTATGACTCTGGGTATCTTTGATATGTTTTTGGATGGATTGAACCTTATTTGTTGTCTCTTGTATAAGATCATGTCCAAGTAGCTTTCATTTGGCAAATTCATCCCAAAAAAGTTGGATTTCTACATCTCTTCCCATACAAAGATTCATATAGATCCATTTGAATACTCAAGTGGAATTTTTTTGTTATATTATAACTCAACCAATGGGAGATGTTGATCCCATCCTCTTTTGAATTTCATTGAGTAGGCTCTCAACATGTCCTTGAGCATATAAATAGTCTTTTCTGATTTTCCATCAGTTTTGTGGTTGATAGGCTATAATGAAATTCAATTTAATACTCAAATCATGTTGAATAATTCTCAATAATTTAGATGTGAGCCTTGGATCATGATTTGATATGATCTAAAGTGGAACCCCAATAAGCCTCACCAATTCCTTTACATATATCTTAGAAATTTGTCCAAGTGATAAATATTTCTAAATAAAAATAAAGTGGGTAGTCTTGTTGAGTCAATCCACCACAACCCATATCGTATTGTTTCCTTTGGATGTCTTTAGGAGACCAGTGATGAATTCCATTGTGATATTATCTCATTTCCATGTGGGTATAGTAAATGGTTTCACCATCCCTTTGGACTTCTATCTTTATGCTTTAACTAGATGACGTACCAAACACCTTGAGATATACTCTATAATCTTCTTCTTCATGTTTTCCCACCAAAAGTATTCTTTAAGATCACGGTACATCTTGGTACTTCTAGGATGGATTGAGAAATATGATTTATGTGAATTATCCAATAGTTCCTTCTTTATCTCTAGTGATGAAGGCACAAAAATCCTTATTCCAAACCAAAACACACCATCAGCATCGATATGGAACTCCTATAGATTCCCTTCCTTTACCGCTTTCACATTCTTTTGTATCTCTAGATCATCCCTTTGTGTATCATTAATCTTATCTTAGATAGATGGTTGGGTGATCATTTTGGAAAGGTAGGATGTACTCCCTGACATTATTATTTCCAAAACTATCTTTTTTATATCCATGAAGATGGGGTCTTTCTCAATCTGCATCATGGATAGATTAGCCGATTATTTTCTGCTAAGTGAATCAGCTACCTTGTTCGCTTTTCCAATATGGTAATGAATAGATCAATCATAGACCTTTATAATCTCTTACCATATCCTTTGATTCATGTTGAGATCCTTCTATGTGAATATATACTTTAGACTCTTGTTATCAATATATATGTCACACTTTTCACCATAGAGGTAGTGTCGCCAAATTTTCAAGGAAAATATCACATATGATAGATCTAGATCATGTTTCGGGTAGTTATACTCATGTATATTCAAATTTAGTGAGTTTTAGGCTATCAATTTATCATTATGCATGAGTACACAACCCAATCCTTTCTTTGAAGCATCATTATATATCACAAAACCTTGTCCACTTATTGGTAGTGTGAGTACAGGTGCAGTGATTATCCTCTTCTTGAGTTCCTTGAAGCTTTCCTCACATTCTTCCATCCAAAAATAGTTTACCCCTTTCCATATTAACTTAGTTAGTAGGTTAAAAAATAATAATTAATTTCTCACAAAACATCGGTAGTATCCTGTTAATCTAAGAAAACTATGGATTTATATGACACTAGTTGGTTTGAGTCATTCCTTAATTACCTTTTTCTTAGAAGGGTATATAGATATTCTCTCACTTTTTATCATGTGCCCCAAAAATGTGACTTTCCAAATCCAAAATTCACACTTTATAAACTTGAAATACAATATCTCTTTCCTTAATGTCACCATCAAAATCCTTATATGTTCTTCATGTTCCACCTTGAACTTGGAGTAGATGATAATATCATTGATAAACACTACCACAAATTTTTCAAGGTAGTCTCTAAATACTCTATTCATCAAATCCATGAATATATCAAGGGAATTAGTAAGTCCAAATGGAATCACTATGAAATCATAATGCACATACCTTGTATAGAAAGCAATATTCTGAATATATTACTTCTTCACCTTCAATTAATGATATCCATAATAAAGATCCACCTTTGAGAAGTATTGATCTCCTCATAGTTGATTGAATAAGTCATCAATCCTTGAAATAGGATACTTGTTCTTTATGGTGGTCTTATTGATCTCCCGGTAATCGATACATAGTTTCATTGGTATGTCCTTTTTCTTTACAAAGAGCATCGCCACACCCCAAGGAGATGCACTAGGGTTTATGAACCCTTTGACTAAATGATTTTCCAGCTACTTCTTTAACTCCTCTAGTTCAGTTGGGGTCATCCTATAGGTACATTTTGAGATAGGAGTGGCTCTAGTTATGAGCTCTATTTATAACTCTAACTAACAATCTAGGGGAAGTCCATGTAACTCATTAGGAAATACATTAGTGTATTCTCTCACAATATTCATTTCCTCAAGGTTGATACCGTTATTTTACTCAACCATTTGAGTGGGGTATGCTTTATCATAGGGTATCAACACCCACACCATTGATGGATTTTCCAAAGTAAATTCATGGCCTTCCTTGAATTTTTAGAGGAGCATGGGATGGTTTGGAATATGAAAATATTTTTCCTTTTCTTGATAGTTGATGTGTGATCTATATAACGAGAGATAATACATAACCAATATAGAATCGAATTCTACCAAGGGAATTATTATGAGATTATATGAAATAATCTTCCCACATACACCAATAGAAGAATATTCCAACACTTGGGTTGTAATTCTTTCACCACTAGGTGTTTTTATAGATATCTATACTTCAAGGTATCAAGGTTTCGATTAAATACTTCTATAAAAATTTCATGATATAAAGGAATTCATAGAACTAGAATCAAATAATAATTTTTCTATTCTTGAGTGAATATGAAGCATACCTTGTATTAATTCTTTTTCTTTCTCCACTTCAGCAGTAGTGATGGCATAATATTTCCCTTGATCCTTTGGCTTTGGTGGTTGATAATGATGATTACCCTCAAGTACTAAAGTTTTAGTGCACTATCTTTCATGGTTCCCTTTCTCCCTACAATTAAAGCATTGAACCATGGGTGGTGCTCTCCTTTCCTCTGTCACATTGGCCAACTTCTTCATTTCTCTTTGAAATTAATGATATTTATGGCCTTCTCTCCCACACTAATATCATTTCCATGTACCTTTTAGGTATTACCCATGATTCTTCTTCCCACATTTTTGACATGTGAGTGGTTGATATTTCTTTCCACCTTTTTAATTAGATCCTCCACCATGAAACTTCAGTTTTTTTTTTCTTATCTTCATAGCCATGGGACCATTATACAAACTCCATCTCCACTTTGAGAGCACATCAAACAAATTATTCATAACTCTCAAATTCTTTAATAGCTAGAGCCTTTCAAATGTGTGGTTTTAAAACACTAAAGAATCTATATATTTTTCTATCATTGTTGATAACAAAACCTGAGGCATAACTTGAAATCCTTATGAATTTTTCTTCGTAATTCATGATATATTCACCTTAATTTTGTTTTATCTCTAGGAATTCTATATCCATCTATTTATGAATATTTTGAGGGAAGTAATTGTTAAGAAATATTTTCTTAAAGTCTTCCCACTCCATCTCTTCTATTTTATCCTTCAGATTTGTTTTCTTAATCAAATCCCACCATTGGTCGACCACTCTATCTAAACAATAAATAGTCAGATTCACCTTCTCCTTCTTAGAATAGTAGAGCATAGAAAATATCTTCTCTATTGAGTTGACCCACTTTTCCACGACTAGTGGATCGAAAGATCCACTAAACATTGGTGTTTGTTGCCACATAAAGACTCAATGGAAAGTTTCTCCTTAGGTGAAGGTAGACATTCTACATGGTTTAGGTTATTATTCATAGCCTTAGATGGTAGGGTAATAATATCCATGAAGTTTTGAAATCCACCTCCCAAATCATTGGGGATGTTGTTCGGGCAATCACTACATTGTCCTTCACACGGTTTGTTGACTTAGTTTCTCCAAGTTCCTACCATTTTATAAAATATAAAAGTTTTGAACAAAACGTAAGTCAATAAATCATTAATAAATAATTTATTCTTTTGTGAAATTAACTCTAAAGGTATATATTATGGGATCCTTGTGTTTATCATTTTTCTAAAACAAATATTATTGGATGTTTACATATTATTAGTCTTATCCTAAGGTTTTTCACTAACATTCTCAAATCCTAATTCCCAAATTGACTAATCTTTGATTTAATACCAACTATAGTGACCCTAATTTTTTTTACATGACTATTACATTATTTTAAATATAAACAACATAATAGCATTATAATACTAGGATACAAAGGTTTAGTGTCTTGGGAAAATTAGGACCATACATAACTTGTGCATAATGAAACATAACAATTTATTTAAAAACATATTATTTATCCTTTTAAAGTTCATGTTCTCCTTAGTACATGTAGTCACTTGAGGATATACATCAAAGGGGTGATCTAAAAGCCTAGTAAGAGGAAGAAAATGTGGCATGAATCAATATAACATGAGTGAACATAATAATAATCATCATCTTCATAACATAAACATGGGATCATTATCAACATAATGAGGGAAACATTGGATAAATTCATGGAATGTGGAAATGCATAAAAATGAAACATCATTTCTTAGTGGTCAAATACCACACATAGTTGTGAATAAGGCTAGTATCATGTCCGTGCATAAAATATGTGAATAACCATAAAATCATCATTGTGAATAAAGTTATAATCATGTTCACTCATATTAAACATTATCTCATGAGATACCCAATGCATTGGAGTGCTATATAATTCTAGGTTCACCCATCACATCATAACATTTACATAAGCATGCATGCCATACAGCTTATAACAATCATAGTCATAAAATAACCCATGGAAATGAATGGGTTTCATAAGAATTTCATAAAGCATACATTCATGAATAAACTTTTGGGTTCCCAAATTAAAAAGTTAAAAACATGCTTGGAATAAGAATCGTCAATCTTGAATGAAGAAGAAACCATCTCAATAGGAGTCAAGGTGGGTTTTGGAAAGAAGAGTTATTTTGGAAAATCTAATTATTTGTCATAAAACCAAGTTTGAAACATGTATATACTTGAAAAGAAGAGGTAAGAAAAATTAAATTATATTTAAGGGACATTGAAGGAATATCCATACTGAAATTTGGTATGAAAGAGGTATAACCCAAAGAAAGGGAGTTGGGTTTGAGAATCTCATTACCTTATGTTTGAATGCTTTATTCACTTTAATATCTTGGATAATAAAATTAGATTCATTAATTACTAAATCTATAACCTATTATATATTTATTTTATTTATTATAATTTTATTAAGTTCATTGGCCATAGATTTCAATTTCTCCATTCTGGGAGTGTTAATTTTCTTGGTTTTCATGATTGGTTTACTTGCATACAAGTATGGAAGTTCATGTAAAATTAGAATAATTCTCCAGAATTGAAATTATATGTTATTTATGAATTTAATAAAGTTTAAATGTTAATATATATAATTTTTTTTTATATGATTATGATTCATTATATAAAATGTTAATGATAAATTTTTAGTTTATTTTGGCGATTTGTCCGTCCATTGTGAAATAATTTCGTTTTATTAAATATTATGTTTATAAATTAGTTCCAGAATATTAAAAAAGTTATAATATGAATATTAAAATATTTTTTAACCATAATAATGGTTTTATAACTATACTTGAAGGTGATAATGGAAAATGAAAACTCGTCATCCATGAAGGCGGTGAATCGACACATCACGGATGATGTTTTTATTTTTAGAATAAAAGGAGATGAGAAGTGGTTTGAAGATGGATATTATATTAATAAAATAATATCCAAGTATATATATGACACTAGATTTATCATGACTCTTTGGATAGGGGAGGTGAGTATAGAATAAGAAAAAAATTAAAAGAGAATGAAAGAGGATTTTACCTCTTGAATATCTTCTCCTTGAGAACTTCCTTAAGGAACTTGGGTTTGGTATTTTATTGATACCAGCAGCTCTTTGACATGGGGAAGAGGCTTGATAATGGAATTGGAATTAATTTAGAAAATCTACAAAGATTTTAAGGTGTGAGGATAATAGGTGGTGAGGGGTGGTATTTGTAAGGGGAGAGGGGTATTTTTTATTATTATATTCGTTATTTTATTTTTTTGGATCTAGACTATCAATAGTTTTGATCCTTATCACTAAATATAATAAATAATGAAGTATATTTTGATATAATGGTACTTACATCAAACATACATCAGTCATGACTCATAAATTCATGTATTTAGCATATACAGTAAATTACAGTATTTCACTATTCACCAAAAATTCGACTATTTTAGAAAAATACCAAGAATTCAACCTAACCATTTTTTAATGTTTATATTTTATAAATGGACTTAATTTTATGAAAATAATTTTCTAAATATGAGAAATTTAATTTTTATATAAAATCACCATTTATTCGAAGAATACCGATTTTAATATTACAATCGGTTTTTTGACCCTTTGAAAAATAATTAAGGTATCATAAAATTATTTTATAATTATAATAAAAAATAAGATTAATTTATGAATATATTTTATGAAAATAAATTTTATTTTAAATCATTATATTAATTATAAAATTATAAATAAAAATTTATGTTTTTCAAAATTACCAACACTTAATTTATCATTTTTAAAATATTTATTTACTTATACCATGATATAAATATATCATATTTTAATTTATAAGATACCTAAATTTTATTTATACTTTCATAGGTGATGTTACTATTCTATTGGCTGGATTACTATTCCTAATGGTTTTGTTACTATTCTAATGGTCAGGTTACTATTCCAACGATCAGGTTCCTTAATTTCTATAAATACCACTTATTTAATTATTCACTTATGAGAATAATTTTTTTATTTGTTTATCTATGATATGTATGTGTTTTATACCATATAACATAATTATAAGAAGGTAAATTTCATTGATAAATTTCTAGGTTATTACGAGTAATATTTTGGATTCTTATTGGTTTGTTTACTGACTAAAGTATCATTATTCATTTATGAGAATAAACTTTTTATTACATTATATATGTGATGTATGTGATTTATACTACATGAAATAGTTATATGAATGGAAATTTCAATGATAAAATTCTAGGTCGTTACATTCTTCCCCCCTTATGAAATTTCACCCTCAAAATTTCTTTTTACATACTAAGGTGAAAATAGGTGAGGGTACTTATACTTCATCACTTCCTCTAGTTATCATGTTGCCTATTCATACTTATGGTTATTTCATAATACTTTGACCATGTGAGTAGTCTTATTGCATATAACTTTATCTCTATGGTCCAAGATCTTCATTAGCTTCTCCTCATAAGAGAGATCATTTTCCAGTTGTACCACCTCTGAATTCAATACATGTGAGGGATCTGGTATTTACTCCCTCAAGATAGATATGTGGAATACATCATGTACTTGAGACATGGTTAGTGGAAGTTCTAGTCGATAGGATACAGCTCTGACATGATCAAGAATCTAAAAGGGGTCGGTGTACCTGGGATTTAGGTTTCCTTTCATTGGGAGGTTTGGTCCACAAACATTATTCGGGGAGGAGTTATATACTTTGGGTGCATTAATTGCCTCATTTTTTGTTGTCATGGATAACTCAACCTCCATATTTTTAAGTGGTGTTATACTAGTTCTACTAAACATTCAAGATATAAAAGAATGTGTAGAACTAGTATGTTTGCTATTCTTGAATGAATAACCAGTGTACCTGTCGCCACATCATTTTTGGGATCCACCTCAGCAGTAGTGATAGCATATTACCTTCCTTGTTGCCTTGGAGGTTTTTTTGTTGATTTTATCCAACAACCCTTGTCTTAGGGAATTGGACCACATAATTCCCAAGTTACTTGCAGCTGAAACACTACACTACAGGATTAGTGATGATTTGAACCTTCCATTCTTCTTCCATATTTTTAGGCTTATTCATATCCCTTCGATAATAATTAGCCCGATTCCCCTATCTTCCATATTTAAATTATCTCCTAGTTCCCTTTAGACAGTTCCTAGGATTCTTTTTCCCACACTTTTGACATGTGGGATGTTGGGTTTTCTTTCCATCATGGGATTTATCTATTGATCCTCTCATATTAAACTCCATTTTACACTTTTTATCTCTGATCCCATGAGACCACTGAGATTCTTCAATCTTTATCTCAACCTTAAGGGAAAAATGGAAAATATCCTCATTGCTGTCAAAGTCTCAAATCATCAACACTTTTCATAGACTTGACTTTAGTCTACTAAAGAAGTGATCCATATTTCTTTCAGTGTTCATGAAAAAGTTGAAGGCGTATCATGAAAGTCTTTTGAAGTTTTATTCATATTACCTGATAGACTCATCTTCCTTTTTCTTCAGTCTGAGGAACTCCCTCTCTATATTAAAATGGAGAGTTCGGGGAAAATATTTATTAAAAAAAATATTAAATGCTTCCCAATCCATGGAATCAATTTCCTCTTTAAACTTGTTGTTTTTTATTATTGACCACCCCTGATCGTCTTTTCCATTAAAATGATAGATCCTTATCACAAATTTATCTTTTTCTGAGCACTGTAGGATAGAAAATATCTTATCAATGGAGTTAATCCATTGTTCCACGATAAGGGTATCAGAAGATCCTCTAAATATAGGAGGACTTTATCACATAAAGGATTTGGCCGCAACTTGAACTTTCTTCATAGAAATAGGGAATTCCACATGATCCAAGTTATTATTCATAACTTTATTCAGTTGTGCTAGTACTGTCATGAGTTGATAAGCTCTCATTACCATTAGATTTTTAATTTAATAAGAAAAATCATCACATTTCCTATCACATTGATTGTTGGTATGGGTTCTCCTATTTCTAGCCATTAACTAAGAAAAAGAAATTACAATTAGGGGGGATTGAATACTTATATAATAAGAATATAAAAAAGGAAAAAATTAATATATAAGTATAAATGAAAATTATTTCCTAATTTTTGAATCCTTGAGTTTCAATATAGTTTATACATGGTGATATAATTATCCCTAGGGTTCTTAATAAAGTCTTTTAGTCCCAATATCTAAAAATAACTATATTGGCCTCTAATACCAACTATAGTGACCTTATCCTTTTACACATATCATTACATGATTTTAATCATAATTAACCATCAAATGAAAACCAAGGATTGCAAAGTCTAGTGTCTTTGGAATACAAGGTACATAATTAGAAAGCATGAAACCAAAATAAAATCATCTTTTATTTAATCTCTATAATAAGTTCCTAACTTCCTTTGATATCTTATATCTTCATAGGATAATATAGGGAATACATGAACAATGGGATGAGCTAAAAACCTAGTAAGGGAATAAATATTGGAATAAATCATAGAACATGGGTTAGAAGGCATAATATGATGACATAAAAAGTCATATAACATGAATAACATATGGAAGCATATCATATATAACATGGGATCATGTGATCATGGTAACATAGGAATATGGAAGCAACATACAACATTGAATAAACATGATTCAAGGTTAACGACCAATCATATATCACATGGTGGACAAAATCCCATAATGGATTAGATTTACTCCATAATATCATACATTATGTCTCATGAGACTAAACATTACCCAATGCATTGAGTGTTATCTAGGTGCACCCATCATAACATGTTCATGCATATGTGTGCCATATGAAAAATAAAACATAAGGTATAAACATAAGGGTTGCCCATGGAAATAAATGGGTATCGTAATCTTTTCATATGGAATAACCAATGGGAATATTATAATGGTATACCATAAAGAATGGATTTAAATCATACATGGACGTTCATAAGGTAAAATTGGAATAAATCATGATAAATGATGTTCAACTGAAATAAAAACCTATAAAAATAGTGATTAGGTATCTTTGGAAATTTTCCTCATTAACATGGTTTTTAGGGAAAAGAATAAAGAGTCATTAAAGAGGATAAAGGAGTAATTATTTTCATAAAACCATAAATGAACTAAGATATATTTTCATGATTAAAAGAGTAATTTTATAAAAATAATGGTGGCGTAAAATAGATTATGGAGTGTACTTGAAAATGGGTAAGAAATTGGGAAGTTCCCTTTAAACGATCTTGCTTATCAGGAGAAATTGAGATGGGAACCTTTTTAAAGCATATATTTTCCCATAAAAATGATGAATTAATATGGATACATAAGTTTGGAATATATATATAGAATATGGAATAATTACATAAGAATAATGAAGAAATACATTAGTGTAATGAATGATAAAGCGTAACCCAAAGGTAATTTTGAGGTTCGAAGAGATACCTTACCTTATGTCTAATTTTATTAAGTTAATTTTGGTCATTTTTATGGGTTATAATGTTTAATTTTGTTGTTCTAGGAGTGTTCGTTTCATGGATTCATGGTCGATTTGCTTATGTATAATTATGGAAGTTATTTTCAAATTGGAATAATTCTCCAGAAGTGAAATTATATGGTATTAATTCACTTTCATAAATTTAAATGGTCTCATATATCATTTTTTTTGACATGAGGATGAGTCATTTGATAAACTATTAATGATAAATGTTTAGATTATTTTGGCGGTTTTTTTATCATCACAAATTAGTTTTGTTTTATTATTTAATATTATGTGTATATATTAGTTCAAGAACATAAAACAAGTTATAATATACATATTATAATCTTATTTAACCATAACAATGTTTTTATGACCAGTATTGAAGGCGGTAATGAAAAACAAAAAAATCTCGTCTATAGAGGCAGTGAATCGACACATCACGAATGATGTTTTCATTTTTAAAATGAAAAGAGAAAAAGAATAGATTTGATGATGGATATTCCATTAACACAATAAAATTACAGTATATATATACGATACTAGATTTATCATGTTGTTTTGGATAGGGGTGAGAGGGGGATAAGAAAAAAAAGAGAAAGGAGGATTTTACCTCTTAAATAGAATCTCCTTGATGACCTCCTTAAGGCGCATAGAAATGCTCTTTTAGGGAGACCAGTAAGACCAGGAGGTGGGGAAGAGGTTTGGGAGAGGGATTGGGTATAATATTAGAAAGATCCAAATCTTATAAGGTGTGAGGAGAAGAGCGGGTGAGGGGTGGTATTTATAAGGAGAGGAGTAAGATGGTTTTTATTATTTTATTCAATAGTTTATTATTTTGGCTCAATACTGTCAATAGTGTTGATGCTTGTGACTAAGTACAGTAACTAGTTCATGTGAGTTCAGACCAATGGTTTCTTACATCATTCATGACTCAAAGATTCATTTATTAAATACCGTAAATTATCGTATTTCACTATTCACCAAAAATCAACTAATTTAGAAAAATCTCAAAAAATCACCCCCACCATTTTTCAACATGTAGATTTAAAAAATGAACTACATTTTATGAAAATAATTTTCTAAATATTAGAAATTTATTTTTAATTAAAATCATCATTTGTTTAAAAAATATTGATTTTAATATTATAACCGGTTTTTCGACACTTTGAAAAATTAATTAAGGTCTCATAAATTATCTTATGAATATAATAAAACAAAATATTAATTTATGAATCTATTTTATGAAAATAAATTTTCTTTTAAATCATTATGTTAATTATAAAATTGTAAATAAACATTTACGTTTCACAAAAATACCAACACTTAATTAATCATTTTAAAATCATTTATTTACTTATTCCAAAATATAAATATATCATATTTTCATTTATAAGTTACCTAAATTTTATTTGTACGTTCATAGGTGAGGGTACTATTCTAATGGTCAGATTACTATTCCTAACGATCGCATTACTATTTCAGCGGTCAGGTTACTATTGCAACAGTTGGATAAATGATTTACTACTTTCATATTTTCATTTATAAGTTACCTAAATTTTATTTTTACTTTCATAAGGGTTTACTACTTCCTATAAATACATATTATTCACTTTTATTTTCTCCCAAGGTTATATATAATTTCATATTTTAAATGAATATTTGTTTTATTTTTATAGCTTTGTTCATGAGTGGTGTCATTCTAGTGGATCGAGCGAATCCAAATTTTCTTATTATTATTATCTTATTTTCCATTTATTATCCCATTGTAATATTTGAAATTCTTATTGGTTTGTTTACTGACTAATGTATCATCAAATATTTTATTTTGGAAAAATGGGAAAATCCCAAAATACAAGAGAAAAATCAAGGGGTCTAAAGTAATGCAATCTGAGGACATACCCTTAGACAAAGTCCACACCCTCAGGGTGGAGCCCAAGATATGGAAGTAGGTGGGCTTCGAGTTATGCATGGCTTTTGAGGTGAAGAAGTCTGCAACTTTATTACTCTCGTGGTAAGTGTGAAGAATCTCCATGCAATTGTTGGTGAGGCTTTTACACTTGTGGATATGATAAGTGATGGACCAAGGGCTAGGATTATGGCATCCTGCCTTTTTATTACATAACTTTTCATTACAGTTTACAAACAGAGGATCTTTAAAGTATAGTTTCTTGGAAATCAGGAACATAATACATGAAAAAAACATAAAACATTATTATAAACCACTTGTAAGGCTTCATCATAGGTTCATCCTATTTACAATTACTGCATCTCATATCCTAGATACATACATCAAAGTAAAGGGTGAGCAGAAGGCTTGGTAAGGGTAAATAAGGGGATCGGTTTACTTGTGATATTAATAAGAACTTGATAAAAAACATGAAGACGTGATAAATTAAAGTATAGGCATGTAATAATGAAAATAACTTGAAACATAACTTTAATATGTGGCTAAAACACTTAATTTAGACATTCATGAATATATCACCAAGGTTCATCCCCAAGGTGTTATAAACAATTACCACGATTATTCACCAAGGTATCGTGAAACTTATCATCTCTAGAGATTAAATTCCATACCCAATGCATTGGAGCGCTATCAAGGTGAACCATTAATATGTCTTTATATTCATGTGATCTACATAGATCATAATCATACATTTCATAAATAACCCAAAGAGAGTAAAACAAATGGGTTTTAGTTCAAAATCGTGACGTTTTAAAAGTGCTTAAAAATAAGATCGTTATGTCATTTATAACACATGGAAAGGGAGTAAGGGTTAAATGTATGTCAATTCCAGAATAAGATATATCATTTTTTTTCATTTATGAACACCCATAGAAATTAAATAGGTCTGATTATTCACATAAATAAAACAAGTGAATTTTTTGAGAGAAAGAGAGAAAAATTTTGAGATGAAATTTCTGCATCATAACGGCTATATAACTTGGTTTTAGAAAACAATAAAAAGACTGGGGACAAGGGTCACCCACTCATAAATAACTCATTATATAGTAGGGGTATAAAAAAATAAATAAGATCATTTTATGGATATTTTAAGTAAATACCATATGAAAATGAAACTCAAAGGAAAAGAGAAGATGCGATTTCTTTTACGAAAATTCGGCAGCCTAACGGCGTCACTTAAAAAATCAGAAAATAAATTGATGAGAGAAGAAAGGGTCTCTCATCATTTGGAAATGAAATGGATAGTAATAATTATATATAAGAATATACCCCATGTAATAAAATGGAAACTAGAAGACATAACATAAAGGATGTCATGACTTAAAAGAGGAGGGTGAGCGGTTCCCTTACCTTGAAGAGTGACTTCGGAAGCTCGAAGGTCAGGACCTTGGGTGGATTGAGGGAACCTTGGAAGGAATCATTGGGAGTTAAAAAGACCAAATATTCATTTAGGAGGATTTTGGAATGAAAGTAATGAGGGAATGGTTTGGTATTTATAGAAAAAGTTAGGGAATATTTAATTAATTTTCAAGGGACACCTCATCAGTGGTATTTGCAAAACCATGGGTTTGCCCATGGTATTTTCCCTTGGTATTGGCCACTTGGGACACCTCATAACATATCTTACTATTCAAATGTAATGCCCCGACCCCAGTTACCCAGAGTCGGTGCATTATTACATAACATTGGCATGATCACAAAAGATCAAGTCACGAAAGACCGATTAGTTTAGCAGTCTTGGAAACACTAGATGTATTCATAAAGTTTACATTACATAATAAAGTAAAAAAAACAACAACAACATATTGTCTTCATATCCCCTCATACTATCCCTGCAGGTTATTCATAAATTATTTCTTCACATCCTGGGAAAAATAAATCATTGAAAGGGGTGAGCTTAGATGCTTAGTAAGGATAACAATATAGCAGAAACTTTCATAATTAAGCATAAACATTTAAGGCAATGTATAACTAACAAAAGACTTTTAAACTTTAACTTCATCATAATATGAAAAAAAATAAAATGAAATAATTACATTTACTTATTCACATGGATATTCTACTAATCGAATAATCACATGCAATATCAATAACCACTTTCATAATGATGGAATGCATAATGCCAGACTATCATAACCACGTAGTCAAGGCCTCGTGCCAAGACTACAAATAAGATTTTGTCAAGGCCTTATGCCAAGACACTAGTTTGTCTCATGAGACCTATCGATGCATCGAGGAGCTATAGCGGGCTCCACCCGTCACTTATTAAGTCCAATGCATTCCTCATATGAAAAGGTTTAAACATAACATAAACATTCGTATTAAAACTAGAATACGAAATGTAAATACTTTCTTCATAAACCATGAATGGTATAAAAATAAAACATCCACAATAAAATATATCACAAAACCATCAATACAATATGGAAGTTTTGTATCATAATAAATAAACTTCAAATAAGATTAAAATCCATCAAAGGATGTTGACATAGATGAAATCAAAACTATTTGTGAGAAATATCTCTTTTTTTTAAATTATTTAAAAGTACCATAATTATTAAATAAAAAATTTACTTTGAAAATATTCTTATAAGATTTTAAGGGAAGCTTTGATGACTTTATAACAGTTGAAAATAGCCACATCCGCCGTATAAGTTAAAAAGACATTCTTACCTTAATTCTCTCAAAAATGTTAAAAAGGACCTTGTTTGGAAAACGATGGAAAGATTCCTTTATAAACTTCTTATAAAAAGTAAAACAAGGGTATAAATGAATTTAAACCATATTCTGTAAAATAGTAAGAATTTTTTGAAATACATTTTTAAGAAACATGGATGTGGATGATAAAGAGGTCCCAGTAGATAATTACGTATAAACAACTTCGGATAATGAAGAGATTGTGAAATAACCCTTACCTTGTACTTTTCCTTGGTTGAGGGTAGGTTAACCTAATGTATAATAATGAAATAATTGTTATTAAGTTATAAAATAATCATATACATTAATATGATATCATATATGATCTTTTAATACTTCTTTGTTAATAATATCTTTGTATTATCGTCGTTTCGGGTGTTAACTTACTCGTTTTCTTTTATATGTTTTGTTATATAAGCCATGTTTGTTATGGATATGTTTGTATATTATTAATATCCAGAATGATATAAAGTCCTTAAAAATTATTTTTGATCATCAAATGAGAATTATACTTGAATAGATACGATGGGGAGTGAATCTCATCGCGTTCGTGGAGACGGTAGTCCGTACGTACGCACGAGTGACAATATCTTTCTTTTGATATTAAAATAATATAAAATTGGATGCTATATCATATATATAGAATAATTATCATGTTATATTTATTATTTACATGAATTACACATCATTATTATACCCAACCAAATAATAATATTTTGAATAACAATTACACCATGACGTGGAGACGATAAGCCGTACGTACCACGTATGGTGACATGTCATTCAAAGGATGGATAGAATACTGAATATGGTTGTACCATATTTATAATAACATAACAGTATATATAAGATACTGGAGTTATTATTTTAGAAAGTAAATAACAAAGAAATAAGAAGTTGAAGAAGAAATGAACTTGAAAAAGTGTGGTGAAAACATTACCTCTTCTTCGGGTTCTTCCTTTTGATTTGATCAAAAGAGCTATATAGGTTGGATTTATGATCAAACTAATGCCTCTAGGTTGAAGTGAGGGAAGTTTAGAGAGTATTTGGGCAGGTTTTGGCCGAACAAAAAGGCTTTTAAGGTGTGAAGAATTGGTTAGAAGTGGTGTCCTTTTATAAGGGAGGGAGGGGCACCTTAGGAAAAGCTAGAAATATTATTTTATAATAAATTCATATTCAGTTTATAATGGCTCAAAAGTGTATTATTTAAAGTTTAAGGTGGGTATGGGTCTAAAACCACTCAACCAATAGGTTTTAGACATGTTTGGGTCACTATATTAACCTTATCTTTTATTTTTAACTCTTAGTTAATTAGTTTGACATTTACCATGTCACTTTGTATTTTTATATTATATAGTTAATAAACTTACTATAAACATCCAATAAACCCCCAAGTGGTTAATTAATGATACAAATATCATAATATAAGTCTCTTGGATGAACCTTAGATTTTTAAGAATTTAATATCAATTAATAATATAATATTTATTTTAAAAACTCTTTTATGTCAATTTTGACACTATTGGGTATTTTGTTTTTGATAAATTCATAAAATCATTATTACTTCAAAAAAAATTTATATAAACAATACTAATATGTCATAGTAACCTATAAAATTATTTTAATTTATAAAAAGTCTCAAATAAAATTTATTTGGGTATTTATAATATCAATTATCTTAATATTTTATTAATACGGTAATTACTGCATCATCATGGTGTCATAAATAAATTAAATTATTTAATGTCTAAAAATTATAAATAAAATACCATTATGTAGGAAATATTTTTATCTTTATAATTAATATTTATAGTCGAAAATATAACATATATAACCCTATGTAAAAATTGTTTTTCTAAAAGATATATGCTTCTGTCATTTTTGTATTTACTTTAACTTAATTAATATAAAGTGTCCCTATCACCTACAAGTGGCTCCATGGGGTCCCAAAATCGACCCAAAGATGCCCATGGTTGGACATGTATCCACCAATAAGGTTAGGACATGTTTTAGGGTAATTTATTATTATTATAATATATTTTTTACCCTTATTTACCAGATTTACCCTTTAACCATGGTAAATAAAATATTTACCGAAGTAATTATTCAAAATGTCTAAAAATGAAAGTTACCTATTTAAACAATTTGGACATACTGATTCCAAATATGTAATTCATTTTTTCAAATTCAAACCACATAAGTGACAGAAATTAATTTAAAATTAATTCCCGCTGTCAAAACAAAAAGCGTGTTTTTAAGAAATAATAACTATCAAAAGATTGACACTTGTTTATATCCGGTTTAATTGTGAAATTATGTCCAATGACCAACATTGTATTAAATGGTAAAAATGTATTATAAATATACTTTAAAACCACTCAAATTCATAATTTATCACTACTAATTATTTTATTAAAAAATTTGTTTTTAATTAAAATTTAGTAATTTTCACTATTCATCAAAATATAAAAGTTATCCAAAAAGTACCAAAATTTCACCCTAGGATAAATTTGATATTCCAAATCCAAAAATGAAGTCCATTTTGAGAGATAAAATTTATAAAATTTCAAAAAGTGGGTATTACTATTCATAACGGCTACTTTGATTGGTTGTGGTGTGTGTTAGAACTCGAAGTTGTGTACAACACACGCTACTGTATTATTCAAAGAGAAGCATATCGTGGAAGCTTGGGCTGTTATATTATCCCCTAATTAAAATAATTTTGTCCTCGAAATTTCTAGAATTCTACCGCATGAAAAGACTCGGGTGATTCTTCATCATAAGTTCCTCGGGTTCCCACGTTGCTTCTTCCATTTTATGGTTTCTCCATAGAACTTTTACCAGACGAGTCGTCCGGTTTCTCAGAACTTGTTCTCTCGTATCAAGAATCCTGACGGGATCTTCGCAATAAGAGAGATCGGGTTCTAGTTCTAATTCCTCATAGGTGAGTACATGCGTTGGGTTAGGCATGTATTTTCGCAACAGTGATACATGGAACACATTGTGAACTTTAGAGAGATTTGGCGGCATTGCCAAACGGTAAGCTATAGCCCCAATTCGTTCTAGAATTTCTAAAGGTCCGATGTACCTAGGACTCAATTTACCTTTCTTACCGAAATGTATAACTCCCTTCCATGGAGATACCTTAAAGAAAACATGATCTCCTACCTAAAATTCCAAATCCTTCCTTCGGTTATCGGCATAGCTCTTCTGCCTACTTTGAGCTGATTTGATGTGGTTTTGGATTACCTTCACCTTTTCCATCATTTCCTCCACCAGTTCTGGACCTACGAGTTTTCTTTCACCAATATCATCCCAACAGGTTGGTGTGTGACATCTCTTTCCGTATAACGCTTCATATGGTTCCATCTGAATACTCGAATGGAAGCTATTGTTATAGGAAAATTCTACCAGAGGTAAATATTGATCCCACATACCCTGAAAGTCAAGTGAGAAATATCTCAACATGTCTTCTAAGGTTTGAATAGTCCATTCTGATTGTCCATCTGTTTGAGGGTGGTAGGAAGTGCTCAAATGAAGTTCAGTATCCAAGGCCTTCTGAAGACTCTTCTAGAATCTTGAAGTAAAATGGGGATCATGATCAGAAACAATCGATAGGGGTACTCCATGAAGTCTCAAAACTTCATTAATATATAGTATTTCTAGACGTTCTAGTGGTAGATATTCTCTTATAGCAAGAAAATGCTTTGTCTTGGTAAGACGATCAACAATAACCCATATTGCATCGTTCCTTCTAGGAGTCTTTGGTAGCCCCATGACAAAGTCCATCGTAATATTGTCCTATTTCTACTCCGGTATGGGAAGAGGTTTCATGACTCCTCCAGGTTTTTGCCTTCTAGGTTTCACTTGTGGACAAACCATACATCTTGACACAAAATCAGCAATCTCCCTCTTCATGTTGTCCCACCAAAAATGTTCCTTCAAATCTCTATACATTTTGGTGCTCCCAGGGTGTATAGATAAATTGGAGCTATGAGAATCATATAACAATTCCCTTTTTAGATCAAGTATATCAGGAACACAAAGTCTCTTCCCAAATTTTAAAATTCCTTCTTCATACACAAAGTCTCTCAATCTCCCATCATTCACAGATTTAATCTTCTTTTGAAATTCTTCATCATCGGTCTGAGAACTCTTAATCCTTTCTAGTAAAGATGGTTTGGAAACCATTTGAAAAATATTGATGTTTCACCTTCCATGGTTATTCCCATGTACATCTTCACTAAATCCATGAAAATTGGGTACCTTTCAATTCTCATATTGTTCAAAACTCCATGATCTTTTTTGATCAAAGCATCTGCCACCCTATTTGCCTTCCCCGGGTAGTAGTGTATCATGCAATCATAATCCTTGAGTAATTAAAGTCATCTCCTTTGCCTCATGTTGAGTTATTTTTGTGATAAAATATACTTCAAACTCTTGTGATCAGTATAAATCTCACATTTTTCACCATAGAGGTAGTGTCTCCATATCTTCAAAGCAAAGATCACAGTTGCTAACTCGAGATCATGAGTAGGATAGTTTTTCTCATGAATTTTCAACTATCGTGATGCATAGGCAATAACCCTATCATTCTACATAAGGACACAACCAAATCCTTTCTTCGATGCATCATTATAAATAACGAACCCATCATTCCCCGATGGTAGAGTCAATATAGGAGCATTGACTAATCTTCTATTCAGTTCTTTGAAATATTCTTCACACTCTTTTTTCCAAACAAATTTAACCCCTTTACGTGTGAGCTTTGTTAATGGGTTAGCCAACTGGGAAAAATTCTGGACGAAACGTCGATAATAACCTACTAAACCAATAAAACTGTGTACCTCAGTTATACTCGTCGTTGCAGGACATTCCTGGATTGCCTTGGTCTTAGAAGGATCAACAGAGATTCTATCTTTAGAGACAATATGGCCAAGAAAAGAAATCTTCTAAAGCCAGAATTCACACTTGCTAAACTTCCCATATAATTCATGTCTTCTCAAAGTCTTCAGGATAATGCGCAAGTGATTTTCATGATCTTCATCGATTTTGTATTATACCAAGATATCATCAATAAATACCACCACAAAATCATTGAGATATTCCTTGAAAAATATATTCATTAGATCCATGAATACAGAGGGTGCATTATTCATCCCAAAAGGCATTACTGTAAACTCGTAATGCCCGTACTTGGTTCAAAATGTTGTATTTGGAATGTATTCCTTCTTCACACACAACTGATGGTATCCATATCGAAGGTAAATCTTTGAAAAGTATTGAGATCCATGCAGTTGGTCAAATAAATCATCAATGTGAGGTAGGGGATACTTTTTCTTTATTGTTATAGCATTGATCTCCCTGTAGTCAATACATAACCTCATAGATCCATCTTTCTTTTTAACAAAAAGAACAGGGGCTCTCCATGGAGAAACACTAGGGTGAATAAATCCCTTATTACTCAATTCCTCTAGTTGTTTCTTTAGTTCCACTAATTCTATAGTGGCCATTCTATAAGGGGTCTTCGATATAGGCCTTGATCCAGGAATTAAATCAATGGAAAACTCAACTTCTCGTTCTGGAGGATGTCCAGGTAAATCTTCTGAAAACACATCTACATATTCTTTCACAATAGGTACATCCTCTATTTGGACATTCCTTTCCTCACCCACAGTTATTTCATTCTCTTCCTCCCAAATAATTGAATTTAGTTGAGCTATTGGGGGTGGATCTAGGTAATAATTTTGTGGTGATGATTCCACTCTAAAGATTAGGTGTTCCTTATCATCATCATCAAAAACAGTAACCTCCTTCTTCTAATAATAAATTTTTGCATCGTGGTCCGAAATCCAATACATACCGAGGATTATATCAAACTCAACCATAGGTATGACAATGAGATCAGTAGATAAAGAAAATTTATGTGCTCTAATGGGGACTGATTCACAAAACTTTGTTGCAATGATACTTCCCTTAGGAGTTTTAACTAACAACTCCCTTGTTAAATCAAATTTGAAATATCTAATTTTCTTAGAAAACTGGGAAGATATGAAACAATTCGATGATACAGAATCAAATAAAGCATTTTTTAAACTTGAGGAAAACATTAAATTACCCGCCACCACGTCTTTCGGAGCTTCTACTTCAGCAGTAGTGATAGCATAATATTAGCCTTGATCCCTTGACCTTTTCTGAGGTAAGTTCCCTTGACGCTTAGGACATTCATTTGTATAATGTCCCATATCCCTGCAATTGTAGCATTGAACATCGGTAGCTTCTTTCTTTCCCTTGCAATCACGAGCTTGGTGGCCTTTTTCACCACACTTGTAACAGACTCCCATTCCTTTCAAGAAAGTACCAGGGTGTTTCTTCTCACATTTACTGCAGGATGGATATTCAACTTTTCCCTTCTTCCCCTTATTTCCATTCCTAGATTGATCAGCAGATATCTTCTTCTCTTGCTTTGCATTAAAGTCATAAGACTTAGAGAATTCCTTTTCTGTCTTGATAGCACATGAGACAATATCTTCGTACGACGAGAAGGATTTTGACACTAATGCTTGACAAAGAAATGGTTTTAACCCATAAAAGAAATGATCAATCTTACTTCTTGGGTTACGTATATAATATCTATCATATCTTACTAACCTTGTAAAGTTAGCCTCATACTTTGCGACATTATCATCCTCCTTTTGTCTCAGACTCAGAAATTGTCTTTCCATATCTGCTCGATGGTCACGAGGAAAGTATTTTTCTAAAAACGGATCTTTGAACTCTCTCCATTCCATATTTAATACTTCATAATCTTCCTTCATGTTTTGAATCAATGACCACCATTGATCATCATCTCCAGTGAGGTGGTAAACTTCCATGATAACTTTTTCCCTTTCACTAATCCCCAAATCCTAAAATATTCTCTCTAGGGAACTTATCCATTGCTTAGCTACCAATGGATTTGTACTCCCATTGAATGTTTGTGGTTATTTCCTCATGAAGCAATCTAACATTGAACCTCCACATTGTGGATCGGGGTGCTCCATACGGGTAAGGTTATTATTCATAACCTGAGTGAGTTTTCCCAGTATGGTGATAAGCTGATCAGCACCAGTTGTATCACTAGCTCCACTATAATTATCTTGAGCAGGCAGGCAATCCCTACATGGAGTGTGTGCATTGATATGGTTTCCATTTCTTCCACTAGGTGCCATTTCTAAACAATGGCATAAACTAGATCAGTTTATGAATCAAAATACATAATTCCATACTTATAAAACACTTAACACAAATTGAACTATTTATGGATATAATCCATAATCATAAAAATGTTTTCTTTGAGGAATTATATACTCATAAACCCTTCATAATGGTTTGTAAAGAAAATGAGAGTTATCCTAAGCATATCCCCCTAGAGTGTCGTAACCAAGAGTGCAGCAAGGCTCATTGTCGTGCACCAGTTCCCGTTCGAGTCTAGCTCAAATGGGTGTTTTTGGGTTTTACCCCTAAGTAAATCTGTGCCAGAGCCGCCTCTACCTGCTCGTATCCAGATAGGGATGTATTTCTCAGAAAACTCACAAAATCTCTACAATACCAAAATTCTAGGAAGTTCTTCTATATTAATCCTCAAAATCCATATTAGGTCTATGTTCTCTAATCAGAGTTTATCTAAATCTATCTTCCAAGGTTTGTACTAAACTTCCTATGATACCAACTGTAACGCCTCGACCCCAGTTACCCAGAGTCGGTGCATTATTACATAACATTATCATGATCACAAAAGATCAAGTCTTGAAAGACCAATTAGTTTAGTAGTCTTGGAAACACTAGATGTATTCATAAAGTTTACATTACATCATAAAGTAAAAAAAACTATAAAAATATCTTGTCTTCATATTCCCTCATACTATCCCTACAGGTCATTCATAAATTACTTCTTCGCATCCTGGGAAAAATAAAACATTGAAAGGGGTGATCTCAGATGCTCAGTAAGGATAACAATATAGCATAAACTTTCATAATTAAGCATAAACATTTAAGGCAATGTATAACTAACAAAAGCCTTTTAAACTTGAACTCCAGCATAATATGGCAAAAATAAAATGAAATAATTCCATTTATTTATTCACATGGATATTCTACTAATCGAATAATCACATGCAATATCAATAACCACTTTCATAATGATGGAATGCATAATGTCAGACTATCATAACCACGTAGCCAAGGCCTCATGCCAAGACTACAAATAAGATTTTGTTAAGGCCTTGTGCCAAGACACTATTTTGTCTCATGAGACCTACCAATTCATAGAGGAGCTATAACGGGCTCCACCTGTCACTTATTAATTCCAATGCATTCCTCATATGAATAGGTTTAAACATAACATAAACATTCGTATTAAAACTAGCATACGAAATATCAATAATTTCTTCATAAACCATGAATGCTATAAAAATAACACATCCACAGTCAAACATATCACAAAACCATCAATACAATATGGAAGTTTTGTATCATAATAAATAAACTTCAAATAAGCTTAAAATCCATCAAAGGATGTTGACATAGATGAAATCAAAACTATTTGAGAGAAATATCTCTTTTTTTTAAATCATTTAAAAGTACCATAATTATTAAATAAAACATTTAATTTGAAAATATTCTTATAAGATTATAATGGAATCTTCGATGACTTTATAATGGCAGAAAATAGTTGCATCCACCGTATAAGTTAAAAAGACATTTTTACCTTAATTCTATCGAAAAGGTTAAAAAGGACCTTATTTGGAAAACGACGGAAAGATCACTTTATAAACATATTATAAAAAAGTAAAACAAGGGTATAAATTACTTTAACCCATATTCTATAAAATAGTAATAATGTTTTGAAATACATTTTTAAGAAACATGGATGTGGATGATAAAGAGGTCCCAGTAGATAATTACGTATAAACAACCTCGGATAATGAAGAGATTGTGAAATAACCCTTACCTTGTACTTTTCCTTGGTTGAGGGTAGGTTAACCTCCTGTATAATGGTGAAATAATTGTTATTAATTTATAAAAGAATCATATACATTAATATGATATCATATATGATATTTTAACACTGCTTTGTTAATAATATCTTTGTATTATCGTCGTTTCGGGTGTTAACTTACTCGTTTTATTTTATATGTTTTGTTATATAAGCCATGTTTTTTATGGATATGTTTGTATATTATTCATATCCAGAATGATATCAAGTCCTTAAACATTATTTTTAATCATAAAAAGAGAATTAGACTTGAATGGATACGATGGGGAATGAATCTCATCGTGTTCGTGGAGACGGTAGTCCGTACGTACGCACGAGTGACAATATCATTCTTTTGATATTAAAATAATATAAAATTGGATGGTATATCATTTATACAGAATAATTATCATGTTATATTTATTATTTACATGAATTACACATCATTATTATACCCATCCAAATAATAATATTTTGAATAACAATTACACCACGATGTGGAGACGGTAAGTCGTACGTACGCACGTATGGTGACATGTCATTCAAAGGATGGATAGAATACTGAATATGGTTGTACCATATTTATAATAATATCAAAGTATATAGAAGATACTGGATTTATTAATTTAGAAAGGAAATGACAAAGAAAGAATAAATTGAGGAAGAAATGAACTTGAAAAAGGGTGGTGAAAACATTACCTCTTCTTTGGGTTCTTCCTTTTGATTTGATCAAAAGGGCTCCTTAGGTTGGCTTTCTGATCAAACTAAGGCCTATAGGTTGAATTGAGGGAAGTTTAGAGAGTATTTGGGCAGGTTTTGGCCGAACAAAAAGGCTTTTAAGGTGTTAAGAATTGGTTAGAAGTGGTGTCCTTTTATAAGGGGGAGGAGGGGCACCTTAGGAAAAACTAGAAATATTATTTTATAATAAATTCATATTCGGTTTATAATGGATCCAAAGTGGATTATTTAAATGTTAAGGTGGGTATGGGTCTAAAATCACTCAACCAATAGGTTTTAGACAGGTTTGGGTCACTATATTAACCTTATATTTTATTTTTAACTCTTAGTTAATTAGTCTGACATTTACCATGTCACTTTGTATTTTTATGTTATATAGTTAATAAACTTACTATAAACATCCAAATGACCACCAAGTGGTCCATTAATGATACACATATAATAATATAAGTCTCTTGGCCGAACCTTAGATTTTTTAGGAATTGAATATCAATTAATAATATAATATTTGTTTTAAAAACTCTTTTATGTCAATTTTGAAACTATTGGGTATTTTGTTTTTGATAAATTCATAACAGCATTATTACTTCGAAAAAAAATTATATAAACAATCCTAATATGTCATAGTAACCTAGAAAATTATTGAAATTTATAAAAAGTCTCAAATTACATTTATTTGGGTATTTATAATATCAATTATCTTAATCTTTTATTAATACGGTAATTACTGCATCATCATTGTGTCATAAATAAATTAAATTATTTAATGTCTAAAAATTATAAATAAAATACCATTATTTATGAAATATTTTTATATTTCTAATGAATATTTATAGTCAAAAATATAACATATATAACCCTATGTAAAAAAAATTCTAAAAGATATATTCTTGTGTCATTTTTGTATTTACTTTAACTTAATTAATATAAAGTGTCCCTATCACCTACAAGTGGCTCCATGCGGTCCCAAAATCGACTCAAAGATGCCCATGGCCAGACGTGTATCCACAAATAATGTTAGGACATGTTTTAGGGTAATTTATTATTATTATCATATTATTTTTTACCCTTATTTACCGGATTTACCCTTTAACCATGGTAAATAAAATATTTATCGAAGTAATTATTCAAAATGTCTAAAAATGAAAGTTACCTATTTACACAATTTGGACATCCTGATTCCAAATATGGAATCCATTTTTCCAAATTCAAAACACAGAAGTGGCAGAAATTAATTTAAAATTAATTCCCACTGTCAAAACAAAAAACGTGTTTTTAAGAAATAATAACTATCAAAAGATTGACACTTGTTTGTGTCCGGTTTAATTGTGAAATTATGTCCAATGACCAAAATTTTATTAAATGGTAAAAATATATTCTAAATATACTTTAAAACCACTCAAATTTATAATTTATCACTACTAATTATTTTGATTAAAAATGTTGTTTTTAATTAAAATTTAGTAATTTTCACTATTCATCAAAATATAAAAGTTATCTGAAAAGTACCAAAATTTCACCCTAGGATAAATTTGATATTCCGAATCCAAAAATGAATTCCATTTTGAGAGATAAAATTTATAAAATTCCAAAAAGTGGGTATTACTATTCATAACAGCTACTTTGATTGGTTGTGGTGTGTGTTAGAACTCGAAGTTGCGTACAACACACGCTACTGTATTATTCAAAGAGAAGCGTACCGTGGAAGCTTGGGGTGTTATATAAAAAGTCGACCAGATTTATTACATCATTATTACATCATCAATGATGTCATTAAACACCCAAAACTCAAAACTGTATTTTTACTATTCACCGAAAATTCAATTGTTTCAGAAAAATCCCAAAAATTTACCCTAACCTAATATCGATGCTCTAAATTCAAAAATGAACTCCATTTTATTAAAATATTTTTATAATTATTTTTAATTTAATTTTTAAATAAAATCATTATTTATTCCAAATAAACAACTTTAAATCTATAAATCGTTTTGTAACACCTTGAAAAAGTAATCAAGGTCCCATAAAATTATCATATAACCATAATACAATAAAGTAACAATTTATGATTACATTTTATGAAAATAAATTTCCATTTTAAATTATTAAATTAATTATAGAATTTTAAATAAAGTATTTATGACATACAAAAATACCAAAACTTATACTATGATCATTTTTTCACTTTTAAGACATCTAAATTGTATTTATACAGTCATGAGTGAAGTTTCTATTTTTTTGGTCGATTTACTATTCATTACTATTCATTAATATTCATAAGGGTATGTTGTTATTCATACTTTAATATTTACTAAAAATTAAGTTGATCTTATTAGACTCTAATTTTTTTACTGGTCACAACTGTAGAAGACCATTTTTTGAAAATCATTTTGCATTTTTAATTATTTAATTTTTACATAAATATTTTAAAATACCCTTTTTTTGTAAAATTCATTAGTAATATGGAATTTTTATAAATTCATCCTACATTTACCAGACACTTAAAATTCACAAATTTTACTATAAGAAGAAATAACAATTTTATTTGTACCAAGGGATTACAAAAAGTATCTAAGGCCTCGTTATATAGCCCCTTATAACACCTGCATAGGACCTAAGTGTAAGGTGTGATATGGTGATAGTTTCTTGGGGCGGCTCGGACAATATTTCCTGAGAGGTGATTTCTATCAGCTTGAACTTCTCCCTTAGGAAATTTCTTTAAAGCTTCACATATTGAAGTTCGGCTTGGGCTTGGTCCAGAGAAATTCCCAATGATGCTACCTCCTTCCCAAGCTCCGATAGATGGGTTTCATACGGCCCGAGTCTACTAGATGAGGCTATGGACTCTTCTTTCTGTATTAATTAACCAAGATCACTTGTATTTATATACAATAATCATAACGTTAAGAGTTTAGTTCTCAACGGTCATATTGACCAATGGTCATATAATAGTCGAAACCCAATAGTATCATTTTAATTATACTCACTTCATTAATTAAAGGATATAGTTTTGTTGAGTATAAAAATAAATAACACACAAATTTAGGAAACAAATATTATTCAAAAGTTTGGGTTGTTACATTCTTCCCCCCTTAAGAAAATTTCATCCCCAAAATTTTAACTCGTACCCTCAGAAGAGAAAAGGTGTGGGTACTTCTGTCTCATAGAATCCTCTGGTTCCCATGTGGCTTCTTCACATTTGTGGTTCCTCCACAACACCTTAACAAGGTGGGTAGTCTTGTTGCGTATAACCTTATCTCTACGATCCAAGATCTCCACCAGCTGTTACTCATAAGAGAGTTCATGTTCCAGTTGTACCACCTCTGGATTTAGTACATGTGAAGGGTCAGGTATGTACTTCCTCAAGAGGGATATGTGGAAGACATCATGAACTTGTTCTAGATTTTGAGGAAGTGCAAGCTGATAGGCCACTGCTCCTACACGATCAAGGATTTCATAGGGGCCAATGTACCTAGGGGTGAGCTTCCCTTTCTTCCCAAACCTCATGACTCTCTTCCAAGGTGAAATTAGAAGAAATAATTTTTCACCAACATCAAACACCAAGTCCCTTCGACGGTTGTCAGCATAGATCTTTTGCCGACTCTGAACAGACTTAATGTGTTGTTAGATGGAATCGAATTTTTCTGTCATCTCTTGCACAAGATCAGGCCCAAAAGGATTTCTCTCACCAGCTTCATGTCAACAAGTAGGAGTTCTACATCGCTTACCATATAGAGCTTCATAGGGTGCCATTTGAATGCTCGAGTGGAAGATGTTGTTATAAGAGAACTCAACTAAAGGGATATTTTGATCCCATTTACCTTTAAATTCCATTGAGCATGTTCTCATCATATCCTCGAGTGTTTGAATAGTCCTTTTAGATTGGCCATCAGTTTAGGGGTAATATGTCATACTGAAATTCAATTCAGTGCTCAGAGCATGTTGAAGACTTCTCCAGAATTTTGATGTGAATCTTGGATCAAGATCAGATACGATAGAAATTGGAACTCCATACAGACTTACCACTTCCTTCACGTAAATCTTGGCAAGTTGATCAAGATAGAAATCTTCTCTAATGGAGATAAAATGGGCAGTCTTGGTGAGACGGTCCACAATAACCCATATCGTATTGTTTCCTTTGGAAGTTCTCGGGAGACCAGTGACGAAGTCCATAGTGACATTGTCCCACTTCCATACTAGTATGGGTAGTATTTTCAATACCCCTTTAGGAATTTTTCACTCCGCCTTCACTTACTGACATACCAGGCACCTTAAAGTGTAGTTGGCAATCTCCCTTTTCATATTATCCCACCAATAATGATCATGAAGTTCCCTATACATTTTTGTTCTTCCAAGATGTATAGAGAAAGTATAGTTATGAGCTTCATCCATCAACTCCTTCTTTATTTTAAGTATATATGGAACACATAGTCTTGTTAAAAAATTTAGTACACCTTCTTGATCAATATTGAACTCAGGAAACTTCTCATCCTTCATAGCCTCAAACTTCTTATATAAAAAAGGATCTTCTTTCTGAGCTTTCTTGATCTTCTCTAGTAATGACAGTTGAGAAATCATTTGGATTAGGGTTGATGATGCCCCTTCCCTTATAATTCCCATGTCTAGATTTACTAGGTCATTAATCAAAGGATCTCTTTGAATCCTCATCATGGAAAGAAAAATTGGGTCTTTCTTGCTTAATGCATCAATGACTTTGTTTTCTCTTTCGGGATGATAATGAATTGAACAATCATAGTATTTGAGAAGTTCCAACTATCTCCTCTATCTCATGTTCAATTCCTTTTGTGTGAAAATATACTTCAAACTTTGATGGTCTATGTATATATAACATTTCTCTCCATAAAGATAGTGTCTTTATATCTTCAGAGTAAAAAACGACTGCAGCCAGCTCCAGATCATGTGTAGGATAGTTCTGTTCATTATTATTCAACTATCGATATGCATAAGAAATGACTTTGTCATTTTTTATGAGGACTCACCCAAGACCTTTCATAGATGCATCGCTAAAAATAAAGAATCCTTCTCCACTTGAGGGCAAAGTTAACACGGGTGTAGTAACCAATCTCTTCCTCATCTCTTGGAAACTTTCCTCACACTCCTTTGTCCAGATGAACTTGACCCCTTTTCGACTTAACTTGGTTAATGGATTAGAAAGTTGTGAAAAAAAATTTACAAACCTCCTATAATATCCCGCTAATCCAAGGAAACTACGAATCTTAGTTATTGTTGTAGGTTGAGGCCACTCCTCTCCAACTTTTTTCTTTTTAGGGTCAACTGTGATTTTTTCATTGGTAACAATGTGCCCCAAGAAAGCAACTCATTATAACCAGAATTCACAATTGCTGAACTTTCCAAAAATCCTCTCCTTCCATAGAGTTTGCAAAATAACCCTTAGATGATCCTCATGTTCCTCGCAACTTTTGTAATATATCAAAATATCATCAATAAAAACTACCACAAAGTTATCAAGGTAGTCCTTAAAGACTCTATTCATCAAATCTATAAAAATAGCAGGTGCATTAGTTAGTCTGAAGGGCATAACAATAAACTCATAATGCCCATATCTTGATCGGAAGGCATTTTTTGGAATATCTTCTTTCTTCACCCTCAATTGATGATAACCATATCGAAGATCAATCTTAGAGAAGAATTGAGCCTCATGAAGTTGGTCAAATAAGTCATCAATTCTTGGTAGAGGATATTTTTTCTTCATTGTGATCCCAATCAGTTCCCTATAATCAATGCACAGCCGCATAGATTCATCATTCTTCTTCACAAAGAGAGCTGGTGCTCCCCAAGGAGACACACACGATCGGATAAACCCATTCTCCAAAAGATCTTGGAGTTGTTTCTTTAACTCCTCCAACTCCACATTTTCCATCCTATACGGGGTCTTTGATATCAAATGGGATTCAAGTACGAGTTCAATGGAGAACTCTTCCTCTCTTTCTGGGGGAGGTCCGGGTAACTCGTTAGGAAATACATCAACATATTCCTGGATGATGGGGACATTTTCTATCCTCAAACTCTCAGCTCCTTCTTCTTCATCACCGATAAACTCCATAAATAAGGATATAGGAGGTTCTTCTAGACATAGATCAGGTCGAGATATCTCTCCTTGGAAGATAACTGTAGGTTTTCCATTCAAGACTGTTGAGATTTCCTTACTTCTGCATTTAATCTTAGCATTATACTTTGAGAGTCAGTCCATCCCTAGTATAATGTCGAATTTCATCATGGGAATGACTACTAGATTTATGATAAGATTGTGCTCAATTAAGTAAATACTAGAGTTTCTAAACACTGATGGTTCTTGGATAATCCCGCCAGGAGTCTTGACTGATAACTCTACTTTTAGCAAATCGGGGGTTGATTCTAAATTCTTTGTAAACTTTGAGGAAATAAAGGAATGCGTAGAACCAGAATCAAACAAAGTACTTTCTAGATTTAAGAGAACAACAAGAGTACCTGCCACCACATCATTTGGTGCTTCAACTTCAGTCATAGTGATTGCAAAAGTACAACCTTGTTCCCTTGGTCGTTGTTGAGGCTGATGTTGATTCCCCTCCACTACCCTTGTATTTGGATAGTGATTGGAAAAGGGCCCAAGTTTTCCACACTTATAAAATTGGACATCAGGTAGGGATTGCACCATCTTCTCCTTGTCGTTGTTGTTGGGAAGTTGAGGCTTCGTCTCACTATGACAATTCCGCGCAATGTGTCCATCTCTACCACACTTGTAGCACTTCCCGCTCCCAAGAAGGCAGTTCCCCGGACGCTTCTTCCCACATTTATTACATGTGGGACGTTGTACTTTCTTGCCTCCTCTTCCCTAATCGAATATCCTCCCTAATCTTGGCTCCATCTATCTTTTCTTTTCATTGGATTTATGAGACCATTGTGTCTCACCAAACTCCATTTTGACTTTCATCGCACTTCGCATGATCTCTTCATAGCTATCATAATCTCAGTTGGCTAGATTCTTCCGCAGATGGGGTCTTAGTCCACCGAATAATCTATCAACCTTACCATTTGGATCCATGAAAAAGATAGAGGTGTAATGTGAAAGACTTGTGAAGTTCATCTCGTAGCTTCCCATAGATTAATTCTCCTTCTGCTTCAGTTCGAGAAACTCCTTCTCCATTCTTGTTATCATCAATCGAGGGAAATACTTGTTGAAGAATATCCCTCTGAACTCTTCCCACTCCATATGTTCAACTTCCACTCTTAGACTTGTGTTTTTAATCAGTTCTCACCACTAATCAGCTTCTCCCTCTAAGTGATAAACAGCCAAGGTAACCTTCTCTTGTTCAGAACAACGGAGCACAAAAAAGATCTTCTCGATAGAGCTGATCCACTGTTCAATAATCAATGGGTCGGTAGATCCACTAAAGGTTAGTGGTCATTGACGCATAAAGGATTCAACAGAATGTTGTTCCCTTCATGGTGAGATCAGTCTCTCAGATTGATTCAAGTTATTTCTCATAACTTGAGTCAGTTGGTTCATCATTCGCATGAAATTTTCCATTCCGGCTTCCATTAGAGGGCCTTCAATGCATGGTCCATTGCGGTCACCATTTGCATGGTTCCTCTTATTTCCTGCCATTTTCTAAAAGAATAAAACCTTAGTGAGAAACTTATTTCATTTATGAATCTTTTAACTATAAAAGATTTTATTCCTTAAAACTTCATGCTTTAAACAATTACATTTCTCTATAAATCCTTCATAATGATTCATAAAAATCTTATGATTAACCAAACATATCCCCCAGGAGTGTATTAACCAAGAGTACAGCAAGGAATGTTGTCATGTAACAAGATACCCCAGGTCAAACCTAAAACTCCTTGTCAGAGTTTTCACTCCTAGGTACATCTGTGCCAGAGCCGCCTCTACCTGCTCGTATCCCGACAGGGATGTATTTGCTTGATAAATCACTTACTCAATACTCACCAAAATACCAAGAAGTATTCCTATATTTAAACTTTTCTATAGGTTTCTTCCTAAAGCTTTCATAGCCTAATTTACATAAATAACTAAACTTTACTTTGATACCAAATATGGCATCCCACCTTTTTATTACATAACTTTTCATTACAGTTTACAAACAGAAGATCCTTAAAGTCTAGTGTTTTAGAAATCAAGAACATAATACATGAAAACAACATAAAAAATTCTTATAAACCACTTGTAAAGCTTCATATTAGGTTCATCTTATGTACAATTACTACATCACATATCTAAGAGACATACATCAAAGGAAATGGTGAGCAGAAGGCCCAGTAAGGGTAAACAAGGGAATCAGTTTACTTGTGATATCAATAAGAACTTGATAAAAAACATGAAGACATGAGAAATGGAAGTATATGCATATCATAATGAAAAGAACTTGAAACATAACTTGAATATGTGTTTACAAAACTTAATTTAGACATTCATAAACATATCACCAAGGTTCATCCCCAAGGTGTCAAAAACAATTACCACGGTTATTCACCAAGGTATCGTGAAACTTATCATCTCTAGAGATTAAATTATTTAGCCAATGCATTGGAGCGCTATCAGGGCGCACCCTTAATATGTATTTATTTTCATGTGATCCACATATATCATAATCATACATTTCATAAATAACCCAAAGAGAGTAAAATAAATGAGTTTCACTTCAAAATCGTGACGTTTTAAAAGTGCTTAAAAATATGATCGTTATGTCATTTATAACCCATGGAAAGGGGGTGAGGGTTACATGTATGTCAATTCCAGAATCAAATATATCTTTTTTTTGTATTTATGAACACTCATAGAAATGAAATAGGTCTGGGTATTCACATAAATAAAACAAGCGAATCTCTTCAGAGAAAGAGAGAAATTTTGAGACGAAATTTCTACAGCATAACGGCTATATAACTTGGTTTTAGAAAATAATAAAAAGAGAGGGGACAAGGGTAACTCACTCATAAATAACTCATTATAAAGTAGGGGTACCGAATAAAAATAAATAAGATCATTGTATGGATATTTGAAAGAAATATCATATGAAAATGAAACTCGAAGGAAAAGAGAATATGCGATTTCTTTTACAAAAATTTGGCAACCTAACGGCATCACTTGAAAACTCAAAAAATAAATTGATGAGAGAAGAAAGGTTTTCTCATAATTTAGACATGAAATGAACAGTAAGAATGATATAGAAGAACATACCCTCATATAATAAAATAGAAACTAGAAGACATAACATAAAGGAAGTCATGACTTAAAAGAGGAGGGTGAACGGTTCCCTTACCTTGAAGAGTGACTTCGGAAGTTCGAAGGTCGGGACCTTGGGGGGATAGAGGGCACCTTGGGATGACTCCTTGGGAAGTAAAAAGACCAGAGCTTTGTTGAGGAGGATTTTGGAATGAAAGTAATGAGGGAATGACTTGGTATTTATAGCAAAAGTGAGGGAATATTTAATTAATTTCCAAGGGACACCTCATTGGTGGTATTTGCAAAACCATGGGCCCATGGTATTTTTCCATGGTATTGGCCACTTGGGACACCTCATAACATATATTACTATTCACAAGTCGACCAAATTTATTACATCATGATTACATCATCAATGATGTCATTAAACACCTGAAACTCAAAACTGTATTTTTACTATTCACCGAAAATTCAATTGTTTTGGAAAAATCCCAAAAATTTACCTTAACCTAATATTGATGCTCTGAATTCAAAAATGAACTCCATTTTATTAAAATATTTTTAGAAATATTTTTAATTTAATTTTTAAATAAAATCATTATTTATTCCAAATAAACAACTTTAAATCTATAACTCGTTTTGTAACACCTTGAAAAAGTAATCAAGGTCTCATAAAATTATTGTATAATCATAAGACAATAAAGTAACAATTTATGATTACATTTTATAAAAATAAATTTCTATTTTAAATTATTAAATTAATTATAAAATTGTAAATAAAGTATTTATGACATACAAAAATACCAAAACTTATACTATGATCGTTTTTTCACTTTTAAGACGTCTAAAATGTATTTATACATTCATGGGTGATGTCTTTATTTTTTTGGCCGATTTACTATTCATTACTATTCATAAGGGCATGTTACTATTCATACTTTACTATTCACTAAAAATTAAGTTGATTTTATTAGACTCTAAATTTCTTGCTGGTCACAACTGTAGAAGCCCTTTTTTTTAAATCATTTTACATTTTTAATTATTTAATGTTTACATAAATATTTTATAATACCATTTTTTTCAAAATTCATTAGTAATATGAAATTTCTATAAATTCATCCTACATTTATTCAGACACTTGAAATTCACAAATTTTACCATAAGAAGAAATAACAATTTTATTTATACCAAGGGATTACAAAAAGTATTTAAGACCTCGTTACATAGCTCCTTATAACACCTGCATGGGACCTAAGTGTAATGTGTGATATGGTGATAGAATCTTGGGGCGGCTCGGACAACAGTGTCCAAGTGGTGATTTCTATCAGTTTAAACTTCTCCCTTAGGCGATTTCTTTCAAGCTTCACATGTTGAAGTTCGGCTTAGGCTTGGTCCAGAGCAAAGCTCAATTATGCTACCTCATTCCCAAGCTTCGACAGATGGGCTTTGTACGTCCCGAGTCTACTGGATGAGGTTATCGACTCTTCTTTCTCTATTAATTAACCAAAATCACTTGTATTTATATACAATAATCGTAACGTAAAGAGTTTAGTTTCCAACGGTCATATTGACCAACAGTCATATAACAGTTGAAACCCAACAGTATCATTTTAATTATACTCACTTCATTAATTGAAGGATATAGTTTTGTTGAGTATAAAAAGAAATAACAGACAAATTTAGGAAATAAATATTATTCAAAAGTTCGGATCGTTATAAGGATGGAGGCCACACAAGGAGTTGTAAATGACTTTGGAGTCGATTTCAACCGCGGCGAGATAAATATATTCTTGTTTGCATAGAACGAGACCTTCGAGCATGGCCCTAGCTTCAGCCGACAGCAAGTCCCCCCTGCCAAAGTAAGCAGAAAAAACAATGATCGTGGAACCATTGATATCGCGGACAACCTCCTCGCATAATACTTGTACAACAGGAGCTGTTAGTGTTGAGCTTGAGCCCCGAATTATGGGAGTGCCACCTAACCCCATCTGCCTTGAAAATCGCTAACTGAGGTGAGGTTGGGAGAACAACTATTAATAAGAAACCTGAAAGAATGGGCATCTTCCTAGTTCTTGGTGAGTTGGGATAGATCAATCATCAAGCTTTTGGTTTTTTGAATAAGGGCCAACATTGATCCACAAAAGCCTTTGAGACGAGCTTTTTTCTTGGACTGCCAAACGCACCAGCATCCAACCGCAAGAATGATAACTCTCGCTTTTCTTTCTGGATCGTTATTCTCCACCCCTTTGAACCAGGTATCTAGGAAGGAGCCACTCGTGGACACCTGCGAATGAAGGATAGAGAAAACACTAAAGGTATTCTATAAACCTATGCCCAGTCTCTTTCAAAAAAATGCTTGGAAGATTCTCCTTGTGGATCGCTGCACCAACTGCACCTGGACACTAGATTGATACCTGAACGCTGGACGTGATCGTCTGTGGAAATGACCATGTTCCGGATGCGCCACAAAAGGAAGTTAAATTTCGGAGGGATGTCATTGCACCAAAGTGTGTCACCCCAAGTATCCAACTCTAAGTGGGGGGAAAACATGTGACAATAGTCCTTACTTGAGAAGGTACCTGACGCAAAACCAGTAAACACACACCAATCGGGTTCGGGCGAAATCTCAATGAGATCGAAAAGTGCACGTTGATTCGCGTTGAGAATCGCCTGGGTGAAGCTCGGTTGATGTTTGGTTTGCCTGAACAACATGTTCGAAACAGGGCACCCGGGGAAGGCAAGAGGAGAACTTGACCAGTTGTCCTGCCAGAAGTTGACATCACTTCGTCCTACAATTCAATGAGTACGATTAAGAAGAGCTAGAAAATGAGGATGAATCGCGAGCCATAGGGAGGGCGAATTTCTTCTGCCGCCTACTTATGAGCCATGAACCTTCCCCGCAGCATCTGTATTTCAAGAATTTCCCAAACCAGCTTTGCAAGGCCCATGAATTTCGCCAACAACACTTCGAACATTGATTCCACCTTAGTTGGTTTTGTCATCCATGCCCATGATGCCCAATGGTGTCGCTTGTTTAAGTGTGCATCCCAAATAAAGGAGGTCGGAATTTTCTCAATGCCAGTAATCACTGCCTTAGGAACGTTGAGAGCCGACAAGATGTGCATGGGAATGGAGGTAAGTACATTATTGACCATAGTGATTCTCCCATCGAAGGATAAAAATCGAATTTTTCAATTGTTGGTGCGTCCTGTTATTCTTTCAACCACCTATGTGGCGAATGCGAAGTCTGATTAATGTATCATTATTCATTTTTGAGAATAAATTTTTTATTGAGTTCTCTATGTGATGTATTTTCTTTATATTACATGACATAATTATAAGAATAGAAATTTCGTTGAAAAAATGTCGGATCATTACAGGGCGTATAAGGGTTTAGGATACATAACATTTTTACACAGGCTTGCGGGTCTTTACATATAGAGAGAGATGACATGCATTTCATCAATGAGGAAAATAAAATGTAATTATTACAAAATATATATTATACAAAAAAATACGACATGCAATTTTAACCATACAATAGTCGGTCATCTCAAGATCAGTGTCATCACACAATACTCTTAACATGTTTTTTTATACTTTTTATGTTCTACATACTGTAACTATACCTTTAACTATATCTACTAAATAATAATTATCTATATATATACATCTATTTATATTACCAATTTTTAAATATGATATATATATATATATATAAGTATGTATGTATTTTTTTATTTAATGATGTATTTTAAATATGCCTAATATTATTTTTCATATGTTATATTCATATAATATAACACATATATTATCTCAGTAATGATATACATTTTACCACTTAATTTACGATATATACGTTTGTATGTAATATATTCAACTCTATTTATTAATATTTTAAAATATAATTATATATATTTTTGTAACCAACTACAATTTCCTAAATTAAAATATTATTATTTTATATGCAACTACTCAAAATATTTTTAATATTAATTTTTTAAAATTTAATTAATAAAAGGAATATAATTTACACTTAAATAATCAATAAGATACTGTAAACTTATGTTAATTTGAATATAATAAAATTAGGTAAATATATATGCATTTTTTGAAGTAATTAAACTTTCTAAAATTTAAATAATTATGATTTTTACATAATTACTCGAAATAATAATTATTTAAAATTGATATAATTTAAAAATTATTATTATTAGTAAAATAATTAGTTTCATTAACAAAAATAATATTATATATATATATATATCGAATAATATAATGTATATTTAAATAAATTTAAATATGATAAATAATATAATGTACCAGATAAAGTTAAATGATTATTAATAATATAATTTTTATAAAATATTTAGTTAGATTCACTTTATTTATCTATGTATTGAATATTATATTTTAAATTTATTTTGATTTAAATATACCATATAATATAATATATACATATAAATATATTTAAATATATTTATTCGTAGTTTAAATTAGAAATATATATTTATTTTTCTAGACAATAATTTTTTTCTAAATATAAATTATATTATTTTATAAATAAAATTTAAATTATGCGGGTATCATATTTATATTTGATCAATTATTCAATATAAATAATAATTCATACATAAATTAAGTCATGTAAACATTAATTCATAAGTTCATACAATCATACAATTTAAATAAACAAATCAATTAGATAATTAAATTTTCTAAATAGAAATTTTATATTATTTAAAAAAGTAAAATTAATACGTTGATAAAGAGATTTGATTTGTGGTTAAATATGATGGTTTTAAATAAAATAAAACCTATTAAAAAAACACATCAATTAGGGTTTCCATCAAAAGCAGAACGCCACCGTCCAACCACGCTATGACAGATCATCCCTGCAGGCGGTGAGCCGTACGTCGGAGAGAGGGAGGCGCGTCTGCATCCTTGTGTTCCCTAGGCTGCAGGCCTCACGCGACCTCACATGGAGGCGGGCAAACGCGCCGTCGACGTCACGGGCGGATCGGGACGTCCTTATCGCGCTCTTTTGTCCGCCGCTGTCCCTCCGTCGATCCACCGCCGGCGTGAGATCCGGCGGCTCCCCCTGCACGGATTCTGCAGCGACGACTGTTTGTGGTCCTCGATCGGGGCTATCTCGTAGTTAGGCGGTGACGAGAGCGAGTGGGTGAGGCGAGGAAGGAATGTGAGTGAGTCACCGGAGAACAGAGTTTTCCGTAGGGCTTTTATTGCAGCGCCCTTCGTCATCAAGCATACAGATTTGACGCTTCTCCCCTCTCTGCCTGTCCTCCGCTCACGCAATATGCGGGCTCCCGCTGCCGCCTTCTTTACGCCAACACTATCAAATAATGGCTCATGGGGCTATGCCGATTTTTTTATTAAATATAGTATAATTCACGGTTACCCTCTTATTTGGCGATTATTTAAATAAATGTCCTATTTGCATTTTTTTTAAATTGATTTTCTGTTATATTTATTATATTTATATATTTATTATATTTATATGTTTATATATTTATAATTATAAATAAGTACTTTTTAAATATACAGATATAAATACTTTTAAAATATTTATATTTATAATTATATGTATTATATTTATATGTTTATAAAATAAAGATATATTTATATTTAAATAAATATATGTTTCTAATTAATTGGTCATTTGATGTGTGAATATAATTGACGTTTATATATATGCTATGCATTTATCATAAATGTTCATTTATACATTACATCATCATTACTATTCATGTTGTCTATATATATAATGACTCGTTTTTTATGATCTATACTTTACTCGGTGTATATGATTCATATTCCCATGAAGCTATTATGCTCTAAAAAATAATTAAAATCACGGTAAATATATTTAAATAATAAATGTACTTATTATATTTATAATTATAAATATTTAGTTATATATAAAAACTTTTTTAAATATATATATATATATTTATATTTAAATGATTATAAAATTGCAATAATTTTTTTAATTAAATGATAAATATATATATTTATTATATTTATAATTATATACCAATACCTTTTAAATATATTTATTTATAATTATAATTATAAATACACACACACATACATATATACAAATATTTATGAATATATACAAATATTTATATTTATAAGTACAAATAATATATATATATATATATATATAAATAATTATAAAATTATAATAAATATATTTATTATATTTATAAGTATAATTATAAATAAATATTTATTTATTTACCGTTGTAAATATAAATATAAATATATATATTTAAATAATTATGAAATTAAAATGAATATATTAATTATTTTTTTTTATAATTTCATAATTATTTAAATAAATATATATTTATATTGAAATAATTATAAAATTATAATTCATATATTTATTTTAGTTTCATTATTATTTAAATATATACATATATACATATATATATTTATGACTACAAATAAATAAATATTTATTTATAATTATAATCATAAATATAAAAAATATATTTACTATAAATATATTTATTATAATTTTATAATTATTTAAATATAAATATACATTTATTTAAATAATCATGAAATTATAAAAAATATATATAATTAATATATTTAATTTAATTTCATCAAAATTTAAATAAATAAATATTTATTTATATTTATGACTATATATAAATAATATATTTATTTATAAATATTTGTATATATTTAAAAATATATTTATTTAATAAATATATTTATTATAATTTTATAATTATTTAAATATAAATATATATTTATTTAAATAATTGTGAAATACTTATGAAATAAATAAATATTTATTATAAATAAATATTTATTACATATATATTTTAATAATAAAGAAATACATATTTATTATATAAAGAAATATATATTTATTTATAGTTATTATTACAAATAAATAAATTTATATTTATTATACATATAATTTTATAAATACATATAAAAATATAAATAATTTATTATCATTATAGTTTTTTTAGCACTGATAAAGATCGGTCTTTATCAACACTGATAAAATGTGTCTTTATCCACACTTTCTAACTTAGCACTGATAAATCATACCTTTATAAGCGCTTTTTAGCTAGCGTTGATAAATACTTCCTCCGGTTTTATAAAAAAACCCTAACAGCGAACGCCTCAAGCTCTCGCTGAAGCCTTTCCTTGTCGTCACAAATCCTCCTCATCCTCCTCCGCTGTTGCAACCGACTGCTCTTACTCGCCGTCGTGAATCCATCGTCCGCCACCGCCGTGAAGCCCTGCTCCGCCGCCGCCGTGAAGCCCTACTCCATCGCCGCGCGAGCCCTCCTCCGCCCTGCCGCCGCAAAGCTATTTTTCGTCATTGCTCGAAGCTTGGGTACTTTTTTAAATCTCCCTACGTTTTGAGTTCTCTTACACATTGCCTTCTTAGTACCCTTACACATTTCCTTCTCAGTCCCCTTAGTGGCAACCTATGGAATTTAGAGGACTTTTGCATGAATGAACTTGTTTTATCCCCTTATCAAGCATATCGAAGGTTTTGTGATACTAAAATATTTATGTGTTAACTTTTGAATTATAAATTCCGTTACTAGTTTAGTTTAATTGAAATGTTAATGAGTAGGTGACATAAAAAGGGTAAGATATAGATTATATGTTTTTAGAAAGATGTCTAAAGTTAAGATGTTTTCATGAATTATTATGAAATCACTAGTGTATATTTTCTCAACCATGTTTATGTGTTGAGCATGTTGCACCTAAGTATGGAAGAATGTTTATGTCGCTCAAAGTAATATGGTGGTATGTCTCCATGGTAGTGAAATGTTTAATGCATGCTATTTCGAGCATGTCAAGCATAAAGCATGAAATTTAAGCATGCAAATTTTTCATTTTATAATCTGGAAGCATATTTTAGTGATATTACTGAATTACAAATTATGTTATTTTAAAGAATTTGGGGTATTTATTTTCATGTTCCATTTTATTATTGCTTCCATAAGGTGTTAGATATATTTTTTTGGTAACCTGTTTTCCTAAAACTAGAATTTGATTATCTAAAGTCTAGTTAATATGAATTTTACTCTTCATTGAGTGTATGTCTATAATTTCTATGACGATTTATTGAAATCTGTGTGAAGTGATCAATGTTAGTGATATTTCCTTCCTATTTTGATTATGTGCTATTTGACTGATTGAATTGATATGGTCACTTTCTATAAAAGGTTAATCTTTTAAAGAAGGTATTGAGAAAGCTATTTAGAAATCTAGAATTTGGTGATGATGTTGTATTGAACACACTTAATCCTTATGAAAATAATGATGAAAGGTGGATTTGTTGTTGTGTTTTATTATTGGGTTTGTTGTGGTTGGTTGTGTTACCTTTATTGTGGGTTGTGTAGTCTCAGTTGGTAATTATTGTGGTTGGTTTTGGTATTGGAATGTGTTATGAAGTAGGTGTGGTGGTCGGTTTCCTTAATAATCCTAATAACTTGTGATTGTTGATATGGAAGTGGTGAATAGATTATTTTGTGGCTGGAGTGACGGATGAACTATTGTGTTTGTGAGATTGGGGTGTTATGGTTGGTGGTATAAGAAAGAGATGATTTTTTTGGTTGTTGTATAGAATTTTAAGTGGTGATGAGTTTTGGTGTTTCATTTAGTTTGTTATGGTTGACATGAGGTGATGTAGTTTATATGAAAGAGGTGATATGATGTTATGATTAATTCAGAGTGGTGAAGTGGTTACGCGAGATGTTGTGTGGATGAGATGAATAGGAACAGTAGAAGGATCAAGCTTAGGCAGTACATGATTCAATCATCAAGTGGAAGATGGTTGCCCACTTTGAAGAGGCGTGACTTTATGTTCAAAAGTATCATGGCCAAGTGACACCTATGTCTTTATCTATCACTTATTCACTCCTTAGTAGTATTATGGGAGTAAACTATAGGATTCATACTATTTATTCATGAGAGGCATGATAAACCTTTTATAGATTTATATTTTATAAAATATTGGTTATTTTTTATTCATGTATCCTTTATAAAGTGTCTCTCTTGGGATTTATGTCTTTGTGAAAATGCCTAAGCGGCTCTTTTAAAATGTTAAGTTTTTTGAAATGTTTCTTAAAAAATTATATGTGTTCAACATACCTTTTTTGGTTTTAAATAACTTTAAAATGATTTAAACACTTTAAATGGACTTAGGTTGCATGCCAAGTATTTCTCAACTCACTTGATTGGCTTTTATAAAGGGATGTGAATGTTTTGAAAGTGTATGTAATGCTGGTTTCATTTTAACAAGCGGTGTGTGAAGTTTTTAATGAAAATTTGTAAAATATAGAGGGTTGTCGCTCATTTTAAATGATTAAGATTATTGGGTCATGAAGTTGCCTTGAATGCTTTATAAAAAAGGAATTAGGGTTTTTAGAAAGAGTGTTTGAAACTAATTGGTTTGTTTTAAAAAGGGCGTGTTATTTTAAAGAGGAATTTGTGTAAATGGTTGGTTTTTTAATGAGATTTCAACTTTGATTTTATAAATAGTTTTCAAAGGAGACAGAAAGTCTATAATTTTTTTAGACTTGGTTAATTTTTATATCAACATTTTGTGTATTTATTTTGTTAAATATTAATATTACCGAATCAAATAGGATGAATATGAATAAAGAATGGATGGATGCCAATCGTTTGACAAAAGAGTATGAAGATGAAGTGAAAGAGTTCATCAAGTTTGCAAAAGATCACGAATATGACCCTTCTCAAATCCTTTGTTTGTGTTTATGCTATTGTTATTCAAGATAAGTTAGTCCAGAGGAGTTGGAAGAACACTCGATCTGTCATGGAATAGATCAAAGTTATAAATGTTGGAATAAATACATAGAAAAAGAGAATAGCTAGTGGCTGGGATATCACTGCATTTTATGGTCATATGATATGATTACAAGTGTGGAAAATGAAGAAGACCGTATCGAGAACATGATTATAGATGTGAATGATGATGAATATCATATTGAGGAAATGACAAGGATAACTGAAGATGAACTTCGTGATTAACCAAAATTGTTTAACCAGTTAAAGAGTTGTGCAAAGATGCCATTATATAGTGGTTGCACTAAATATACAACATTGTCAGCCGTACTGAAGTTGTATAATTTGAAAGTAGACAATAGATGGAGTGGCACCAGTTTTACAGAATTACTTTCTCTCTTGAATGAAATGCTCCTAGAAGATAATGAGCTCCTGATACGAATATACGACGCCAAACGAATGCTACACTCGATGGGTATGATCTCTGAAAGAATACATGATTGCCCGAATGAATATATACTGTTTCGTAAGGACCAAAAATCACTTAGAAAATGACCAAAGTGCGGTGCTTCTAGATACAAGAAAGATGAATCTGGTCCTATGAAAGTTGTATGGTACTTCCCAATCATTCCAAAATTTAGGCGCCTATATGGAAGTGAGGAGACTGCATGGAAATTAACATGGCATGCAGATAGAAGAAATAAAGATGGAAAACTACGTCACCCGACAGACTCTCCTCAGTAGAATAGAATCGATCATGAGTATCCTGATTTTGAAAATGAGCCGAGAAACCTTCATCTTGCGTTATCTACAGATGGAGTGAATCCTTTTGGTTTTCAAAGCAATACTCATAGTACATGACCAGTTATGTTGGTAAATTGTAACTTGCCACCATGGTTATTCATGAAACGAAAAAACATCATGTTATCTATGCTTATATCAGGACTGAAACAACCGGGTAATGATATTGATGTTTATTTAGCTCCATTGATCAAGAATTTGAAATTATTATAGGATTCAGGTGTTACGTTGTATGATGCTTACAGAAATGAATATTTCACGTTGAAAGCCATATTGTACGAGACAATAAGTGACTTTCCTTCTTATGGAAATTTGTCAAGATATAACATTAAAGAAACTCATGAGTGTCTCGTACGCGAACAAGGTACATAGTCAATTAGGTTGAAACATTCATCTAAAACTGTGTTTCTATGACATCACATATTTCTACCTCGACAACATAAGTACCGATCTTGGACGACATCATTCGATGGAAGTTCAGAAGAACGTGCAACACCATATCCACTAACAGGTGATCAATTATTTGAGAAATTAAAAGATGGGGACACTGGTTTTGGTAAACTATTTTTGAAAAACCTTATGAAAACTAGTTAGAAAAAGAGACCAGTTTTTTTGAATTACCATACTAGAATTTTCTGTACATTAGACACTTTCTCGATGTTATGCATGTTGAAAAAATGTACATGATAGTGTCATCAGCATGTTGCCAAATGCACCCAAAAAAACAAAGGATGGAATTAAGGCTAGGTTGGACATGGTTAACATGAGAATATAAGAAGAGTTGGAGCTAGTGAAGGGTGAAAAATTTACTTTTCTTCCTCTATCTTCTTACACTCTTTCCATATCGGAGAGATATTAGTTTTGCAACTTCTTGAATGATGTAAAGGTTCCAGAGGGGTATTCATTGAATATCAAGAATATCATGTCAATGACCAATTTAATGTTAAAGGGCCTGAAATCACATGACTGCCATATTTTGATTCAAGATATAATGCCTATAGCTTTACATTGCATTTTTCCCAAGAATGTCCATCATACATTAACCAAACTCCGTTTCTTCTTCAAATCTATATGCAACAAAGTTATAGACCTGATGAAATTGCTGAGTATGGAAAGAGAAATCACCATCATATTATGTGAATTAGAAATGTTCTTCCTACAAAAATTCTTTGATATGATGGTTCATTTGATGGTTCACTTGGTGAGAGAGATTAAACTATGTGGTCCTATGCACTATAGATGGATTTACCCCATTGAACGTTATATGAATATTTTGAAAGGGTATGTCAAAAATCAAAGTCGGCCAAAGGGTCGTATTGCAGAGTTATATATTGTTGAGGAAGATATTGAATTCTGTATCGAATAACTGTCCGATGTGAAAAGAATTGGTCTACCAAAATATCATTACACTGGGTGACTTGCAGATGAAGAAATTTCTAGAAGAGATGTTGTCACAATCAATATTACAAATCGGGAGCAAACCCACCTTTATGTTTTTCATAACATTTTAGAGGTTTCCCCATATGTCGAAACCCATAAAGAAATTCTTAGGCATTTGAATCCATCAAAGGATGAAAGATGGATATCAAATACACATAATCAATAGTTTATAGGATGGTTTTAGGACCATATTTTAAAGGAGTCAGATGAAAATTTGGATTCAATTTCAGAACAAATTTGATGGCTAACCGAAAGACCAAGTGTGTGTGTATTATCTTACAATGGTTATGTAATTATTGGTTATACATTCTATAAAAATGAGAATGATGAAGACAGTACCATAAAAAATAGTGGAGTTACACTCGTGGCTGAAGCGATGCATGTTTCTGGTATTAAGGACCTAAATCCAATTTATGCGAATATGACATACTTTGGCATAACCAAACAAATATGGGAGTTGGATTATACAATATTCCAAGTGCCAATTTTTCAATGCAAGTGGGTTGATAGAAGGAGTGCCATAAAAATAGATGAATTAGGATTCATGAAAGTTGATTTCAGTAAGGAAGGGTACAAAGATAAACCTTTTATAAGGGCATCACAAGTAGTACGAATATTTTATGTTATAGATCCTGAAAACCGAAAGTGGTCAATTATTATATTAGCGACCAAAAACACTAAAGGGTCAAATGAAAATTAAACCAAGGATGACCCTTTCATTGGGACATCACAATCATTTCACAATGGTCCCAATGTAGAAGGAATTTTGTATGTCAGAGGAGAACACAATAAAGGGATTCATATTGTCGATAGAGGGGTCAAATCCCTTCAACCTTTAAAAAAGAAAAAGAGATTTCAATAACCAGGTTACATTTTTTTTGTAATATACATCGTGTTACCTCATGTTATTATCTATTTGTTGTTGCATTTATATACTCTAAATTAAATGTTAAACCACTTTGCAGATAATGACTTCCGCACATGCTGGTGCTACCAATCCCGAGGAATAACAGGTCTCTCAACCTGCTACTACTCGCAGTGCAGAGGAACGAAGTTATGCATGTGCTGGTGCTCCCATTCCTGAGAAACAACAGGTTTCACAACCTGCTGCTACTCCCAGTGCAGAGGTACAACAACCATCTGCACATGCTGATGCTACTGCTCCAGATGAACATATTGATGATGTTGATTCCAGGGAAATGGTAGGCGATGAAGGACCGACGTCGCAGAAAAAACATGAGCGCCGTAGTTTGAGAGTGTTAGCAAAAATAATTAAGGCTAAAGTCAAAGGGAAAAAATTAGAGGTGGGATGGAATGCGAGGGGTCAGCATGTTAACCCCAACAAGGCCATGTTCAACAGTTATATTGGCATCTTCACTTAGAAATGCATGCCGATTGACGTAGATTCATGGAATCACGTTGTACCTGGGCTGGAGACACTGATGTGGGAAGAGATCACAGTAACATTATGATATCATTTCTTTATTTCACTAAAAAATAAAATAATGAAACATTGAATTACTATTAATCATCCATTATAGAGTGCATTTATAGTAGATGAATCCCATAAGAAGTATGTATTAATGCTTGCTAAAAGGATTCACATAGGATTTTTCATAATCCTAACAAGACACTATCTTAAAGATACTGAAGGAAAAATAAACCCACACCCACTGGTTATATATGAAAACCTAATAACCCAAGAAGCATGGGATGCATTTACTGGACGTCGTGCATATGTGTCTTTTTAGGTATATTGTGGCTAGTAATACGTTGTTTGATGATATGCGTATTCATCACTTTGATTGAAATTTTTTTATTTATGAAACAAGAATTAAGTGATAGAAATAATGAACGAACAACAAAACCAGGGTACCCCTACCGTAAAGCAAGGATGGGGTATGCTTCACTTGAAAAAAAATTGGTACATATTTTAATTCGAGTATAATACTTTTATGTGACATGAAACATCACTATAATTATATTCCTTTGTTTGACTGAAAGTTATTTTTTATTATTACCTTAACAAAAATCCAAGGTTACCCGTCACAGAGGACGAAAATAATGAAGGCCAAGTGCATCCTTCCGGACCACATTAACACACTTAAAAGGAAGAGAATTGAGACTATCATAAATCACAGGAGTCTCCTCCGGCCTACCCCAACGAGCCAACGTGTCAGCCGCAAAGTTGGATTCCCTAAGACTGTGATGAACAATACTTCCCTGATTAGTCTCCACTTTGCACCTTCGATAAACATAAACCAAATCCCAAGAGATGTCGTGATTGCCCTGCAGATATCTGACCAAAACTTTCAAGTCATATTCCACCTCCGTAACCGGGAGGCCTCTCCTCCTGCAAACAATCAAACCTGAAAGAAGTGATCTAAACTTTAATGAGGGATATGTAAAGAGAAGAAGCAACTCAAGAACAACCACCATGTGGAGATCTCACCCCACCCCCACCAGCTATGGGGATAGCCATTCCCCACAAAGAGATGTCTTAGAATAGGTAATCAATGTTCTAATAAATGATTATGTGAAATGTTTATTAGATAGACACTAATTCCTTTACTGTACTACTATTCTACATGGTGATAATGATTGAGATTTATATCTAGCAACACCCGCGCATCGCCTTGTGGCAAGGGTTATGGTGTTCAATATTCAAAAGGACATGCTACACAACAAAACACTTACAACAGGTCATGTGCAAGTGTCTATCACTGTGGCCCATGAGCCGAGCGAGGAGATACCTATTCCAATTCATGAGGATGATATTAATATGGTCAAAAAATCTATTGGAACATTCATCGCATGACTGTCACATCTTTTAAAAAAGAATGGTGATAAGGAGGTATTCATTTTGAATTTACTTTTCAAGATAAACCTTTTAACAATTAATGAAAAATGTTTGAACTGATGAATGTTATTATAGACAAACAAAGAGAGGGGGATGAAACAAAATACCGTCTCAAAACCATCTAAAGGACCGAACAATCGATCAAAAATATCTATCAATGTAAAGACCCGAAATTTCCATGTAATTTTTTTAAAATAAATGGGAATTTTAAGAGTCTGCGAAAATTGACGGTGCGTGATTCCGAGGCCCAGAGTGCCCGATGAATTTCTGAACTTTTGTTCGGGTACATTCAGTAAACATATGAGCAGGTTTTTATAACTTTTGAACCAGTGCTTGGAATTGAAATCCGAGGGCACCGTTGGACTCGCAACGCCGATATTCGCTTAAGAAGACCTTCACCTCGACGACAGTTGGTCGAGGGTGAAAGTTAGTTTTTTGGGTTTTTCGTGTAAGAATAAAATAAAAATAAAAGTGTATGACATTTTTATTTTTATTTGCAACACCCATGTGGGTGTTAGAAGGTGGGGTCCGCTGTAACTAAACCTCCATGTGGAAGTTGAGGTGTGGGGACCACCGGACCTTAACCTCTCATGAGAGGTTATGGTGGTGGGAACCACCTGAACCATAACCACCCATGAGAGGTTATGGTGGTGGGGACTACCAGGGACAAAACCCCCTTTTTAATTGAGAGAAACTCTCAACCCCCCTCATTAATGTGGAAGAGCCTCTTGACTTCCTCCACATTAATTGTGCCAACACACCACATTAATTATGCCAACTCTCCCTTAATCAATTAAACTTTTTTGAATATTATGCCAACGACTTAATAGATACTACAATCTATTATCTTGGGCTACCATTTCATTTTGGGTGGAATTTGGAGAGAGGAGGAATTTGGGAGAAAGCTACCAACGAAGAACGCTCCATCGATGAAGAACGCCTACGAGGAACGCCTTTGACTACGAAGAACGACCTTGACTTCGACTTTCTTCCTCGAAACATCCTCCGACGTAGGACGCGTTAGTCTACAATGAATAAACATCCACCTTTTCACACCAACATCAACCAACAACGAACAAGTAGGGGTTTAATGTTGTTTGATTATAACTTCACAAGTACACCCCTTCTTTTCTTTTGCGGGTTGGGAAGAAACCTTGCAGGAGGGTTTGACATGATTTGTTCTTGTGAACCTCTTGCTACCGCTCTAATGCAAAGAGTGCGGGCCAAAATAACATGGCTCATCCTCTCCGTAACCCTTGTGTTGATTTGAAATGTTCTTCGAAATGGAGGAAGGTGACGGAGGCGACGAAGGCAACGGTGCCTCCACCCGCGGCCTCCGCGACCCGCACCGCCCCCGCGGCGCCCCGGCCTCCCGGCTGAACCAGCCCCGCGCCGCTGCCGGCCGAACTGGCCCTGAGCTGTGCCGCGCCCTGGTCGTGCTGTGCCCTGACCGCACTGCGCCCCGGTCGCGCGACACCCCGGCCACCCCGGCCTCTCGGCCGAGCAGCCCTGGCCGCGCTTTCCGCTGGCCGAGCCACCCCGGCCGCTTCGGCCTCCCGGCCAAACTGGCCTCGATCACACCACCCGCTGGACAAACAGGCCCGACCACGCCATCCCAGCCCCCGGGGCGAGCTGCCCCGAGCCACGCCCCCGCGACCCTCTGAGACGAACTGACCCTGCGCCCTGGGCCGAGCCGCCCTCGCGGCGCCCTCCGGGCCGAGCCGCCCACGCGACGACCTCCGGGCTGAACCACCCTCGCACCGACCTACGGCCGGTCCGCGCCCTCGCTGCCGGTCTATGCCCTCAAGGCTCTCCGCAACCCCTCGCGGCATGCTGGGCGGGGCCCAGCGGGCCGGGCCAGACCCAACGGATCAGGCCAGGTCGACCTGGACCAGGTCGGACCGGACCCGGGCCCACTACGACCCATTTACACTCCTTCGACCATGTCTTTGGCACCAGACGTCCGTTTGACGAACCGTCAGCGACATTATAAATCTTGGAGCATGACAGTCCCTTTGAGTATACCTCACTGAAGTTTAGAATATAGTTGAGATATGGTCAGGTTGGATCATGCACGAATCCAACCGGGCCCCCGGGACTAAAAGACTAATAACTTACAGACCAGACATCCGATTGACGCGTCGTCTATTGTGTTGAGACCCCTATAACGCAGCAGACCTTTGAGATACTTCTTCGTGGGACTTCGTGACAGTTGGAGTATCAACCAGTAGATCGTTGAGCGGATCCTCTTAGAGTCAAGCGAGTGTAGTGCAGAGACCTAGTAGCTGGATGAGACCTGATGACTGCTGACCGTTTTGACTCAGAGTGACTATACTAGCCCAGTGGGGAGTGCCTTGGTGTCACGGTAGACCCACAGTTGGGAGCGCCTTAGTGTTGCGACAAACCCACGGTACTCAACAGGAAGAGTACCTTAGCAGGCTACGAGGGGGAGCGCGCTTGTTGACGTGGCAGACCCATGGTGGGGAGCGCGCTTGGTGATGTGGTAGATCCACGGTACTCGACAGGAGGAGTACCTCAGCAGTCCAAGGTTAGTGGGAAGCATGCTTGGTGTCGCGGCAGACCCACTATACTCGATTTAGGAGTTCTCCAGAAGCCGAGGTTTCGACAATGTGACTGGGGATGTTAATTGATACTACCCCCTAGAATAAAATCTTGGTTTGAGATGAGTTAGTTTTTCTGTGTTTTACTCATCATTGAGATGGATCATTTGATAACTTAGGTATATGTATGAGCATATACCTAAGTAGGGTTATCTGTTGATTTCATTCTTTGTGGTTTATCCTTGGTGGATTTTTTGAGACCTTGAGGGTCTTGGGGTCCCTAATGAGTATCGTTATACTCACCCTTGCACGGGCTATGACCGCACCTTGTTGTGTTGGTTGCAGACGACGGACAACGCTGACTGAGGCTGAGAGTACCAGGACTGAACGGTGCCCAGAGGTGGACCATACAACATGTCGGTACACAGAGGAGACGAACGGACGTGGAGTGATGAGGAGAAAATATGTACCTACCCTTCAGGTAGGAACCTCGGAGGACGATCCAATAACTGCCTTTCTTTATCTTTCAGTTGTATTGTAACGCTGTTGTACTTGTTCTTTTCAGTTGGACTTGTATTCTGGCCCCTTTTACTTTCAGCATTTTTTTGTTATACAATTTACTAGGTGGTTTTTATTCAGCTGTGTGCTTTCTTGTGTGTGTGTTTATAGGTTGTAAAGGAAATGCCTTCCTAGTTTTAGGGAATTACACCTTTGGTGCTAGTCGCTAGCCCCTAGCCTATGGAAGGCGGGTTTGGGGTAGTCACAGCACGGGCCCTGGGGGACGGGTCGTGACAATCAAAATCACAATTACCCCACTCGTTCTATATCCACATTTACTTGCATTCAAGGCTCATGTGGATAAAAAGTTAAACGATGGTCATAATCACATAGTTGATTTTGAAGAAAATATGTATATTGAGAAATATAATGACTTCATTGGTGTTGAGAGTGCAACTGAAATCCTTGACTATGATTGGCTAGGCGGATCAGTTGTAAATTTATACATGTGGTATGTTCTCATGATTTCATTTTCCAAAAGCTGATATACTGTGTTAATTATGGATAAATACATTTCATATTTTTGGAAGGCGTATATATGAAAAACAATTGAAGAGATTTTCCCATGAGAAAAAGTTCAGCCTCATTAGTCCCCATGTCACCTCAATAGAACAAGATAAAATAGAACCCCAAAAAAGGATGAAACAGTGGTAGGTCTGATCAAATCCTTTGAAAGCAAAATTTCGGATGACAAACTCTATTTAATAACGATGATGCAGGGGTAAGACTCTACAATTTAATCATATCAAATTAATTTTCATTTCTTTCATTACTTATTCCTTTTTGTGTTTTTAGGTAGCATTGGATGTAAAGACTCAAATTTTCCATGTATTTTTTTTAAATTATATGGAATTATTATGAGTCTGTGAAAATTGAAGGCGCATGAATCTGAGGCCCGGTGTATCCAGAATGATTTTCTGAACTTTTTTTAAGATACATTCAGTAAACGCGAGAGTGACATTTTCTAACTTTTGAACCGCTGCTCGGATTAAAAATATGAGAGCATCGTTGAATTCGGAGCGCCGAGATTCACTTAAGGAAGGATTCACTTCGATCGCAGTAGGTTGGGAGAAAAAGTTTGATTTTGGATATTTAAAATAATAATAAAATAACAAAGTTATTTTATTTCTCTTTTTGTTTTCCTCCAACGGAAAAACGACGGTGGCATGACCAATGATGTGTCAAGCCATTAATTGGCTTGACTCCTCAATCTTTGTAATAGCACCATTGGAATTTGGGAGGTTCATTTATTAAATGAAACTCATAAATTCCCAATGACATTACTCACCCCCTCTCCAATTTATATAGAGCTTGAGGTAGAGTATTGGCATGACTTCACCAAGCGATGAATCTCTGACAAAGTACCGCGACACCAACCACTTAGAGAATGGAAACGGTTCCAGCGAGCGGTGACGAGCGCCACCGAATCACAAACCAAATCTTCCTCAAACGCGTACGTTCTCCAATAATCTTGATGTAGGGTTTATTTCTTGTCTAAATTTAAGATTTGTTGAATCAGTATACTACCCTCTTGCTATCAAGATAATGCGGAGGGCGCGGGCCAAACAAACAAGGCCTAGACCCTCCGCCTTTTGTTGAAATTCAATGTGTTCTTCGCAAGCGATTTATTCGGGTTGGACAAAACCCGTAACGGTGGGTTTAGTGATGAAGAGGGCTTCCCGGGGAGTCCATTGGCACCTTCAGATGGAAAAACGGGCCATCGGGACTCACCTGGTGCCCCACGAAAGACCGCCGATGTGACACCGACACAACAACACCGACGACCGACACGACCGCACCAGTGACTGGCGCCGGCGACGGTTGGCAATGGATAGTCGCAGAGAAGATAGCAGCACGCCGTTGCACGCTGCCAGTGCAGAAGGCTGCGGCGGGTAAAGATGGTGGCTGGATCGGGCTGGCCGCGGAAGGCGGAGCGGCGCGCAACAGCGCGCCGTCAGAGATAGGGTCGCGGAATATAGCTATGGCGGATAGCGGCGGCCAACACCGGCCAGCCATGGGCGGAGGTGAGTGGCACGCCGTCACACACCACTGAAGACGGCCGTGGCTCGGAAGCCGCGACGGAGGGTCGGGACCCACTCCCTGCGGGTCCCGTGAGCAACCTGGCGGCACCCCATGGCGCCGCCGCTCCGACTCCGAACATGGGGAAACACCCCCTCCCCCGTTCCAACTAGGACAGGCCCCACTCCAATGGTCCACACCCCTCCATGGTCCGGCCCCTGCTCCAGCAGGTCGCGCCCCTCCGTGGGCCGGGCCGCGCAAGCCCTGAGGGCTGAGCCCCTCTGTGGGCCGGGATGAGCCCGCCGCGACCCAGCCCAACCGAGCCGACCCATGCCGGTTCGGGCCGGATCAGGTCGACCCGAACCGGGTCGGGTCGGCCCAGACCGGGTCGGGCCAGGTCGGACTGGACCCGGACCCTTCCAGGCCCAGTTTTGATAAAAGAGCCATAACTTGTGAACCAAACGTCCATTTGACGAGTCGTCTATGGCGATGGGATACTTGGAGCGAGACGGTCTTTTTGGTATACTTCACTTGAGTTTTGGAGAAAATTGGAGTACGGCCGGGTTGGATCAAACCCGAATCCAACCGTACCCTCGGCACTAAAACGCTTATAAGTCACAGACCGGACGTCTGATTGACACGCCGTCTGTCGCATTGGAAACCTTATGACATGACGATCCTTTGGAATAATACTTCGTGGAACTTAGTGGAGGTTTAGGTAATAATGATGGCTTGAGGAGCAGATTATTCCGGAATCAAGCGTGCTTAGTGCAGGAATCTCGTGGCTGGCTGTAACGTGAAGAAAGAACATCGATCCTATGTGGGTAAGCATCTATCTATCCTGTGTGGGTTAACACTTAGAGATCCTATGTGGGTTAGCATCTATCGATCCTATGTGGGTTAGCGCCTAGCGATCCTGTGTGGGTCAGCAGTAGAGCCTCTTGACAGAATAAGATGATCTAGATTTTCAATTGTTCATATGTACTTCTGTACTTGAGTTATATACCTGGTGTGAGTTGAGTATTTACCTTTGTGGTACTTTTACATTCGTGGAGTTACCTTTTTGGTACTTTTACCTTTGTGGTGTTACTTTTGTGGTGTTACCTTTGTGGTGTTACCTTTGTGGTATTCTTCCCTCATGGACCAGTTGTGCTAAAGGCTTAAAAGTTGGAGCCTTATGTTTCCTCATGTATGAGATGAGTATATCTTGATAATTTAGGTATATGTATTGGCATATACCTAAGTAGAGTTGATGATTGCTTCGTACTTTGTGTTTGAGGTCTTGTGAGGAGATGAGCCCATAAGGGGCACTGTGAATTTAGGGTTCCCATCGCTGTCATTCCTCCATCTCGGGTTGGTCGCACCTTCCAACTAGGTGTTTTCTCGGTGATTTCACGACACAGTGGTTCCCCTCTCTGTGCGGCATTGAGGTTCGGCCTCGTGCTTCCTTGGAAGCACAAAAAAAGGCGGTTGAGATTTGGTCTTTTCCAAAAAGCGTCTGAGTTCACGGCGAGCGTCCAAGTACTAATCTTCGGTGGTGAAGGGTCGTGTTCTTCCACGACGAGTGTTTGAGATCCTGGTCTCCTGTGAATGGGTAGTCAAGCCGGTCTTCCATATAGAGCATGGGTGGTCAAGTCCGGTCTTCCACAGCAGGGGGTGGTCATGTCCGGTCTTCTTCGGCGAGTGTGGCCGTGATCCTGATATCTCGCAACTGGGTGGTCAAGATCTGGTCTTCTGCAGTGAAGGGTGGTCAATCCGGTCTTCCATAGCGAAGGGTGGTTGAGATCTAGGTCTTACGCATCGTGCTCCGGCATGGTGAGCATTTTGGATGGTTTGTTGTGGTCTCCACGAGCGGTTCTATTGGCGGCGACGAGATTTGTGGATCTTTGTGGGGTCGCCATTGCTGGAGTGGCCCTGTCCCCTCCAGTTCTCTCTAGAGGTGTTCTTGGTAGTGATAAGCTGGTTCTGCCATTGGTGCTGGGCTGCAATGGTTTTGGTGATCGGAATGAAGACAAGGAGATGGTTTTTGAAGGTGAACATTATGTGTAGGTGAATCTATCCTATGATATAGTCTATTTGATTAGCTTTGAATGGTTTTTGTGGTGCTGTGATTATGCTTTTGGGCTCTGTGGTCTGCATTTCAAGGTTTTTGTAACCAGATATTCTTCAAGGGATTACTCCAGATGAGGTTTAGAGCATGGAGTTTTCTTCTGACCATTTCTAATCAGATTTGGATGTTTGAGAGGGTATGGCCATGACCATCGGTTTCAGGCCCTTGCATTTATGAACGAGACAAATTTCTGAACAATGATGAGAAGGTGGAAGCTGGAGTTAAGATTTTTGATGATGGGGAAGGGCTTTTCCTTGTTGACTTGAGTTTGGTTTCTTATAGCCTTGTATTTTTGTACCCTTAGGGATTTTTTGTCCTTTAGTATTTGAAGTCATGTTGGGTTCCCCCTCACCCAATAAAAGGGGGTTTATCTTAATAAAAAAAATTAATTTTCAGTCAGTGTTTGAGGTCTTTCTTTGTGGTTTATCCTTTGTGGAACTCTGGGAGTCCTTCGGGGGTCTTGGGGTACCTACTAAGTATTGTTATACTCACCTCTGCATGGGCTATGCTCGCACCTTGCTTTGTTTTGTGCAGACGATGGACAACATTGATTGAGGATGAGGGAGCCAGGACTGGATGATGCTCATAGGTGGACCATTTGACGTGATGTGCTGCAGTGAATATGGATTATGAGCTATACCTACCCTTTAGGTAGGATCCTCAGTGGACAATCCATGATCTATTTCTACAAAATTTTACTTTGTTTTTTCTTCTTATTGTGTTCTCGGCTTGTGAGTTTGTACAGGTTTAAAGGAAATGCCTTATCGTTATAGGGATATGACTTTTCGGTGCTATTCGTCATCCCCCGACCTATGGAAGGCGGGCTTGGGGTAGTCACGGCATGAGTCTTGGGGGATGGGTCGTGAAAAAGTGGTATTAGAGGAGTCAGTTCTAATGAAGAACTAGGACTCTGATATTTTTAATGTGAAAATTGTGTTAAGTGTTATGAGTGTGGTTTTCAGTTTGGGGAATCCAGTTTTGGTGCGACGACCGACGTATCCATACACTAGGACCCTGAATTCTAATTTTTGACTCAGTGCACGAAAACAATGATTGCGTGTGTTTTTGAAAAGTTTTTCTTTTGATTTCTTTGAGTCAGCTCACCAGGTATAACTTATTGAACATGGAACACCTGTTTTCTTTCAGGATTCTACCACATAGACAACCAACTAGGATTTCTGAGAGAGTACACAATGACAACCCACCAAGCGATGAGGCTTCGGTGCAGGGCCCTCTTACGGTGACAGTACCCTCAGGTGGTTCACTAGTAGCACCACCACCTGTTGAGAAAAAGATGCCACCATCCCTACCAGCAGAGGGTGCACACCGACTGAGCGTGTTGCACGAGTTTCAGCGGTAGAGGCTTTTGAGGTTCTAAGGAGAGATGCATCCATAGATGACGGAGGACTTCCTAGAGGCTGTGGTAAGAGTTTTTCGCTTAGTTGGGACACTATATGATCTGACTGTGATCCTAGATGCCAGTCTCTTCCAGGGAGTAACTGGGAGATGGTGTAGTCTGAAACTTCAGATACACGACAAGGCGACCCTCACCTGGGCGGACTTCGAGGGCATTTTTAGGGAAGATTTCGTCCCAGCGACCCTATGCTCAGTGCGTATATAGAAGCTACTGCACTTATAGCAGGACAAAATGACTGTGGCCCATTACTCGGCAAGGTTCACTAATCTCTCCCTCTACTCCACAGACATGGTATGAGACCCTTTATTCAGGGCCCAGAACTTTGATCAGGGTCTCTGATGAGAGATCAGAGCATTGATGATATTTCTTAGCATTCCGACACATGCTGGGGTGCTAGAACGAATTCCTTTGGTGGAGAGCTTCCTAGCTGAGCAGGCACCGACAATGAGAGACACCATCGGATGTCGGGTAGTAGAGTCATCCAAAGTAGGCAGTAGATGGATGATGCAAGGGCCCAAGTGGGATAGACCTTTAGGTGGATGACCTCAGGATACAAGGTCAGTGGTGAGGGGCTCACGGGACAGAGGAGGACAGATGAGGAGTAGGCAGTGCTACTCGTGCGGCGGGCAGGGTCACATGGATAATGACTGCCCGACCCACTGTACGGACGACCAGCAGATGTTCAAGGGACCACTGAGGTAGAGGAAGAGGTTTGAGCGAGGAGTTCCATAGGGCGGTGGATGTGGAAGAGGAGCTGGCCATGCAGCAGACGGTGGGCGGAGATTCAAGGTTTTACTGCCAGCACCTCCAGGTTGTCCACCCCGACCACAAGGCACAAAAGGACATGGACGAGCTCAAATCCAGGTAGCTGAGGCCTACAACTACGGTGCTCCAAAGATGATTATAGGTATGAATTATGTCTACTCCACCCTAGATGCAGTACTTATAGATAGAGGTGCCGGTCACTCTTTCATTTCAACTGCCCTCGTTTGGAGCTTAAAGATTCCAATGGAGCCATTGAGTTGATCCTTATGACTAGAGACTCCTACGGGAGGGGATTCGACAACCACACACCAGTGCTGATAGTGTGAGATTACTCTAGGAGGTGATAGCTTTGGCTGAGATCTTCTAGTAGCAGCGTCGAGGCCTTACAACGTCATCTTGGGTATGCACTGGTTATCCATTGTCCATGCTCATATTGACTGTATTTGGTGCAAAGTGATGTGTGTTTGCAGGGATGAGACCAGGTTTTCCCTCACCGGTGAGAATGGAACCTTTGAAGCACAGGATAGACTTTTCCAGAGGAGGGTGCAGCCGATCACACATCAGTTGGCTAGCCTTACCCTCAGATAAGTTGATGTTGAGAGTCCGAGCTATCCTGTAGTGGTGGACCAGTATGCCGATGTCTTTCCTGATGATGTTCTGGGACTACCTCTACGTAGAGAGGTAGAATTTTGCATCGACCTGTACCCCAGGACGACACCGATATCTACATCATCATATCAGATGGATCCAACGGAGCTTTGTGAGTTACGGGTACAGCTGGAGGACTTGCAGAGGAAGGGGTTCGTAAGGCCTAGTGTTTCTATATGGGAAACCCTGATTTTATTCATCAAGAATGAAGATGGGAGTTTGAGACTCTATGTGGACTATCGGCACCTGAACCAGGTGAACATGGAGAACAAGTATCCACTTCCGAGGATTGATGATCTCTTTGATCAGTTGAAGGGAGCTCGATGATTTTTGAAGATAGACATCAGATCAGGCTATCATCAGTTTAGGGTATGAGATGAGGATGTGCAGAAGACGACCTTCAGATGTCGGTATGACCACTATGAGTTCTTGGTTATGCCATTTGGCATGACCAATGCCCACTACTATAAATATGGATTTTATCAGCGCTAGAAAAGTGCATTAACAGTGCTAAACAAAGCACTGTTAATCGAGGCGAAGATAAGGGGGGGTCCCTTTTATCAGCGCTTTTTAAAAGTGCTGATAAAATTAAAAAAAAATAAAAAAATAAAAAAGAATTATATAATGTGGGGGGGGGGGGGAGATTTTAACAGCGCTTGAGCCCCCCTTATCATCGCTAGGCGGACCCCCCCTCACACTCTCCCGCGCGCTACCCTTCCCGTGTATCCCCCACACATGTGCACCTCCTTGATTCCACCTGAACTCGAACCCGCGACCTCCCCCCTTGCGCGCCTACACCTTTAACACCAATCCATTTCTTTTTTTTCTCTATTTAATGATATATATATATATATTTTTATATATATATATATAGTTATATTTATTTGTATATTAATATAGATTCATATTAATATAAATATATTTAGTTATATTAATACATATATATTTATTCATATATTAATATATATATATTTGCTTGTATATTAATATATATATATTTACTTGTATATTAATATATATTAATATTTATTTATATATATATAGTTATATTTATTCGTATATTAATATAGATTCATATTAATATAAATATATTTAGTTATATTAATACATACATACATATATATATTCATATATTAGTATATATATATATTTATTCGTATATTAATATATATTTATATTTATTTATATATATATATTTAGTTATAATGTTTTATCTGTATATTTATTTGTATATTAATATATATTTATAAGATTAGTTTTAAATACATTTATAAAATATGTTTTTTGTGTGTTTATAAATAAAAAAATACATATATACCACACACACACACACAAACACACACACACACACACACACACATATTTACGAATAAATACATATATGTGTATTTGAAAAGCCATAGAATGTTAAAACAACCATAACTTCTAATCCAGAAGCCCGTTTCAACTCCAAAACCAGTCAAATCAAAGAAAATTAAATGATCTTCGATATTATATGTGGTACAGGCCTAACAGACATTCAGATCAGAATTTATACCTGTTTAAATGTTAAAAAATCGGGGTATCCTGACTAAAAACTCAATTTTGAAGGCCTTATGAGCCTTTTTTATCCTTGAAAATTGTGACATAAGGTTTCCTTGGGTAATTATCATGTAGAGCTCCTCATAGGCTTTGATTTGATATGCTGTAGAGCTCAAATGGACACCCGGATCAAAAGTTATGGCCGTTTGAAGTTTGAGTTACATTTTCAACTTATTTTAGATATTTTATTATTTTTTTGATTTTTTGTGTCTTCAAATTGTTATTAAATAATTATTAATCTATGATAATTTGCAAATTATTAATTAATAATATTTTTTAAAATATTTTAAAACCATTTTCACAAAATTTCTTATATATTAAATGTAATAGTATATTTATACTTATCTAAAACATATTGAAAAAATATATATTATATTTATATCAATATAAATATACTTATATAACAATATATTATTTTTCATGATTTTTTTGAAATATAAAATTTATCAGCACTAGGAAAAAGCGCTGATAAAGCCCCCCTTTATCAGCACTACTAAAAAAAGCGTTGATAAAGGGGTCCCATTTAACAGCGCTAAAAAAAAGCGCTAATAAAGGGATCCCCTTTAACAGTGCTAAAAAAGTACTTATAAAGGGGGGGGGGATTTATTAGCGCTAAAAAAAACGCTGATAAAAGGGGTCTTTTATCAGCGCTTTTTTTAACATTGTTAAAAGTACCCCTTTATCAATGCTTTTTTTAGCGCTGTTAAAGGACCCCCCCTTTATGAGCACTTTTTTTAGCACTGATAAAGGGTGGCACTGTAGAAACCCAATTTGTGGTTGTGTCCCCTAAAGTGTTCATGGGACTCATGAATAGGATCTTTCAGCCATACCTCGATCGCTTTGTGGCGGTATTCATCGATGACATCTTGATATACTTGGCGTCGGAGGAGGAGCATGCCTATCATCTGTAGATAGTTCTGGATACACTTTGAGAGCACCGAATTTATGGTAAGATCTCAAAGTGCTAGTTCTAGATATGAGAGGTCCACTTTCTAGGACACGTTATCTCGGAGGCTGGAGTTGCAGTGGATCTGGCAAAGATAGAGGTTGTGCTAGCGTGGGAGCTACCCAGGAGTGTGACCAAGGTGCAGAGTTTCCTAGGGTTGGATGGGTACTACCAGAGATTCGTACCCAACTTTTTCAGAGTTACAGCACTCTTGTCAGTATTGACAAAGAAGGGACAACCCTTCATATAGACGGAGAGATGTCATCATAGTTTTCAGGAGCTAAGGTAGAGACTGACGAGTGCCCCATCTTGAGGCTACCAGAAGAGGGTGTTGGGTATGTAGTCTACTACAATGCATCAGGGACCGCACTTGGATGTGTCATGATGCAGGAGAGAGCAATGATCACTTATGGTTCTCAACAGATGAGACAGTATGAGCAGAACTATGCTACCCATGACCTGGAGTTAGAAGCAGTGGTCTTCACTTTGAAGATGTGGCGACATTACTTGATGGGCGAACATTTTAGAGTCTACTCTGATCATGAGAGTATCAAGTATATATTCTCACATAAGAAACTAAACTGGAGACAACGAAGTTGGCTAGAGTTCCTCCAGGACTATGAATTTTTGATAGTATACACTCCTAGGAAGGGGAACATAGTAGAAGACGCACTCAGTAGGAGGTCTGGTCTAAAATTACTGAGTGAGACGACGAAGTATCTAGTTGCATTGCAGATATCCTTTGTGGATAGAGATGGAGTAGATTACCTCTAGTCTATGACAGTCACTCCCCCACTTCTTTAGCAAGTTCGGAAGGTATAACTTGGGGACATTGACTACGAGACTCTACGTGCTCAGATATCCTCAGGAGAGGCACCTGATGGATTTTATGAAGGTGGGGAGCATGTCATCCTCTTCAGAGGATGCACCATGGTACCAGTGGTGCTACATGAGGAGGTGTTGAGGGAGTTCTATACGTCCCCTCTGATGGTATATCCTGGTGCGGAAAAGATGTACCAGGACCTCCAACATCAGCACTGGTGGCCAGTGATGAAGAAATCAATGACATAGTTTGTTTCACGATGCCTCACTTTTCAGCAAGTGAAGGCCAAGCATCAGGTTCCAACAGCCTTAGCACAACCATTAGAGGTGCCGGAGTGGAAGTGGGATCGTATCTCCATGGAATTTGTGACAGGGCTTCCATGTACGTCCAGGGGACATGATTCCATCTGGGTGATCATTGACCGACTCACCAAGTCGGCCCACTTTCTACCCATCTGAGATCAGGGATCAATAGAGGGTTTGTGACGCCTCTATGTACAGAAGATTGTACGACTTCCTGGGGTGTCATCGACGATCGTCTATGACAGTGACACACGTTTTTCATCCCAGTTGTGGAAGACATTATAGGAGGAGTTTGGGAATCATCTACGTTTGAGCACCACCTTTCATACTCAGATGGATGGTCATACGGAGTGGACCATACAGACACTTGATGACATACTTCGTGCTTGCGTCCTAGATTTTGGCCGCAGTTGGGAGGATCACTTTCCCTTGGTGGAGTTCACATACAACAATAGATATCACTCCACTATCGGTATGACACCATTTGAGGCCTTGTACAGTTGACCTTTCAGGTCACCACTATGCTGGATAGATCGAAGGGAGTCAGCACTTATGGGACCAAAGTTAGTACGAGATACAACTGAAAAGGTGCAGGTCGTCTAGGAGCAGATGAAGACTGCAAAAAGTAGACAAAGGTCTTATGCTGACAAGAGACAGAGACCTTTGAAGTTAGAGTAGGGAGACCATGTCTTCCTATGGGTCTGACCTTGATGAGTTTTTAGGAGATTTGGTTGGGGCGACAAGTTATCTCCAAGGTTCATCGGACATTTTCAGGTTCTTAGCAGAGTTGGCGAGGTGGCATATCGCCTGGATTTTCCCCCACAGATGCACCAGGTGCGTGACGTTCTCCACGTGTCGTAGATGAGGAGGTACGTGCATGATCCATCACACATCATCGACTGGGGTGAGCTGAACATTGACGATGGGGCAACATTTATAGAGGTTCCAGTGGAGATTGAGGATCAACAGGAGTGGGTCCTTCATGGACGATCGATCCCTTTGGTGCATGTTCACTGGTAGCACGGGAACTTCCAGGAGAGCACATGAGAGCGGGAGGCTCAGATTCGTTCTTAGTACCCCTATTTTTTTTCCTTAGTCTATGTTGTGGATTTTGGGGACGAAAAGACTTAAGGTGGGGAGAATGTAAAAAGTTAGATTTTCCATGTAATTTTTTTTTAAATTATATGGAATTATTATGAGTCTAAGAAAATTGAAATTGCATGATTCTGAGGCCCGGTGTTCCCAAAATTATTTTCTAAACTTTTTAAAGTTACCTTCAGTAAACACGTGAGTGACATTTTCTAACTTTTGAACTGGTGATCGGATTAAAAATTTGAAAGCACCGTTGAATCCACAACACCAGGATTCTCTTAAGGAAGGCTTCACTTTGACTACAGTAGGTCGGGAGAAAAATATAGATTTTGGACATTTAAAAGAATAATAAAATAACAAATTTATTTTATTTCTCGTTTTCTTTTCCTCCAATGGACAAGCGGCAGTGGCGGGACCAACAAAGTGTCAAGCTATTAATTGGCTTGACTTCTCAATCTTTGTAACAACACTGTTGGAATTTGGGAGGTTCATTCATTAAATGAACCTCATAAATTCTTAACGGCGTTACTCCTCCTCCCCCTCTCCTATTTATATGGAGCTCGGGGTAGAGTATTGACACAACTTCACTAAGCGACGAAGATCTGGAAAAGTACTGCAATGCCAACCACTTAGAGGACAGAACTAGTTTCAGTGAGCGGTGATGAGCGCCACCGAATCATGAACCAACTCTTCCTCAAATGAAGATGTTCTCCAATGATCTTGAGGTAGGGTTTATTTCTTTTCTAAATTCAAGAGTTGTTGAATAAGTATACTACCCTCTTGCTATCAAGATAACACCAAGGGCGTGGGCTAAACAAATAAGTCTTGGACCTTCCGCCTTTTGTTGAAATTTTACGTATTCTTCATGAGCAATTTATTCAGGTTGGACGAAACCCGGAACAGTGGGTTTAGTGACGAAGAGGGAATCCCAGGGAGTCCATTGGAACCTTCAAATAATACTGAATGGATGTTTTTTCCTACTATAGTATTTCAAATAATTTTGAGAAGAAATTTTTTTATTGAATAAAACTTCCATCTGACAGAGGTTAGAGGACATAGAGTCATCAAACAAAGGGATTTCTGTGGGTAGGTTTCAATGATCTAATGGATATCATCAGATGGAGATATTCTCAGATAATGTTCATTGGTTACCCTTATGAGGGTACTCTCACACAATAACAAGGTTACCCTTATGTGGGTAGTGGAAAATTTCTACTACTATTTTAAAATTGTTTCTTGTTAATTCATGACTAGATATTGGCTATTTCAATGGAAGGTACAAATAGGTATCAGCTGTTTCTCAAGTGAATGGAAGGTTGATCGCACAAATCAGAGGTTAGTGAAAACTTGTTAACTAGAAGAAGAATCCTATAAATATGTGGTGTCCCATCTCTAAATGTAATAATGATTATTGTATGAACCATGTGTTTTTATGACTTAATAAATTCTAAGACCTAGGAGAGGTAGTGAGAAAGAGTTTTGTACTCTTCTTGTATCTCATATAATAAAAATGTTTGCAATGTTCCCTTTTGGATGTATAACTTTTTTGAACCATGTTAAATATTGTTTGTCCAATTTTATCTTTTTCTATTTTGCGTGAAGTGAAACTATTGATATTATGTGTGGTGATTAGGTTGGTATCACTGTTCTTAATTCCAGTGCACATAACTTAGAAGGAGGAGGTTATTGGATGAAATCTATATCTAATAGAAACATTGTGAAGTTATTCTGTTGTGCAGTATAAAGAGTTTGGAAAAACATATCCATCCAATGAACTTTGTCTTTACATGTTCTTTCACTAGATTGAATAAATAAAGGTTTTGTGTTTTTCTTGAAAGGGCTATCCAACTCTTCCCTACAACCAGTTGTTATTTTGGAAACTAAAACCACTATAGGTTCAGACAAAAATTCAATTGAGGATGAACCTTTCATTAATATATCACAATCATTTCATATCTGTCCCAATGTATTCAATGTATTTTATGTTAGAGGGTACCACAAGGATGATATTTGGATAATAGATAGAGGAGTCAAATCCCTTTAAAATTTAAAGTAATAAAAGAGAGTTCAATGAATAGGTTAAAATATTTTTAATATACTATGATTTTATACATAATATTATGCGTTATCTACTGCATTTATGTAATATAAATTAAAATTTTAACTAATCATGAATATAATGAATTATTTACATGTTTATGATACTAATCTCAAGGAAGAACACACTATCGATGCTAAAACTGAAGAATTGTTAGGGGGTCAAAAACACATGGATGAAAAAAAAATCAAGAGCATAGTAGCATCATTGTGTTAACTAAATTTATTTGGGAAATAATTAAAGGTATAAAATTTGAGGTTATATGGAATCAACTTGGCTAGCCTACTGACCCCAACAAGTTAATGTTTATTAGTTACATTGGGGTCACAACTAAAATTCATGCATCAATTGATATAGATATGTGTCAAAATGACATTCCTACATTGAATACAACCAGTTGGGAAGATATTAAGGTAATGTTATGATATACTTTCTCTATTTTAGAAAACAATTATAAAATGAAATGTTTATTTTATTTTCATTATCCCTTGAAGATTTCATTTAATTTAGATGTCTGTCGAAAAGAAATTTGTATTAATGGTTGCTACCTTTCAGACACATCTGAAAAAGCAGTATCTCAGGGATACTGAGGGGAAAGTGAATCCCCACCCACCAACTACGTATGCACACTTTATAAAATATAAAATATAGAAATATTTCATTATTAACGATGACAAGGAATCATTTTAGGTGTATTTTAATTGATAATATTTTATTTGACATTATTTATTTTATCCACTTTGATTTAAAATTGTGAATTTATGAAACAACAAAATGGTGATTAAAATATGCAGTGTGCATCAAAATCAACGTACCCCTTCCATAAAGTAAGGATGGGGTACACTTCACTTGAAAAGAAAATGGTATGTATTTTTAATCTACAGTAAAAGTTTGATGTGATATGAAATAACACATGTTACTTTGTTTATATAAAGATTGATGAATTATAATTCAAAGTCACTTCGATCCCATGTCATGTGCTTTGGAAGGAGGATCGTATAAATAAAGAGGTAAAATTAGTAGATGAAAAGACACAAGCAGTACGAGAATCATGTTTAAGTATGACATAATATTAATTTTTTTTTCTTTATAATAGTATTACATAAACATATATATTTATGTTCATTTGTTTTTTAAATGGTTTAGACACAAGAATCGTCATCGACTTTACCTAAAGAACAACTACCTTCAGTAGTTTTGAAGTGGCCAGAACAGTATGATTACGTTATAGGTGAAGGTTTTGGAGTATCACTTAGAGAATATTTTGATAAGATAAAGTCACAAGGAGATATATATGAGATGATGAAAAATATAAAGGCACAAATAGATATCTTAAAATATTTTATTGTCTGGCATGGTTTGGAGGACTAGTATATGAGAAAGGGTCAAAGTGAACCAATAGTAGAATAATGATCCGTACATGAAGAGACATAAGACCACACTAGATTTGAGGCTAACCATTCCCCTCAATTGTCTAATTTAACCAAGGTAATAAATTTTTTTATAACACTTTCCACTAAATGTGAATCAAACAACTACCAATAACCTTTTATTACTAAAATTTTGTAGTGTAAAATTGTTTGTGATTTATATTTATTATCACTCACCCATCACCTCATTTCTAGGGGTATGATGTAAAAATGAGACACGAAATATGATAAATAAATCCCAAATGATCACATGAGAGTGGGGATTAAATTATCTCACTAGTTGAGCACCAAGTTCCTATTTGTCTTGATGATCTAGATATCAACACAGTCGATAATGCTATTGTAACTTTCAAAGAATGATAGTTTAATCTTATAAAAATACATGATGATAACGAGGTATGCCCTTTACAATTATTTTCAAATGAATAACCTTTAATAGTTTATGAAAAAAGGTCTAAAATTATCTATAGTATTATAGATGAAAAAAGGGGAAATGGAAGGTTGGATCAAGGTAATCTAGTGGATCAACTAAGAAATAAAAATGAAATTTTGAGAGTCCTTCACCCCACCAACAACACTACCACATTTATTGACATTTCAAGTTCATACAGATACAACATTCATATATAGAAATGTGTCCTATATTGAATATTAATAAAAAATATTTGGAGAGACCATTATAAATGTGATTGGTATCAAGAGTGCAAATGAAATTATCAAGTTTGAATGAATGAGAGTCTTAGTTGTGAATTCATACACGAGGTATGTTTTAATAGTATTTTTTCTTCTAAAAATTGATATGCTATGTTCATTATATTTAATAATTATTCATATTTTCTACATGATTATATATTACTACTATATAAAGGAAAAAACCTGTGAAGTAAAATTTGGACTCATTAATCCCACTATCATTTCTACACCATAATTTAAATTGAATATGTAAGAAATTGATAAAAAAAGATGAACTAGGTGTGGCATTTAAAAAGAAAATACCAGATGATAGACTCTTCTTAATGCCTATAATAAAGGTGTAAAAATCTACAATATAATCATATAAAATATATTTTTCTGTTTTTCCATTAATTATTTGTTTTTAATTTTGTAGGTTGCACTATATGATCATCAAAATCAATTTGGATACCTTGAATGTTTTTTCATGACCCATCCCAGCAGGTTCCACTCCACGACTCCCCAATCTTGTCTCCAATAGGCCAGAGGCTAGTGACTAGCACCGAGTAGGCATATCACTAACATGGGAGGCATTTCCTAACTACTTGTACACACACACACACATCTCCAAGCCCAAAAATACTAAAATTTAAAAACCACAAAGGAACAAAAATTCATGCCTACAACTAAACCCAACCAACAAAGTACAAAAATAAGTAAAATGTGGAAAAGTAGCTAGGCTAGAACACAAGACCACCAAAAGAAAGAGTCTACAAACTACAAAGTCCAACCTGTAAACAAGTATGGTACTGGGACAACTTTTCGATGTTGAAGGAACTTCTTGACCTATAGGGAAACTTAGAAAGTTTGGTCTAGTCCTCATACTCCCTGGAATCCATCAAAAGGCCGCTCGTCTGCACAAGACATGGCACATGCAGGCAAAGCCCATGCCAGGTTGAGTATAATAATACTAAGTAGGAGAACCTAAAAACCACAAATTAATACACAAAGTAAAGGTATAGTCATATCTACATAGTATATGTCTACAAAAAATATTACAAGAGAAACATCCAGATATACTGGAAACCCAGACTCGTAGTCTACAGGTAAGTCACAAAAATCCACATACCCACGCCAGGGATTCAGTTCAAAGATACCACAAAGCACTCATCTAGGATAACTCACTCCATGAGTTTGATAACTCTAATGAGGTCCATCCAAGAAGTATTGTTCATTGGGAAGTGTCATGAGAGAGATAGATGCACTGATAGTTCCGAAGAGAGAACATATACACTCATTTCGGGAGAACTCATTCCTGAGTGGTAAGATCATGATACAATAATGAGGATCAATAACAGGGCCTTGGAATATAACACGACTCATACAAATTCACCTGATAAGTAGAGGATCAATGCCCGATAGGATTGGTCACAGTGATACCTAACTCTAGAAAGGGTTAAGAATGGATAGAGGATCTCGCTCTGAGCCTCTCGGAGGGACTCTGACTCTAACTAGAAAGTTCTGCTGAAGGGATCATACTATTTTAGATAGAAAACAATACCTAACCTTTAGGGTAATGAGAAAGGTCCACTAAACAAAACTAAACTTGTACAAGATACTGTGGACCAGGAGATCAAGCCATGTACAAGAAAGTACACGGCATGTAGAAGGGTCACACGCCATGTCCTCTGACCCCAGGTACTGACCGTGTACAACATCCCATGTTGAAAAGATCATGTTTTGTAGAAAAATATATACATGGTGTGTAGAAGAGTAACACTCCATGTACTAATATCCAGGTCCACTCCGTGTACGCTGGCTATGTTCCCGTACATGACTTCAACCCGTGTCTGCCAACCCGTGTACCAGTACATGGGGTAACCCATGTAACCAACTTGGTCTAGCCATGTGTTGGAGTATATGCCGTTTACTCCACCCCGTGTCTATGTATCATATGAGATACATGACGAGTCCCGCATAAGGACCCACACTCCGTGTGACAGGGGTCACACGCTGTGTCATCGCTTCCTGTAACGTGGAACCCTAGCCACCGCTGAGCTGTTCCCACATGCTGTGTTCTTCAGAGAACACACTATTTTCTGTGTGATTTTCTAGAATCACGGTTCCTCACCAGCGTGCCTCGGGTGGCCCTCCAATTCTCGATCCATCCATTTTTTTCCTCAAAATCGAAGATCCAGGGTCATTCCGTCATAGCAATGCCAATTCGGTAAGTTTCAAGCATCTGATCAGCTTTGGAAACTCGTTTCTATCATCTACATAAAGAATGACCGAGGAACAATTTCTTTCTAATTGTATCGATTCGCCTACTACCATCATCGTTGCACCTCTGCTGGGTCATCATGATGTCAGATCTCTGATTTGTGATCATTGTATTGTGATATGGATGTGCAACGATCCGTTGTTCATAACCCCATGAAGAATGCGAATAAAGTATGAAGTTAAAGGGGGGGGGATCATATAAAACAAAGAGGAACGATCCTCCATTGTTTTTCATTATGGACTTGTTCCACTCCCATTAGAAGAATCAAGCAAAATGAATCAAACATAATCAAATCCCCCAAATAAAAACCAGTAATAGAATTTCTCCTGCAAGAACAAGCGATCCATGGGTCAACCTATTTGTGGGTTGATCCGTGTTTATCATTAAATCAAAGAATAGTCAAAAGAAGGAAAATTGAAATAAAAACCCCTACCTCAATCCTCGATGAAGGGTGGATTTGATACCATCATCAGTGGGATCTGATCTTTGATCCACAACGATCCACACGTCGTCGTTTGTCGTTGTTCATCAAGAGTTCTCCAAGGGTGTCTCCTCTCCAAAGCTCTAGAGCATCCATTGGAGGTCTATAGGGTTATAATCCTTACCCAAGGCTCATACTCATTTAAAACTATAAAAGGGATTGCTGCATTGTTAAAATGTTTAAAATAAAATAACTTATAAATTAATTTTATTTCCTTTAAAATGTCCAAAAATTAATTTATACAGTCAACCCATGCCAATCAATGTTAGGCCTCGCCTAAGGTAAAGTCACCGCTTTGAATGCAATGGTGCCCTCATATTTCTGATCTGGGCACTTATTTAAAAGTTATTCCACTTTTTAAGGAAAATATTTTTGCGTGGTTCTCTATTTAAAAATTTAATTTATTTTAAACATTTATTCTAGGCACTCCGGGCCTCAGAATCGCACGCCGTCACAAAGTCTGGTCTCAAATTAATTCCATATAATATTTAAAAATAACACATAGAAAATCTGTTACATTACATTCTCCCCAGCTTAGGTCTTACATCCCCGAAAATCCAAAACAAAAGCTACTCAAATAGATGTGAGTACTGCACATGAATCTGAGCCTCATGCTCCCACATGCTCTCCTGAAGATTCTCTTGCTACCACCAGACAAACACCCAGGGAATCACTCACCAAAGAAGGATCCTATCATGCTAATCCTCAATCTCCACTAGGTACTTATCAAAGGTCACTCCATCCTCGATGTCAAGTTCACCCCAGTCGATGACGTGCGACAAATCATGCACGTACCTCCTTAGCCACGACACATGGAAGACATCATGTACCCAGTGCAACTGTGGCGACAGAGATAGGTGTAACACCACATAAAAAACTCTACCTAGTATCTAGAAAGGTCTGATGAACCTCAAGGACAACTTTCCACCCTGAAAAAATCTCTGCAACCCTTGTCGAGGTGAGACTTGAAGGAAGGCATGGTCTCCCTCCTCGAACTCCAGAGGTCTCCATCATCTGTCAGCATAAGACTTCTCCTGGCTCTATGGAATCTTCATCTACTCCTGGATGATCTGCACCTTCCTCAGTGGTGGCTCACATCAACTCTGGACCCATGAGTGCTGACTCTCCTAGGTCGGTCCAACAAAGTAGTGACCATAAGGGTATCCTATATAAAGCCTCGAATGGTTTCATACCAATAGTGGAGCGGCAACTGTTATTGTACGCAAACTCCACCAGTGGTAGGTGGTCCTCCCAACAGTGACCAAAGTATAGGACATAGGCCCACAACATATCCTCCATAACCGTTTGACCATATATCTAGGGATGGAACACTATGCTCAAGCATAACTGAGTCCCAAATGCCTCCTGCAATCCCTTACATAATCAGGATGTGAAACAAACATCACAATCTAAGACTATCATAAAGGGGACTCCATGGAGCCAAAGTATCTCATGCATGTAGAGGCTTCCAAATCTCTCTACTAAATTCTGACTCCTGATATCTTGGAAGTGGGCCGATTTAGTGAGTCATCCAATGATCACCCAGATGAAATCACGTCCCCTGGATGTTCGTGGTAATCTCGTCATGAAGTCCATCGATATTCCATCCCACTTTCACTCTGGCACCTCAAGGGGGTGAGCTAAACCTACCAGAACCTAGTGCTCAAACTTCACCTACTGTCATGAAAGGCATCGAGAAATGAACTCTGACACCTCCTTCTTCACTCCGATCCACCAAAATTGACATCAGAGGTCCTGGTACATTTTCACCACTCTAGGATTTAATGCGAAAGAGGATGTATGAAACACCCTCATAACCTACTCTCACAACTACATTAGTAAAACTGTGCATCCTTTGAAAAGGATGAAGTGCTCTCCACCTTGCAAATATATATCAGGAGCTTGTCCTATGGATAACTGAGCACGTATAGCTTCGCAGTCGACATCCCCTAGCTATGTTTCCCTAACTTGCTGTAAGAGTGGAGGGTTGAAAACCATCAACTGAATGAAATATACATCATATCCATCCACAAAGGATATCTATAGAGTGGCCAACTGCTTTGACACCTCACTCAGCAGCTGCGAACTCGATCTCTGACTAAGAGCATCATCCACTACATTCCCCTTCCCAGGAGTATAGAAAATATCGAAGTCATAATCCTGAAGGAACTCCATACATCACCTCTATCTCAGATTCAGATCCTTCTGTGAGAAGATTTACTTGAGGCTCTTGTGGTAAAAATAGATGATAAGTCGCTAACACATCAGGTAGTGTCGCCACATACTCAACATGAAGACTACCGCTGCCAACTAAAGATCGTGGGTTGCATAGTTCTGCTCATGCAGCCTCAGCTAGCACGAACCATAAGCAATCACTGCCTGTCTCCACACCAGAACACAACCAATCCCAGTCCTTGATGTGTCGCATAAAAATATGTACTCAATGCCCTCCTATGGAGATCTCAAGATCCTGACGCTCGTCAAACTCTGCCTCAATTATTTGAAAGACCACTGGCACTTATCCATCCATATGAAATGATTTCTCTTTTGGGTAAAATATTTCATCAGTGTTGATATTCAGGATAAATCAGGAATGAATCTCTAATAATATCCTGCAATCCCAAGGAAGCTCGACACCTCTTTCACATTCCTAGGTGGATCCCATGCTAACACTATCTCGACCTTGGATGGGTCCACTGCTACTCCATCTGTTGAGATAACATGTCTCAGAAAGTGGACCTCCTAAATCTAGAACTAGAACTTCGAGAGTTTCCCATAAAGATGGTGCTCTCGGATTACGTCTAGGACCATCCTCAAGTGTCTCGCGTGCTCCTCCTTTAACGCTGAGTACACAATGATGTTGTAGATGAATACCACTATGTTCCGGTCTAAGACCATGAAAACTACATAACAATAAAAAAGTAAAGGTATAATCAACGTTACACAGTATAAGTCCACAAAACATATAACAAGAGAAATATACAGATATACTCAAAACCCAGACCTGCAGTCTAGAGGTAAGTCACAACAACCCACATACCCACACTAGGGATCCAGTTCGAGGATTCCATAAAGCACTCGTCCGAGGAACTCACTCCACAAATGTGATAGCTCTGATGATGTTCGTATGAGAAGTATTGTTCTTTGGGAAGTGTTAGGAGAGAGATGGATACATAGATAAATCTGAAGAGAGAACATATACAGTCATTTTGGGAGAACTCACTCCTTAGTGGAAAGATCACGATACACAGATGTGGATCATTAATAGGGCCTTGGTGTATACCATGACTCATTTGGATTCACCTGCTAAGTAGAGGATTGATGTCCGGTATGATTAGTCACACTAATACCTAACTCTACCTAGGGTCAATAATAGATAGAGGATCTTGCTTTGGGCCTCTTGGAGGGACTCTGACTCTAACCAGAAAGTCCTACTGAAGGGATCATACTTCTGTGAATGGAAACAATATCTGACCTTCAGGGGAACGAGCAAAGGGGTCACTAACCCAAATGAAACCTATCTAAGATATGGTGGACAAGGATATCAATCCATGAAAAATAAATTAAATGGTGTGTAGAAGGGCCACACACCGTGTCCTCTGAACCTAGGTACTGCTTGTGTACAACGACCCATGTCGAAAAATCATGTCATGTAGAAAAACATATACACGGTTTGTAGAAAAGTAACATGCTATGTCCTAATATCCATGGGCTACTCCATGTACGTTGTCCATGTGCCCGTACATGACTTCAACCCGTGTCTTCCAACCCATTTACTGGTACATGAGGTAACCTATGTAACCAGCCTGGTCTGGCCATATGGTGGAGTACATTCCGTGTAATCCACCCCGTGTTAGTGTATTGTCCGAGATACACACCAAGTCTCGTATAAGGACCCACATGCCATGTGACAAGGGTTACATGCCATGTCATCAATTCCTATAATGTGGAACCCTAGATGACATTGAGCTGGCCCCACATGCCGTGTTCTTCGAAGAACACACCGTGTTCTTTGGAGAACATGCCGTGTTCTTCGAAAAACACACCATGTTATGCATGATTTTCTAGAATCATGGTTCTTAACCGGTGCACCTCAGGTGTTCCTACGATTCTTGATCTAGCCATTCATTTTCCTCGGAATCAAAGATCCAGGATTGTCCTGTCATAGCAACGCTGATTCGGTAAGTTTTGGGAGTCCGATCAGTTCCAAAAACTCATTGTGATCATCCGTACAAAGAACGGTTGAAGAAAGATTTATTCTGAACCATGTCAATTCATATACCTCCATCGTAATCACACCTCTACTGGGTTTTCATGATGTCGGATCTCTGATTTGGTATTTTTGTGTTGCGAGACAGATGAGAAATAATCCGTTGTTCATAACCCCGTGAAAAACATGCATGGTTAAAGGGGGAGGAAAATATAATATAACAAATAGAGGAATGATCCTTAGTTGTTGTTCATTATGGCCTTGACCTGATCCCATTATAAGGATCAGGTAAAACTAATCAAACATAATCAAATCCCTCAAATCAATACCTAAAATAGAATTCCTCCCATAAGAACAAGCGATCCACAGGTCAACCTGTTTGTGGGTTGATCCGCATTCGCCATTAAATCAAAGAATGGAAAAAATAAGTAAATTTAAATAACAACCCCTACCTCGATTGTTGATGAAGGGTGGATTTTCTACCATCACCAGTGAGATCCGATCTTGGCGTGGAATGATCCACGCATTGTTGTTTGTTGTCATTCATCGAGAGTTCTCCAAGGGTGGATCCTCTACAAAGATCGAGAGAATCCAAGGGAGTTTTCTAGGGTTATGAGCCTAAACCTAGGATAATGATCATTTAAAAGCATAAAATGAGTCGCTGCATTGTTAAAACATTAAAATGAAATAAATTATTAATTTATTTTATTTACATTAAAACCTCAAAAAATTAACTTATACAACCGACCCACACCGGTCAATGTTAGGCCTCACCTAAGGTAAAGTCATTGATCTGAATGCAACAGTGCCCTTAGATTTCTAATCTAGGCACCCATTTAAAAGTTATTCCACTTTTTTAGGAAAACTATTCGCACGTTCTATTTAATAGTTTAATTTATTTCAAACATTTATTCCTGGCACTCCAGGCCTCAGAATCACACGCCGTCGCAAAACATGGTCTTGAATTAATTCCATATAATATTTAAAAATAATACATGTAAAATCCAGGACATTACATTCTCCCCATATTAGGTCTTTATATCCCCTAAAATCCAAAAAAAGGCTACTCAAATAGATGTGGGTACTGCACTTGAATCTGAGCCTCCCGCTCCCATGTGCACTCCTGAAGATTCCTGTGATGACACCAGACATGCACTAAGGGAATCAATCGACCATGAAGGATCCTCTCCTACCGATCTTCGATCTCCATGGGTACTCAGCAAATGTCGCTCCATCCTCAATGCCCAGTTCACCGTAGTCGATGATGTGTGATAGATCATTCACGTACCTCCTCAACTATGACACGTGGAAGACAACATGTACCCGGTGCAACTGCAGTGGTAGAGCTAGGTGGTATGTCACCACTCCAACTCTACATATTATCTGGAAAGGTCTGATGAACCTCAGGGACAACTTGCTGCCCTGACCAAATCTCACTCTGGGCCACTCGGAGGGACTCCGACTTTAACCAGAAAGTCCTGCTAAAGGTATCATAATATTTTAGATAAGAAATGATACTATAAATTTAGTGGAATTATCAAGGGGAACTAACAAAAATAAAACCTATCCAAGATATGGTGGACAAGAAGATCAATCCATGTACAAGAAAGTATATAGCGTGTAAAAGGGTCACACGTCATGTCCTCTAACCCCAGGTACTACCCGTGTACAACGGCTTGTGACAAAGTGATCATGTTTTATAAAAAAGACATATACAACATGTAGAAGAGTAACACATCATGTCCTACTATCTAGGGTATTCTCCATGTATACTGGACATGTTCCTGTACACGACTTCTACTCATGTCTGCCAACCCGTGTACCAGTATATGGGGTAACCTATGTAACCAGTCTGGTCTGGACGTGTGGTGGAGTACATGTTGTGTAATCCACACCGCTTATGTGTATTATCTGAGATACAAGCTATGTCTTGAGTAAGGACCCACATTTCATGTGATAGGGGTCACACGCTGTCTCATTGCTTCCTTTAATGAGGAACCCTAGCCGCCATTGAGACGGCCCCACATGCTGTGTTCTGTGTGATTTTCTCAAATCATGAATCTTCTCCGGCACGCCTCGGTTGGTCCTATGAGTATTGATCCAGCCATTTGTTTCCTCAAAATTGAAGATCCAGGGTCATCCTATCATAGAAATGCAAATTCGGTAAGTTTTGGGCATTCAATCAGCTCCAAAAACTTGTTTCGATCATCCACACAAAGAATGGTCGAAGAAAGATTTCTTTTGAACCGTGTCGATTCATCTTCCGCCATCTTCGTCGCACCTCCACTGGGTCATCACGATGTCAGATCTATGATTTGGGATTGTTGTGTTGTAATACAGATGCACAATGATCCATTGTTCATAATCCTGTGAAGAATTCAAAGAATGTGGAGGGTTAAAGGGGGTGGAAAAGATCATATAAAAAATAGAGGAACAATCCTCAACCATTTTTCTTTACGATCTCAACCCACTCCTGTTAGAATGATCAAGAAAAACAAATCAAACATAATCAAATCCCCTAAATCAAAACCCGCAATAGAATTCCTCCCACAAGAATGAGAGATCCACAGGTCAACCTGCTCATGGGTTGATCAACATTCTTCATTAAATCAAAGAATAGGGAAAAGAAGGAAAATTGAAAGAACAACCCCTACCTCTATCATTGATGAAGTGTGGATTTTATACCATCATTGGTGACATTAGATCTTATTGCACAATGATCCACGCATTGTCATTTGTCGTCGTTTGTCGAGAGTTCTACAAGTGTGGATCCTCTCCAAAGTTGCAATGCATCCAAGGGAGGTTTCTGGGGTTATGAGCCTAACCTTAGGCTCCTACTCATTTAAAACCATAAAATGAATCACTGTGTCATTAAAATGTTTAAAATAAAATAACTTATAAATTTATTTTATTTCTTTTAAAACATAAAAAAATTAACTTCTACAGCCAACCTGTGCCGGTCGATATTAGGACTCACCTAAGGTAAATTTTCTGCTCTGAATGCAATGATGCCCTCATATTTCCGATTAAAACACCCGTTTAAAAGTTATTACACTTTTTCAGGAAACCGTTCGTGTGCTCTATTTAACAATTTAATTTATTTCAAACATTTATTCTGGGCACTCCAGGCCTTAGAATCACACGCCGTTGCAAAGCCTAGTCTCAAATTAATTCCATATAATATTTAAAAATAATACACAGAAAATTCAGTACATCACATGTTTATTTTTTGGATCCAAAGAATGAATTTATAACAAACTAACCACACATGATTTACATTTTGAATTTTTAGTTCACTACAATCAAAATTTTATAAATACACATTAAATTATATTTTTTAAAGAAAATTTTGTTATGATAGGTTGTTCTATAAATATCATCTAAATCATGGTATGAGGTCGGCCATTGAACATAAGAAGCCTATGGATTTCTTCAAATAGAGAAAAATTGAGGTATATATAGTAGGATTTACCTATTAAAACATATTTTGAAATAATTTACTTATTTTGGTAGCTGTTTCTATAGTTTATGAAATAAAATAATGATAATGATTGTGTATATTAAATTTTTAAATTTATGAAATATATCATATACCATCAAAAACTAGAATCCCCAAACAATATTTTCTAAAGGTAATTACAATTTCATTTAAAATATTTATTAATCAGTTTTTTCTATATTTTCTCAATTCTGCTGGGACTACCAATAGTCTACATACTCAAAAGAATAAATAATTTTTTTTAGAGATGGGTGGTCAGAATATGTGACGCGCCTAAATCAAGTTGAGGTGATTACCTATTATGATTGTGATATAGTAAAATCTATGACCTCAGAGACACATTTGGGATGTGAAGAATTAGTATTGTAATTCTTATATATTATTTTTCCTAAAATAAAATTCATGCAGTGTTGGAAATCTGTTGGACATATTTTTATTCTAATAAAACATTTAAAATTCCCATCCAAACATTTTTCTAGATTTTGTCCTTTTTTCATTCTAAAGGAATTTGAACCCCACCATAGATTTTCTACCCCTATTGAGAAAAAATACAGATTTGATGACCACCCTGCACTTGTGGTTCCTTCACCAGCTGAAAATAGTATGAAAGTTTTGATTAAGGGTGTTGTAACTTTAGTATTCATTGCGGAAAACTATTTTAGAACCTCTCTAGTGAAAAGTACCATTTAGACCCTTTATTTTTTTCTCACTTGGGGAGATTTCCCTGATTATTATGCAAGGAAGCTCTAGGAGTAGTAATGAATGAATCTTGATTACAAGCCATAACTTGATGGGAGATAATTTTAGAATATTATAAACATTAAAATCTAACCACTTATTCTAAGGATGTATTTCAAATTCAATTCAACCTTTCTGATACATTTACTAAACCTTCATCTCATGTGATTAATTCAATCTTATTATTGTTACAATAATTTTAAAATTCTTCTAAAGGGTATACATGCATTCCCCAATTGTCCATACATTTATTTTCAACTTTTTACTAATTTACTTCTTCTAGGGGTTAGGATGAGTTGATTGAAACTGAAAAAACCATTTGGTGATTACCATTAAAAAAAAGAAATATTTGAGTTATTTCTAAAGGAGAAGTATAACTAAGGATAAAAATGAATTAGGGACTCTGAGTGACTTATCTCTCACAACTTTCTATGCTAGGGTTCCCTCAGTGGAAAATCAAAGTGGGGAGGACTTGTGCCACTTCTTTAGCATCGTATCCCCCTTTCCACTCTCCCTACTTATTCCCTCTCCACTTATGCCTTTCATTTTCTCTCCTTTCTCTCCTTTGTTCCTATTTTACCCCATTCCTTCACTTCCATTCATTTATTTTCTTAGCCATTCCTCCCATTTGAAGACCTCATCGGCTCTTCCACTGCTCATTCCTTCCAGTTTTCACATTTCCAACCCCATTATGGTCTGATGTGATGGTTTTATCAGGAAGGTTTGGGATGTGTGGGTCGAGTCACAATGGTGTCTTAGAAGTGTGGCATCTGTTCGGTATCTTTTTTCATGGTGATCTTATTCTTGGTGGTCCTTGTTCCTAGGTGTGATTTTCTCATGGCGGTGGCTTCATCAGTTGTGGTTGGTGGTCTTGGAAAAGAAAATTATCTCTAATGAGGACCTAGTTCACTTTAATGTTGATCTAGCTTCATGTTCATTCACTTACCTCCCAGTCGGTTTACTGTGGTGGTTTCATAGAGGCTTTGGGATATGTTGTTTGATCGATATATGGTGTTCTAGGAGGCACATCCAGTGTTGTATTCACTAATTTCTATAGTGTTCCTCATTCATTGAAGCACATCATGTGTTGTTTAATGGTTTATAGGAGGCTCGAGGAAGGGATTGGTGATCCTGGTGCTGTTTGTGGCTCATTGTTGAGGCCCCACCTACTTCCACCCCTGCTCTAGCTCTATCTTCCATCAATCCTCTCCCAATAGGCCTGGTGTGATTGTTTTCAAGGAGTTTTGGGATATTATGTGTGGGCGGTTGATAGTTTTCAAGGTGGCCTAGCCTTTTTAGGATTAGTTTCTTTGGATTTTTGAGGTTCTTATTCGGTGGTTGTAGTTTCTTCTGGTTTGTTAATGGTTTGTTTGAGGCTCTCATCATCATTGCAGGTGATGATGATTGTGATGGAGTACTTGGTACCTTCAATTAGGAAGGTTCTCACAGATCGAGGCATAACATGGTTTGTTTGAGTCTCTCATCATTTCACCAGTTTGGTTTTGAATTTTGAATTTGGTAATTGGGTGTTGTTGCAGTTCAAGGTGCCGTGGAGGTTCAAGATTGGGTTTTAATTTTTTAATTTTTTGAATTGATGGGATTTTTGAATTTTTCCTGGAAAGTTGGATATTGGCTAATTGGTATTTTATGGGTTTGGTTTGATTTACTAATTTGTAATTGGTTCCCACTCAATCTCAAAGTGGTTTTATTAGAAAATAAAAAAATTGATTTGGAGAAGTATAACTAATGCTGCAACTGAGATAATGGAGAGAGGTAAATGGGACAAGGATCCTTCTAACCAAAAATTCTAAGACATATTACCAAATTTAAGGATAAATGTCACCCCTAGAAGTGTCATATTGTATTCATTAAGGTTTTTTTCTTCATTTTAAGTGAGAGTTATTCCTTTTTTTCTTGGTTTTTAGTACTATATTCAAGTTGGTGTTACCTTGTGTCCAAGAACTTTAGGTTGACTAGATTGAAGATTTAGAAATGAAGAAACTTAACCCAAAATGGGAGGAGTTTCAATGGATTCTTTATCCTATTTTATGAAACCACTTTGTTATTAGTTAAACTATATCGGGAAGGTACTTCCATGCTCCTAACCTCATTAATTACATTTTTTGTCTTGTTTTATTTTTATGAGTTTGTAAAAATGGTATCGATACTTAATGAAAATGATCCATAATTAATTTTTAATGTATATAAATCCACCATGCATCAATACAATATACGATGTGGATGGTATGAATCAAAGTGTGTGTTTTTAATATAAATTATTTTTGTCTAAAACATGCATCACATAGAAAAAAATGATAAAAAAAGATCTAATTATCTTGAATATTTATGAAAATAAAGCATAATTCATTTATGGCTTGTAGGAATTGGATGAACATAAATATGAAACATGATATGGATGAATGTGTGTTTTCAATATAAAAGAGTTATTTTAGGTTAAAATAAACACCACATTTTCAAAAGTGATAAAATGAGATTGAATTGTTTTCAAAATTTCGGAAAGTGATCCGTAATTCATTTTGGACCTATAGGAGTTTACTGCACATCAATTGGACACATGATGTGACTAGTATGACTCAAAGTGTGTGTTTTCATAATAAAAAAGTTTTATTTTACTCTAAAACAAGAATCACATATCCAAAAAACAAGAAAAAAATCTTGGATTATCTATATAATTTCATATAATGATCCATAATTCATTTTTGATTTATAGGAATCAACCAAATATAAATCCAACACATGATGTGGTGGGTATGAATCAAAGTACATGTTTTCACATTAAAAGTGTCATATTTGTCTAAAACACATGCCACATAACCAAAACCAATAAAATGATCTTGAATGGTCATGAATTTTTAAGAAAACAATACATATTTCATTTGCGGCATGTAGGAATTGACCTAATATCAATTTTAAAAACTATGTGACTGGTATAACTCAAAGTGCATGTTTTCAATATTAGTGTCATTTTAGTTTAATATGCACATCACATTTTCAAAACAGAGAAAATGAGCTTTTATTATTTTAAAATTTATTAAAATGATCCATAATTAATTTATACCGAAAGTCAATTCGACACATGATGTGGATGATATAACTCAAAGTGTGTGTTTTCACATTAAAAAGTGTCATTTTACTCTAAAACATGTGTCACATATCCAAAACCAAGAAAACAGGATCATGTTGCCTTGATAATTTATAAAGAAGATTCATAATTCATTTGTAATGTGTAAGAATTGACTTCATTTCAATATGATGCACAATGGCACATGAGCCTCAGCCTAGTTGGTGAGGACTCCTTGAGTGCATCCACAAGACCTAGGATTGAAACCAGGCAGAGGCATAATTATGGGGGTTCTGTAGCAGTACTGTAGCAGGCATTGTAGCAGTACTGTTCGGTACTGTAGCAGCCGAAACTATTCACCTTGGGCCACCAGTTTGGTCTTGGAGTCCTTAAGGCCTTCAGGCCACCCAGGCCTTCGGGTTAGTAAGGCTTTCAGGCCACCTTTAAGGCCCTCGGGTCACCTCAAGGCCTTTAGGCCACATGATCAGTGCAGTTTCCCCAGACAGATTCTACAGAAAAAAGGAGTAGCCCTAGAGGAGGATTCAGAGAAAGTTTACTCACCAGAGCAGAACCAGATGGATTTTTCAGAATGAGAGGGTATAACTATGCCACTGGGACTAGCCTAATCTTGTACAGGAAGCCTAGCTAGAAGGCTATGCGAAGGTGGAGAGGTACTATCACGATGCAGATGATGGGGAGGGGTAGTTTGTAGATAGTCTGGTTGAATTCCCTAAGACCTTTGGGTCATGTAATCTTCTAAGCCTATGGGCCATGTAATATCTGAGCCTACAGGCCTTATAAGGGTTCCCCCTCATCCCTTGAAAGGGGGTTATCAAAAATCAATAAAAATGAAGGCCTTCAGGCCATTCAGACAATATGATGCAGAATGTGGTTAGTATGACTCAAAATGTGTTTTCACATTAAAAGAGTAATTTTATTGTAAAACATGCATCACATATACAAAATTGAGTAAATGATCTCATATTATCTTGAGTCTTTAGTATATTTATAAACAATTACTTTTTAGAATATAAGACTCAACCGCATGTCAATATGACACACGATGTTCCTGGTATGACCCAAAGTATTTGTTTTTAATATAAAAGTGTCATTTTAGTTTAAAACATGCACCACATTGTAAAAACCAAGAAAATGATCACTTATTGTTTTCAAAATTTAGGAAAATGATACATTATTCATTTTTGATGTATTGGAATTTATCACACACCAATTTGATACATGTTGTGATTGATATGACTCAAAGTGCATGTTTTCACATTAAAAAAGTGTCGTTTTACTCTAAAACATGAATCAAATAGAAAAAACTAAGGAAAAAAACTCATATTGTCTTAATTCTTTAGGAAATCCATAATTCATTTTTGATTTTTAGGAATTTAAAGTCGATAAATTAGACACACGATGTGGTCGATATGACTCAAAGTAGATGTTTTCATATTAAAAGTGCAATTTTACTCTAAAACAAACATCACACCAACAAAACCAAGTAAATAAGATCATATTATCTTGAATCTTTAGAAAAAGGATACATATCTCATTTTTGGAATGTAGGAATCGACCTCACATCAATCTGACACATGATACGACCTTCATGACTCAAAGTGTGTGTTTTCAAAATAAAAGTGTCATTTTAGTTTGAAATGTGCATTAAATCGTTAAAATGTAGTAAATAAGCACAAATTGTTTTATAAAATTAGAAAAAAAATCCACAATTCATTTTTTACATGTAGTAATTGACTGCACATCAGGCCGGTATGACTCAAAGTTCATGTTTTCACATTAAAAAGTGTCATTTTACTCTAAAATAAACGTCACATAGCCAAAACCAAGAAAATGAGCTAGTAGTGTCTTGATACTTTATGAAAAAAAAAATCCATAATTCATTTTTTATGTGTAGGAATTAACTGTATGTAAATACAACACATGATGTGCCCGATAGGACTCTAAGCGCATGTTCACAATAAAAAAATGTCATTTTTGTCTAAAACACGATATACATAGAAAAAAATATGAAAAAGAGCTACGATTTTCTTAACATGTTAGAAAAATGATCCATATTTAAATTTTAATGTCTAGGAATCAACCATACAACAATATGACACATGATGTGGCTGGTATGACTCAAAGTGCATATTTTCACATTAAAAGTGTCATTTTACTCTAAAATGCATATCACATAGCCAAAACTAAGAAAATAATCTTGGATTATCTTGATAATTTATGAAAACAATCCATAATTAATTTTTGATATGTATTAATCAATTTCATATCATTCTGAAACACTATGTGATTGGTATGATTTAAAGTACATATTTTCACATTAAAAGTGTCATTTTACTCTAAAACATGTGTCATATAGAAAAAACTATGTAAATGAGCTCATATTTTTATGATACTTTAGAAAAATGATGCATAATTCATTTTTGATGTGTAGGAATTGACTTCACCTCATCTTGATGCATAATGTGGCTGATATTACTCAAAGTGTAGGTTTTCAATATAACTAAAACACACGTCACATATCCAAAATAGAGAAAATAAGCTTGGATGTTATTTAATGTTTAGGATAAAAATAAATAATTCATTTTTTTCATGTATGAATTGATCTAATAGAAATATAATACACGATGTGGCCAGTATGACTCAAAGTGCGTGCTTTCAATATAAAAGTGTCATTTTAGTTTAAAATGTGCATCACTTTATAAAAAATGATAAAACAAGCTTGTATTAATTTCAAAATTTATGAAAATTATCCACAATTCATTTTTGGTTTCTAGGAATTGATTATATGTCAATCCAACACAAAATGTGGCTGGTATGGCTCAAAGTGTGTGTTTTCACATTTAAAAGATTCATTTTACTTAAAACACACATCACATATCCAAAAACAACCAAATGATCTCATATTATCTTAATAATTTAGGAAAATGATCAATAATTCATTTTTCATGTGTAGGAATCGACCACACATCAATTTGACACACGATGTTCCTGATAAGACTCCAAGTGCATGTTCACAATAAAAAAATGTCATTTTAGTCTAAAAAGTTATTCACATATCCAAAAAAGATAAAATAAGCTATGACTATCTTGGTACTTTATGAAAATGATCCATAATTCATCTTTTAAGTGTAGAATTTTTCCATACATCAATATGAAATATGATTTAACTAATATGACTCAAAGTGCATGTTTTCACATTAAAAGTTCCATTTTACTCTAAAACATGTGTCACATAGAAAAGCCAGAGAAAAAAAGATAAAAGTGTATTAATAATTTATCAAAACATTCCATAATTAATTTTTTATGTATAAGTATTGACCACACATCAATCTTACATATTATGTGGTTGGTATGACTCAAAGTTCATGTTTTCACATTAAAAGTGTCATTTTACTCTAAAACATGCGTCACATAGCCAAAACTGAGTAAAAAAGATCTCATTATCTTGATACTTTAGAAAAATGATTCATAATTTTTTTTTATTTTTTGGTAATCAACCACACCTCAATATGACACACAATGTGGCTAGTATGACTTTATGCTTGTGCTTTCAATCTAAAAGTGTCATTTTTGTCTAAAACACATGTCACATAGAAAAAAATTATAAAAAAAGATCATATTGTCTTGAATATTTTAGAAAATGATAGATAATTAATTTTTGTCTTATAGTGATTGACCAACTGATAATCTGACACACAATGTGACCAGTATGACTTGAAGTGTTTTTTTCAATATAAAGGTGTCATTTTAGTTTAAAACATCTTTCACATTATCAAAACCAAGAAAACAAGATCATATTGTTTTCACACTTTATAAAAATGATCCAAAATTCATTTTTGACATGTTGAAATTGAACACACTTCAATCAAACACACAATGTGGCTAGTATGTCTCAAAAAGAATATTTTCACATTAAAAGTGTCATTTTACACATCACATAGACAAAACCATGAAAATGAGATCGTGTTATCTTGATACTTTAGAAAAATTATCTATAATTCATTTTTGATGTGCAAGAATCGATTGAATGTAAATCCGACACATGATGTTCCTAGTAAGACTCCAAGTGTGTGTTCATAATAAAAAAGTCATTTTAGTCTAAAAAACAGTTCACGTGGCTAAAATAGATCAAACGAGATGGTATTATCTTTATAATTTATGAAAAAGATCCATAATTCATTTTTATGTGTAATAATTGACCGCACGTTGATCCAACACATGATGTGGCCGGTATGACTCAAAGTGAATGTGTTTTCACATTAAAAGTGTCATTTTACTCTAAAACATGCGTCACATAGCCAAAAAGAGAAAATGATCTTGGATTGTCTTGATACCTTATGAAAATGGTCCATAATTTATTTTTGACATGTAATAATTGATTACACACCAATCATACATACGATATGGTTGTATGACTCAATGTGCGTGTTTTCACATCAAAAGTGTAAATTTAATTCAAAACACTTGTTCCGTAGTAAAAAATAAGTAAACGAGTTTTAATTGTCTTGATACTTTAGGAAAATGATCTATAATTCATTTTTAATATGTATGAATTGTCCGCACATCAATCCAACACACAATGTAGCTGATATGATTCAAAGTGCATGTTTTTAATATAAAAGTGTAATTTTAGTCTAAAACATGTATCACATAGACAAAACTAAGAAAAAATGATCCGATTTACTTAAATTATTTTAACAAAGATATATAATTCATTTTTGGTAGGTAGGAATCAACCGCATGTCGATTTGACACACAATGTGATCTGTATGACTCAAGGTGTGTGTTTTTGATATTAGTGTGAATGGTGACCCCCAACAAAAGGAGTGAACCACGTTCACCTCTGGTGTGAAATCTGAAATAACTAATAATATAATTAATGTAATTAATTATTTCTATAACTAATAATAAAAAATAACCAATTAATATAACTAATAATTTCTTATATGATTAATAATATAATTAATAATTAATAATTTAATTAAAATATTAGTAATTAATGATATAATCATTAACAACTATTTAAGTTATTAATATAATTAATAACTAATAATATCATTAATATATTAAGTAATCAATAATACGATTTATCATATGTGGATTATATAAAATTAATATTATAATTTGACAGTTTTTAGGCATTGTTACTAAAATAATAATTTGTTTTATTATAGGGGACACGCTTTTGTACAAAGGTTGATCATTGGAAAAAATTTTCTATAAGAGTTTTGTTTTTATATTTTTGGTTGTAATTTTTTTGATTAATTTTAAATACACATTAATGTAATATTTTGTATGATTTTTTAATGAAAATTTTGAATTGAAATGATAGTGCAATGTAATATTTGTATTCAAATATGGTTTTCTATAATATTTTTATATCAATATGGTTATTATTTCTAATCTGGTTTTCTTCTAGGGAAACTGTAGGGATACAAGTTTGCATCTGCTACTATAACCATTATCAACGCTAAAAGAATCACTGATATATACCATCTTTATCAGTTCTAAACAAAGTGGTGATATATGAGGTCTTTATCAGTGCTTTATTTTTTTATGTTATTAAAGTATTTCTTTATCAACACTTTCATTAGAACTAATAAAGGCTACATTCTTTTAAGGTAACTTAGCATGTTAGTGTTTTTTAGCACTGAGAATGACCATTTCTAGCGCTTACAATGGTGGTTTCTGTAGTAGTGTCTGGATTTGAACCTGAGACCTCTATGTGCATAATGAACACCCTTACCACTAATCTATCTTGTTTTATTCTATATTTTATGATATTTATAAAATCTTACCTTTTCGATTCTAGATTCAAAATGGGGATAATGGATTCATACAGGAGGTTTTCTTTGAGAATGTCCCAATATTCTACAAAAAATGTTCACTTATTGTCCATTCTTTAAATGAGTGTGAAAACCAATATAATGATCCTCGAAATTCCCCCATCTTAAAATATTTTTGGGTGGAAAAGAAAGTCACCAAAATCCCCCATGTGTATCAGACAGAACACACTACTGACCGCAATAACATCTTGCACTCTTCTGGACCCTCTAGGATTCTACCCACCAGCCTTTGTCCCAAGACCCTACACACCCTCAAGACCTATGAAAAAGAAAAGAAAGATCTCTATAATGCGGAAGCATCCACTCTTGAGACAATAAAATCTTTAGAAAGAGAGATAGAAACTATGAAATATGACCAGGAAGAAACCTTGCAAGTTGATCTTGACAAACTACGCCAATTGGAAGAAGACTTCCTTAAATTAAGAGCTAAAAAAGGGAAAAAAGAAATAATTGACTCTAAGGGATTCATTAATCTAAGTTTTAGGAACACCTAGAAATGTAGGTATAATATCAATATAGAAAGAACAATTGTTATGCCTTCCATATCTACAAGCATGAAGGAACAAAACGTAATTCCCCAACAACTAGCCCCTATTAAGAATGTGTCTGCCCACTCAACTGCTTCAGTGAACTCTTTTGATTATTCAGACTCTGAAGGGTCATTCAACGAGGATGATGAAAATGATTATGCATATAAGGATACCTATGTAATTCTATAAAAATTGAATTTTCCAAATAACCTCGACTCATGGATGGAAGAGAATGATAAAATTGCATTTAGGCGGTATAAAAATGGGGAGATGACAACATATGCCTATCTTTATCTTAGAAAGAGGATGATCATCAAGGAGATTGAGGAATTTAAAAAGGATCCAAGCTTTAACTTTAAAGATATCCAATTAAAATGAATCTTTAGTATTATTTTGGTATCTGGAGGTTCTGTTGTACCCATCTCCACCCTTAGTTTGTTTTGGCTTTTGTTGTATGTGAAGCCCACTGCTCGGTTTGTACAGACTGTTTCCTCTAAGAAATAGGTTAATCTTTATCCAATTTTGATGTGGCATATCTGATTTTTCTTTCCAGTGGATGGTTTTTAGAACTGCTATTGGGGACACCACTGTTGATTGGATTTTTCACTGTATGAGGCTATTATGGCCTTCATGAGTGCAGGGAGAAGCAACTCGAACTGTTCTCCTAGAAGCTGGTTTATCACAACCTTCATTTTTCTTGGTATGAAGATGAAGCAGGTTAGAGGCCTATCATTTATATTTGAATCTCATTGTTTCAATATTGTTTCTGCAATTTTCTATTGGGGTAAATACATTACACCTCATGCTTGCCTTTGTAAAACTTTTATTTCAATAAATTTCTTTGGGCATGAATTGGGTTACCAATTCATGTCATTTTTCTAAAAAAAAACACACACACAGATATATATATATATATAATTTATATATGCATTTTTATTGGTATATATAAATTCATACATTTTTATAAGGTAAATAAAATGGTTAGATCTTTTTTTAAAATAAAATGGATAATAAAATTTTCCATATGGTTTATATATTTAAAAATACAGTTTATATATAAATATATTTAAATATTTATTTATACAATTAAAATTTTATATTTAAATATATACAAATATTTGTGTGTATATATATATTTATCTATAAATAACACTTCAATATAAAATATGGTAAAATTTGACCATAATAATATCCATATGAAAGTAATCCCTAATAATAAATCTAGTATCCACTGAAAAAAGACAAGAATACCCTATTAAAAGAAGCTGAAATTCCATCAAATATTCCAAAATTAGGACATTCCAAATAAAAATCAATTTTGAAGGTATTCCAAACCTTTTTTAACCAAGAAAAAAATAGGCACCTAGATCCCCCTGGTCCAAATAGTGTATATCTATTCAGAAGATTCAATTTACCATATTCTAAAGCCTAAATAGACACCCAGATCAAAAGTTATGGTTGTTTGAAGTTGATATTTTTTCAACTTATCTTAAGATATTAATTAATTAATTAATTTTTTCTATCAATTTTTTAAATTAAATGTATATTAATACATACTAATTAGTAATTTTTTAATTAATATTAATTTTTAATTATATTATAAACCATATTTAACTAAATCTATTATATGTTAGGTTTAAATACATATCTATTATTATATAAATCCCATTTTAAATATATATATATATTAATATAAATATATTTATATACTAAAATATGTTATTTAATAGAACATAAAATAATTTTTTATGAAATATGAGTTTTATTAGCCCTAAAAAGTGATGGAAAAGGGTGTCATTTGTCCGCACTAAAATAAATGATGAAAAATGGTGCCTTTTGTTTGAGTGAAAAAAAACACCGACAAAGGATGCTTTTTCCAGTGCTGAAAAAGCACTAATAAAATACAATCTTTCTCAATGATTTTTTTTATTGTTGACAAAGGGTAGCGCTTAGTAAGGCGGAATTTGTAGTAATGCGAGTCCCACCTTTAATAGGACCCAAGTTGGCGACTAGTACTAAGAGTATAAAACATGAAAGTGAGAGACATTATCATCATAAATCTCATGACCATAATAAAGGGACCACCAATCAACACCATAGTATAAAATAAAACCAATATCTCAAAATGCGTGGTAAATGTATTATAAATACACATCTCATAAAACACTAAAATAAACATTGAGATAGTAACTCAAACAACAACTCCAAGATTCAAGCCAGTAATGTCCATCTCGATCTCCAAACTCACCCTAAAAACTTGAAAAATAGATTTAAATATATAGGGGTGATAATAAATGTATGCATAGTAGAATACTACTCAAGTCCTCTCATAAAAATGTGGAAGAAATATACTAATGCTGCACTGAATAAACAATAAAACAAAAGAAACACCTACCATGTTAATTAACACCCAACTGCACCAAGATTCATTCTCTCAATATCACATCCAAGTACAATACCAAATATCGATTAATATATCAAAAAGGTGCCCTGTAACCACTTTATTACTGGTTTTTTCACTCTCACATACTAACAAAAAACATCATGGTTCTCTCAATCCCTTCGGTAGTTTTGTCACAACACATAATATCTTGTATCACAACCATGCCACATATCACAACCACATCTTCACCATCAGATATTCACCATCAACACCACTATATATTCTTATATATTCAGCACTAACCTTAATGAGTGTTAAATAATAACATTGATAAATGTGTACTTTTATCAGTGCTAGAAAAAAACATTGATAAAGATGATCTTTACTACTGCAAAAAACATTATTGATAAAAGTAAAACAATTTCCTGTGCTTTTTCTAGTGCCGAATCAATGATTTATTTAGCGTTGATAAATGATTCCTTTATCAAAGATAAAAAAATCCCTAATTATGTGGACCATATATACAATATTTTATATATAAATATTTCTATATTCTTAAATATGATTTATAATATATATATATAAATACAGTATATAATTTTTTATTATTATTTATACTTTTGTTTATAATATACATATATATTTATAATTATATGTGTATCTTTATATATATTTATATACAATGACACATGCATAATATATATATATATATATATATATAAATATATATAATAAAATGTCGTATGAACTGTATAAATAAATATATAAATTCATTAAATATCATTTGTATTTAAATTTATTATATATTTATATTCATATTATATAATTTAGAATATACATGTATTTATAACTGTATGCATGTTTTCATATATATATATAAAAGATTATTAAGAAATAAATATATAAATATATTAAAATATAAATATACACCTAAAATGTATATTTAAAAATACAATTCATATTAAAATGAAAATTTTATTTTCAAACTTATGTTTGTGGTTTATATATGTAAGGTATTAAAATTTTATTTAAATAATTATATAAACATATAAATGATCATATATTTGTTTAACATTATTTATATTTAGAATATGTATATATATATATATATATATATAGTTGTTGGTGTTGTGATGTGAATCCTTGATATGGTCTAAAAATCTCATGACGTGACAAAATAAAAAAAAAGTGATAATTAATGAGGGGTTAATACATGCATGTATATAAAATATGTATGTATGTATGCATGTGTGTATGTATGTTAGCATATGCATGCAATAATGTGTGTGTGTTTATATATGTATGTATGTATATATGCGTATGTGTATGTATGCATATGTGCATGTATGCGTATGTGTATGTATGTGTATGTATGAGCATACATGTATGTATGTCTATGAATGTGTGTGTATGTATGTATGTTCATGTGTATGTGTATGTATGTGTATGTGTATTTATGTGTGTATATGTATGTGTATGTGCATGTATGGGTATGTGTATGTGTGTGTATGTGTATGTGCGTGTATGTATATGTGTATGCATATGTGTATGCATGTGTATGTGTATTCATGTGGATACGCATGCATGTGTATGTATATGTATGTGTATGTGCATGTATGTGTATGTGGATTTGTGCGTGTATGCATGTGAGTGTGTATGTCTCTGTACATGCAAGTATATGTGTATGTGTATGTGTATAGTTGTATACACACATGTATGTGTTGGTTCACCTATACATCACAAAAAAATACTTTGGTATAAATAATAATATTTTTAATTATAATTAAATAATTAAATGTGGTTAATAATTAATTATACTTTATATATACAACCAATACAATATATATATATATATATATATAAAATTAATAATACTAATATATCCATATATTAGAAAATTAAAATCTATTTAAATATAAATATTAAAATTCTTACCTTTAATTTTATAGTTTTATAACTAATTATATATTGTGAAAAATGTTTATACATGATATTATTATTTATACATCTATTAATGATATATTTTGAAAAATATTTATTAATTTATATAATTAATAATATTTTTAATTATAATAAAAAAATTAAGATGTAGTTAATAATTAATTATATTTATTCATTTATAGTATTTTCTTATTTTTAATATAAAGTAATTTTCTAATTTTTAATTTATTATAATATTAATACATTTATTCTTAATATTTATTTAAATATTAATTCATTTATTAATACATTTACTAATAAAACATTTATTATAATATCAATGATTTTATTATAATACCAATACATTTATTATTATATTATAATATTAATACAATTATCATAATATTAACACATTTATTAATACATTTAATATAATAAATATCATCTATAAATTTTTTATATTTTTGTAATTTATTATTTTTTTAATATTTATTCATTTTATAATTTTTAACTTATCATAACATTAATACATTTAATAATATTTTTTATTATATTATTAATACATTTATTATAATATTAATAATACATTTATCATAATATTAAAACATTTTCCATAATATTAATACAATTATTATAATATTAATATATTTATAATAATATTAACACATTTAATATAACTAATATTGTTTATTTATTTTTAATATTTTTATAATTTATTTTTTTTTATTATAAAATAATGTTTAATATCCATTTTTATAAAATTAGAAATTTATTATAATTTTTAAATTTAATTTTTAATTTTTATTTCTCACTAATATTTATCAGTACTAAATTTAACATTAACAAAGCTATACCCTATTAGCACTATTAGTTAGTACTGATAACTGTTAGATTTATCACTGATTTTGGAGCTATCAAGACGCAACCCATTGGGTCCCCGCTTAGACCGACTGAAAGCCAAGGGTTACACCCCAAGCCCACCTTTAATAGGTCAGGGGCTAGTGACAAGCAACAAGTAGGCATATCTTTGAAATGGGAGGCCTTTGCCTAAAACACGTACACACACTCACTCATCTACATGCAACTAAATAGAGAAATAATAAAACTGTAACCTCTATAGAGTAAACAATGCATGCAACAAGCTCTAAGAAAAATAGAAAAGTACAACAAGGTAATATAAAGGTACAAAGGGGAAAAATACATGCCCAACTTGAAATGAGGTCTCAACTTGACAACAATTGGGGAAAGTGAAAAACTAAAGAGAGCCCGAAAGACAATCTTCGAAACTGACCAACAAACACAATCAACGCCTTTAAGTTCCGCTAGGCTCCTCTAATACCAAGTCCACTAAGTTAACCACCGATATATTTGTCATATGCATAAGACACGACATGTGTGGGCAAAGCCCATGTAGGGGTGAATATAAACATACTCAGTAGGACACCCCAAAAAACCAAGAAGGATGCAATTGAATAAAACAGTCAACTCAACCTATAAGTTATAAAGGGAAAAAGAAACCCAACATCAGATATGATTATACTAAAACCCCCATAAAAATGGATAAAAATCTAAATCTCCACAACCATTTAATAATGATGAGTCTGCCTATAGATCTAAAGGTCCCATATTCAATTCCAACCACAACATGCAACCTCACAAGAATAAGAGTGGAGGACCCTCTCTTATCCACTTTTCTCTACATCCAAGGGAGCTCTATCTCTAGTAGGGGACCTTATCCCCACTGAATCTTGATGATGAAGGAGTACCACTCCATAGATAGTGGTTATATTCTCTCTGTAATGTGGGGGAGTACTGGACCTACCTGGATAAAGAATACGGGGGACCTGCACCCTGGTGCGTTAGGGGAGTACCAACTTTGACATCTCTCTGATGATCAAACCCGATCACTTCCATCTGCTAAGCATCGCTGAAAGAATCACCCATATCATATAACCTTGCATCATATCTCATATTCCAAAAAAACTCCATAATCATATCATATACAGAATTCTACTCAGAATGGGATACTCATAGGCCCCAATCCAAGCCTTGAAGAAAGACATATGCAAGGTAGAAGGTTCTAGGAAAAGTACACGATGTGAACATTGGGGAACATGACACTTGAAAGTGCCCAAAGACCTAGGAATGTTCTTCCCTAGACATGGCTAAACCAGCTATGTACCTCCACATGGCGTACCCCTATGGGGACAAGACATGTCTGTTCACCCGAGGTCCGAGCCGTATTTTCCTGACACATGACTCGAAAAACTGGGTTATATCATACAACACATAGGATAGACCACACTGTGTGTGATATTCAACTCGAGTTTCAGCACTAGTTACCACAAAAAACCATGGAACACAACATGTGTTCATTCAAATTACATGGCATGTAGTTAGGTTTTTTTGTAGACAATATGTATGGTCTTCACATGGTTTTCTAAATCCACCAAAACCACCACTTTAACTTTCCATTTACTTGAAAATACACTATAATAAAATGGATGAAACTCCAATAATCTATTCCTATATTAGAGTGGCTATAAATTAGGATTCTATTTAATCGTGCATGATTCGTTGTGCCTCACATCGCTAAAATGGGGTCCTGATCCCCTGAACAAAACACCACGATCAGTTTTTTCCTCTTGATCCTTATAAAAAGCATCAATATGTTTCCATTCACAAAACCATCATGAATCTGGAAGTTCGATTATGCTCCAACTAGAATAGTAATTTCAAATAGCTTACCCCATGGACCAACGATGAATAATGCCAAGAGTGGAGATAAAAGAGGCACAAAAACAAAGTGAGATTATTATTTACCAATGAAAACCTGACTAACAATCATAAATAGGGAATCCAAATGGGTGAAACATGGGAGAAAAAATTGATAATTAGAATCTAAAACAATGATTAAATTCTCTATCACACGAATAAAATTATTCAAGGAAACTAAGAAGATAAATAATCCATGCTCATTAATCAAAATCATAAGGTAGTAAATCCATAAAAAATTATCCCTACCTCAAGAAAAGATCAATTATTGGTGAAGAATATGTTCACTAGAGATGTTTTTAAATATTACATTATGTTTTTCATTCATCCCACTGATCTCCTCAAATGATCGATGTCGATCCATGGTCCCAATCTCATCAATTCCAATAGTGGAATTCATCCTCCTCCTCTCTAATCTCCAAGAGTTATGTGGATAACCCATAAGATTCACCATAAAAGTGTATTTAAATAGGATGGCTATTGTTTAGGAATTAAATTATTTAAATAAATTAAACCATTTAATTTATTTAACATACCCAACAATGACTACCTTCATCCTTGATGTGTACTCAATACCTGGCATATCACCCTACCACAAATCAATAAGATCCTAGATCCACATAGAGGAAAATCTCGATGGATAATACTATTCATGGAAGAACTGTTAGAAGTTTTCATATGAGAGCATCATATCATATTGAGTTTGAGTGAAAAAACCCCACTATAAACCTGTTTCTCCATGAAGAATATTGGTTTCTATCACAATCATCTAATTGGTTGGGGTCCGCAATAGCTGAAAAACATGGAACACTACCTTGAGCCAATCCTCCACTGCCTAAGGGTCTAGCTCACTATGAAACTTGAGCAGTCTCTATCACTATAACTCACACAATGTGATAAGCCTATGTATATCATCATCTTGAACCGCTAGAACTACAAGATTCCTAATATAAAGTCGATCGTTCTCCGGAACCACTGGAGGTGGATCCATGCACTGCTCATATCATGGTTGGATTACTCCATGCACTCCTATAGGGAACACCATAAGAATAGGTCCCTGTATTGTGGTCTCATCACTTAACTATTCGTCGTCATGACCTTATCTTGGAATCTTAACTGGCTATCCTCATAGAGTATTCCTTAAAATTAATAAGATATACCACAATTATATGAACATATATTGGGAGATTACTCAAGAAGGATGTGGAAATAAAAATACCCAATCATATATTATGTATATACCATTGGTTTCCCTACAACTGGTGTCTTAGTATACTGAGTGCACAAGTAGGTAGTCAGAGTCCTGGTATATGGATATATAGGATTCCACACCATAATTGGGTTCTCTAGCTTGAGATCTAAACTCAAGGCACTTAAAAATAGTTTCCCTAAGTTCCCAAACCAATATTCATGACATTTATAACTCTAAAAAAACTGTTCCCAGGAAAAATAACCTTTGATACCAATCTGACAGGATGCAAACCACCAGGGCTCTATCTGGGAAAGTAGTAAGCTAAGGTTGAAGACCCAAGCATGCCTCCAATAGGCCATGGGTTTTCAACAAGTTCTGATTAGGAATATATCTTAATTGGGAGGCCTTATCCTAAAGCACCTACACACACACACCATGATCCATGAAACAATAAAAATAAACAATAAAACTATTACCTATAGAGATTAAACAATGCATCTAAAAAAATATAGGAAAAAACAAAAAAGTGCATTATGGTAATACAAAAGTAAAAAGTGGATAAATACACACCCAACTAGAATGGAGGTCCCAACCAAACAAAAAATACGGAAGTAAAATATTGAAGAGAGAACGACTCAAAATATCTAAAACTGAACACCAGACACAGTCAGCACCACCAAGTACTATTATAATCCTTTGATACTAGCTCTATGAAGTTCATAATCAATCTTTTTTCCATCTTCATAATACACAAAACATGTGGGAAAATCCAATAAATAGGTGAGTATACACATACTCAGTAGGAAAAACTAAAACAATTAGAGGGAAGTAATTGAATAAAATAGTTAGCTAAACCCAAAAGTCATTAAGGGGAAAATAAACCCAACATGAGATATGTTCATACTAAAACCCCAACCGGAAAGGATAGAAATATTAATCACCATAGCCAACTAAGAATGATGAGTCTTCTTGAAGCTCTAAATATCCCATATCTGATGCTAAAAACCATGTGTAACCTCATGAGAACTAGATTGGAGGGCCCACACTTCACCATTGATCTCCATAACTGAGGGGACACTATATCTATTAAATCAACCACTCCTCATCGAATCTCAATGAAGGGGGATTACCACTCCACACATATAGGATCTAAGCCATCTATAGCCAGGGGGGAATAAACTTACTTATATAATGAGTATAGGGGACCTAAGCCTTTGTGAATAAGGGGAGTTCAGACCCCAAAATCTATCCAATGATAAAATCTGATCACTTTCATTTACCGAGTATCATTAAAAGAATCTCCCCACTCATATAACCTCACATCACCTCTCAAATGTTGAAACAAAGGCCACTATTACATCCTATTTATATTTTTACTCATAATAGGCTACTCACAGGCCCCAATTTGAGCCCTAAAGAAAGAGATATACAAGGTAGAAGATTCTAGGAAAAGTACATGGTGTGTGAATAAGGGAACATATCATGTGAAACTACCCAAAGTACTGGGCATGTTTTTCCTTGGAAATGACTTGGCCAACTATATACCTCCACATGGAGTGTCCCTATGGGGACATGATGTGTCTGTTCACCCGGGGTACCAAACATGTTTTCCTGACCCACAACTCAACAACCTGGGTTGTATCACAATGTGTGTGGTCTATTACACATGGTGTGTTATATTTAACTAGATCTACAACCCTAGTTTCCACAAGAATTTGAGAAACATAGTGTGTGTTCCTCCAGATTAAACGGTGTGTAATCAGGGTTTTTATTGGCAGTATGTCTGTTCTTTACATGGTTTTCCAAATAAACTAAAACCAATACTTAAACTCAATATTTATTCTCCCAATCCTCTAAAATTTAATGAAGGAACCTACGATTATCAATTACCAACCATCGATGGTCAAAAATTGGGATTATGGTCACTTATGCATGATTTATAGTGCCTCCCATCCCAAAATAAGATCTCGATACCCAAACCAAAACATTCATGATTCTCTATTACCTATCAATAATTCCATATAGATTTAATATATTTCCATTTGAAAAACCATCATGAATCCAGAGATTTGATCATTTTGAAATCAGTCCAATAATTTTTAATTATTGACCCCATGTACCAATGATGAAGAACGCAAATAATTGAGATAAGAGAGGCACAAAAACAAAGTGCTATTATCATTGGAAAATGAGAACCCAAAAAAATATCATAATTTCTAAAACCAAAGGGATGAGTAAAAAAAATATAATCATAATCTCAAACACTAATTAAATTCTCTGTCATGAAAATAAAAAGATTCAATGAAATTAAGTAGATAAATAATACATGTGCCCTAACTCAAGAAAAAATATATCATTGGTGAAGAAAATGTTCACTAGAGATGTCATTAAAGATTACACTACATTTTTAACTCATCCTATGAATCTCCTAAAATGTTTGACGTCAATCCATAATCACAAGCTCATAAATTCTAATGGTGTCACTCCTCCTCCTCCTCTATAATCTCCCAGGGTTATGTGGGTAACCCTAGGGATTCTCTATAATAGTTTATTTTAATAGGATAGGGATATGTTAGGTATTAAATAAATTAAACCATTTAATTTATTTAATGTACATGCCAAAAAATTCCTTCAACAGAATGTGAGACTTCAACCAAAATTATGCCATGCCTAGGGTAGACTTCACATTATGAAAAAAACTGAGATTTTACATATGAGGTTTTGATCTATATGAATTTTAATTATTCCAAAAATATGCATATGCATGGTTTAATATATTTAATATATTTAATATATTAATTCCAAGGTCCTATAATACCCAAAACGCCACACCAAAATTGAGGAAAAATATAGAGATACTTATAGAAATATTTAAAGGTTAAAACTATGAAAAAAAGAGTTGTTATAGGAGAGGTGATAAAGATGAGAATTTATCAGCATTAAATTTAGCACTAATAAAAAACATCTTTAAGAATTCTTTTCATTTTAAAGTTGATAAAGGTATATTTGATCATCACTTTTTACTAGCACTGATAATACCCTTTACCCTATCTTAAAAGAACCCTAACTGATTGTGGTTATCACTTATACCATTTAATATATTTCAAAACTTGATCCTTTATTATATCTCCTTATATTTTTTAGATTAATCAAACCTCAAAACCAAAGGCATGTTATTCATTACTTGTTTTTAATTGATCTTCAATAGTTTTTCTTGATTTTTAGTTGTTATTACCATCTGTTCAAAGACTACACTTGTTTTATTCCCTTTTCCCCTGAAATCTCACAACATTGCATGAAGTAAGAAACCTTCTTGTGGAATATCATCCTTTTTTAGGTATTAGAACTACTTTCACCTTTATATTTTGATAAAATTTCACCTATACATTCCCCCACCTCTATATTCCTCACACTTTTCACACACAAACCCATGATTTGAAACCTCTACCATTTACCCCTCTTTGGTAGTGTATCTCACTTATATGAAACTAATTTCAAATCATTTATCCTTGATTAAATGGTTTTAATGATGAAAATTAATCCTTAAAGGGGTAAATGTTTCCTATTGTTTGAGTTATGTTATAACATGATTTCTAAAAGTAAGGTAAAGTAATTTTTATAATAATGAGTATTTTTTTAGATAAGATGAATTAACTCATGATTTTATTTCTTGTTGGGTAATGTTTGGATTTTTTGTTTTTGACAAAAATAGAGAGTTATTTTGATTATATTACCTTTATTTTAGATATTATTTTAAAACCATTTGGTTTTTATTATTTAAAGACATTATTTTGTGATCGTTTTTTGCACAATACCATGTTTGGTTGAGTCTCTATTTGTTTTGTGATGGATAAAATTTACCTTCTAAGCTAATGTATACAATGATATGGAGCATTTGAAATACAATCCAAGAAAACTAGTAAGTGGTTCATGACCATACATACCATAATACACTACAATGAAATCAAACTATGGTATTTTTAATGTTTTATAAAACATTAAATTTATATATTTACACACAAAATATACTTACACACACACTATACATAATTATATATTTACCCACAAATATTTAATTTTTTTACATATCTATGTATATATACATTATTAGAATACCTTATATATATATATTTTAAAATATGAATATTTTTGAACTGAATAGGATGTATATAAATTGACAATAGATGGATACTAATTGCATGAAAAAATAGTATAAGGATAGAGTTAAAGAGTTCATCAAGTTTGCAACAGAGCATGCATATGACCCTTCTCAAATCATTTTTCCATGTTTATTTTATTGTTATTTAAGATGAATTTGTCTAGAGGAGTTGGAGGAACACTTTAGAATAGATCAAAGTTGTAAAAATTAGACTAACCATGGAGAAGAACTAAATGTAGCAAGTGACTTAGACAAAACCATGATTAATGGATGATTTTATATGATTACAATTTTAAACAATGATGAGGATTGTATTAAGGAAATGAGAATGACAATTGAAGATGACCTTCACGATTTCCCAAAGTTGGTCAAGATGTTAAAGAGTTTTAAAAATACACCGTTTCATACTGGTTGTACCAAATATACAACATTTTTAGTCATAATGAAGCTATATAATTTGAAATATATAAATTAAAGGAGTGTAAAAAACTTTACAGAACTACTTTATCTCTTGAATTATATGCATCCAAACAATAACAATATTCTTTGTAAAACATAGAATGATAAAAAAATGATATGTTCAATGGGTATATTATCTTAGATAATACATATAACACCCCAAGAGTTTAGTTTATATTGATTTATATAAATACTATGTTTTATTGTGTGAACCATACACAACACCGATCACTACTAGAAACCAGACCTATACCAATGGTCCTATACCAATGGTTTGGAAAAACCATTGGTATAGGTGATGGCTATACCAACAATTTTTCCAAAATCATTGGAATAACATTAAATTAAGGACCCTATACCAATAGTTTTTACAAAACTATTGGTATAGGTATTCCCTTATACTAAATTTTTTGTAAAACTGTTGGTATAGGTCCCAAAAATCTAGGTACCTATACCAACGATCCTAAAAATATTTGGTATAGGTACCTAGATTTTTTATGAATTATTTTAAAAAATATCATTAAATAAATAAATAAATAATATATATATATATATTTATCCAATTATATTCACAAAGATTATTAGAGAATAGTGGTTAGGTCTTTGATATATAAGCAGGGGGTCATGGGTTCAAATCTCAGCTGCATCTTTTATTTTACGTTACCTATCCCAACAGTTTTGGGAAAACCATTGGTATAGGTCTATACTGACGGAAAATCAACCAACGGACCTTCAAACCATTTTTATAGTCTATAATAATAGTTTGGGGACCTATACCAATGGTTCCAAACCTTTGGTATATGTTATTTTTCTAATACCGGAGTTTAAACGGACCATGATATACTATGGAAATATTATTATTAAATATAATCATTATAACCTAGCTATTGGTTTGGAGGGTATGAATAAGGATAAATGTATTATGATATATAAATATAATATTTTCCTTATCAAAATTAATAATAAACCATACATTAATTATCAATTGGCTAGAAATGAAGATAACATCTTTTGTAGGTAAAAGATATATTTTTCTTAAAACTATTTTTATGAGCGCAATATGTTTTTATCTTCCTAGATTAAATTAATCACCACTGGTAAATGATTATAATAAAATTAGTAGATTATATATTTAGTAAAAATAATTAATATTCATTTAATTGTGTTCATTATGCAAGTAATGAGAACAAATTCACTTTATGCTTTAAAAATACATTTTCTTCAAATATGAATTTTTTATTTTTTTGCATAGATATTATAATTAATTTCTAGAAATTTTAAAAATTTTATTTTAAAAAATGTAATTTAATTTTGGATTAATCATATAAAATTTATCTTAGGGTTATTTTTTTGTATTTTTATGAAAAGATTAATTTTTGAGTGAATATTGAAAAATGCTGATTTCTGAAAAATTGTCATTTCTTTTCATTAAATTACATAATTTGAATGTCCCATTATTTTTTGGATTTCGTTTTAAATTAAAATAATATATATTTTATTAAAAATAATATATATTTTGATAAAAACAATATAATTAATTACAGAGTAATCGATATTATATTTTATTTGGCATAAGTTCATTTTTATGCTTAATTTTTTTTTATAAAAACCATTTTCATTGTGTTTTTCATAATTATATGAAAATTAGTTTCTTACAAATATATATATTAAATATTGAAAAAATTTATTCCATATATTTAATCAAGTTTTTTTAATTTAGAAATGAGTTTAATTTCTTTTTTGGTCATTATGAATAATAACCTTGTTAAAAATGTTGCTATTATGGTAAAAAAAGTAAAACATGTTAATTAAGGTTAAAAATAATTGATAAGGTCAAAAAATATTATCTTAATTATTATTTAATGATATTTGATATAAATTTATCACAGTATCTTTCAATTTTAATTTTTTAAGCACAACTTTTCCATCAATACAACTTTATATTATTTTAGCACTTTGAATAATTACAAAAGTGCCACTCCCCTTACTTATAAAAGGGAAACCCTCTCTTCCATTATTCAAACCAATTGATAATTTTATATTTACCATTTTCTACCAAAATACCTTACCAAAATCTCTACCCATCTCCTAGATTTCTCGGTATCACCAAAGAACTAAACCTAGAAGGCTTAGGGTGTAATCCAAAGGAGGTTTTCAAAGAAGAGGTATAACTCTTAACCAAGTGTTTTCATGTTTATTTATTCTTATAACTACTTAAAATATTATTTAACTATGATAATACAATATCATAATTATCATAAATATACTTAAATATTATTATTTTTATGAAAGACCCTTTTTCATCTTTTTCCATACCATGGTAAATGAAATCATCGCTTGTGCGTACATGTGGACTACCACTTCCAAGAAGCGATCTGTTTCTATTTTCATTACTGAATCACATGGATGGTTAAAATAATGGATAAAATGAATATATATGATATATACAACATAAGTTTTTTTAATGATAAAATATTACTTACCTTCTAACCCTTTCGTCTGTTGGAAAATGATAATGTAGCTTGTGTGTACGTGTGGACTACCACTTCTACAAGGCAATGTGTTTCATTTTCATTACCACATCACATGGATTGTAATAAGAATGGAAATAATTAATAAATATAAAATTTATGTAATATTTAGGATCATATAAATTTAAAATATTATCTAATTTATTTCTTTTACACCCAATAGAAAAATGAAAATTCCATTCATGCATACATACTGCCTACCATCTTAGTGAAATGACATGATTCATTTTTTATGAACGCCTTAGATGGTAAGTTTTAAAAGTGTATTTAATGTATAAATATGATAATTATAATTTTTTTTATGATTATTTAGTTAATGTAACTGTAACCCCTTTGACTGCAATCAACACATGGATTTTTTGGAGGTTTTAAAATAAATGAACCCAAAATGTCCAACACGAATGTTACTGTTTTAGTAACTCAATAAAACACGGTAATAAATGAAATAAAGGGAACAATGATAATGTAATGAAAATTAGAAATTTTATTAAAAAAGTAAATAACTAATTTTTTTTTATTTTTTATTAAGAGAATGTGCGAAGCTAGACAAGACTTAAAGTAAGAGACATTATTTAAAAAATATTGTTTTAAAATTTTACTTCAAACACTTTTTATTTCATATAGAGGTACTTTTAAATGATTCAATAGTGTTATTATTTTTATTTAAAGGTTATTAAAGTTAATTTTTTATATATTTTAATTTATTCACAAAATTTTAAAAATGAATCTTTTCAACATTTTCCAAACAAGCTATTTTCATCTTTTTACAAAAGTAAAAAAGAAATGTTTTTAATGTATACAACTTGATTGCCTTTTCCCACTGTCATAGAAGTTATTAATTATAAATGTTTCTTTAAAAGATAACATGGGTTTTCAAATTATATACCATTCTCACTCTTTTTGGAATTTTTCATTTTTAATAGTTTTAATAGAAAAAGGATATTTATCTTTATAATTATGCAAAAATGAAAAGTGTTTTTAAATGGTTTAAAATGAGTATATAAGGGGTTTATGGTGAAAAAGTGAAATATTAAAAATATTTTGTTTAGGATATAGTAATTGATCATTATTATGATGATAGGTACCCATGATATAACTCATGATTATGGGAGAGTTTGATATATTTCTCCAATGAATTGGGTAATGATTTAGTCTTTGAAGGTGAAAAATGAAGGGTATTTCTGGGTTGGTTACTCCCATGGGACTAACTAGGATTAAGTTATTATAACATGGGGTAAACATGAGTGAACACAGTTTATGAATATAATTCTCAAATATACCTATATTTTTCTTACAAAAGGTTTTTTATGTATTTTTTGATTTCATAATGTAATAAAAGTTTATGAAATTTTAAAGGTGAAGGGGTTTGAAATATTGTCATGAGTTACCATGTGTCTCAAGATTAATTCATTGTTTTCCTATTGTTAATAATGTTTTATCAAATGTTTTATTTTATAAAATATTTATTTCCATATGTGAAAGTGTTTTATTTATGTATTCAAAGTTTTTTTAGAAAAATGGTAACCATCTTCGTATTTCCAGGAAGAACGACAAGGTAGAATTCACAAACAAAATAAAATAACCCCTACCTCGTGTGAGCTTGAACATAGGTTCGTCGAATGAGGATTCGTCACGGGAAGAGACATCGTGAAAGAAGACGTTGATGGCGTTGCGGTTCACGGCGTCGCGTAATCAGTTTCTAAGAACTCGGTGTTCTTCATCGTAGACCGATGTGTTCTTCGCGTTCTTCATCGAAGATGAAGAAGTTCCTCAAGTTCCTTGGCTTTTCTCCCAAAGTTCACACAACAAGGTTCCAATCACAAATAAAATAAGTTCATCTCTTATTTTATTAACATAACATAAACTTTTTAATTTCAAGAGTTTGAATTAATTCCACTTAATTAATTCATGACAGGTTGTCATCCATAATGGTGAGTTGAGGGGGTTTAAGAATGTGAAGGGGTGGGGTTCGTGTGGGCCCCACCACCCTCATAACCTCCCTTGGGAAGTTGGGTAGTTACCCAAATTCCACCCAAAGCTTAAACCACTTAAAGTAAAAATAAAATTGTTGCATAAATTTTATTTTACCTTCCCCATAAATTAACAACTTCTCTCCTGTAAACACAACTCTAGAAATGGCGTTCCTAAGAAATTTCCGGCGTTGCAGTTCCATCGGTGCCCTCAGAATTCGATTCCGAGCACCGGTTCAAAAGTTAGAAATTCCCGCTCGTTCGTTCACTGAACGTACCCGAGTTAAACTTGGGATAGAAATTCCGGGCACACTGGGCCTCAGAATCAAGTGCCATCAGAAACTGCGTTCATGTAAAATCCCAAAGAAAATTAAGAACAAATTTTCCTTGAATTTTATAGCTCTTTACATTACTCCCACCTCTGGGATTTACGTCCCTGTAAATATACATCATAAGCTAGGGAAACAAATGTGGGTATTGAGCACGCATCTGAGCCTCCCACTCCCAAGTGCTCTCCTGAAGGTTCCCGTGCTGCCATCTGATGCGCACTAGAGGAATCGACCATCCACGTAGGACCCGCTCTTATCGATCCTCGATCTCCACTGGAACCTCCATAAAAGTCACCCCATCATCAACGTCTAGCTCCCCATGGTCAATGATATGCGTCGGGTCGTGCACGTGTCTCCTCAGCTGATATACGTGGAAGACTTCGTGCACCCGGTGCAACTGAGGTGGTAGAGCCAGGCGATAAGCCACCTCGCCAATCCTGCTGAGGACCTGGAAGGGTCCGATGAAGCATGGAGACAACTTGCCGCCTCGGCCAAATCTCCGTAATCCACGTCGAGGTGAGACACACAAGAAGACGTGGTCGCCATCCTCGAACTCTAGTGGCCTCTGCCTCCTGTCAGCATAAGACTTATGCCGGCTCTGAGTTGTCCTCATCCGCTCCTGGATGACCTGGACCTTCTCTGTCGTGGCCTAGACCATCTCCGGTCCCACAAGTGCTGACTCCCCAGGGTCTGTCCAGCACAAAGGAGATCTACAAGGTCGGCCGTACAACGCCTCGTATGGTGCCATCCCGATGGTGGAGTGGTAACTGTTTTTGTATGAAAACTCCACCAAGGGTAGGTGGTCCTCCCAACTACGACCAAAGTTGAGGAAACATGCGCAGAGCATGTCCTTGAGAGTCTGAATGGTCCTCTCCGTCTGACCATCCGTCTGAGGGTGAAAGGCAGTGCTCAGACGTAGCTGCGTCCCGAACGCCTCCTACAACCCCTTCCAAAGCTAGGAAGTAAAGCGAGCATCTCGATTTGAGATGATAGATGATGGAACACCGTAAAGCCATACAATCTCCTGAACGTAGAGACGTCCCAAGCTCTCCACTGAGCCCTGCTCTCTGATGGGTAAGAAGTGAGCCGACTTGGTGAGTCGGTCGAAAATCACCCAAATGGAGTCGTGACCTCTGGAAGTGCGTGGAAGTCCGGTCACGAAGTCCATAGATATCCCGTACCACTTCCACTCTGAAACCTCCAAGGGATGTACCAAGCCTGCTGGTACCTGATGCTCTGCCTCCACCTGCTGGTAGGTGAGGCATCGAGAAATGAACTCTGCCACAACTTTCTTTATGCCCAGCCACCAGTGCTGTCGTCTGAGGTCCTGGTACATCTTCGCAACTCTAGGATGTACCGCCAAAGTACAAGTGTGAAACTCTCTCAGAACCTCCCCCTGTAAAGTAACTGGTACCAAGGTACATCATCTGAAAAGAATGTCATGCTCTACTCGAAAGGAGAAACCATCAGGTGCCTGTCCTGAGGATATCTGTGCACGCCGCGTCTCACAGTCAGCATCCCCACGCTGTGCCTCTCTGACCCACTGTAGTAGTGGAGGGGTTACTGTGAGAGACTGAAGGAAGGGTGATCCATCACTATCCACGAAGGATATCTGCAAAGAGGATAACTACTATGTCGCCTCCTCAAGTAGTTGAATGCCCGTCCTCCTCCTAAGAGCATCGGCTACCACGTTCCCCTTCCCAGGAGTATAGACTATCTCAAAGTCATAGTCCTGGAGGAACTCGAGCCATCACCGCTGTCTCAGGTTCAGGTCCTTCTGAGAGAAGATGTACCTAAGACTCTGATGGTCAGAAAAGACTGTAAAGCGCTCGCCCATCAGGTAGTGTCTCCATGTCTTCAGATCGAAGAACACTGCTGCTAACTCCAGGTTGTGGGTAGCGTAGTTCTGCTCATGCGGCCTCAACTGACGTGATCCATAGGCTATCACGGCCCGCTCCTGCATTAGGACACATCCGAGTCCGGTCCTTGATGCATCGTAGTAGACTACGTACCCTACTCCCTCCTCAGGCAACCTCAAGATAGGTGCGCTGGTCAATCTCTGTCTCAGCTCCTGGAAGCTCTGCTGACATCTGTCTGACCACACAAAGGGTTTACCCTTCTTCTTTAAAGTTGAGAGTGGTTCCGCAACTCTGTAGAAGTCTGGAACAAATCTCCGGTAGTATCCAGCTAGTCCCAAGAAACTCCGCACCTCCGTCACGCTCCTGGGTGGCTCCCAAGCTAGAACTGCCTCGATCTTCGCAGGATACACTGCAAATCCCACCTCAGAGATGACTTGTCCCAAGAAGTGGACCTCACATATCCAGAACTGGCACTTCGAGAGCTTACCATAAATCTGGTGCTCTCAGAGTGTGTCTAGTACAACCCGCAAGTGGTAGGCATGCTCCTCCTCAGTGGTCAAGTAAATCAAAATGTCGTCGATGAAGACCACGAAAAATCGATCGAGGTATGGCTGAAATATCCTGTTCATGAGGGCCATGAACACTGCTGGAGTGTTGGTTACACCGAATGGCATAACCAAGAACTCATAGTGGCCATACCGACACCTGAAGGCCATCTTCTGCACATCCTCATCCCGAACTCTGAGCTGATGATAGCCTGACCTGAGGTCTATCTTTGAGAACCACCGTGATCCCTTGAGCTGATAGAAGAGGTCATCAATCCTCGGTAGCAGATACTTGTTCCTCACAGTCACCTGGTTCAGGCGACGATAATCGACACAAAGTCTCAAGCTCCCGTCCGCCTTCTTGGCGAACAAAATCGGGGAAGCCCAGGGTGAAACACTAGGTCAGATGAACCCATTGCCCTGCAAGTCCTCCAACTGTACCCGTAGCTCTCAAAGCTCGGAAGGGGCCATCCAATATGCTAGAGTCGATATCAGGGCTGTCCCGGGGTACATGTCAATATAAAAGTCTACCTCTCTGCGAGGAGGTAGCCCTGGAACATCGTCGGGGGAAAACGTCCGCATACTGATCCACCACTGCAGGAAAACTAGGACTCCGCATGTCAACTACTCCTAGGATGAGGCTAGCCAACTGATGAGTGATGGGATGTCTTCTCTTCTGCGAGAGTCCATCCTGTGCTGCGAAGGCTCCCTTCTCGCCGGTGAAGGTGAACCTGCTCCCGTCAGTGCGTACACATCGCACCTTGTGCCTAATACAGCCAATCTGAGCATGGACTGTAGATAACCAATCCATGCCCAAGATGACGTCATAAGGCCTCGACGCCGCTACAAGAAGATCCCATCCGAAGATCTCGCCTCCTAGAGTAAGCTCACACTACCGGCACCAGTGCGTAATCATCGAGTCTGCTCCCGTAGGAGTCTCTAGCCATAAGGATGGAGCCAACGGCTCTGTCGGAATCTCCGAGCTCTGAACAAGGGCAGCGACTATGAAAGAGTGACTTGCTCATGTGTCTATAAGAACTGCAACAAGGGTAGAATAGACACAGATAGTACCTCGAATCATCTCGGGCGCGCCGTGGTCGTAGGCCTCCGCTGCCTGGAGCTGTGCCTGTCTCTGCCTGCCAGCTCCCTGTGGTCGGGGTGGACCTCCTAGTGGTGGTGGTGGTAGAGCCTCAAAGCGTCGCCCACCACCTACTGCTCAGCCAGCTTCTCTGCCTCGTCTGCCTTCTCCCTGCGGACCACCACGGTCGACCCTCTGCCTCTGGCTGGGTGGCCCCTCAACCGTTTGCTGCTCCTCGGCACGGCGGGTCGGGCAGTCACGAGCCATGTGGCCCTACTCGCCGCATGAGTAGCACTGCCTGCCTCTCGAAAGACTGGCTCCGCACTGTGTGCCCCGCACTGCTGAGCCAGTGTCCTGAGGTCGTCTGACTGAGGGTTTGGTCTTCCTAGACCCATGAGTCATCCGTCGACTGCCTGCTGCAGAAGACTCTGCTACGTGCCGCCCTGCGGTGGGTCTCGATGCTGATGAAGGCTCAGTAAGAAAGCTCTCGATCAAAAGGGCTCGCTCCAGTACTCCTTCCTGAGTCGGAATGCTGAGGGAGATCAGCGATTCCCTGATCTCATGTCTCAATCCCTGCTCAAAGGTCCGGGCCTGGAATAATGGGTCCCGTACCATGTCTATCGAGTAGCATGAGAGATCGGTAAATCTCATCGAGTACTGGGCGACCGTCATGCTGCCCTGCCGCAGCTGAAGAAGCTCCTGGATGCGCACCGCACGGAGGGTGGCCAGGACGAACTATGAGCGGAAGAGGCTCTCAAAGTCTGTCTAGAGAAGAGATGCCTCAACGTGCACCTGGAGCATCAAGATCCACCATCTGCTTGCTGCCGCGTGCAGTAGGCTCGCTGCGAGGATCACCATGAGGTCTGCTGGTGTCCTCACTAACCTGAAAACTCTCACCACTGCCTCCAACCAATCCTCGGATGTCTGGGGGTCTATCTCCCCACGGAACCTGGTCGGTCGCTGGCACTGGAACTCGTGCAGTGCACTAAGGCGACGTGCATCGTCAGCGGTTAGGGCTGGAAGCATCGGTGGCTCGGCGGGTAGAGGTACCGCCAGTGCCTCAGCTGTCAAAGGGCCCTACACCGAGGCCTCATCGCTCGGTGGGCTGTCGTCACACACAACTCTCGGAATCCTAGCTGGCTACCATCATGGGTCCATCCTGAAAAAGGAAACAGGTGCGCCATGGTCAGAACAGTATACCTGGTGAGCTGACACAAAGTAATCACAAAGAAAACTTGAATCACACATGCAATCAATGTTTTCGTGCATTAAGTCGGAAATCAGAAGTTAGGGTCCTGGTGTACGAATACGTCGGCCGCCGCACCAACACTGGACTCCCTTGACTGATAACCACACCCAATACGCTTAACACTATTGCTTCACATAGAAAAAGATCATAGTGCCAAGTTCTGTGGTAGAACTGAACTCCTCTGATACCAATTTGTCACGACCTGTCCTCGGGGCCCGTTCCGTGACTACCCCAAGCCCGCCTTCCATAGGCCAGGGGCTGGCGACTAGCACCAAGGCATAAATTCCCGATAAAAAGGGAAGGCATTACCTTTGTAAAGTAAACAAACACCACAGAGTAAATAAGAAGTAGAAGTAAACACTAAGGAAAAGCTGGTACAACAGTAAGTGAGGAAAAGTAAGTGGGCTAGTATACAAACCCAAACTGAAAGTAAAGTACAACTGGAAGGGAAAAACAGCAACTAAAAAGTAAAGCCGCAACGCAGTGTTGTCCACTGGAAATCCCACCTGAAGGGTGAGTACAAATAGCCTCCTCTGCTCCTCAGGTCCAGCCGTCCGCTCCGAGTACATCCCGCCCAGGGGTCCACCTCCAGGTACCGTCCTTCTCCATAAGCCTCATCCACGATCAACGCTGTCTATCATCTGAAACCAACACAACGTAGTGCAGGCATAGCCCGTGCAGGGGTGAGTATAAGCTACTCAGTAGGGACCCCAAGACCCCCGTAGGTCTCCCAGAATCCACAAAGTATAATCCACAAAGGAAGGATACAATCATGAAGTAACATCCGACACTACTTAGGTATATGCCCATACATATACCTAAGTCATACATTCTCGTTCGACTCCAATATCCAAGCCCAAGTACAACCCAAACCACATAGGAAATCAAAACGTAATCCACATAGGATAGCTCAACACAATCCACAAAGGAAAGCAAAATGTAATCCACACAGGATAGTACAACACAATCCACAAAGGAAAGAAAAACAGGATTCAACTCACACAGGTATACTTTTTCGTATGACGATAGAGATGATCAGATATTTCCACTGATTCATCTAAGCCGCCGGACCCACAAAGGATCGATAGGTACTAACCCCCGCAATGACCCATAAAGTATCTGACCCACAAAGGATCAATAGGTAACTAACCCCCGCAAAGACCCACACAGGATCAGACCCACACAGGATCTGTAGGTGCTGGCTCACACAGAACCGCTGAGCGCTGACCCACACAGGATCAGACCCACACAGGATCAGTAGCACGGATCCATATAGGATCGCTGAGTGCTGTAGTCGTCGTCGTCGAATCCACTGAGGATCTCTGTACAATCGTCGTCATCATAGTCGCAAACACAGCCAGCACTAGGGTCCCCGCACACAGCAAGCTCGTTCGGGAGGGTTCGCTCCATGAGCCGAGAGGCTGATACATCAACTGACACAAAGTCCGGATTTGATGTATCCAAAAGTTCCGTATCGTCAACAGGAACTCAACGTCATAGACGGCGCGTCAATCGGACGCCCGGTCTGAGAGTTATTGGCCTTTTCGTCCCAGGGGCCCAGTTGGTTTTTAAGTCAAAACCAACTCGACCGTACTCCACCTGTGTCCAAACCTCAGGCAGAGTAAGCCAAAAGATCCGTCTCACTAAGAGGAATCCAACCAAGTTGACGACACGTCAATCGAACGTCCGGAACTCAAGTTATAAGCATTTCCGCTCCGAGGGCCCGGTTGGTTTCGTGTACGAACCAACCCGGTCAGACACAAAGTTCTCCGAAACCTTGAGTGCGATATACGGAAACGACCGTCTCGATCCAAGTATCGCATCTCCGCTGACGGCGTGCCGATCGGAGGTCCGTAACCTGAGATATGGGCAAAAGACCTAAAAGGACCGAAAATGGGGGTTTCGGGCCCGGACCGACCCAGCCCGGGTCCTGGTCGGCCTGGCTGGGCATGGCCCGGCCCAGCCTGGGCGCAGCCCAGCCCGACGGCCCGGCCCGGCTCAGCGCACTGGCACGCGGCGCCAGCTAGCTCGGCCGAGCCGTTCAGTTTGCGGGGGGGGGGGGGGGGGGGGGGGGGCGCTGCCCCCCCCTCCCCCGTCCCCCCCGTGTTTTGTAACCGCGTCCCCCCTTAATGGGGGCCGATAGCTGGCCGGCTGGGGGTTTGAACCCCCGGATTTTCTCCTGTCCGGCCGGCCGGTTTCTACCGCCACGGGACCGACGATGGCCGGTCCCCTCCCTGATCCGACACCGGTGGCCCGTTTCCGGCCGCCGGTCTTGCTCCGACGCCAGCGGCCCATTTCCGGACGCTGTTTCCCACGCTTCTCCGCGGCCCGGTACCGGCCGTGGCCTTCATTCGTCCGGTGCATCGCGACAGCGCCGCACCCCTACGCCGCGGCCCCTCTCCGGCCGCGGTGCTTTTGCGGTTCTCCGGCGCGGCGCAACGGCGCTGCGACTTGGTTCAATTTCACGGCGCGGCACGACGGCACCACGCATTCCTTACCACACAATCCCGTGTGGTGCGACAACACCGCGCCATTTCCATTCCAACCACATTTGAAACAATAACATGGAAAAAGGGAGGAGGGTCGACCGTGTTTGTGCGGTCCGACCCCCTCTCGTTAATCGATATAAATTGGTCGTATTTCCACGAAGAACGACAAGGTAGAATTCACGAAAAAAATAAAATAACCCCTACCTCGTGCGAGATTGAACGGAGGTTCGTCGAACGAGGATTCGTCTTGGGAAGAGACGTCGTGAAAGAAGACGTTGACGGCGTCACGGTTCACGGCGTCGCGTAATCGGTTTCTGAGAACTCGACGTTCTTCGTCGGAGACCGATGTGTTCTTCGCGTTCTTCATCGAAGATGAAGAAGTTCCTCAAGTTCCTTGGCTTTTCTCCCAAAGTTTACACAACAAGGTTCCAACCACAAATAAAATAAGTTCATCTCTTATTTTATTAACATAACATAAACTTTTGAATTTCAAGAGTTTGAATTAATTCCACTTAATTAATTCATGACAAGTTGTCATCCATAATGGTGAGTTGAGGGGGTTTAAGAATGTGAAGGGGTGGGGTTCGTGTGGGCCCCAAAAACCTCATAACCTCCCTTGGGAAGTTGGGTAGTTACCCAACTTCCACCCAAATATTAAACCACTTAAAGTAAAAATAAAATTGTTGCATAAATTTTATTTTACCTTCCCCATAAATTAACAACTTCTCTCGTGTAAACACAACTTCGGAAATGGAGTTCGTAAGCAATTACAGGTGCTGTGGTTCCATCGGTGCCCTCAAAATTCGATTCTGAGCACCGGTTCAAAAGTTAGAAATTCCCGCTCATTCGTTCAGTGAACGTACCCGAGCTAAACTTCGGATAGAAATTCCGGGCACACCGGGCCTCAGAATCAAGTGCCGTCAAAAACTGCATTCATGTAAAATCCCAAAGAAAATTAAGAAAAAATTTTCCTTGAATTTTACGGGTCTTTACAAAAAAACTGCTTATGCATATGTGTGGGCTACCACCTCCACAAAGCGGCGTGTTTCATTTTTCATCACATGATCATATGGTGAGTTAAAATAATAGATAAATAAATATATATGATATTTATGAAAAAATTATGATTATTTAAATAGAATATATTACATACCTTCTTAAAATTCCATCCTTTGGAAAATTATAATGTCACTCATGCATACGCGTAGACTACCACCTCTACAAAGCGATGTGATTTTTTTTCATCATCGACTCACATGGCTTGTAATAATGTTGGAACTAATGAATAAATTTGAAAAAAAAATAAAATGTTTAAGATTCTTTAAAATTAAATTATTATATATTTTATTTATTTTATACCCATTATAAAAATGAAAACGTCGTTCATATATACATACAGACTACTGTCTCAATGAAATGACATGATTAATTTATCATGATTGCATAAGATAGTTAGTTTTAAAAATAAATATAATGTATAAATTTGATATTTATAACTAGTTCAATATTTTTGAGGTAATATAACCATAACCATGTTGACTATGGTCAATACACCGATGTTTCTTTGAGGTTATAAACCAAGCGAACCAAAAATGTCCATTGCGAACTTAACCATTTTAGTAACTAAATAAAACATGATAATAAATGAAATAAAGGGAATAATGATAATTAAATTAATATTAAAAAGTTTATTGAAAAATTAAATAACAAATATAAATTTATTATTCATGATTTAGAGAATGTAAGAATCTAGATAAGACTTAAGGTGGGAGACTTTCTTTTAAAGATGCTATTTTAAAGTGATCATTGAAACTTTTTTATTCCATGTAAAAGTTATTTTAAATGATTCAAGAATGTAATTATTTATGTTTAAAAGGTTTATAAAGTTAATTTTTTACTATATTTTAATTTCTTTTCAGAGGCTTAAAAATGAATCTTTTTAAGGTTTTCCACATGGCTTATTATCAACTTTTTGTAGAAGTGAGAAAAGAATATTTTTTCAATGCATAAAGCTTGAACAATTTTTCCTGTAATCATATACATTATTCATTATCAAGTTTTATCTATAATTTAGCATGGGTTTTCAAAGTATATTCTATTCCCTCTCTTCTTGTAATTTTTCATTTTTAAGAGTTCTCAAAGGATAATGATATTTCTCTTTATAATTATGTGAATATGGAAAGTGTTTTTCCTATGGATCAAAATGAGTTTTTAAGGGTTTTTTGATGAAAAAGTTAAAATGTAATACCCCTTGTCCATATGGGTTATAAAATTCAGTGGGATTTAAATTCTTGTTTTAGTGTATGGTTTGTTTTTACAACTGGGACTCAAAATGAGTTTCTAAGAGTTTTGATAACCTTAAGATGTGTTTTTAGAAAGGTTTTTGAGATTTGAAAGAGGTTCCAGGGGATCTTATGAGAATTTAAGGTTGGTAAGGTGGTTGGGATGCTACATTTAAAAGAATTAACACTTTAACAGTGTGACCATATCAGTTATTCTGTGTGTTTATAGGACTAATGGGGGAAGTCCCCTCTTCCCAAGGTATTCATGGAATGAAAAATTTGGTCATGCTGTGGAAATCCTATGTATTTTTTTCTATTTTTAAGAGGATATCAACCCACTTTTTTACTTTAGAAGAATGATATGAATGGTGGGGATCTTGGCTAGAACTACCCCTCTACATATTTTCCTCTATTTTGGGCAGCTCCGGGTTCATTTTGAAGATATTTCTAGGAAAGTTATTTCTTAATCATCATTAATTATTGTTTCACATCCTTTATCACTTATTTTGGGTGGTTAAATTTTAGGGTTTATCCCCAATTCCACCAAATCATGGTGGAATCAACGATTTTTGGGCGGGGATTTTTCTCAGTCAAGTTAATGGGGAACCTGAGACACTGTCTGCACACCATCACATGTAGTTTCAAAAAAGGTACATAGAACAATTATTTTTTAGTAATTTACCTAAATAAAATCTTATTAGTTGTTAGAGTGACAATGATAAATGGGAATTTTTCATGGCCTAGGTTCGTGTGCATGTTGGGAGTGGACCCCACCTTATTACCAGTGGTTTCAAGGTGATGGGATAACACATTGAGATTTTAAGAATTTAAAACTATTTAAATTATTATTTTTAATTAATTATAAAATTTTATAATTAATTAATTGTAATGAATTTATGTGAGATAGGGACCTAGGTGGTTGGATGGTGATTTATTGATCATGGGTCGAGCTCGGGAGAGAGTTGCTAGGGTGTTCTTAAAAATGGAACTAACACCAATTATGGTAGGTTATCCATATACATTCCCTATAGTAATTTCATTTTATTATTTATTCTTGGAGTGTGATATGAAGTCTCACCATTTAGGGTGAATTAAACCTTTAAATTAATTAAATCATTTAATTAAGGATAAGGTGCTAAGGTTAGGAGGGACCTTGAGCACCAGATTATTTTCCTTGTCCATTGATGGATGATGCCTAGATATTATATGTGTGCCATGAGATGTATAGATACTCAAGGGATATTTAATGAATTAAAGAAGTAGGATGTAGTGTACCTAGTGTTAATTTCCCTTACAAACCTCTATCTAGAGGTGTTTTATGACTTTGGATGGATGGCCTTGGGACTGGCCATGTGAAAAACTTTAGATGCCCTTAAGCGTTTGGGATGGTGAGATATTTTTCGGGTGAGTGTTCCTCCATTATTGGGATTGTGAATACTTAGGTGGGTAGACCATGAAGAGACATAAATATTGGTTGGGTGTTTAGATAGATCTAGAGAGAGTATTGAAAAGGGATGGGCTTGAGATCATCTACCTTTTGAGTTTTCCCTAGGAGGCCAGTGAGGCCTCAATGGGTTTATAATGATTCAAAGGTACCCTTATGAGGTTTCTATAGACATGATGAGACCTAAGGGACCTCAGTGTGTTTCCAAATGAAATATTAACGCTACTGAGAGGGTTTTCATGGGAAATGGGCGTCGATTATTGTTAGTGTCACCTTAGAACTCAAATCGAGGATGTGATCCTTGTATTTTTGTTTTGAAAATTATAGGTTGAGAACTTGAGAGGATAACCTTATTATAAGAGATAGGTTCAGGCATATGACCATACCCAATGAGTCATTATAGGAGGATTTTCTTCCTTATAAGATGTATTTAAATACATGGGGAGTCTTGGATGATCTCCTTAGATCCAGTCTTTGAGCCGAATATCTTGGAATACTAAGGGTGATGCCCAATGGTTTCAATGATGATGCCTGATTGTTTATAATTCCATGGGTGATATACCTTGGGTTCATAAATTATTAATTATGTTATTGGATAACCTCCTTTGGATTATCATAGATCTTGGAAACTATAGAATTCCCAGATTATCACTATGGGTTTGGTGTTGATGCCTGATGCTATTATTAGATCACCTAGGGTCACCCCTAGGGATCAAAATTATGATTAATACTATGGAATGTCTAGGATGATCTCACGGGGGTTGGCGTATTCACCTAATATCGGTTGGCATTGCCATGTGGCATGATCAGCGACACTATAGAACTTACTAAATTAATCTTGGGTAGATTATGATTCCAAGATAAATTCTAAGGATTGATAGTTGTCATTTATTTACGCTTCCACACATTATTTATTTATTTAGGGAATATTACATTTTTATACTACATTTATTGGTTATGTATGTCACCACATTGGTGGTTCCCTATTGAGTTGTACTCATACCATATTTGAGTGGCCATGAAAATAGGGTACCCGAGTAGCCCTCACCGTTTGTAGGTTTAGGTTGGGAAGAGGCCCAAGATTAGATCATTCAGAAGGATAGCTTGAAAGATACTGGATATTGGGATGAGGTGAATCTTTGATAGTGTAGTAGAGCATCATGTATTTTGTTTCTTCTTTATTTTTGTATTTTTGGTCAGCCTAGTGGGTGTCCAGTGAGTCTATATGATTGTATTCTTCTACATTACATTTGATATTGATAATTTTTTGTTGCTCCTATATAATCTGATTATTTTCCTATTTAGATGATGTTTGGTTATTTTTTTATTATTAATTCACTCTGATATGATGGTATATTTTCCCCATGGTATTTTCCTAGAACCTCTCTACTAGTTGGAAGCCTCTGGTGTAAAACAAGGTATGCCTTAGGTCATACGGCAAACCTGGATGGGGCACTAGTCGAGTGGGATATGACCCAAGATATTATAAATTGTTATCATATCTTATATGAATGATATCATAGGGTTATTAGTTTTTTATTTTTTCATATGATACACTTGTGATATAGGAATGTGTTGGGTATTGTGATAGATTTAGGACTGGTGTGATGCAAACAACTTTTTTAATGTGAAGTTTAAGTTACTAGGGGCATAAGATTATTGTTCATGCTTTTAAATGTTTTAGTTTCTTGATTTTAACCTATCATGATTCACTTGTATTTTTTTTTGGATTTTATGAGTTATTTTATTTTGTCTCCTAGCCCATTGGTAAGAGGATCGTTATCATATTTTTAGTTCCACACTTGTTGGAAAAAGGATAGTGTACATGAATCATGTTAGAATATATGATTGACCTGAAATTAACATGCATGTGTATGTTTTTTTATCACTGATGATATAGGGTTCAACTATTTAAAATATCCATAACAACTTAAATGGTATTTCCCCATATTACCTAGAATGACATTCTTCTTAGATGAACCATAATATATTTTTTATTATGATGATAGGTTATATGGATATATAATGATATGATTGATAATGAAAAATATGAAATACCTTGGTATATGAGATACATGGATACCCTAGTAGGTTAGTACTAGGATTGGATTCCATGTAATGAACCCATTGTGGGTGTTTGTGGAAAATAATTTCGGTAATTTAAAATGGCAGTAACAACATATATAGTGATTTGTTGTATAACTTGGAATGAAATTCTAATTAATTTAATCATTTGACTATGCATACTCAACATAGATTATGGTAGGGAAATGATGTTATATGTTTATATTGCTAAAACATGAGAATGCGGTCCTCGAGGGAGTGAATCTCATATATCGAGGATCGATGAGAATCCACCAATTATTGCGCATTCTTGATGGGGTTGTCCCATATACATATGCTTGGTGGGAATTATTTTCCTAATAAGAAGATGAGTTTGAATGTGATTCCTGTTATGTATGTGAGGCCCTAGAATAGGTATTTTGAAATGTGAGTTGTTAGGTGATATTTGAGATAAGAATAGAGAGGTTTCCTGTAATCTATCACCTAGTGATATTTGATGTATGGGTTAGGTGGGAGAGCTTAATTCTTTTGATATGTGGAATAGGATCAAAGTGAACTAGAAATTATGGTTAAAATGAGATATATGAGGGTAACCTGAGATAAGGGTTGGCATGGGCCTGTGAGTTCCCTAGATATGAGAAGCATGAGTAGATGGTTTAGGTTGAGATCGATGCACTGGATGTGCTACCAAGCATGGGACATAAGCATAGTGATTCCTTATACTTTGTGGATGGGAAAGATATGGGTAGGTTCCTTTCATTGAGATCAGTTCACATGATGTGGTACCATGTATATGGTATAGTAAAGATTATGCCTTTGAATTTATGAGGATAACACTTTGGGTATTATTGATTTTGGTATTAAGGCTCAGTTTCAAGGGAATGACTAGTCAAGTACCCAACCCTATGTATTTTGGATGAATTTATCATAGGTATAGGAGTAGAGTGTTTATAGAAACTAGTGATTTTGGAATTATTCTCAAATGATGGGTGTTCATGAGATAGGCCTTAACATACATGAGATGCCTAATTTTTTGAGGAGTTCCAAGGTTGCTTCTTGATATATTATTGAAATGTCATAGAGCATAGTTAGTGGTTTAGAAGTGAGATCCTTGATACGATGAGATGAAACCCATTGATCACGAGTCTGGTTGTGTGACCAGGTGGTATGGGAGTGTTTTCCCATTATGTCTATATGATATTGAGGAAAAATACACTAGATTTATATGGCATTGTGAATTATGAATTGGTGAGTGGAAACCCGTAAGATGAGGATAGATGGATTTATTATAATTCTTGTGTTCCATTTACCTAAGAGTTAACAAAAATGGTAAATGTACCTATATGGTAGTGGGTACATTGAAATTTTATCGGGTGCAATGGCATGGTCAATCCAGGAGTTGATTATAAGTAGGTGATTCCTAAGATTAAATGAGCATGGATCGAGAAGAGTGACACACATGTGATGTTGGAACCTATTGAGGTTATCATCAAGGAATGGTATAACATGAGTCATATGGTGGGGAGTGAACCATTGGTAATTGGAGGGTGTGACCCTCATTCCTAATAAATTTTGGAAGATTTTGTAAATGACGTTCTCATAATCCAGGAATGGGATGTGTTTGATGTATCATGATGGAACTCAAATGTGAATGGGACAGTCATTTATAGTCATTAAATGTGGTAATAGAAAGAGCGTGGGCCATGTAAGAATAAACCCTATGTTGGAAGGGTCATTGGCATAGTAAGGAAAATTGTTGGATGACTAATATGGAATATAGATATCGATGAGTAGGTGAATCTGATTTATCAGGCCTAGTTTAAATACTAAATTTGGGATTTTAATGCGATATTTGATGGAGTTAGAGCATTGGTATTGGGATTTGGATGATGTCGCTATGATTTTAAGGTGATTCAGGAGGTGAACTAGTTTCATTGTATGATTCAGGGGGGTGAATCATGTGACAAAACATTGTAAAGGTATTTTTTGGGATGAAAAATATTTAGAAATTTTGGGAAGTTGATACCATGATTCAGGAACATCGTATCTGGTATAAATAGGGTCTTCTGAGGTTTGGCCATTACCTTTTGGGGAAAGGTCGATTTATATGGTCCTATTCATGGGAAATGGATACTCATTTGATTCATTATGGAATCAAAGACTAGAGGTAGTACCTACATCTTGAGGGTGTTTTTATATGTGTTTAGGTGTGGTGAGACAAAAATCACACCAAGAAGTTCATTAGACAACTAATAATGTTCTTTGATGGTGGGAAGCACCGTGGATCAAAATTGACCGTGACAAGATGATTTTTATTGGGAACCATATTGGTAGTTTGTTGATAGTGGTAGGAAATGGATCATCTTTTGATAAATAACACACCTCATGTTTGGAGTTTCACAACAAGAGCTCATTCGGAACTCTAGAGTAGAAGATGGTGAATTGACTATGGTTTGGTGACCCAATTAGGATGAGTTTGTTGATTAAATGGTTGAAGATACTTCTTGGGGATTAAAAGTTTTATGGTGTGGAGACTATAATACCTCATGTCCAAGTGGGTTAAAAAATTTAGTAGGAACTTGAATTTTCATTTTGGCAGACAATTTTTTTTGAGAATTGGGACTCATAATGAGTTTATGAGAGTTTTTATGACCATAAGAGGATTTTTTGGAAATGATTTGATATTTAGTGGAGCTCTCAGGTGTTTGGTAAAGAATAAGAAGTAGGTTGGGTGGCCAGGATGCTGCATTTCAACAACAACATTAGTAGTAACAACACTTTCATGATGTGACCATATCGATTACACTATAAGTTTTTAGGACATAAGGGGGATGAACCATCTTCACAGGGTATAACGACCCATACTTTACATACATTGATATTAATTCAAAATTTAATTATATTAATTACAATATATAATAAATCCATGATATGACCATATTGGTATAGTGTATTTAAAAACTAGGAATCATAAATAACTCGTTCATAAAACAACTACATTGTCTCCCACTTATTTCTTCATAACTAGACTCATTTTTGACATATCTTGCTTAATAATTTTATTAATGACTGGGGGAAAAGAAACATATGAAAGGGTGAGCTAAAATTATCAGTAAGGTTAAACAAGGAAAATATCAATTATATCAAAATCGTAAGGCATAAGAACATAACATTTGGAAGTCTTATCCTGAATATGAAAGATCATGATATCTTGTCATGGGATAAAATTTTATAATAATTAATGTACATAATACCAAAAGTTAAAACATAAGACATAAAGTTTTTTGTCATACACATAATCATATAAAATCATTTCATATTAGTCAAGGATCATTTCTAATACTATCATAGCGGACAAATTCCATTACTGAACCGGGTTTACTTGCCACTCCATCCCTATATTACTGAACCATATTTACTTAATGTTCTATTCATTTCTATCTAATGTGATATAAATCTTTACCAAATAAATTGGAGGGAGATATAAGTCTCACCCATCTAATAATTAAATCATTCTTACATGTTCCACAAAAACATAAACCATTTATCATAGCATAACCCAAGGAACAAAAAATGGGTTTCTTAAACATCATTCCATAATAATCCATATAAAATAAATGGATTTCCTAAAAATAATTACATTATAAAAAAAATAAAATCAATGTAATAATAGGGATAGAAACACAACCCTATGTCATCTTATATGTAAAATAACTTTGATAAAATACTTGTAATTAATTATTAAGGAAAATATCATTTCTTATTCAAAAATGTTTTCTTTTCTCAAAATGTCATTCCATTTTAAAATAAAATAATTTAATTGAAAATAAACTCGAAATATTGTTAAGGAATCTTCATGGAAATAATGAGTTAGGAGTTAAAAAACATTCTCCTCGCACTTTTTCTAGAAAAGTAAAAAAATTACCTCATATCGAATAACGACAAAATATACCTTTCATACCATTTAGTAAAAATTCACCAGTGGGTAAAATTGAATTTAATTTTTTTTAGAATAATAGAAATAGTATTACATATTTAAGGAACATGGATGTGGATAATAAATATACCCCATAAAATAATTATGTATAAACAATCTCAGATAATAATGAGATTGAAAAATTATCCCTTACCCTAGGTCTGATATCCTTCATATATATCCGAAACTCTTGTATAATGGTTTAAATAATGTTATTTACTTATTACAGAATCATAATCATTTTTATGATATAATATATGATTATATTATCATATGTTTGTTAGTAACATTTCATTGTCACTCGTTATTTGGATATTAACTACTTTATGTTCTTATGCAAGTTTTGTCAGATAAGTTCATGTTCCACTTATTAGGTTATAGATATATCATTTAAATAATGATATTAGTATAATATATATCATATTTATTCATTCCATTAATGTATATAATCTTGGTTTAATTAATATATTTTAAAATGAATCACATCGCATCGTGAAAATGTTAGGCCGTACGTATGCACGAGCGAAGATATCATTCACTTAATGGTTAAATGGTATAGAATTGGATGGTATAGTCATTATAAAGAATAATTATCATGTTATATTCATTATTTAAATTCATTATACTCAAAATTATACCCATCCAAATTAAGTATTGTTGAATAACAAATTACACCACGACGTGGAGACAGTAAGTCGTACGTACTCACACATGGTGATATTGTTATTCGTAGGATAGATAAAAGGATGTATAAGGTTTTCCCATAATTATAATAACACAAAATCATGTAGAATATACTATATTTATTAATTTATTATGGAAATAACATAATAAGAGGAAGTATAAGAAGAAAATAATTTTGAAAGAGGTGATAAAACAATTACCTCTTTTTTGAGTATCTTCTTTTGATTTTCTCAAAAGGTCTCCCTAGGATGGATTTCATCCCAAAGTGTGTCCTCTAAGATGAATTGAGTGAAGTTGAGAGAGGAAATGGGTAGGTTTTGGCTGAGAAAATGGGCTTTATATGTGTGATTAAAAGAGAGGGAGAGGTTCCTTTTTATAAGATAGGGAAGGGGAACCTTTGGAAATACCAAAACTATTAAATTAATATAAATTAATTTTTAAATTAAAATGGATCCAAAGTGAATTATTTTGAAGATAAGATGATTATTGTTCTAAATAATCTCAACTAATAAACTTTATACATGTTTTTAGTTTTTTTAAACCTTATAATTATGATTTATCCTTATTTAATCTATTTAATTTTAATTGTGGTAATAACATTTTAAATATTTAATGGTTATAAATATTTACTTATATGGTGTAAATTGAACATAAATGGATATTTTATGAAATTTTAGACCTTAAAATTATCACTTTTTAATTTTTAAATATTTTTATGATTTTTAAATAATTTAATAAAATTTTATTTTTATAAAATATCAATAGCGTCAATTTTGACACTATTCATTTCTTTGATTTTAAATAAAATACACACAAAAGATAACTTTGAACCAAAACATTTAATATTATAAAAACAAGTCATAATAACCTATAAAATTCACAGAGAACATTAATTAATTCAAATTATATATATTTTAATATTTTTAAAATCATTTATTTGATATTTCTATTAATAAAATATTTTCTACATCACTATTGTTTCATAATTAATGGTAATTATTTAATTTCTAAAAATTATAAATAAATTTATATGATATAAGTAATTATTTTAAATTTCTTGAGACTACCTATAGTCCATTTTATCTCTTAATTATCCTTATATTATAATTAACATACTTATATAAAAAGAGAGTGTGAAATTTTGTCACATTCATTGATTTTAATAATATCAATGTCATATTCATGGAAAAATGGCCGTTATGTGATTAAATTTAGAACCATAGATAATAAGGGTATAATTTAATCATCCAATAGTATTTTTACTAGTGTTAAGGTAATTTTATAATATTATTTTTACCTTTAATTACCCGATTTACCCTAAACCATGGTACAACAAATAATAATGAAGTTACTATTCATAATATCCAAAAAATAGATGTAACCTATTAAAATAATTTGGATTCACTAATTCCAAATATGGAATCAATTTTTCAAAATTCTAAATATATAAGTTTCATTAATTGAATTAAAATTAATCCTATTGTCAGAAAGAGAGAATGAGTTTTAAAAGCTAAAACATTGCAAAAGATTGAAATGTTTTTACAACTAGATTCAATGAAAAATTAATGATAATAACATGCATTATATTTAATGATAAAAATATGTTATATTTATACTTTAAAAACATTCAACATTATAATTTAACCATATAAACTATTTTAATGAAAAAAGTTGTTTTCACATAAAATTTAGTGTATTTTTACTATTCATCAAAACCTGAAAGTTATCAAAAAAATATAAAAATTCATCCAAAGTAAATTTTTATATCTCACTTAAAAATAAAATGTTTATGTTTTCATATAAAAATTATTAATGTCTCAAAATATTAATTTAAAAGGGATTAACCATTTAAAGCTGTAAAATTACCCTTTTAAAAAAATACACGGTTTTATACATCAAATAGGATTTATTCATACCCTATGACTAAAATATACATTTTATGAATATAAAAAATATTTTATTAAGTATATAACATATATATATCTCATTAATTTCATTTCCAATAGTAATTAACTCAAAAATACAAATATCTAGTTGATTATATTTTTCATAAATAATTGATACCAAATGAATTAACAACACTTTTTCATAAATTAGTTATAATTATTCTTGATAACCTAACGACTAGGATATAAAGGAAATTCAATACTATGGGCATCTCAGGGTTCGTTTAAACTCTCGATTACATGTAATGCAAGCTACTAAAGAATTAAAATTATTTAAAAAAAATATTTCATAAAAAAATCTAGGTGTTACACAAGGTGTTCATTGTGTGATTTTTTTTTCATGTCATGAAACACATTTTTAGTTTTTTAATAGGGGATTGAAACCATTTTTTCTTAAAAAAATGGATGCACAAGGAGAGTCATGATCATATCTTCCCCTCTCCCAATTTTCCTTTATTTTGGGTGGATCAGGGTCAGTTTAGATATCATTTTGGGTATGTTCTTCCTCCCCCTTACTTCCTTATTTTTCTCTTTCATTCAGTGATTATTTTAGGTGATTCCATTTTAGGTCTTGGAACTGGTTCCACTAGAGCATGGTTAAACCCACCATTTATAATGGGGATTTTTTAAACTAGTTATTGGGGAACCCAATATTCTTTCCACATGTAGTTATGCACCATTTTAGAAAGGTTAAATCACCGAATGATTTAATTTAGTGTTTTTTCTAAATCAAATTAACTTTATTGTTGGAATGATAGTGCTAATTGGTCATTTGTGTGGTGTAGGTTTGGGTGTGTATCATGAGGGGAGCACACCCCATTTCTGGTAATTTTACTATTAGGGGAGACCTAGTAAGGTTTTAGAAATTTATACCTTGATTTATAAAGTTTATTTGTTAAAAGTTTGAGTTGTAAAGTTAGGATGTATAAATTTTGAGTTATAAAGTTGGGTTGTGCAATGTTCAATTTAAAAATTTGAGCTATACAAAGTTTATGATATAAAGTTGAGATGTACAAAACTTGAATTGTAAAATTGAGCTGTACAAAGTTTGAGGCATGGATTTATGGTTTTTTAGATATATGAAGTTTTAATATTGAATTTATTATATTATTATTAGTCAAAAATAAGATCATATAGAGAAGTTTGTTCAACGTACAGAGGTTTGTGAATCTTTACAAAAACTTTCTAAATTCATATATTATGATGTTTCTGAGTTGTAATTTCATTGTTCATAAATCAAAAAAATATTTGAAAAGGATTTGAATATTTTTTTTGATTCCAATATTTGAGAAAACTTTTATGAATAATGTTGAATATGATTTATTTAGAGTATTTGAGGGCAGTCAAACAGAGTTTGAGTTGAGTGATAAATTCAATTTTGGAGCCTCTTTTTATTCATCACTTTTCAGAGTAATTTGTTCCTATAAAAAGAGCCAATATCATTCATATAATGTTGAGAATATAATAACATTTAGGGGAATATATTGACTAAGTAATTTTAAGAACTATTTATTTGGGTCTAAGAAAGTTGATAAGACCAGAATGTGAGGTTCTAAAGAAATTTGGGAACACCGGAACAGCAGGTGATAAAGGATAGTTGATAAGAGAAAAACATTAAATTCTATGGAAGGTTAGTGTTCTATAATTACTTTTATTGGGAGAAGAATAAGGATAACATGAAAGTATGACCATGGAAGAAGAATTTACAGTTGAAGACCTGTTCAAGATGACTGTTTTGACTATTACTATTTGAAAACTTGAGAGACAAACCACGTTATACGAGATGGGGTCAGGTAGATGGACAACCCTGATGAGATGTTATAGGAGTAAGTACTTCCCTATGATATTTATTTACATACATGGGATTCCTTATATGATCTCCTTGTACCCAACCTTTGAGCCCGATATCTTGGAACACTAAGGGTGATACCCCATGGGTTCAATGATGATGCCTGATTTTTTATAACACCAAGGGTGATACCACTTGGGTTCGATGATGATTCCTAATTCTATTTAATCACCTAAGATTTCCTATTAGGGATCATCTTGGATCTTGGCGACTATATAATTCCCAGATTTTCACCTGAGGTTTTGTTTTGATTCTTGATGCTATTATTTAATCACCCAGGTTTACCTCTAGCTATCAACTTTATGCCTGATACTATGGACCAACTAGTATGATCTATAAGTTTTTGACATATTCACCTTATATTGGTTGGCATATTCATGTGAACTTCTTAGATACACTCCAACACTAACCTAATGAGGTGACATGAGCATTTTATACATATATATCACATTATTTCAGATGCATATTAAACACATCTCATAAAAATACACACTTGAGGATCAGATAGGTTTAGTGTCTATAGAAACAGGATATATAATAATTTTATTTCATTAAATGTATTCAAAATCTACCACAAATATCTTCGCACAAATTATACTTCTTAGAAATACCCTATTTAAAACCAATATTTATAATTTGAGGAAATTAATCAAAATAAAGGGTGATCTCAGATGCTTATTAAGGGTAAACATAAGGGATTTCAATCTATGATTAGTGAGCATAAGGGTGTGAGATGATGATAATAATATAAGGAAATTCACACCGAATCAATTAAATATCTTTAATCAAGATTCATGAAATAAGTAATTTTCATAACAAAAGATTAAATTTATAAGATTTATAAATCATCATTAAATAATCATGATCCATGAGATCATATCATAAACATATGAATTTTTCAGAGACATAATCTTATAATGTTGTGAAGATTCATAAATAGTAAAAGGTTCACTCAATAAGTTAAGGACATGAAATCAGTTTCTCTTATAAACTTATGGGCATGATCCCATGTCCACACATAAAAGTATGGACATTAAAATAGGTCCACACATAAATTTTTGAATATGAAATCAGGTTCATACATGACATAGTTATCTCATGAGTTATCCATCTTTACCTAATGCATTGGTGGGATATACAATTATGATCCCACCCATCACATAATGAAAATCATAAATATGTGTGCCAAAATATCATAAAATATTTATCATATCATCATTTCATAACCTATGTAATGGAAATGATCTTTATAAAAATTTCACCATTTAATCATAGTGTAACCCATGAAAAAAAATATGGTTTATTAAGGTTTGATCATAACTTAATTAAACTATGGGAAATAAGCGAGTTTCATAGAATTATCCTTAAATAATCATCATCATAAACCAAACAGAGAAATAATGTGGATAGAATCATAATATTATATCCCCAGTTAAGTATAAAAATCCTTAAAGGATGTTTATATATATGAAAAATACCTTTAAAAGAACATTCAAACCTTTATTAAAAAACATGAGAAAAATACCCTTCTCTTTTGAAAAAAAATTAACTGAAAATTCAAAAAATATTGAGAAAATTTTTTTCTTTGAAAATAAACATGGAAATTATTAAATTTATTCTCAAATTTAATAAAATTTATAATGGTGGGATAATCCATTCATACCATATACGTTAAAAGAGAAAAATTATTTTTACAATTTTGTAAAAAGTCAAAAAATTGTTTTGAAAACAGTTGTTTAGAAATATTAATTTTAAAAATTTATAAATAACATAAAAAATTAATGAATATGAAAATTTTAAATAATTTCATGTATAGGTAAAAAATTCCACAAATTTTTTTTGAATATTATGAACATGGATGAAAAAGTTCATCAACTAAAGAGGAAATTCGACCATATTTTCTTTAAAAACATTTTATAAATAATTTCAAGTACCAAAGAGATGAAAATAGTAATAAAAAATAAAAATTATAGGAATATATAGAGTATAATAAAATATATGGGGTTTATTGGATAATATCCATATAATTTCCCTCAATTGAAATTTATCATAGGTAATCTCGAAAAGAAATGAGATTGTAACATAAACCCTTACCGATTTGGTAACATTTGAATCAAAACCTCCATGAAATAAATAAATTCAAATGAAACATTAAATACCATAAATAAAAATTTATTATTTATATATCATATCAAAGTTTCTTTATATACACCACATGTAATAAATACGTGGTTAATTGTCATATGTCTCACAAAAACCAAAGTGAGACGAGAAACCCTTACCTCAAGGCCTGTCTTGCTCCGTACTCATTTAAATGTCCTATATAATAAATATAAATTCATTATAAATATATCCTTGAACCATATTCATACATAAATTACTATTTATTATTCCATTATAAGTTTTAATTATCCTTTTATTAACAATTTCTTCATTAAAATGAACATTCGGGTGAAAACAGTTCTGTTTTCCATGCATGTTTTGGTTTGATGATTCCATTAATTTCACCTTGGTCATGGTTTTGTGATATAAAAATTATTAATAAATACATAGGTATTATATTTATTCATCATATATACTTTTAATACTATTTATATAAAGAGGTGATGAAAATTGAATTAGATCACTTCTTGGAGATGGTAGTTCGTAAGTATGCACGCATGAGTGATATTTCCACTTTTCAATAAATGGAAAAAAAATAAAGGTAAATAGTAATTAAAATTTATATAATCATTATTATATTATAAATATCATATATATTCATTAAATATATCCTTATTACCATCTATATACAATGAAAATCAAAAAGGAATCACATCACTTTGTGAAGGTGGTTGCCCATATGTATGCACGAGCGACGTTATCATTTTATAGAAAATGGGAAGGTAAGAAGGTAGAAAATATATTATAATTATAGAAGAATAATTATGTCATAAATATCATATATAAATATAAAATCCACCATAATAACCAACCATGAAATATGGTGATGAAAAATGAATCTTATCGCTATGTGGAGATGGTAGTCCACATGTACGCATGAGCGATAATTAAATTTCAATTTTGATGGAAAAGGATATGGATAATGGTTATTACATAATCATAATAATATATTATTATATGGTAGATACCGATGTTAATATATTAGAATGGTTAGGATATAAATGAAGGAGGTAAAAGAAGAATTAAAATGAAAGGGACCAGTTAAAATTATTTCCACCTCTTTGAGGAAATTCCATTATATTTCTTCTTAAAGACCCTAAGGACTGTATTTTTATGAGAAAAAAACCACTAGAACTTGAATAAGTATTTTTGATAGGTTTATAATAGTTTTTTCTAGATAATTGGCTCAAGGTGGTGTGAGGAAGATAAAAGGGGTGGTGTCCTTTTATTGTGAAATAAATGACATTCTTATAATTTAATGTCTCAAATTTTCCATGTATTATATTTAAATAATATATGGAAATATTTTGAGACCATAATTTTCAACGGAATGCGATTCCAAGGCCCGGAGTTCCCGAAATAAACGTTTGAAATAAATTAAACTTTTAAATAGCACACATGAGTGATTTTCCTGAAAAAGTGAAATTTCTTTTAAATAGGTGCCCGAATCATAAATCTGAGGGAACCATTGCATTCAGAGAAGCAACTTTACTCTAGGCAGGGCCTAACATTGACCGGCGTGGGTAAACTGCAAAAGTTAGTTTTTGGACTTTTTAAAGAAAATAAAATAAATTGACAATTAATTTATTTTAAATGTTTTTTTATGCAATGAACCAATTCTCCCATTTTTAAATAACTTAGTATGGAAATTTTTCAGGGTTAGCCTCATAACCCTAAAAATTGAGGATTTCCATTGGAGCTTTGGAGGAGAACGCATTGGCAGACAACGACGATTCAATCGATCGACACATCTCAGATTCGACGAACCTTCCCAACTAACATGACATGATGATCGTTCTTTAATCTAATTGAGATAGGGGTTGTTATTTTGATTTAGTTCTTCCCTGTTATTTGATTAAACGGTGAACATGGATCAACCCATGAACAGGTTGATCCACGGATCATACGTTCTTGTGGGACGGCGTTATTTTTCGTTTCTTTTGGGGTTTGATTTGGGAAATTGATTTGTGATAATTTTTGGATTATCTTTTGATTCACCCTGTTTAATCCTTATAACATGAGTGAATCTAAGCCGTGACGAATCATGGTGGAGGTGCGTTCCTCATTTGTTTATTTATTTCTTCCTCCTCTTAACCCCGCGTTCTTCATTTTCTTCGCGGGGTTACGAACAACGGATCATTTCGCATCTGTTTCGCAATGCATAAATCTCAAATTGGAGATCTAACATCATGAAGACTCAATGGAGGTGCGATGATGACAGTGGAATATGAATTGACATGGTTCGAAAGAAACCTCTCTTAGACCGTTCTTCGCAAAGATGATCGAATCGAGTTTTTAGGGCCAATCGAACCCCTTAAACCTTCTGAAACATTGGTGGTATAAGAGGGAAACCTCAAATCTTGATTATCATGATGATTGGGTAGACAGATTGAGGATAAAAGGAGCCTCAAGGTGTGGCGACAAAGAATGATGGTTTCTAGAAATTTACAATCAAAGTGTGTATCCTAAAGAACACGCTATGTAGGGTTGGCCTGGTGGCAGATAGGGCTTCTGTGCTGCACACGGTGAAGAACACAACATGTTTCCTAGAATAAATAGTGTGTGGACCGCACCCAGTGGTGGCTGGTGCTTTAGGTGATAGGAAGCACAAACACTTCATGTTCTCCGAAGAACATGGCATGTGGGTCCTTACACGGGAGTCAGCGTGTATCTCAGAAAAAACATAGACATGGGGTGGAGTACATGGCCGTGTACTCCACCATATGGCCAGAATAGGATGGATGAATGGGTTACCTTGTGTACCAGTTACACGGGATGGCACGCACGGGCTGAAGACTTGTACGGGCACACGACTGCGTACACGGAGATGACCCTGGTTACTCGGACACGGCATGTGGTCCGTCCTAAACACCGTGCACTTACCTTTATACATGGCATGTTCCCTCTAACTCAGGCTGTTACACACAGGCAGTACCCGGAGTCATGAGACATGGCGTGTGACCCCTTCTACATGCTGTGTATATCCTATAACATGATTTTATCCTCTTTTCCACCATTCCTAGGATAATTTTCTTTTGGGTTTGTTCCTATTTTTCTTGCACCCTAGAATGTCAGGCATCATTTCCATTCACTGGAATATGATCCCTTCAGCGGAGCTTCCCGAGATAGAGTTAGGTATCCCTCCGAGAGGCCCGAAGCGAGATCCTCTATCCATTCTTGACCTTAGGTAGAGTCAGGTATCAATGTTACTAATCCTACAGGACCCTGATTTTCTACTTAGCAGGTGAATCTGAATGAGTCAAGGTATCCACTAAGGCTCTGGCAGTGATCCTCATCTATGTATCGTGATCTTTCCCCACTCAGGAGTGTGTTCTCCCTGAATGAGTGTATCTATCTATCATGGCTTTTCCCAACGAACAGTATTTCTCAGATGAATGACATCAGAGCTATCAGACTCATGGAGTGAGTTCTCCCAAATGAGTGCTTTGTGAAACCTTCGAACTGAATCCCTAGCGGTGGTATGCGGTTGTGTGACTTGACTCTAGACCATGGGTCTGGATTTTGAGTATATCTGGATTGTTTTTCTCTTTCCATATGTTCAGTAGACATATACTGTGTAGAGATGACTAAAACTTTATTTGTGTATTTTCTTTGTGGTTTTTGGGGTCCTCTACTGAGTATTATTATACTCACCCCTGTATGGGATTTTCCCGCACATGTCGTGTCTTGTGTAGATGAGCGACCTTTTGATGGAGTCCTAGGAGGACCAGGGCCGGACCGAGATTTCTGAGTTCCCTACAAGTCGAGGTGTTCCTAAGGCTATGAGAAGTAGTCCCAGTACCTCTTTGGGCTTATAGGTTGGACTTTGTAGTTTGAAGACTCTTTTTTTTGTGGGAATGTATTCTAGCGCAGTTTAATTTTCGCTCATTATTTTCATTGTACTCCGTTGGTTGGGTTTAGTTGTATGCATGCATTTTGTTCCTTGGTTGTTTTTTACATTTGAGCATTTGTGGGCTTGGAGATGTGTGCGTGTGTACATGTACTTGGGTAATTCCTCCCAAGTTAGTGATATGCCTACTCGGTGCTTGTCACCAGCCGCTGGCCTATTAGAGGTGGGCTTGGGGAGTCGCGGCATGGGCCCCACTGGGATGGGTCATGACAGAGTGGTATTAGAGGGGTTCGGTTTTACCTTAGGACCAAGAGTCTGTGATATTGGTTTGGGGCAACAATGTTAAGTGTTTCGAGTTTGGGTTTCGGAATAGGGACTCCAGTGTTGGTGCAGGCGGCCGACGTATCCTTACACCAGGACTCTAATAACCTGATTTTCGACTCAGGACATGAAACCACTAGTTATGGGGAAGTAAAATAATGGTACATGCATTATATAAGAATGGGTTGTGTTTTCCGTGTCCTTTGTGTCGGCAATCCAGGTATACTCGTTGACCATGATACATCTTGTTTCCCTACAGAATGCCTTTCTGAGGCATACTTGCTAGGATTCAAAAGCTCGATCATGAGGATGACCCCATCAATGACGAGGCTTTGATACAAGGACCAGTTCCCCAGGCGTTACCTCTAGGTGGTGTACCTGCTATACCACCACCAGTGGAGAAGCCCGTGGTACCTGCAGTACCGGAAGACAAGGGGCGCAGGCTGAGCGCGCTCCATGAGTTCCATAGACAGAGACCCCTCAGGTTCCAAGGTGAGCCTGACCCTCATGTGGTTGAGGAATGGCATGAGGTGGTGACCATAGTTTTCCATCTAGTGAGGAAACCAACAGACTAGATTGTGATCCTAGAAGCAATCCTCCTTCAGGGTTCAGCGGGACAATGGTGGAGTCTTACCACATAGACTCACGATGAGGAGACTCTTTCATGGATGAAGTTTGAGAGACTCTTTAGGGAGGAGTTATCTCCAGTTATGCTGAGAGAGGTGTGTAACCAAGAGTTTATTTAGCTCTAGTAGGGCAGTTTGACGGTGGATGACTATCCATCGAGGTTCACCAACCTCGCTAGGTACTCGATTGATATGGTCAGGGATTAGTACTTCAGAGCTCAAACCTTTGAGCGAGGTCTATGATGGGATATATGAGATAGTGTCATGCCTCTATAAATTTTGAATTATGCTGGAGTGCTCAAGTGAGCCTTGGTGATCCAGATATTCTTTGAAGAGCAGAGATAGCCGACGACAGTCAGCAGTAGGCAGACAAGTGTGGAGACCTCTGCAGAAGGGAGCTGACATCAGGCATATGTATTAAGATGTGGGAGACATCACAGGAGGACCTAGGAAAGGAGATCTATTGTCCAGGGCTCTCTGGCTGGATCCGGTCATACTGGGGAGATGCGATGTTACTCATGCGACGATGGGGGATATCTTGCTAGAGAATGTATGACCCGTCGATCTGTTGATAGGGAGGCGGTGGATGTACCACCGAGGTAGAGGCAGAGAGTGGAGCAGACAGACCCACCAGGTGGCAGATGTGGAAGAGGAATAGGGATAGCTGCAGGTGGTGGAAGACGCTTCAAACTACTTCCACCACCACCCCCAGGAGGTCTGTACCAGGCTTAGGGAGCTGGGGGACAGGGGTAGGGACAACTGCATGCGGTCGAGGCATACGACCCATGGAATCTAGGGATGATCCAAGGTAAGATATATGTATTCTCTACCTTATATTCCATACTTATAGACATAGGTTCCAGTCATTCCTTCCTCACCACATGTCTTGTGTGAAACCTTGAGATTCTGGTAGAGCCGTTGACTCAACCCTTACGTTTGAAGATACCTACAAGAGGAGACTCAATGATCAAAAATCTTTGCAGACAGTGCAATATTACCCTTAGAGGCGAGAGTTTTGGTCGGGACCTCTTGGTGGCAGTTTCAAGGCCTTACAACATCATTCTCGGTATGGATTGTCTATCTTCAGTCCATGCACAGATTAACTACTTTAGGTGAAGAGTGTGGCGTGTCTGCAGTGATGGGATGAGGTTTTTCTTTGTCGGTGAAAAGGAGAGCCATGAAGCACAAAATGAAATCATTCATAGGAGGGTGAAACCGATCAATCATGAGTTGGATAGCCTTACCCTCAGAGTAGTAGATGTTGTGAGCTTCCAATTCCCAGCAAGAGTGGTGGAGTATGAGGAAGTCTTTCTCAAAGATGTTCCAGGACTACCTCTCCACTCAGAGATGGACTTCTGCATCGACTTGTAGCCTCAGATGACACCAATATCCTCACCAGCATATCGGATGGCTCCCATAGAGATACGTGACCTGAGGGTGCAGCTAGAGGATTTTAGTGGAAGGGTTTCGTGAGACCCAGCATTTCACCATGGGCAGCCCCAGTTTTATTTGCCAAGAAGGAAGATGGGAGTTTGAGGATGTGTGTGGATTACCGACGCCTAAACCAAGTGAAAGTGAAGAAAAAGTATCCACTAGTGAAGATAAAAAACCTATTCGATTGGCTGAGAGGGGCACAATGGTTCTCAAAGGTTAACCTTTGGTCAGGTTTCCACCGGTTATGAGTTCGGGATGAGGATATACCAAATACGACTTTCAAATGCTGCTATGGTCACTATGAGTACTTGGTGATTCCTTTTGGTGTGACGAATGCCCCCGAAGTGTTCATGGGAATTATGAACCAGATATTTCAACTATATTTAGACCAGTTTTTAGTGGTCTTCATCGAAAAAATCCTTGTGTACTCAACATTAGAGGAGGAGCATGTGAGATACCTGTGGATGGTTCTAGATGTACTCCGAGAGCACCAACTTTATGGGAAGCTCTCTAAGTGCCAGTTCTAGATTTATGAGGTGCACTTTTTGGGACATGTCATCTTATCAGATGGAGTAGTAGTGGATCCAGCCAAGGTGGAGGTGGTGTTAGCATGGGAAACACCCCGGAGCGTAACGGAGGTGTGAAGATTCCTTGGGTTGGTAGGATATTATTAGAGTTTCATTCATGATTTCTCCTAGATGTCAACACTGATGAAATCCATGATTATGAAGGGGAAACCCTTTATGTGGACAGAGAAGTGCCAATATTTTTTTGAGTAGTTGAGTCAGAGTTTGATGAGTGCCTCAATTTTGAGATTTCCATAGGAGGGTGTCGAGTACATAGTTTTCTGCAACACATCAGGGACCTGGATTGGATGTGTCCTAATTCAGAGACAGGTAGTGATGGCTTATGTTTTGCACTATCTTAGGCCACATGAGTAGAACTATGCAATCCATGATCTCAAGTTGGCATTGGTAGTCTTCACGTTGAAGATGCGGCGTCACTAACTTATGGGAAATCAGTTTATCATCTACTCTGACTACAAGAGCCTCAAATAAATCTTCTCATAGAAAGATCTTAATATAAGATAGAGGGGTTGGATAGAGTTCCTACAAGACCAGGATTTCGAGATCATATATACTCATGGGAGGGGGAACAAGGTGGAAGATTCTATTAGTAGGAGATCGATATCATAGCTATTAAGTGATGCAAAAAAACAATTGGCCTCATTATAGTTATCCTTCATGGATAGAGAGGATGCAACTTACCTTCAGTTGATGGTTGTCACCCCTCGACTGTTACAGCAAGTTAGGGAGGCACAACTAGAGGATGTTGACTATGAGGATTTACGTGCTCAGTTATCCATAGGACATGATCCTGATGGATATTCACAAGTTTGGGAGTACATTGTTCTTTATAGAGGATTCACTGTTGTACCAGTGGCATTGCAGGAGGTGGTCCTAAGGGAGTTTCATACATCTCCCTTGGCAGTACATCCTGGAGTGGAAAAAATGTACCAGGACCTCTGACATCAGTTCTGGTGGATAGGTATAAAAAAGGCAGTGGCAGAGTTCGTTTCTTGATGCCACACATGCCAATAGGTGAAGGCTAAGCACTAGGTTCCAGCAGGGTTACCTCACCCCTGGAAGTTTCAGAGTGGAAGTTGGATGGAATATCGATGGACTTAGTGATGTGATTTCCATAGATTTCTAAGGTTAATGATTCTATTTGGGTGATCATCTATTGACTCACCAAGTCATCCCACTTCCTAGTTATCAGGGAGTAGAGTTCCGTAGAGATATTGGGATGCCTCTACATGGAGGAGATAGTTCAACTTCATAGAGTAACTTAAAAAATAGTCTCGGATAGAGAAGCCCACTTCACATCCCGGTTGTGGAAGAGATTACAGGAGGCTTCTGGGAATCAACTATACTTGATCACAAGGTTCCATCCCCATATAGATAGTTAGATAGAGATGCCCATTCAGGTTCTAGAGGATATGTTGTGGGCCTGTATCTTGGACTTTGGTCGTAGTTGGGAGGATCACCTACCACTGGTAGAGTTTGCGTACAATAATAGCTACCACTACACCATTGGTATGGAACTGTTCTAGGATTTATATGGGCGACCCTTCCGGTCACCGCTTTGCTGGACCAACCCTGGAGATTCAGCACTTATCGGTCAAGAGCTAGTGATAGCTACCACCAAAAAGGTTCAAATCATCCAGGAGCAGATGAAGACTTCACAGAGCCGACAGAAGTGTTATACTGATAGGTGACAGAGACCTCTAGAGTTCGAGGAGGGAGACCACGTCTTCCTTCAGGTCTCACCTCGATGAGGGTTACAAAGATTTAGATGGGGAGGAAAGCTATCTATGAGGTTCATTGGACCTTTTCAGATACTGTGAAGAGTTTATGAGGTGGAATACCACTTAGTTCTACCACCACAGTTTCACCGGGTACATGATGTCTTCCATGTGTCGCAGCTGATGAGGTATATGCATGACCCATCACATGTCATCAACTGAGGCGAGATAGACATCAAGGATGTAGAAAACTTTGCTGATTACCCAATGATGATCGAGGATCCTCAGGAGAGGATCCTTTGTGGGTGATTGATTCTCTTGGTATAAGTCTGGTGGTAGTATGGGAATTTTTAGGAGAGCACGTGGGAGCGGGATTCTCAGATCCATGCCCAGTACCATCATCTGTTTGAGTAGCCTTTTGTTTTAGCTTTTTGAGGATGTAAAGTGTAAAGACCCCTAAAATTCAAGGGAAATTTTTTCTTAATTTTCTTTAGAATTTTACAAGAGCGCGGTTTCAGACGGCACCTGATTCCGAGGCCCGGAGTGCCCGGAATTAATTTCCGAAGTTTGGCTCGGGTACGTTCAGTGAACGAACGAGCGGGAATTTCTAACTTTTGATCCGGTGCTCGGAATTGAAATCCGAGGGCACCGATGAACTCGAAGCGCCGATATTCGCTTAAAGAGACCTTTTTGGGAGTTGCGTTTGTTGCGGGTTGAAAGTTAGTTTTTGGGTTTTTAGTTTAAGTTAAATAAAATTTGTGAGGAACAAATTTTATTTTTTTAACTAGTTAAGTCCTACAAAGGGGAGTTGGGAGTGGGACCCACATCCACTTAACCTCCCTTGGGAGGATTAAGTGAGGTGGGGTCCACACGAACCCCAACTCCTCAAATTATCTCAAAACCTCCCCTTTAACTCTTTTCATTTAATGTTGTCAACTTGGGTTACTTAATTAATTAAGGGAGTTAAACCCTTTTTGAATTTCAAACCTTTGAAATTCTTGTGGTTAAGTTATGTAATAATATAAGTTAAAGCTTATATTATTCTAGGGGATTCTTTTACCACCTTGGGAGGATTTCTTGAGAGCTTTGGAAGCTTTTCTCTTTCTTCTTCAACCTCAACGAAGAACGCGAAGAACGTCATTCTTCAACGAAGAACTTCTCCGCCGAAGAACACGATCTTTCCGCGACGCCATATCCGCGACGTGACGTTCTTCTTCCGCATCATCTTTTCCGCGACGAACGCCATCGACAACGACTCTTCCTCCGACGTCAAAGGAATCGACACCGATATTCCACGACTCCGTCAACGTGCGACTATCGAGGTAGGGGTTCTTGAGTTTGTTGTTTCCTTTTTATTTGACTTTCCTCAAGACTTGACGTAGAACGCTCAAGTTCCGACGAAGAACGCCGCTCCGCTCTTCTTCGTCTTCGGTGTCAACGAGAGAGAACACCGCACCTTCCTCGGACAACCTTCGTCGGCGTACAAGGATTCGCCAACGACGTGCCTCATCGGACGTATCTCTTCGTCAACGGAATTGACGAACGACTACCGCGACGCCCGATCTCCGTGACGTCGACTTCCGCGGACATAGTCAAATCCTCGAACTTATACCCGAGGTAGGGGATGTTGATTTAATATTTAATTATCTCATTCTTGCTCGTGGTTCATATGACTAACATGAGGATGTTGTTTATTTAAAGTTGCGTTATTAATTTAACGTGAGGGGGCCGGACCGTACGAACACGGCCGAACCCCCTCCAACGTTCTTGTTTGTTCTTGCGGGTGGAAGCAAGTGGCGTGGTGCCATCGCACCACGCGGTTGATCGTGCATTTATTTTACGCAACGCCGTCGCGCCGCGTTGAAAGAAATTAAAGTGCGGCGGAGGGGCGCGGTGCCGTCGCACTGCGCCGGACGACGAACGCCGCGGCCGGTTCCGGGCCACGGCGGGACGAGGAGACCGCGGCCGGTTCCGGGCCGCGGCGGAAGAGAAGACCGGCGGCCGGGCCGCCGGCGTCGGAAGCCGAAGGGGGGACCGGAATTTCCGGCCCCGTTGGAGAAAACAGGCCGGCCAGCTGGCCGGCCGAATACCTTTAAGACCGGGGGAATTAATCCCCCAGCCACCCAAAACCCCCCTCTTTATGAGGGGGGCGGTTTTAATTAAAGGGAAGGGGGGCAGCCGGCCTCCCCCACCCCGGTTCCGTTCCAGCAAGCCCCCCCCACGTGGTGGGGGGCGTTTTTTTTTTTTAAAAAACGGCGCGGCAAAGCCGCGCCGCCATCCAAAAACCGGGGGCTTGATTGCCCCCGCGTGCGCAGCCTCCTCGCGGCGCCCGGCCGCCGCGGCTCCCCGCGCCGCCGCGCCGCCGCCCGCCGCCGCCGCCCGCCGCCGCCGGCCGTCGCCGCCGCCCGCCGCCTCCGGCCGCCGCCGCCGCCCGCCGCCGCCGGCCACCGCGCCGCCGCCGCGCCGCCCCGGGGGGGGGGGGGGGGGTCGGGCCGGGTCGGCCCGGACCCGGACCCCCCCGTTTCGAACCAGACTTGGTTTTTGGCCCATAACATGAGCCTCGGACCTCCGAATGACGAACCGTCTGCGGCAACGCGATCCTTGGATCGAGACGGTCGTTTCGGTATATCGCACTCAAGGTTTCGGTTTACTTTGAGTTCGGCCGGGTTGGTTCGTTCACGAAACCAACCGGGCCTTCGGAGCGGAAACGCTCATATCTTGAGCTACGAACGTCCGATTGACGCACCATCAGTCGCGTTGTGTTCCTTTTAGTGAGACGGATCTTTTGGCATACTCCGCCCGAGGTTTGGACGCAGGTGGAGTACGGTCGGGTTGGTTTTGCCTTAAAAACCAACCGGGCCCCGGAGACGAAAATGCCAATAACTCTCAGACCGGGCGTCCGATCGACGCACCGTCTGTTGCGTTGAGTTCCTGTTTACGATACGGAACTTTTGGTATCCTTCGCCCGAGTTTTGGATACAGTTAGTAGTGGCCGGGTTGGATCGCACCCGAAATCCAACCGGGCCCCTGGAACGGGAAAGCTAATATCTTTCAGACAGGACGTCCGCTTGACGGACCGTCAGCGGCGTTGGTGGTTACGTTGAGTAACGGTCCCTTTGAGTTTACCCTATGGGAGTTCGGGGTATAGTTGAGATACGGCCGGGATTGGTTTCGCTCTCGAAACCAACCGGGCCCCTGGGACGAAAAGGCTCATAACTCACAGACCGGGCGTCCGATCGACGCGCCGTCTGTTGCGTTGAGACCCCTGTGACGAGACGGTCCTTTGAGACACTTCTTCGCGGGACCTTGTGATACTTGGAGTATCGACCAGTAGCTCGTGGAGCGGACCCTCCCCGAACGAGCGTGCAGAGTACGGAGACCGTGTAGCCGGCTGAGACCTGACGACTGCTTGACCGACTCGACTTGGAGTGAGTCGACTAGCCCAGTGGACGGAGCGCCCGGTATTTGGCGGCAGACCCACGACGGACGGAGCGCCTGGTAGTTGGCAGCAGACCCGCGGTACTTGACAGGAGGAGTACCTCAGTAGGCTATCTGGGTAGCGCCCGGTATTTGGCAGCAGACCCTCAGCGGACGGAGCGCCTGGTAGTTGGCAGCAGACCCGCAGTACTCGACAGGAGGAGTACTTCAGCAGTCTTGGGTTAGTGAGCGGCGGCCTCGGAGTCGTGACAGGACCACTGTACACTCTAGAGACGGAGCTCTTCCGCAGTTACAGTTTCGATAATGAAAATCCTGGTTTGAGCTGAGACTTTTGACCTTTGTGTTTCCTCATGATTGAAATGGGTTACTTGATAACTTAGGTATATGTATGGGCATATACCTGGGTAGTGGTTATCCGTTGATCTCATGATCCTTGTGTTTCCTCATGACTGAGATGAGTTACTTGATAACTTAGGTATATGTATGGGCATATACCTAAGTAGAGTTTATCTGTTGTGATCTTCTTGTGGTTATCCTTGTTGGTTTTAGTGAGACCTTGAGGGTCTCGGGGTCCCTACTGAGTATCGTTATACTCACCCCTGCACGGGCTATGCCCGCACCTCGTTGTGTTGGTTGCAGACGACGGTCAGTACTGGCAGAGGCCGAGTGTTCGAGGACTGGACGGTACCTGGAGGTGGACTATACGACGAGGCGGTACCCAGAGGCAGACCACTGGGCGGGACATACTCGGAGCAGACGGCGAGACCCGAGGAGCAGAGGAGCTATCTGTACCCACCCTTCAGGTGGGATTTCCAGTGGTCAGCTCGGCGTAGCAGCTTTACTTTTCAGTTGCTGTTTTCCCTTTCGAGTTGTACTTTACAGTTGAGCTTGTATTTCCGGCCCCTTTTTACTTTCCGCACTTTTAGCTGTACTCTGTTTTTGCTTAGTGTTACTTTCCGCTTGCTTACTCTGTGGTGTTTGTTTACTTTACAAAGGCAATGCCTTCCCTTTTTACCGGGATTTACGCCTTGGTGCTAGTCGCCAGCCCCTGGCCTATGGAAGGCGGGCTTGGGGTAGTCACGGCACGGACCCCGAGGGCGGGTCGTGACAAATTGGTATCAGAGGTGGTCGGTTCTACCGCATACTCTGATCTTTCTTTCTGTGAAGCAATAGTGTTAAGGGTACCGAGTGTGGTTTTCAGTTCAGGGAGTCCAGTGTTGGTGCGGGCGGCCGACGTATCCATACACCAGGACCCTGACAACTGATTTCCGACTTTGTGCACGAAAACACTGATTGCGTGTGTGTTTTCAAAGGTTTTTCCCCTTAAAACAGCTCAAACCAGGTCAGCTCACCAGGTATAATCGTTTGATCGTGTTACGTTGTTTCTTTCAGGATGGCCCCACGACGGCAGCCAGCTAGGGTTCCGAGAATCGAACGTGACGACAGCCCACCGAGCGACGAGGCCTCGGTGCAGGGCCCTTTATCAACAGTGGCACCGGCGGTAGCTCTACCCGCCGAGCCCCCGATGCTTCCAGCAGCAGCCGCTGACGATGCACGTCGCCTCAGCGCACTGCATGAGTTTCAGCGCCAGCGACCGCCCAGGTTTCGCGGGGAGACGGATCCCCAGGCTGTAGAGGACTGGCTGGAGGCAGTGGTACGAGTGTTTAGGCTAGTAAGGACACCAGCAGACCTCATGGTGATCCTCGCTGCGAGCCTACTACACGCAGCAGCAGGTAGGTGGTGGAGCCACTTGTTTCATTTTTGCGATGAGATGAACTTCGCATGGGAAGACTTCGAGACCTTCTTCAGGGTGGAGTTTGTGCCAGTATCTCTACACCCCGAGCGTGTACAGGAGATTCTGCCTTTACCGCGTGTTTTTCGATCAGAAGCCGAGTCATCTGTGGGCAGTAGACAGATGATGCAGAGGTCCAGGAGGACCAGACCAGCAGTTGGGCGATCTCGGGTTTTAGGACCAGTGGTGCAGGGCACCCGGAGTGGGAACAGAGCTAGCCGTGAAAGGAGAAGGTTGTGTTACTCATGACGCGGAAAGGGTCACCTGGCACGTGACTGTCCGACTCCTCGATCCGCAGGCTTGGGGGGGAACCACCGAGGTTGAGGCAGCGACAAATGCTTGAGCAACAGTAAAGCAGGTGGACAGGAGCGGAACTAGTGGATACGTCTCTTGTACTTCTAGTTCCTTGTTGATGTTGTTTTTGTGTAGCATCTTTGTATTATGAGTTGCAATAATAAAAGACGCATACTTTGTGATGTTTTCATTCCTGTCCTCTTTTGTGATGTTACTAAGAGGTTCCAGTTGACTGTTGACTTGACCCTCACTTGTGAGACATCTACTGGAGGAGACCGGTTACCACACACTGATGCCGACAGTGTTACTCAACCCTTGGAGGCGAGAGTAACGGTTGGATCTCTTAGTAGTAGCGTCGAGGCCTTACGACGTCATCCTTGGTATGGATTAGTATCATCCATGTTAGGATTGACTGTTTTAGGCAAAGAATGTGGTTCATCCAGGGGATGAGACCAGGTTTCTTTTATCGGCAAAGAAGAAATCTTGCAGCTCATGTGGGACCAGAGATGGTCCAGGCCACGTCAGAGGAGGTCCATGTCATCCAGGAGCGGATGAGGACAGCACAGAGCCGGCAGAAGTCATACGCTGACAGGAGGCGGAGGCCACTAGAGTTCGAGGATGGTGACCACGTCTTCTTGCGGGTCTCACCTCGACGTGGTATTCGGAGTTTTGGACGAGGCGACAAGTTATCTCCGCGCTTCATCGGACCCTTCCAGGTCCTCAGCAGGGTTGGTGAGGTGGCTTATCGCCTGGCTCTACCACCTCAGTTACACCGGGTGCACGACGTCTTCCATGTGTCTCAACTGAGGAGATACGTGCACGACCCGACGCACATCTTTGATCATGGGGAGCTTGACGTTGACGATGGGGCGACTTTTACGGAGGTCCCGTTGGAGATAGAGGATCGACAGGAGCGGGTCCTACTTGGGCGATCGATTCCTCTTGTGCGCAACAGATGGCGGCACGGGAATCTCCAGGAGAGCACATGGGAGCGGGAGGCTCAGATGCGTGCTCAGTACCCTCTTTTGTTTCCCTAGTTTTTGTTGTATCTTTACGGGGACGTAAAGCCCTGAGGTGGGAGTAATGTAAAGACCCGTAAAATTCACGGGAAATTTTTTCTTAATTTTCTTTAGAATTTTACAAGAGCGCGGTTTCAGACGGCACCTGATTCCGAGGCCCGGAGTGCCCGGAATTAATTTCCGAAGTTTGGCTCGGGTACGTTCAGTGAACGAACGAGCGGGAATTTCTAACTTTTGATCCGGTGCTCGGAATTGAAATCCGAGGGCACCGATGAACTCGCAGCGCCGATATTCGCTTAAAGAGACCTTTTCGGGAGTTGCGTTTGTTGCGGGTTGAAAGTTAGTTTTTGGGTTTTTAGTTTAAGTTAAATAAAATTTGTGAGGAACAAATTTTATTTTTTTAACTAGTTAAGTCCTACCAAGGGGAGTTGGGAGTGGGACCCACATCCACTTAACCTCCCTTGGGAGGATTAAGTGAGGTGGGGTCCACACGAACCCCAACTCCTCAAATTCTCTCAAAACCTCCCCTTTAACTCTTTTCATTTAATGTTGTCAACTTGGGTTACTTAATTAATTAAGGGAGTTAAACCCTTTTTGAATTTCAAACCTTTGAAATTCTTGTGGTTAAGTTATGTAATAATATAAGTTAAAGCTTATATTATTCTAGGGGATTCTTTTACCACCTTGGGAGGATTTCTTGAGAGCTTTGGAAGCTTTTCTCTTTCTTCTTCAACCTCAACGAAGAACGCGAAGAACGTCATTCTTCAACGAAGAACTTCTCCGCCGAAGAACACGATCTTTCCGCGACGCCATATCCGCGACGTGACGTTCTTCTTCCGCATCATCTTTTCCGCGACGAACGCCATCGACAACGACTCTTCCTCCGACGTCAAAGGAATCGACACCGATATTCCACGACTCCGTCAACGTGCGACTATCGAGGTAGGGATTCTTGAGTTTGTTGTTTCCTTTTTATTTGACTTTCCTCAAGACTTGACGTAGAACGCTCAAGTTCCGACGAAGAACGCCGCTCCGCTCTTCTTCGTCTTCGGTGTCAACGAGAGAGAACACCGCACCTTCCTCGGACAACCTTCGTCGGCGTACAAGGATTCGCCAACGACGTGCCTCATCGGACGTATCTCTTCGTCAACGGAATTGACGAACGACTACCGCGACGCCCGATCTCCGCGACGTCGACTTCCGCGGACATAGTCAAATCCTCGAACTTATACCCGAGGTAGGGGATGTTGATTTAATATTTAATTATCTCATTCTTGCTCGTGGTTCGTATGACTAACGTGAGGATGTTGTTTATTTAAAGTTGCGTTATTAATTTAACGTGAGGGGGCCGGACCGTACGAACACGGCCGAACCCCCTCCAACGTTCTTGTTTGTTCTTGCGGGTGGAAGCAAGTGGCGTGGTGCCGTCGCACCACGCGGTTGATCGTGCATTTATTTTACGCAACGCCGTCGCGCCGCGTTGAAAGAAATTAAAGTGCGGCGGAGGGGCGCGGTGCCGTCGCACCGCGCCGGACGACGAACGCCGCGGCCGGTTCCGGGCCGCGGCGGGACGAGGAGACCGCGGCCGGTTCCGGGCCGCGGCGGAAGAGAAGACCGGTGGCCGGGCCGCCGGCGTCGGAAGCCGAAGGGGGGACCGGAATTTCCGGCCCCGTTGGAGAAAACCGGCCGGCCAGCTGGCCGGCCGGATACCTTTAAGACCGGGGGAATTAATCCCCCGGCCACCCAAAACCCCCCTCTTTATGAGGGGGGCGGTTTTAATTAAAGGGAAGGGGGGCAGCCGGCCTCCCCCACCCCGGTTCCGTTCCAGCAAGCCCCCCCCACGTGGTGGGGGGCGTTTTTTTTTTAAAAAAAACGGCGCGGCAAAGCCGCGCCGCCATCCAAAAACCGGGGGCTTGATTGCCCCCGCGTGCGCAGCCTCCTCGCGGCGCCCGGCCGCCGCGGCTCCCCGCGCCGCCGCCCGCCGCCGCGCCGCCGCGCCGCCGCGCCGCCGCCCGCCGCCGCGCCGCCGCGCCGCCGCGCCGCCGCGCCGCCGCCCGCCGCCGCGCCGCCGCGCCGCCGCGCCGCCGCGCCGCCGCCCGCCGCCGCGCCGCCGCGCCACCGCCCGCCGCCGCGCCGCCGCCCGCCGCCGCGCCGCCGCCCGCCGCCGCACCGCCGCCCGCCGCCGCGCCGCCGCCCCGCCGCGCCGCCGCCCGCCGCCGCGCCGCCGCGCCGCCGCCCGCCGCCGCGCCGCCGCGCCGCCCCCCGCCGCCGCGCCGCCGCGCCGCCGCGCCGCCCGCCGCCGCGCCGCCGCCCGCCGCCGCGCCGCCGCGCCGCCGCCCGCCGCCGCGCCGCCGCGCCGCCGCGCCGCCGCCCGCCGCCGCGCCGCCGCGCCGCCGCCCGCCGCCGCGCCGCCGCCCGCCGCCGCGCCGCCGCGCCGCCGCGCCGCCGCCCGCCGCCGCGCCGCCGCGCCGCCGCGCCGCCGCCCGCCGCCGCGCCGCCGCGCCGCCGCCCGCCGCCGCGCCGCCGCGCCGCCGCCCGCCGCCGCGCCGCCGCGCCGCCGCCCGCCGCCGCGCCGCCGCGCCGCCGCCCGCCGCCGCGCCGCCGCGCCGCCGCCCGCCGCCGCGCCGCCGCGCCGCCGCGCCGCCGCGCCGCCGCCGCCCGCCGCCGCGCCGCCGCCGCCCGCCGCCGCGCCGCCGCCCGCCGCCCGCCGCCGCGCCGCCGCCCGCCGCCCGCCGCCGCGCCGCCGCCCGCCGCCCGCCGCCGCGCCGCCGCGCCGCCGCCCGCCGCCGCGCCGCCGCCCGCCGCCCGCCGCCGCCCGCCGCCCGCCGCCGCGCCGCCGCGCCGCCGCGCCGCCGCGCCGCCGCGCCGCCGCGCCGCCGCGCCGCCGCGCCGCCGCCCGCCGCCGCGCCGCCGCCGCCCGCCGCCGCCGCCCGTCGCCGCCGCCGGCCGTCGCCGCCGCCCGCCGCCGCCGGCCACCGCGCCGCCGCCGCGCCGCCCCGGGGGGGGGGGGGGGGGGTCGGGCCGGGTCGGCCCGGACCCGGACCCCCCCGTTTCGAACCAGACTTGGTTTTTGGCCCATAACTTGAGCCTCGGACCTCCGAATGACGAACCGTCTGCGGCAACGCGATCCTTGGATCGAGACAGTCGTTTCGGTATATCGCACTCAAGGTTTCGGTTTACTTTGAGTTCGGCCGGGTTGGTTCGTTCACGAAACCAACCGGGCCTTCGGAGCGGAAACGCTCATATCTTGAGCTACGAACGTCCGATTGACGCACCGTCAGTCGCGTTGTGTTCCTTTTAGTGAGACAGATCTTTTGGCATACTCCGCCCGAGGTTTGGACGCAGGTGGAGTACGGTCGGGTTGGTTTTGACTTAAAAACCAACCGGGCCCCGGAGACGAAAATGCCAATAACTCTCAGACCGGGCGTCCGATCGACGCACCGTCTGTTGCGTTGAGTTCCTGTTTACGATACGGAACTTTTGGTATCCTTCGCCCGAGTTTTGGATACAGTTAGTAGTGACCGGGTTGGATCGCATCCGAAATCCAACCGGGCCCCTGGAACGGGAAAGCTAATATCTTTCAGACAGGACGTCCGCTTGACGGACCGTCAGCGGCGTTGGTGGTTACGTTGAGTAACGGTCCCTTTGAGTTTACCCTATGGGAGTTCGGGGTACAGTTGAGATATGGCCGGGATTGGTTTCGCTCTCGAAACCAACCGGGCCCCTGGGACGAAAAGGCTCATAACTCACAGACCGGGCGTCCGATCGACGCGCCGTCTGTTGCGTTGAGACCCCTGTGACGAGACGGTCCTTTGAGACACTTCTTCGCGGGACCTTGTGATACTTGGAGTATCGACCAGTAGCTCGTGGAGCGGACCCTCCCCGAACGAGCGTGCAGAGTACGGAGACCGTGTAGCCGGCTGAGACCTGACGACTGCTTGACCGACTCGACTTGGAGTGAGTCGACTAGCCCAGTGGACGGAGCGCCCGGTATTTGGCGGCAGACCCACGGCGGACGGAGCGCCTGGTAGTTGGCAGCAGACCCGCGGTACTCGACAGGAGGAGTACCTCAGTAGGCTATCTGGGTAGCGCCCGGTATTTGGCAGCAGACCCTCAGCGGACGGAGCGCCTGGTAGTTGGCAGCAGACCCGCAGTACTCGACAGGAGGAGTACTTCAGCAGTCTTGGGTTAGTGAGCGGCGGCCTCGGAGTCGTGACAGGACCACTGTACACTCTAGAGACGGAGCTCTTCAGCAGTTACGGTTTCTATAATGAAAATCCTGGTTTGAGCTGAGACTTTTGACCTTTGTGTTTCCTCATGATTGAAATGGGTTACTTGATAACTTAGGTATATGTATGGGCATATACCTGGGTAGTGGTTATCCGTTGATCTCATGATCCTTGTGTTTCTCATGACTGAGATGGGTTACTTGATAACTTAGGTATATGTATGGGCATATACCTAAGTAGAGTTTATCTGTTGTGATCTTCTTGTGGTTATCCTTGTTGGTTTTAGTGAGACCTTGAGGGTCTCGGGGTCCCTACTGAGTATCGTTATACTCACCCCTGCACGGGCTATGCCCGCACCTCGTTGTGTTGGTTGCAGACGACGGTCAGTACTGGCAGAGGCCGAGTGTTCGAGGACTGGACGGTACCTGGAGGTGGACTATACGACGAGGCGGTACCCAGAGGCAGACCACTGGGCGGGACATACTCGGAGCAGACGGCGGGACCCGAGGAGCAGAGGAGCTATCTGTACCCACCCTTCAGGTGGGATTTCCAGTGGTCAGCTCGGCGTAGCAGCTTTACTTTTCAGTTGCTGTTTTCCCTTTCGAGTTGTACTTTACAGTTGAGCTTGTATTTCCGGCCCCTTTTTACTTTCCGCACTTTTAGCTGTACTCTGTTTTTGCTTAGTGTTACTTTCCGCTTGCTTACTCTGTGGTGTTTGTTTACTTTACAAAGGCAATGCCTTCCCTTTTTACCGGGATTTACGCCTTGGTGCTAGTCGCCAGCCCCTGGCCTATGGAAGGCGGGCTTGGGGTAGTCACGGCACGGACCCCGAGGGCGGGTCGTGACATAAAGCCCTATGGTGGGGAGAATGTAATGACTTGGATTTTCTGTGTGTTATTTTTAAATATTATATGGAATTATTTCAAGACCATAATTTTTGACAGTGTGTGATTCCGAGACCTGAATTTCTCAGAATAAATGTTTGAAATAAATTAAACTTTTAAGCAACACACATGAGCTGTTTTTTTTAAAAAGTGGAATTACTTTAAAACAGGTGCCCAAATCAGAAATACAAGGGCACCATTGCGTTCAGAGCAACAAATTTACCTTAGGCAGGGCCTAGTATCAACTAGCGCGGGTCGACTGCAAAAGTTAGTTTTTAGACCTTTTAAAGGAAAAAAATAAATTGAAAATTAATTTATTTTAAATTTTTCCTTTTTATGAAATGACCTAATTCCTCCATTTTTAAATAACTACTTATGGAAAGTTCGCAGGGTTAGCCACATAACCCTATGAATTGAGGATTTCCATTGGATCTTTGGAGGAGACCCCATTGGCGGACGACGATGATGCAATCGATTGACACATGTCAGATTCAAAGAACCTTTCTAACGAATGTGACACAAAGATAGTTCTTCAACTAAATCTAGGTAGGGGTTGTTATTTTTATTTAGTTCTTCCCCATTCATTGATTAAATGATGAACGCCAATCAAACCATAAACATGTTGATCTGCAGATCATGTGTTCTTGTGGGAGGGTGTTATTTTTTGTTTCTTTCGGGGTTTGATTCGGGAAATTGATTTGTGATAATTGTTGGATTATCTATTTATTAACCCTTTTTAATCCTTCTAACGAGATCAAATTGAAACCATGATGAATGTTGGTGGAGGTGCGTTCCTATTTTATTTATTGATTTCTTCCTCCTCTTAACCCCACATTCTTTGCGTTCTTCAAGGGGTTATGAACAAAGGATATTTGCACGTCCGTTTCACAACATAATGATCTCAAATTGAAGATCTGACATCTTTAAGACTCAAAGGAGGTGCGACTATGAAGGTGGTAGACGAATAGACATGGTTTGGAAGAAACTGTTATTCATCCATTCTTTGCGCGGATGATCGAATAGAGTTGTCGGGGCCAATCGAACCCACAGAACCTGAAAAAACATTAATGGTATAGCACATAAACCTTGTATCTTGAGTATTGTGATGATAAGATGGAAGAATTGAGGATAATAGGAGCCTAGAGGTGCGATGACGAAGAACAACAATTTCTGGAAATTTCCGATCAACACGACGTGTATCTAGAAGAACATGCCTTGTAGGGTTGGCATGGCAGTGACTAGGGCTTCTACGCTACGCACAGAGAAGAACACGATGTGATCCCCAGAAGACACAATGTGTGGGAACCACCTAGAGGTGGCTGGAGCTTTGGGTGACAGGAAGTAAAAAACATGTCGTGTTCTCGAAAGAACACAATGTGTGGGTCCTTATGTGGGACTTGGCGTGTATCTCGGGCGATACACAGACACAGGGTGGAGTACACAATCGTGTACTTCAACACATAGACAGACTATGTTGGCTGCATGGGTTACCCTGTGTACCGGTTACACGGGATGATACGCATGTCATGTAGCCGTGAATGGGCACACAACCACATATATAGAGCTGACCCCAGTTACTCAGACACGGCGTGTGGTCCATCCTACACACCGTGTACTTACCTTTATACACAGCATGTTCCCTCTGACTTGGTCCGTTATACCTGGGTAGTACCTGGAGTCGTGAGACACAACATGTGACCCCTTTTACACGCCGTGTATATCCTAGAACACGGTTTGATCCTCTTTTCCACTGTTCCTTGGAAAAGTTTTACTTGGATCCATTCCCTTTTTTTTTTCACTCCCTAGAAGGTCAGGTATCATTTCAATTCACAGGATTATGATCCCTTTAGTATAACTTCCTGAGATAGAGTTAGTTATTCCTCTAAGAGTCTCGAAGGGAGATCCTCTATCCATTCTTGACTCTACGTAGAGTCAGGTATTGACATGACTAATCCTATAGGATGCCGATCCTCTACTTAACTGGTGAATTTGGATGAGTTGCGGTATCCATCAAGGCCCTGAAAGTGATCCTCATATGTGTATCGTGATCTTTCCCCACTCAGGAGTGTGTTCTCCCAGAATGAGTGTATCTATCTCTCATGGATTTTCCTGACGAACAATATTTCTCGGACGAAAGACATTAGAGCTATCAGACTTGTGGAGTGAGTTCTCTCAGACGAGTTCTTCGTGGAACCTTTGAACTAAATCCCTAGCAGCAGTATACAGTTTTGTGACTTGTCTCTAGACCACAGGTTAGGGTTTTGAGTGTATATGGATTATGTTTCTCTTTCCATATGTTCAGTAGACATATAATACGTAGATCTAACTATACCTTTACTTGTGTATTTGATTTTTGGTTTTTTGAGTTCTCTACTGAGTATTATTATACTCACCCCTGCACAGGATTTACCCACATGTGTCATGTCTTGTGCAGACGAGCAGCCTTTTGATGGAGTCTAGGGAGGACTAGGACTGAATAGAGCTTTCAAAGTTCCCTACAAGACAAGGTGTTCCTACAGCTACAAGTTGCAATCCCAATATCTCTTTGTGCTTACAGGTTGGACTTTTTAGTTTGTAGGCTCTTGTTTTTTTTTGTGGGACTGTATTCTGGCCCAGTTTACTTTCTGCTCTTTAGTTTCATTTTACTCTATTGGTTGGGTTTAGTTGTATGCATGCATTTTTTTCCTTGGGGTTTTTTTACATTTTACCATTTTTAGTCTTGTAGATGTGTGCATGTGTATAACTACTTAGGCAATGCCTCCCATGTTAGTGATATGCCTACTTGGTGCTAGTCACCAGCCTCTGACCTATTAGAGGCGGGCTTGGGGAGTCGCGACACGGGCCCCACTGGGATGGGTCATGACATGGAATTACTTAAAAGATTTAAATATAATAATTTTTTTCACATGAATGTGGAAAAATTTTATCTATTTAGAATATAGTATGAGGATGATTCAAAATCATCACATAAAATAAAATTTAAGAAATTTTAGATGATGTTTTAACCCTTATCTCTTAGTTTTAACTCCATGTCAACCTTTTTGGTGATCACCACAATCTCAAAGTATTTTTTACTCTTTAGGGGTCAATAAAGTTACTATAAAAAGGAAAGTGACCAATAAGTGGAAAATGGTTTATATTTTTGACCATATTATATTAAACTTACCAAATATAATATTTTTTATGATTTTAAATCATTTAATAAATTATTATTTAACATAAGATATCATTAAAGTAATTTTCGAGACTATTTGTTTGAAAAGTTGAGGGTAAAACCCCTTTTATTAAAAAAAGAAAGATCTCCTTTTGAAGACTGGGCAAATGAGAAACCCATTAAAATGAATCTTTGAAAACAATGAAAACCAATAGGGCACACATGCCAAACGTGGACTGAAACGCCAGACAAGAAACAAACATTCAAGAAAGAGGTATCCAAGAGTCCATTTCCCCCCCAGTCAGCACCTACAACAGTGAAATCAGTTGAAAATGATGCGCCACGCCCCTTTTTAGGAAATGTATCGTGCTGGAAACACAAAACAGGAAATGCACTCCTCCATCAAGCATAAAAATGAAAGAAGAGGAATGAACGATAGATTACAGCACACCTATCACTAAAATGAGCCACCCACCAGACAATGTAAGAAAAACTGTACTGTTAACCTGTTGTAGTGAAAAACCAAACGCATGACACCGTGCAGAAACTAATAGAGAACCCATCTGTCTGAGAAGGACCGGCAGCTGAATGATGGGTGTCAGCACACCCATCCCTCTTTCAAGGGTGCCCACCTGACGCCATCTATAGAAAACAGACACTCATACCAAATGCAAAGAGACAATGGAAAAATCTCATAGAAACATATGCATCTCCTCCAGTTTTAAGCACATAAAGATGTGCAAAAACAGATGAAAACAAATAGAGGGAAACAATCATAGTCGATGTCAGAAATTATGATACACCAAGAAGCACACAAACAATGGCCTACCCCAAAAACACAGAACTAGAATACATCGTTCAAAGATCATAAACAAATAAAAACAAGGGAAACAAATCAAGAAGTCCAATCAATGTGTCCAAGCTCATTGCAAATTGGTCCACTAATCCAATTCAGGACTATCAACATAGTTTGTTTTTAATGAAATTAAGATAGAAATGTAATTAGAATATAAAATTTTAATACATCACCATTACTTTATATTTATCTAAAACATTTTTGAATAGTATAATTCATAAAATTAGATTCTTTTTAATATTTTTAAATTCATTTATTTTATTTTTCTATTACTTGAACAAGCACCATGTCGGTGTTGCGTAAGCATTTAAGGTAATTATTACATCACTAAAAATTAAAAATAAATTATCATGAGAAAATTAATAAATTAATATTGATAATAAATATTTATAACTAAAAACAACTTATTTTTATCCCTATGAAAAAATATTATAGATATTTAAACAAAAAGAGTGATGTTTTGAATTTATTCCTTACTTAAAGTAATATTAATGTCATTATCAAAGGTATGTGGAGATAAAATTCCAAACCATTGAATATAATATGATTAAATATGAAATTATCATATGAAATGAAATAAAGGAAAGTTTGTTGGAGATTTATGGCCCTTATCCCATATTCTTAATCACATTTACCCATTTTACCCTTACTGAGGTGAAAAATATTTACCACAATTACTATTCACAATGAAAAAAATAAAAGGAAGATATTTAATAAATTTAAACCTCATGATTCAAAATATGAAATAAAATTTTCAATATTCAATTTATTTAATTGGAGGAAATAAATTAATATAAATACATAAAGTGCAATGAAAAACAATTTTTTAGAAAAATGGTTTTTTAAGCCTAAAAACAAACTTATACCAAAATATAGTATAATGTTGATTCTTAGGTAATTAATTAGATTATTTATACTAAAGTTATACTTATATTAATTTAATATTCAATTCACGTTTTTTTATTTTCCAAGAAGCCTCTTTGTGGCTGAGTGGTAACCAAAACATAAAAAAGCATGATACATATTTAAAGCATCCGACAAAATTAAAAAAAATCAAATTATCCAAGAAGGCCTCGATCCATGTGTACCCACAACTACCAAATTCACATTATGTATCCTTCCATGTCTCCTTACAGCATCATACAAAGACTATCATTGTCATCCATCCTGTAACTACCATCCTCGCTATCATCGCACTGGTCATCAGAGAGCACCACCACCGTAAACACCAAAGATCAGACCACCGTCAATCTTCCATCACTGTAAAACACCATTGTAGAGCAAGATCACCACATAGAAGAGAAACCCCAACCATGAAGAAGACCATAAGAGACCACCAGAACCACCATAAACCAAGATGTCGTCAATCCATATTATCTAGTAAAAACCAAAACACCAAAACAAGGAAAAAAAGAACAAAATCCATTGAACCCATCGAAGAACATGGAACCAAACCAAGTCATCATCGATCCCCAGTGAACCAGAAATAAAAAAAACACCAGTACAACTAGAAACACAAATCGAACACCACCGAACAAAAAATCAACCACTAATAAGGAGAAAAAAAACCATCATCGAAATTATAAGGAAGAAATCGAAAAGAAACAAATCCAATGCTGAACGTCATGCACCTGGAAAACTGACGGCTGCAGAACCACACCTCCCAAAACATTAATGTTACCACCGATCAAGATCCGACCAGGATAGAAGTAGCGGAACGTGAGGTCAGGGCAGATGTTTGAGCGGCCGATGGATCCAAATTATGGCAACGTTGTTAACGAGGCAGAAAAACAGGATCCTTACAAGAAGAAGCAAACCGACCCAGGAAGTGCCTTGAGAACCATCAACCGTTGAATCACGAAACCCAAAATTAATAGGAGGTTAAAATATGGACATTCATGAGAAAAATATTATCCTATGACTAATATAGAGTGATAGAGAATATGATTAAGAAAAAGTTAATGACCAAAAAATCATAAATTAGTAAGGGAAAAAGAAGACCTTGAATTCATCAAAAATGAAGGTAAAAATTTTACATTTTTATTTAAGGATCCTTTTAATATAATGTAATGATTATTTTACTATCAAGATAGATAACATGAGAAAATATAATTTCTTGATTTATTTCCATTTCATAAGAAAAATTTCATCCTTTGGTTGTGCTTTGATCAATTCACACTTCTTTCTTATCAAATAATCTAAGAAATAAATATTCAAGATTAAATTTTCATCTATAAAGCACTTAAATTAAATTTTAATGAATCAAAATATTCATAAAACAATGAAAATACAACCCTTTTATCAATAGATATTTAAAAAATACAAAATGGTTAACACAAGTTATTTCATATGATGAAATAATACATTTATCTCCAGAACCTCAACAACAATACCCAAATAACATCTTAAACCATTTTATAAATAGTTAACATTAAGACTCCTCTAAAACATGCCTTAACAAATTCAAATCCCAAAAATATCCAAAAGATTTTATCACATATTATTTTTTCAAGATCAAGTTTAAAATTTATCCCAAAACAACATAAAGTAGCTTACAATATTACATACCAAACACATAAATACCATGATCATATATTCTCTAAAAACATGAAAAACCTTTCCCAAAATAACCCAAATCACCATAAAACTTTAATGAAAACATAAATAATTCCAAAAATTAACTCCACACACACTATCCAATATATTATGTAAATAGAAATTGCAATAAATTTAAATATAAATCACATTTTTATCAAATAACTAGTCAATTTCACTGTCACTAATACTATCCAATTTACTTTATCAATATAAATCAACACTTTATCCCAAATAAAAATTATTATCTCCACGATGGGAACATATTAAGGAAAATATATCCCTCAATCCTATTTTTTCTAAAAATATCAACTTAGCACTAAATCGCTTTTCTAGGTTATGAGTACCATTAAATATATTCATGAAAATACTTAAATAAAAACTACTAAAGAATAGTATTGGAAGCTTTATGGTTTATATAACTGGAATATCATTGATAAAAAAATTATATAACATAATTTTATAATACCAATACATAAACACTTCAATCATTCCACTTACTTCTTAAACCATTAACCAAACCTTGTCCTCTTATTTCATAATAATTCCTTCCTTTCATATGTCATCCAAAATATCTTCATCATCAAATCTAAAACCATTACTCATAAAACCTTATTAATCCCCTATTTTATCTTCACCCTTGGACATTGAATTTCATAATTCTCATACTTTCCACATTGAAAGCACTCATCCATAGATGATTCCTTATGTAAATCATTATTCATATCTAATACATTAAACAAACTTTTATTTTTTCCTTGAAAAGTTAACACTTTATTCCTTTCTTTTCCACACATTAAAGACCTTATTATTATTTTGAGGCATTTCATTGAGTGATGATTTCCACATTTTTGACAAGGAGGAAATTGAATCTTTTTTACTCTATAAAATTCTAAATCCATTTTTATCTTATTAAGTGTGTCAGGAAAATCAACTAGGTTCACGTTTTCAATCCTAAATCAAGATATATGGTTAGTAATAATCACAAGATTACACATTTTATCTCCCATTTTATTTGGTTTTTCATAAGTACCATCACTTCATTTTCTATCACATTCAAAATTAACAAGATTCCTCCTAGTTCAAGCGATTGAATAAAAACAAAAAACATAGGGTGAGAAACAATAATCATAATGAGAAAGCATATAATCATGAAAAATTATTCATATGACTTATAAAACATGACACCTTATTTCTAATCTATGACATAATAGGTTTAACTTGGTTCATTAACGGTCACAAACTATTCAAACCATTCATAATGATTCATAAAGAAAATAGAAATAAACCCATGCATATCCCCCAAAAGTATTTATCCAGTTTTGTAGTGTTAGGACCACTCATTTTGAACCAGTAATGATTGAGTAAATATCCAATATGTCCCTTTCAGATTTTTTACACCTAGGTGTATCTATGATACAACCACATCCACATTCTAGTATCTTGATTGGGATTTATTTGTTTGAAAAACACATAATCTAAAAATTTTCACTACTTTAGTAAGTTATCCTATAATTATACTTATCCCTAGGATTTTCAATGAAGTTTTCTAATAATATTATCCAAAAATAACTAAAACACACTCTAACATCAATTGAGGAGACCCAAGCATTTCATAAATATATATTACATTATTTTAGATGAATATTTAATACATATCATAACAATACATGACCAAGGATTGTAAAGGTTTAGTGTATTTAGATACTTGATGCATAATCATATTATTTCATGGATGATATTCAATATCTCCCACAATGATCTTCTCACACAGTATAATTCTTATACATAATATACTTAAAACCTTTCTTCATAACTTGGGGAAAGGAAATATAAGAAAGGGTGAGCTTAGATTCCAAGTAAGGGTAAGGATAAGAGATATTGATCTATGATCATAAGTGAGAATAAGGGCATGAAAACATGATCTTAGCATAAGGAAGTTATACCCAGTCAATTAAATATCTTTAGACACGAGTCATAGAATAAGTATTTTTCTGAAAAAAATCATTATAATGTAAAATCATCAATAAAAAATCATGATATGTGAGTGCATATCATAAACATAGGAATATGGAACAATCATATGTTTATAACATTGTAAACATATAAAATAGTAACAAGTTCACTCATTAGGTTAAGGATAAGAAATTTGGTCCTCGCATAAACTTATGGAGATGAAACCAGGTTCATGAATAAACTTATGTACATGAAAAAATTTCCATATATAAAGTTTTGAACATGAAATCAATTTCACACATAACATAGTTATATCACGTGTTATCTATCTTTACAAAATTAATTAGAGGGATATATAATTCCGTGAACACCTGTCACATAATGAAAACCATATATATGTGTTCCATAAGATCCTAAAAATTCATCATATCATCATTTCATAACCTATGTAAAATAAATAGGTTTCATAAACATTTGATCATTTCATCAAAGCATAACCCATGGAAAAGAAACAAGTTTCATAAAGTTTTCATCGTAACTTAATTAATCCGTGAGAAAGAGATGGGTTTCATAGAATTATCCTTAAAACATCATCATCACAAGACATCCAATGAAATAATGTGGATGGTATAATATTATCATAACCCTAGTGAGGAATAAAAATCTTTAAAGGATGTTTACGTAGATGAAAAATACATTTAAAAAAACATTCAAACCTTTATTTGAAAATGTGAGAAAAATATCCTTTTATTTTGATAAAATTTTAACTAAAAATTCCTAGAATATCAAGAAAATTATTTTATTTGAAAATAACCATGTAAATTATTAAATTAGGCTTCAAATAAAATAAAAATTATGATGTAAGGAAAATCCATTCATAATATATACATTAAAATAGAACATTCTTTCGAAACTTTTTAAAAATTCAAAAAATAAATTATTTAGAAAAAGTTTTTCATAAAAATATTCCTTCAAAAACTTTTTAAATAGAGTAAAATGTAATTAATATAAATTTTTTAAAACATTTCATGTATACATAAAAATTTACATAAATCAATTTTAAAGATCATGGGCATATAAGAAAAAGTTCATCGACCAAAGAGGAAATAAGTTCGAATTTTCTTTAAAAAAGTTTCTTGATTATTTTAATTACCAAAGATTGAAAAATGGTACTAATATATAAAAATTAAATGGATTATAAAAGGAAAATAAAAAACATTGAATTAAAATTATAATATATACATAATTTCTTTTAATTAAATTTTAGTATAGTCAATCTTGGAAAGAAATGAGATTGTAACATAAACCCTTATCAATTTGATAACTTTTAAATCATAAACCCATGAATGAAATAACTTAAAATTAAACTTTAAATTAAATTAACATAAATTGATTAAGTATATTTAATATAAAATGGGAAGTATATACACCACATGAGTGAAATAAGTGGTGAATATGAAACATGTCTCATAGAAACATAGGTGAGACTAAAAACCCTTACCTCAAGTCCCATCTTGCTTCGTACGCATTAAAATATCCAATATAATAAATATATATTTATTATAAATATTTTAAAAAACCATATTCATAAATAAATTACAATTTATCATTCCTTTATAATTTCCAATTATCCTTTTATTAACAATTTCTTTATTAAAATGAACATTTTGGTGAAAATTGGTCCGTTTTCCATGTATATTTCAGTTTGATGGTTTTGATACTTGCAACTTGGTCATAGTTTCATCATATACATAATATTAATCATGATATAGTTATCATATTTATTCACTATGTAAACTTTCATAACCATTCATATAAAGTGGTGATGAAAAATTAATTATATCACTTCGTGGAGATGGTAGTCCGTACTTATGCACGAGTGATGTATCCACTTTTAGAGATGGAATAAAATAAAGGTAAATAATAATTAAACTTTAATAAATCATTATTATATCATGAAATATATTTAGTAAATAAATTCTTCTTAACATCTATGTAATACAGAAAAGAAAAATGAATCACATCGCTACATGGAGGTGGTAGTCCACATGTATGCACGATTGACGTTATCATTTTACAAAGGATCAGATGGTAAGAAGTTAAATAATATATTATAATTACATAAGAATAATTATTTCAAAAATATAATATATAAGATTCAAATCCATCATAATTACCAACCATGAATAATGATGATGAAAAATGAATCACATCCTTATATGAAGATGGCAGTCCACATACACAAATGAGTGAAAATTTCATATTGAATTTGATTGAAATGGAGGTGGATAAAGGTTATAAAATCAGGATAATAAAATATTATTATATGTGAGATAAAAATTTTATTATATTTTAAGGGTCAGGATAGAAACTAAGTAGGTAAAATAAGAAGTAAAATGAAAGAGATCAATTAAATTTATTACCTCCACTTTGGGAGAACACCTTTGGATTTATTGTTAAGGTCCATAGAGATGGTATTTTAAAGAGACCATCACCAATATAAATTGAATAATTATTCTTATAAGTAGTTATATTAGGGGTTGGTTAATATAAGTGGATAAATGTGGTGTGAGTAAGAGAGGAGGTGTGGTATCCTTTTTTAGTGAATGAAATGAAACACTTGGAATTACTTAAAATATTTAAATATAATAAATTATTTTTCATGTGAAAGTAAAAAAAAGTTAATATATTTATAATATAACATGATTATGTATTGAAATAAGCTCATAAAATAAAATTAAGATAATTTTATTTGATTTCATAACCATTATCCCTTAGTTTTAACCCCCATTAACCCTCTTAATGATTACTGAAATATCAAAGTTTTTTACTCTTTAGGGATTAAGAAAGTTACAATAAAACGGAAAATTAAACAATAAGTGGGAAATGGTTGATATTTTAGACCACATATCATTAAATTTTACAAAGATAATATTTTTATGAATTTAAATAATTTAATAAATTATTATATAACATAAGATACCATTAAATTCATTTTTGGGACCATTCACATAGTTTGACATTAAATACACCAATATAGAAATAGAATTAGAATAATTTTTTTAATAAAAAACTAATATGATATATTTATCTATTTTTTTGAATACAATAAATCATCCAAATTTTATTACTTTTTATATTTTTAAAATCATTTATTTTACTTTTGAATTAATTGAACAAGCACTGTATTAGTGATGTATAAGCATCTAAGGTAATTATTCCATCACTAAAAATTATAAATAAATTACCACGACAAAAAAATTCATTAAAATTTAAAAGAAAAATTTAAATTTGACCATAAACTATTTTTATCCATATGAAAAAAATATTAGAGACCTTAAAATAACGAGAGTTACATTTTGTACTTATTCTTTACTTAAAATAATATTTAGTTTATTATCAAAGGAAAGTGGGAATAAATTTTATTTTTTTGAATATAATATGATTAAATTAGAAATAAACCTATCCAATTAAAAAAAATCATGTGTTTTTGAGATTTATGGGCCTTATCCCATTGTTTTAGCCTTATTTTACCCGTTTTACCCTTATCGAGGTAACATATATTTACCACAGTTACTATTCATAATAAAAATATATATGGAATTTTTTTAAAAAATTTGAACCTTACAATTCCAAATATGGAATAAAATTTTCAATATTCAATTTATTTATGTGTAAAAAATCAATTTAAATATAAATGTGTAAAACACAACAAAAATAATTTTTAGAAAAATGATTTTTACGCCTAGAAATGAACTTACACCAAAATCATGTATAATGAAGTTTAATATATAATTAATTATATTATATAAAATTAAATTATACTAATTTAATATCAAATTAAAAACATAACGAGTCTTTAAAATTACTTGATCTAATAGAAAGAAATGAAAATGTTATAAAAATTGGTATTTTTTACTATTCACATAAAAATAAACCTTTTGAGAAAAATTCATAAATATTTATCCGAATATAATATTTATATAATGATTTAAAAAATTATATTAATTTTATCAAATAAAATTTCTTAAATTTTTAAAAATTAATTATAATTAATGTGCACAAGATGTAGTAAAAACCATTTTTGAAGGAAAAAATGTTTTGATGCATAACATTACTTCACTAAAAATTGGTCACTTATTTATTATGAATTAATAAATAAATTTTAATTATGTAAAATTGTTATAAATATTTTTCATAATGTGGTTATTCCTATTCATACCTACCAATTTAATGGTAGGGTTCTAATAGTTATATTTAAATAAAAATATTTTTATAGTATATCACAATTCACTTAAATATCGATGTTGCTTTTTTAATAAGATATTTAGCATATTATTATTTTAAAATAATTTTATTGGGTGCTATATTGAGGCAGGTTTGGGTTTATCAGGGTTTCGTGGTAGATCTTTAGGATCAATAGTGCTCATTTATTCATACTTCTACAATTTATTTACTTATTATGGGCATATCACATTTGTATATTAGTTTTATTGGTTATGTATGAGACTATATTGGTGGTCACATATTGTGTTTTTCTCACACCCTACTTGTTTAATCATGACACTTGGGTAATTTAGAAGTCCGGAATGTTTACAGGTTTTGGTTGGGCAGAGGCTTGAGATTGGATCGTTCAGCTGGATAACTTGTTCAGGAATGGAGATCATTATGAGTCAAGGCTTGAATAGTATAATATAAAATATTATATTTTACATATTATTTATTTTTATATATGTGGTTATAAAAGTTGGAATCCATTGATTTTGTACGACTGTGTGCTTCTACATTACATTTTATATTGGTTGTTGTTTAATGATTCTGCGTACTTTGACTATTTACTATTGTGGATGATATTTGTTTTTTATCATAATTCACTCTAACATAGAGGTATATTCTCCACAAAATACTACCTTATAACCCCTGTTTGGTAGTTTGAAGCCTCATGATTTCAGGGAGGTGTTCTTGAGGTTATGTGGCGAACCAGGCCGAGGCACTTGTCTAGTGACCTATAACTTGTGACATTATAGTATGATTAAAAAAGTTTTTTCCATGATATGGTACTTTGGAATTATAAATTATGATGGGTGAGACTAATATAAATCATTATTATGGGTGAGACTAATATATCTCTCCAATGAATTGGGTAATTATTTTGTTTTCGATGGTGAAAAATGAAGGAGAAAACCAAGTTGGTTACTCATATGGGATTAATTGGTATTTAGTTATTATAACATAGGTTAAACACAAGTGAATATAGGTTATAAAAATGATGGTCCAAGATACCTATATTATCCATGAAAAAATGGTTTTTATGAAAATATTTTGATTTCATGAGGTATGGAATGTTTATAAACTTTTAAAGTTGATTGGTTTTGAAATGTTTTCATGAGTTTCCACATGCCTCAAATGCCTTCATGGTTTTTCTATGTGTAATATTGGGTTATAAAATGTTCTATTTAATAAAAGATTTATTTTCATATGTGGAAATGTTTTATTCATGTAATCAATGTTTTATTTGAAAAAGGTTAATGTTTTATGGGTTTTCATGTTTTCACCAAACTAATGTGATTCCTTTATTTTTATCTCCCTTAGTGATATTTCTATGACCATACCATGTTTTAAAATGTTTTTCATAGTATCTAAGGATGATTAGGAACTATATAAAGGTAAAACATTACACTTTGGGATCATATTAAAATAATAAAAAGTATCTTGAATGAAATATGGTGTAAACTCAAAGTCTTGTTTGTGTGGAAAAATATTGCACTATGTGTCAATATTACCTATGTAATGTAATGGTCTTATTAATTATCTAAAACTCTAAGACAAAAATACCACAGAAATGTAAAATGTGAACCATTTATATTAAAATCATATTTAAGGGTTGTTAAAGGATCAATTAATCATAATAAATTCCTATCCAAATAATCATATATTAATTTTCAAGGGCCACAAATCACTTAAACAAATTCTCTAAGTGTGGTGTGAATTGATATAAGAAAGATGAATAAAGTCCATTGAATGTTTTATGGCATTTTAAAATCATTATAATGTTTATAACCATTTATATAAGTGAGAATATTTCAAGTAAATTGATGTGGAATGTTGATACAAGAATTCAAGATGGGAAACTTCGTTACCTAGCAGACACTCGTCTGTAGAAGAAAATTGATAATGAAGATCCTGAATTTGGAAATAATTTAAGAAATATCTATATTGTGCTATCTATAATTGTAATTATTCCTTTTGGTGTAAAAAATTATCATTAATAGTACATGGATAGTTATGTTTGTAAATTATAACTTTACACCATGGTTATGCATGAAGTGAAAATACATTATGTTGTCTATTCTTATGTCAAGGACAAAACAATATGGTAATTTTATTGATGATTTTTAGATCCATTAATTTTATATCTAAGATTAATGTGAGATTAAGTTGTAATTTTTCATGACTCTCAAATAAATAAATATTTCACATTAATAACTACATTGTACGGTAAGATAAATGACTTTATTGATTATGGATTTTTTAAGGTATAATATTAAAGGAATTATAGGGTATCCCATTTGTAAATAATGTAAAAAATCACTTAGGTTGAAACATTTATCAATGAATATGTTTCTGATATATCACAAATTTTTACCCTGATGACAAAAATATGGATCTAAAACAACATTAATCAATAGAAATTCTGAGGAAGGTACAATACCATCTCCACTAACAGGTGATCAATAGTTTTTGAAATTAATGGATATTATCACTATTTTTGTTAAAAACTTTTTCAAAAACCTTAAAACATGATTATAAAAAGATATTTTTTTTGTGAATTATTATGATGGAATTGTTTTTATGTCAAATATTTTCTTGATGTCATGAACATAGAAAAAATTTATGTGATAGTGTTATTGGAACATTACTAAATGAACTTGGAAAAACAAAATATGGAATTAAGTATAGGTTGTATATGATTAAAATAGGGATAAGGGAAGATTTAGAACCAATGATGGGTGAAATGAATAATTTTATTCCTCTAGAAGTTTAAACTCTTTCTAGGTAAGAGAGATTTTAGTTTTTCAACTTCTTGAATGGTGTAAGGGTTCTAGATGGGAATTTATCAAACATCAAGAATATCATCTCAATAACTAATTTGAATTTAATGGGACTAAAGTAACATGAATATCATGTTTTGATGAAATAATTAATTCTTGTATATTTACATTACATTCTTCCTAAAAATGATTAACACACATTAATCAAGATTTTGTTCTTTTTTAATTCCATAAGTAGTAAAGTTATTGACCCAATAAAGTTTACAACTATAGAAAAATAAATTAATATCATATTTAGTGAATTTTATATGTTATTAGAATCAAAATTATTTAATATAATGGTTCACTTGGTTAGATGGATCCAACTATGTTGTCCTCTACATTACATATGTATGCATTGAATAATATTTGAATATTTTAAAAGGGTATAACAAAAATAAAAGATGAATAAAAGTTTGTATTTTAGAGAGATATATTTTTGAATAAGATATTGAATACTATACTAAATAACTATTTAACAGGGATAATATTGGTCTCCAAAAATTTCATCACAATGAGTGACTTTTGGGTGAAGTAATTTCCAGAAGAGGTCTTATTACAATTACCATTATAGATCAAGAGAAGTCCCACCTTTAAATTTTATATAATAGTATAGAGGTTTTTCCTTATTTTGAAACACACAAAGTAATTTTTATATCTTTGAATCCATAAAGGGAGGAAAAATGGATATTAAATACACATAATAGATATTTTATAAGATGGTTTTGAGAACATATTTTAAATAGTTATATGAAAATAAAAATTCAATTTCAGAATGACTTCGGTGGATAGCCATAGGAAAAAGTGACCATGTATTATCATAAAATGGTTATGTTGTTAACAATTATATACTCTATACAATGAAATATGTAACACCCCAATCTTCCACGGTACGATTCTCTTTGAATAATACAGTAGCGTGTGTTGTACACAACTTTGAGATTCTAACACACTGCAACCAATCAAAGTAGCCGTTATGAATAGTAATACCCACGTTTTGAAATTTTATAAATTTTATCTCTCAAAATGGACTTCATTTTTGGATTTGGAATATTTAAATTATCCTAGGGTGAAATTTTGGTACTTTTCGGATAACTTTTATATTTTGATGAATAGTGAAAATTACTAAATTTTAATTAAAATCAACTTTTTTTAATCAAAATAATTAATAGTGATAAATTATAAATATAAGTGGGTTTAAATTATATTTAGTATATATTTTTACCATTTAATACAATGTTGGTAGTTGGACATAATTTCACAATTAAACCGGACATAAACAAGTGTCAATCTTTTGATAGTTATTATCTCTTAAAAACACGCTTTTTGTTTTAACAACGGGAATTCATTTTAAATTAATTTCTACTACTTCTGTGTTTTGAATTTGAAAAAATGGATTCCATATTTGTAATCAGGATGGGCAAATTGTGTAAATAGGTAACTTTTATTTTTAGACATTTTGAATAATTACTTCGGTAAATATTTTATTTACCATGATTAAAGGGTAAATCCGGTAAATAAGGGTAAAAAATAGTATTATAATAATAATAAATTACCCTAAAACATGTCCTAACCTTATTTTTTGATACATTTCAGACCATGGGCATCTTTGGGTCTATTTTGGGACCCCATGGATCCACTTGTAAGTGATAATGCCACTTTATATTAATTAAGTTAAAATAAATACAAAAATGACATAAGCATATATCTTTTAGAATTTTTTTACATAGGGTTATATATGTTGGATTTTAGACTATAAATATTAATTAGAAATATAAAATATTTCCTAAATAATGGTATTTTATTTATAATTTTTAGACATTTAATAGTTAATATTATTTATGACACAATAATGATGCAGTATTTTCCTTATTAATGAAAGAATCAAATAATTGGTATTATAAATGTTAAAATAAATATAATTTGAAAGTTTTGATGACATACATGAATTTCATTGGTTAATATGACATTATATTATTGCTTAAATGAATTTTTTTCTAATTAATAAAGTTTTTAAGACTTTAACAAAAATCAATTATTGAATAGTGTCAAAATTGACATAAATAAGTTTTTAAAACAAATATTATATTATTAATTGATATTATATTCCTAAAAATATAAGTTTCTGCAAAAGGACTTATATATTGATAGGTGTATCATTAATGGACCACTTGGGGGTCTCTTGGATGTATATAGTAGGTCTATTAACTATATAATATAAAAAAACAAAGTGACATGGTAAATGTCAAACTAATTAACTAAGAGTTAAAACTAAAAGATAAGGTTAATATAATGAACCAAACCTATATAAATTATATTGATTGAAATTATTTCGACCCATAACCACCTTATAATTTTAATAATCTACTTTTTATCCATTATAAATGGAATTTAAATTTATTATAAAATAATATTTCTAGCTTTTCCAAAGGTTCGCCTCACCGCTCTTATAAAAGGGAACTCCCCCTTCTCACTAATTCACACATTCAAAGACTTTTTTTCGGCCAACACCTACCCAAATTCTCTCTAAACTTCCCTAAATTCATCCTAGAGGCCTTAGTTTGATCATAAAGACAACCTAAGGTTCCCTTTTGATCAAATCAAAAGGAAGAACCCGAAGAGGATGTAATGTTTTCACCACTCCCTTTCAAGTTCCTTTCTTCTTCAACTTCTTCTTTCTTTATTATTCCCATTATAAAATAATAACTCCATTATCTTATATATAATGTGATGTTATTATAAATATGGTACAACCATATTCAGTATTCTATCCATCCTTTTAATGACATGTCACCATACGTGCGTACGTATGGCTTACCGTCTCCACGTCGTGGTGTAATTGTTATTCAAAACATTATTATTTTGATGGGTATAATAATGATGTGTAATTAATTTAAATAATAAATATAACATAATAATTATTCTGTATATATGATATACCATCCAATTATATATTATTTTAATATCAAAAGAATGATATTTTCGCTCGTGCGTACGTACAAACTACTTTCTCCGTGAACGCAATGAGATTCATTCCCCATCGTATCCATTCGATACTAATTATCATTTTATGATTAAAAATAATGTTCAAGGACTTGATATCATTTTGGATATGAATAATATCCATAACAAACATGGATTATGTAACAAAACATATAAGTTAACACTCGGAATGATGATAATACTATTAACAAAGAAATGTTAAAAGATCATATATGATATCATATTAATGTATATGATTCTTGTATAATTTAATAACAATTATTTCACCATTATACAGGAGGTTAACCTACCCCCAACCAAGGAAAAGTACAAGGTAAGGGTTTATTTCATAATCTCTTCATTATTCGAGGTTGTTTATATGTAATTATCTACTGGGACCTCTTTATCATCCACATCCATGTTTCTTGAAAATGTATTTCAAATCATTCTTACTATTTTACAGACTATGGGTTAAAGTCATTTATACCCTTTTTGACTTTTTATAAGATGTTTATAAAGGAATCTTTCTGTCGTTTTCCAAACAAGGTCCTTTTTAACCTTTTCAACAGAATTAAGGATAGAATGCCTTTTTTTACTTATATGGCGGGTGCGGCTATTTTCCACCATTATAAAATATTCTAAGTTCCCTTATAAGCTTATAAGAATATTTTTGAAGTAAAAGTTTTATTTTATAATTATGTGAATTTTAAATGATTTCAAAAAAGATATATTTATATCAAATAGTTTTGATTTCATCAATGTCAACATCCTTTAATGGATTTTAAGATTATTTTAAGTTTATTTATTATGATACAAAACTTCCATATTGTATTTAAGGTTTTGTGATATGTTTGACTGTGGATGTGTTATTTTTGTACCATTCATGGTTTATGGAGAAATTATTTACATTTCGTATGCTATTTTTAATATGAATGTTTATGTTATGTTTAAACATGTTCATATGAGGAATGAATTGGACTTAATAAGTGATAGGTGGAGCCCGCTATAACTCCTTGATGCATCAATAGGTCTCATGAGACAAACAAGTGTCTTGGAACAAGGCCTTGAAAAAATCTTATTTGTAGTCTTGGAACGAGGCCTTGGATATGTGGTTATGATAGTCTGACATTATGCATTCCATCATTATGAAAGTGGTTATTGATATTGCATTTGATTATTTGACTAGTAGAATATCCATGTGAATAAGTAAATGGAATTATTTCATTTTATCTTTTCCATATTATGCTGAAGTTCAAGTTTGAAAGACTTTTGTTTTAGTTACACATTTCCTTAAATGTTTATGCTTATTTCTGAAAGTTTTTGCTATATTGTTATCCTTACTGAGCATCTGAGATCACCCCTTTTAATGTTTTATTTTTCCCAGGATGTGAAGAAGTAATTTATGAATGACCTGTAGGAATAGTATGAGGGGATATGAAGACAAGATGTTTTTGTAGTAGTTTTCACCTTATGATGTAATGTAAAATTTATGAATATATCTAGTTATTCCAAGCCTACTAAACTAATCGGTCTTTTGAGACTTGATCTTTTGTGATCATTCCAATATTATGTAATAATGCACCGACTCTGGGTAACTAGGGTCGGGGCGTTACAAAATAGGTTGAATATAGTACGATGAAAAATAGAGGAGTTACTATTATTATAGAAACAATACATGTATCCAGTACCAAGGATGGAAATCTAATTTATGTGAATATGTAATATTTTGGAATCATAAAACAAATATGGGAGTTATATTATATAACATTCTAAGTGATAATTTTTTGATGCAAATGGGTTTATAACATGAGTGAATTTAGAATTGATGAATTGAGATTCATGTAACTAAATTTTAATAAGGAAGGGAACATGTATGAACAATTCATAATGGAATATGAAGTTATAAAAGTATTTCAGGAACTATATCTTTCAAATATAAATTGGTCAATTATTCCATTTTCGACTAAAACCACTATAGGGTCAATGAATTTTCCATTGAGGATGATCATTTCATTAGGATTTCATAATCATTTCACGATTGTCCTAATGTAAATGTTGTATTATCTATCATAGGGGACCATAATGAGGGGATTTGTATACTTGATAGAGGGTCCAAATCCCTTAAAAATTTAAATGAAAAAAGAGTGTTCAATGAAAAATTAATTCTTTTTTAATACACAATGTGTTTCATCATAATATTATGTGATCACTAGGGAATCTACATAATCTAAATTTAATTTTTAACTACTTATATAGATATTTTATTCTCCACATACCTATGATACTTATCACTGGGGAAAATATATTGAAAATGTTTAAACTGAGGAAATGAGAAAAGGTTAAAAACATATGGTTGAATAAAAATAGGATCCTCATAGCGCAACAATCTTAATAAAAAATTATTAAGGTGAGAAACAAAGGGATGCAATTCAAGGTTAAATAAAATTCACACAAATTTCCTATTAACCCCAACAAGCCCATTTTCATTAGTTTTATTGGGGTTACTACTTGAATGAATGTGCTGATTGATATAGATACATGGAACAATGTTGCACCTATATTAAAGATAATAAATTAGGAATATATTATGGTAAAATTATGACATATTTTCTATATATTATTAGAAGATAAAATAATGAAATATTTATTTACTCTCCATTATCTCATGAGAAAATATATTTATATCATATTATTTTTGAATAAAATTCATATTAATGGTCACTATAATGGATCATAGAGCCTTTTAACACTCCATATGAAGAATCATCTCAGGGATATTGATGGGAAATTAAACCTAAACCCACTAGCTATATATATAAAAATATTAAACCAAGAAGCAATAAATGATTTTATTAGTCATTGTGGAGAGGAATCATTATAGGTACACGATAATTTGTAAAAGTTTATTTGAAATTATGTGTATTAGTCAGTTTGATTCGTAATTATTAATTTATGAAACAATAAGGGAGTGATGAAAATTAGAAACACGCATTAAAACAAATGCACCCCGACTATAAAGCATAGATGGGGTAAACTTCAGTTTAAAGTAATTATATGTATTTTAAATATATAAAAATAATTTTATAAGATATGAAACAAAAACATAATTATATTACTTTATTTATATATAGATTTATGAATCATAATTTAATACCACTTCAATCCCATACCATGTGCTATAGAAGGAGGCTCGTGTAAACAAAAAGGGAAAAATAGTATATGAAAATACACAAAAAGTATGTGAATAATGTCTAAGTATGATATGATATAATAATTTATTATTTAAATAATTATAATATAACAATGATAATTTATTTATATATATATTTTATCCAATTTAGACACAAGAATTATCATCAGCTGTACCTAATTAACAACTTGTTTTAGTGGACTTGAAGTGGCCAAATCAATATGAATGCATTAAAGGTGTTGGGTTTGTAGTTTCAACTCAACTATATTTTGAGAAAATAAGGAAACAATAGAATAAAAATGCGATAATAAAATAAATTTATGAAAAAATAGATGCTGAAAGAGAAAAAGTCACTTAATAGTCTAGTTTGTTAGACCAGTTTATGGGAAAAGATTAAGTAAAAGAAATGAAATACAAAAAACCAAAAAATGAAAATCCACACCCCTCATATTTGAGGCTATACATTCCCCTTAAAGGTTTAGATTACCTAAGGTAATATATTTTTTTCATTATATCTTTTGTTCAATATGAATCAATCAATAACTCATACCTTTCTTATACTAAAGTTCAGGGAGAAATTGATTGTAATTTATATCCATCAACACCCACTCATTTCATTATTGTAAGGGGTACATTGTATAATATCCAAGTAGATGTTAAACCCAGTATAAAACTTCAAAAATATCATGTGACTTTTGGGATTCACATAGCTTATGAATCAGTCACTGAGCTTCCTATTTCCCTTGAATATATAGATGTTCACATGGTCAAACTTGCTATTTCAACTTTCATAGCGTGATATTTAAATATTATAAAGATAAATTAATATAATGATCTATGTCCATTATATTATTTTTTTGAAAAACCATTAAAATTAATGAAATATTTTTTTAAACTAAGGTATGTTATTAGAAATGAAGAAACAGAAGAGGAAATGAAAGTGCAAGTCAAGAAAATATATAGGATCAACCAATAAATCTAAATTACCTTTGAATAGTATCTTTAATAGTAAAAGTTCATGAAAATATGACATAAAAAGATAAAAATATAACCTAGATTCAATTTAAACAACAAATGTATGGATATAACATTATAAACATGATTGTTATTGAGAGTTTAAATGAAATTCTCAATCATGAATTGTTGAGAGACTCAATCTTGAATGTGTATATGAGGTTAATTTTCATAATTTGTTAATACAATAATTTATCTACCATGTTAATTATAGTTAAACACTATTCATATTTTCTATAGGCATATATATTATGACTATTTTATGGGAAAAACCTGTGAAGAAAAATTTGGACTCATTAGTTCTCATATTACATATAAATAAGAATTTTCAATGGGTGAAGATGTAATTTCAAAAAAATACGAGCTAGTAACTGCAACGTTTGAACAAAAAATTATAGACAAAAGACTATTATTAATACCAAAAATGTAGGGGTAAAACTCTATAGTCTAATCACCAAAAATATATTATCATTTTTTAATTATCGATTCTTTTTTGGAAGCACTGGATGCTCAGTGAAATCAATCTAGATACTCTAATGATTTATTTTTTTGATGGAAAGAATTAATTCCCAATAAAAGGAAAACATATAATGTCTTTTATTAATTTCTAATATACTAAACTGTTCATTTTATAAATAAAAATAAAATTATATTTTTTATATTAAGTTTCAATGATATTTTTTAATGATAGGAAGGTGTTTACTTATTATTAAAATAATTATATTAACATGAAGAAAGCATACAAGTTACCTATAGATTACTTCAAATGGATCAATATTAGTGTTTATATTATAATATTTCACTATCAACCATATATCAATATAGACTAATTATTTTTCTCAATTTTTTATAGTGTAAAAAATAAATTAATGACAATGATTATGGTTATTACATTGGTAAAATTTTGAAGGATATCTCATTCCACTAACAAAAAGCATCCCCAAAGAGGTATTTTTGAAGGAAATCATAATTTTTTAAAAATATTTATTAATAGTTTTTTTGTCTATATTTTTCTATTAGGAACAGTACAGTTAATAGTTAATGTATTCAAAATTGGAGGTATATTTTTTTAGGAATGAGTGGGTAGATTACATGGTGTTATAATATTTTTTTCCATTATGAATAGGTGATTTCCTATTAGGTTTTTGTATTTTTTATTTCATAGAGATAATAAACTTTTGGATTATCTAATACTTACTTAGGAATATTCTTATCGATTGATTTATGAAATGTTGAAATTAACTCCACATCAATATGAATTTTTGTTTGAAGGATAACATCATTTCACCTTTAGAATCCCACTTCATGAGTTGACATGAAGTGAGATCCCGGAGGAGAAATTATTTTAGGATTCAATTCATAATGAAGGATTCAATAAGGATGATGCACTCATATACTATTTAATGTTTACTCAATAGAGCTATTTTTTTTCATTATTTGAGTTGTTTATGTTTAGTTTTGATGAAATGTATTCCCTATTGGGTCCAATCCCTTTTAATAACATACCAAAGAGACGACTTTATATTTTACCAATAGATTACAAAGTTGTTGTATTTGCTATAGTAAGTGACTTGGGAATGCAACCATAATTTATCTTGATATTTAATATCAATGATAAATGATTATTTTTTATGTGTATGAATTATTTGCACCAAAATATGATACATGGTGTGGCTAGATTGATTAAGAGTGAATGTTTTTATTTTAAAAGTAACATTTTATTTTAAGCATGCACAAAAAACTCAAAACCAAGAAAATTCACTTAGATCGTGTTGATACTATAGGAAAAATATCTATGATTCATTTTTTATATATAATAATTAAATTCAAGTAAATATGACACATGATGTGGCCCGTATGACCTTAAGTATGTGTTTTCATTTAAAAATTACTTTTTAGTTCAAAGCATGAGTCACATACTCAAAAAAGAAAAGAAAATAAACTTAGATTATCTTTCTATTTTAATAAAAAGATTGATAATTAATTTTTGACACATAGGAATTAACAACACATTAATCTAACACACGATGTGTTCGGTATAACTAAAAGTGTGCGTTTTTATTAAAAAGTGACATTTGAGATTAAAACATGTGTCACATACTCAAAATCTAGAAAACATGCCTGTATTGTATATATAATTTATAAAATTATTTTGTAATTCCTTTCTAAAGTGTAGGAATCAACCACATGTCAATTTGACACAAGGTGTTTCCAGTATAACTCAAAGTTAATGTTTTTAGTTTAAAAATAACATTTTTCTCACAACACAAGTCACATAGTAAAAAAAAAGAAAATAAACATGGATTGTATTAATACTTTATGATAATTACCCATGATTCATTTATGATGTATAGTAATTATCCGCACATAAATCTTACACAGGATATGTTCAGATTGACTAAAATCACTGTTTTTAGTTTAGAAGTTACATTTTTGTCTAAAATTCATATCATAGACTAAAAATTGAGAAAATGAACTCAGATTGAATTGATACTTTAGTAATATGATATATGTTTAATTTTTAATGTGTTGTAATTATCCTCAATTAAATCCGACACATGGTGAGGCCAGTATGGATGATAATTTGTGTTTTCATTTAAAAATTTCATTTTAGTTTAAAATGTGCATCATATATTGAAAACTGAGAAAAAAACTCATATTATCTTAATATTTTTTCAAAAATATAAATAACTCATTTTTTACATATAGGATTTAACCACACTCTAATCCGATACATAGTGTGGTCGATATGACTGAAAGTATGTGTTTTCATTTAAGAGTGTAATTTTAGTTCAAAACATGAACCACATACTCAAAACTAAGAAAACACCCTCATATTGTATTGATATTTTATATACGATATCCATAATTTATTTTTGATGTGTAGAATTCAACCTTACCTCAATCCAACACATAATGAAGTCAATATGACTCAAAGTGTATGGTTTTAGTATAAAAGTGGAATTTTAGTTCAAAACGTATATCACATAGTCAAATTCAATAAAAAAATTCATATTGTCTTGATAATTTTGTAAAAATATCTATAATTAAATTTTTACATGTAGTAATTAACCCCACATTAATCTAACACATGATGTGTTTGTTATGAACGAAGGTGTATATTTTCAATTTTAAAGTGACATTTTTATACAAAATGCATGTCACACACTCAAACACAAAGAAAATATACTATGATTTTCTTTATATTTTAGTAAAATTATCCATGATTTATCTATGAAATATAGGATTTAACTATATGTGAATATAACACATGGTGAGGCTGGTATGACTAATAGGTCTTGTTTTCTTTTAAAAGTGACATTTTAGTTCAAAACACACATTATATAATCAAAACAAAGAAAACACAATCATATTATCTTGATATTTTAGTATAGTGATCCATGATTCATTTTTGATTTTTTTTGAATCAATCTCACATCATTCTGACACAAGGTGCGGATGATATTACTAAAAGTGCTTGTTTTTATTTAAGAGTGACATTTTAGTTCAAAACGATGTCACATATTATATAATAAGAAAAACAATTCATATTATCTTGAAACTTTTGGATAATTATTCCTTATTTTTTTGGAATTTATGAATTAACTTCAGATAAATCTGAGAAATGAGGTTCTTGGATTGATTTAAAGTGCATTTATTCAGTTTAGAAGTAATATTTTATGCCAAAACACTTGTCATATACTCAAAACTAAGAATATGTTCCTAGATTTACTATATAAATTTTTAAAAGAATTTATTATTTATTTATGACATGTAAGAATTAACCAAAAAACAATATGACACACGTTGTGACTGATATGACTGAAACTATGTGTTTTTAGTATAAAAGTAACATTTTATCTCAGAAAATGACACCACAAAGTCAAAACTAAGAAAACATGCTCATATTTAATCGATATTTTAGGATAATAATTCATGAATCATTTTTGAATTTTTGGAATTAATCTCACCTCAATACGACACATAGTGCGGTGTGTGTGACTGAAATAGCATGTTTTCATTTAAAAGTTTCATTTTAGTTCAAAATGAGCATCACATACTCAAAACCAAGCATACATGCTCTGATTGTCATGTTATATTATAAAAATAAAAAAAAATCATTTTTTATTGTAGAATATGACCACATATCATTCTAATTGGAATTTATAATTAATTATATAGAATTTCAATTATAATTTATTTATATACTATTAATAAAATAAAAATTGTTATTATTACATGAACAAACTTCTTTTATAGGAGGTTTCAGTGAATCATTGGAGAAGGACTACTTCGAGAGTTTTGTTTTTTTCTATTTATTGTAATTATTTTTGTTTTTAATTGAATTTTACATTAACGTAATTGTATTGTATTGGAATTATTTAATTTAATATTTTTATTGGAATAATGGTGAAATGTAAATCTATTTTTTTTTCTATGTTTAATGTCATTTATGTACTTTATTTTGATTTTTTATATTTTTATTATATTATTTAGAGTGATGTTGATATGGATTCAAGCATTGTACAACAGCTATTAATGGTTTTCATCAATTCTAATATAAGTACTAATAAAGTTCCCTTTTAATCAATGCTAATGTTAGCATGGATGAAAGTTTCATTATCCACCATAATTTTAGAAGTGATAAATTTGTACTTTAATATTTCTTTTTTTAGTGCTGATAAAAGTAATTGGATTTTCAAATCTCTCACAACATTAGTTTTTTTAGCACTGATAAAAGAAATTTCTAGCACTAATAAAATCCCATTCTGTAGTAGTGAATATACTATATCCTAACTGCACATCACATCCTCTACACAAATATCCAAAAAATACGGCATCATGAGTATGAAGGACATAAACCTTGTGCCCTCCTACTACCATGAATAACCCCCACCATGTATCATCATCACATACCCATAATCAAGTCATCTAGTATATCACATACTACAACCCTAAGTCATTACTTCTTGTATGCTTATGCCTACCTTGAGTCATCACAGAACACACCACACAAAGAAGAGAGAGTGGGAGAGGTAAAGTAGTCATCCATTTTCTCACTCACTAACCTGAATGTTTGGGAACATATGTAGAACCAAAACCTTTGGGAAATGGTTAGATTATCCAACTTAGGTGATGTATATATGAAATCACAAGGAAAATAAAACATATATATTTAGTAACACAAAATCCCAAAATAAGTGTTCATACTAAGGTAATACTTCCATGCCCATGATGACCACTAAACTATTTCTCCATATATTACCATCGCTTCCAAATACTATACCACAACCAGCCTTACATTCCCAAAAAAAATCCACAAAAACTATTCAAAAGTTTCCATTTAATCACATCATTTAACCATTTTATATTTACCATTACCAACCATGTTATTTCATTATGTCATTAAATTTTTTATATAATGAAAAACAATTCTTTATCCATTAACCATATTTATCATAGACATAACCCATTCATTTCAATAATTAATATTAATTCACAACCCATACTTCTTTTAATTACTGCCCAGAATAATTACAAAATTTATTATTACAGATCATATTACGTTTCTATTGGGAAACTATAATACCTCCCATACAAAAACTAACTATTTAACACATAATAAACCCTATAAAATATTCCAAAAACCATCTTTTTTTTCCATATAACTGGACACACCATTATTCCAAATCAACAACAATATCTCCTTTTTCTAATCATGTTAAGGCCGCAACAACCCCACTACTCAACACATCCCATCACCCAAACCATCCATAGAAATTACTACAAAATATCCACAAAAAAATCCACACAATTCAAAAAACTAACAATAATCATACTAACCACACACAATATCCAATTCTAGTAATAATAAACTTCCAAAATTTCCTTTTTAAAACATGAAATAATATTCATTTAACATCTCTTGAATGGGGAATAACACAAAAATTCCATATTTCACACAATTATTTAAATAATTTCTTTACTTGATTATCCTTTTATGGAGGGTGATTCTAACACTAAAATCATAGTAGTGGAATGTATAACTCAACAGCAACCTTAGTTCTTAGTGGTAACCATAAACAGATATCAATCACATATACAATATCAAGATTTCAAAGAAACCCATACATATCATCCCATTACCATCAACTCCCTTAGTCTAATTCATTATCAATGTTAGGTTAATCCTTAACATACACCCAAATAAATAATAATCATGTTACTTCCACACTATACACCAAATAAAATAGAGTTATTGAATCCCTTACATCAACAAAAAATTCAAAATCGATGCATAATAATGAAGGGATGAAGAGATGATCACCAAACCAAAATCATTCAAGAGAATCCTAAAGAATCTAGAACACAACAAACCCTATCAATAAATTAAACTAGATCCATTAAAAATGACCACAAACCATTACCATATCCTTCCATATATTATGAATATAGAATAAAACAAGGATAAAAAATAATGAAACTCACCTCAGATCACCACCCTTAGATCTCTTAACACCAAGGGATAAAACCAATAAATGGGGGTTAAAATGTATCTAAGAATGGAAATTTTGTCACTTGTGGTATGTTAGAAATGAATAAAAATAGATTAATTCATAAATGATTCTAAATTTATACAGGTATTGGAAATTGTATCTTCATGGCATGACATGTAAAGTCCCACATCAATTATTTAAGGATTGATAAATTATTTAATTTTATATAACTGAGGGAGGTTTATATCGCAACCAAGTAACCATGGAGTGATTTCACCCACCATAGAACCCTCAAAACCATCCAACCCCAGCCTCCATGTTTCAAAAACTATGGCCATGCTATGAATCCTACTCATGGAGAATCTAAAAAACTCTCCAAGGAACCTTCACACCATAACCAAAAACTATACAACATGACCAAAAAAATTAGAAAATGGGAAAACACAGGACTTAATTTTTTATATGACTTAACTAAAATTATGCAAGAGTCCTAGAAAAATGTATGAATTATTAATTTATCAAAATTACCACCTTTGAACTCTTCACACTATGAAATACTTCTTCTATTCCATGACCAAGATTCCTTCATGAAATATAATTAACTAAAAGTCTCTATACTTATACTTGAGGGTTGTGAAACCTACTCCATGGTTAGATTCATCCCTTGTAGAACCACCCTCTACTACAACCAACCCTTCCTAATGTGAATCTGACAACCATGATGGAAACTCTTTCTCCTAGCTAAAATATAATATATAATAGAACCTTTATAACTCTAATATCCTCCTATCACATAAATCAACCAAATTACTCAAATTAATATACCATAAAGGTATGGGGAATTACATTAGATACATATAAAATTATTCTTATCACTGATAATGAAAACCAAACCAAAAAAAAGAATATATCAACTACCAAACCAACACTCCTTGAGAGATACCTCTCAAATGATGAAAATGAAACCAAAAAATCACAAAAAAACTCTATAAGAATTAATTAAAACAAAATATCCATAAATAATATTCTCATTCAATTTATAAAAAATTAAATATCTCAATGATTATAGAAAAACAAGTCTCAATACATCTTGGAATACTGAATGCGTATTTACAGATCATGCTCCCATATACTCTACTCCAAGCCACTATTACTCCACTGAACATGAAATATTGGAATAAATTTCCCATACAACACCTTATTTTGATAATCCTAAATCTTGACCAACTACTGCAATACCATTACATCATCCTCCACATCCAAATCTCCCTAACTCGTTACATAGGAATCACTTTGAAGATACCAATGAAGCTACAACAAAAAAAGAGATCATGGATTTAGGCTAACTATGGGGGGGAGAACTAAAAAATATTCCACATATAAAATACACCACATCAACTTGAAAAGACTAATAAATTGAGGAGAAATTTTACTCCCTCATCCAAACATCCACTGCCCACAATGAGGGGAAACACTTAAGATTATATGGTCTCTGAGCTCAAACTCTATAGGTCTCCCCATTTGATCGAAATATGACTTATTGTATTCATACGAAACTTTCATCCAATATAAAATCATATATAATTTATTAATCATACTCTTCACTTCATCTGGTGCAATGAACACTGAATCACTAACCCAAGTCCAACAAAATAGATATCTATAAGCCCACCTTTAAAATTACTTTAATGGGGCCAATACCAATGGAATAATATTTTTTTTATAATAAAACTTAAACAAGGGAAGATTATTCACACAAGATCCACCAAAATATAGAACATAATTTTAAAGCACATCCTCCATCTTTTTAATGATCTATTATTTCCAATCATTTGTCTAAGGATGAAAATATATGATAAGGCATAAATGGGTGAAAAAAACATTCTAAAGAGTTCTACAGAATCATAAGGTAATGTAGGGATCTTGATTTGATATGATGGTCCTTTAAAACCCATGTTTCCTCATTATCTTATTCACATACCACCTCTCTAGAACATTTATATCACTCGATTCCCTGATTTTCATGAAATTATCCAACTTCACTAATTGGTCCATGATCACCCAAATAATATCATATAACCTTGGTATCATAGTAAACCAATGAATAAATCCATAAATATGTTCTCTCACTTCCACTCAATAACATCAAAAGGTAGAAAAAAACCAACTAGAACATGATGCTCCTCTTTCACCTCATGAAAGATTAATCACAATAACACAAAATATTGTACTAATTTCTTCATACGAAGTAACTAAAATTGAATCCTAAAGGTATGATACATCTTGTATGCAATAGTATTTACCGTGAAAGTTATGTTGTAGAACTCACATGGAACTTCCTCTTGCTGAATTAACAGAATAGACAATCTCCCCTAGCACAACAACTGATTTCAATCATCCTCTGACCACCCCTTAAGAGAATCATTATAAAAACATGATTCTAAATCACCTATACCTTTGAGTATCCCCACTAATATATCTACACCTAATACATTAAGAATGACTACAACCTAATTTTTTATATGCAACCTCTATCACAAGCCTGCTCCGTATCAAGATGAATTGCTTCAAGCTCCATCATCACTCTCCAAGCATCTCTAGAGATCTAAAAAACATCTCCTCGTGAATTCCTACTCAGTGTATCAGTAACTCAATTCCCATTATATTAGGTATAAGATATTTAAAAATCACAACCCCACAATAATTCCATCCACCACCACTGATTTTTATTTATATCCCATAGAGAGAAGACATACCTCAATCTCTTATGATCTGTGAAAACCAAAAAATGATTACCAGATATCACTCCCTAGATTAATATGAGATAACCACCCTATATTAGATCAAGAATTATCCCAAACAAAGGTGATATACATCAAAGAAAACCTCAAACATCACTCCCTTCCTTAGAATCTAAATAATGGAATCACTAATTAACATCCCCTTTAGGTAGTCAATATTTTCCTTACCTTGGTTAATCCATACAAAATCCTGGTCCTTTCTGTCCATGGCAGTCAAAAGGGATATAATCTAAGAGAAATTGGTCATGGACCTCCGATAATATCCCATTATAATATGGAAACTATGAATATCTATAACATTATTAGGTTCTTACAAATAAATATATGCCGCAATCTTTGAAGTATCGACTAATACTACCAAATGGGCCACCAAATTCCTAATAAAATACACCTTATACATCCAAAAAATAGACTTGGAAAACTTCCCATAGAGTTAGTGGTACTAAAGAACATATAAAAAAACCCCAATATGATCAACATGATCCTACTTAAACTTTGAGTATATTATTTTGTCATCAATGAACACTACCATGAACTAATATAGGAACTCATAAAATGTGGATTTCATGAATCTCTTGAAAATATATGTGGTATTTTTGACACTGAATGAAAAAAATATAAACTCAAAGTTCCAATACCAACATTAGAAGGTATTTTTATAGAGATACACCTCTATCACCCTAACCTAATGATACCCAATCCATATAGAAATATTCTAAAACTAGCTCATTACCTTTAATTGATTGAGTAATTCATATATGCATGGGAGGGATAATAGTTCTTTAATATTACCTGATTTAACCACTGGTACTTTGTGCACAACCTCAGACCAATATACAACTTTTTGGTTAACAATACAAGAGCACCCCATCGTGATACATTGGGCTAGATGAAACCCTTATAAATCAAATCTTCAACTTAAATCCTTAACTCATATAGACTATAAGGTTCCATATAATATTGATACATCAAGATAGGATAGAACCAAGTTGTAACTCTATCCTGAACTCGATATCACATCGACAGGTTATCATCACAAATTCCTTATAGAAACCATCTTGGGAATCCCTGACGACTCTAGGGAACTCTGCCACATTCACCTCCCCTAAATCCAACGAAAATGATTCTAGATATGACAAAATATACTATGAAGGATAATTACCCATCCAACACTCCTTTTTTCTAATGATCACTACCTATTTTCCTTCCACTTTATAGAATGTGACCCTCATTTAAAAGAGATTGATTATCATGTGAGAAAAATATATCCAATCCATGTAAATAATGACATTATATGCTTTATCTAAAGTAGAAAGAAATACCACAATTCTTGATTCTTCCCCATCATCAGCTTGCAACCTTAACACACATCAAAAAAATAAATTTGACCTTTAATCAACCTAGTAAACACTAGGGATACCAAAATTATCTCAATCTTTAGTCACAAGGCATAGAATGAGGTGGGTTCAATGAAAGAAAGTGATTCTATTGAACTAAATAAATCACAAGATCAGGTAGATGATAAATAAATGGAACCTTAGATATTCTTTGGACCATTTGAAACTAACATATCCATGGGATGATACTATCTATACCCATTTCCTTTACCTCTCAATCCCTATTGATGACTACTTATATGAACATGCTTAGATCTGTATCCCTATGGGTGAAGAATATCACGTGGCTGAATTATACCATATCTATATCCCATAATTTCTTCAAATCCCTATTGACACTACTACTAATAATTTATCTTAGGAAACTACTGATGAGACTGGAATGAATATTGACCACTCACGATACACTGATATTCGAGAATAGTCGATCACCAAAATCACTGATGACTATAACCTATATAATAAAATAATAAAGGAATATAGAACTTGGTGGATTCATGAGATCTTCTTTCTCAAGATAAGTGCGATGAAGAGAACTACTAATATTGACTCTCTGCTGGACAAAACCTCAACTAACCCAGCATCTAAGATCCTCTACCAAAAAACCTACTCATTTGGGAGCTATAATGTCTCCCCTATCAAGATGATAATAGCTAAAAATTCATCCTCTAAATTACCCCAACCTTCTTCTATACCTCTAGATACATAGATAACATAAATAGGGTGACTTCATATCAAATAACTTGGTGCAATGCCTCCTCTAAATTACACTCTATGAGCTCCTCATCTAGAAAAAGACCATGAAAAAGAGAAATAGGTCCTTAAATATTATCCATAGTTCCATTATGTTCAGGATACCCTACTTAAGGGAGAGTAACTCTGACATCTTCGCTAACCTAATTATCGATGAAATGAACTCTATACGAAATTGACTCTAAAAATATTCCCTTAAAAGTTTTACCTCCACCGTCTCCCTAAGATATAAGTTCAACTATTGTCCTTATGTCCCTCACATATGGATGACTACTAAAAGAATCCAATTCTATACCCCAACACATATAAAACTAAAGGTGATATTGATATCCTCCATCCAATGATCTATCTCTAAATTAGATACTCTCCCCTCACACTTCACTAATCTCTTATATTGGAACTCACATAACATCCTCCTCTTTGACTCATCCTCCTCGACCAGGTCAATAAATTTAGAGTTAATTGAATTATTATACAGAAATTCTCAATCTTGGACCACCTTCATAAAATGATCAATATGTATCTCTACAAACAAAATAAAAAACTCCTACGAACAATATCATGGAATTAATTTAAGATTCATTTTAATTTCCCCAAAATTGTCCCAATTGAAACACAATCACAGAAAAGCATGATGAATGTAACTCTACTTAGTATCTATATTGAAATAAATATAATATCATGCATTATTTTTAGTAATCTTATAGTCTTTACATCATATCATAGGGGTACCTAATCACCTATTCCCTAGTTGGCCTCTTTTACTACCTCACACACTAAGTTTGAATAATAGTGTTTTCCCACTAATTCCATTCAATTTTTAGAAGTTCCATTGTCCAATATCCATCCTAAATCTTATATATATATATTTAATACCACCTTTTAAAAACTCTCCCCCATAGGGGACCCCTCCTAGGCCTATAATATGATGATAGTGACCCCCAAGGCCAGCCTCTAACATGCCCTAGGTTGGAAACTAATACTGAGGGTATAAAACATACAAGTGGGAGTAATTTCCCTCATAATCATAGGAATATAATAAAAATAACACCAATTGACACCATAGTATAAAATAAAACTAATATTATAGAATTCAAGGTAAATTTCATACAAATACATGTCTTTATAATAAAATACCGAAATAATCTCTTAAGAAACAACTCCAACTCCAACTCCAAGCTTCAAGATGGTAATGTTATACTTGATTTATAAACTCCCATTGAAACCCTTAAAATGAGTGTTATATTTTTAAGGGTGATAATACATGTATACTCAGTTAGATCCTCCTCAACCACTCTCTTGAGAATGGGAAAAAAGAATACTAAAGTATTAGTGAATAAATGTTAGGACCAACAAGAACCTATCAGGTCAACTAAAACCCAACCTCATTAATAATCACTCTCAAAATATCAAATCCAAGTATAATAACATAATATTAAGGAAAATATAAAAAAGGTACCTTATGACCACTATCCTACTAGTTTTTCAGTCTCACATCCCAATGAAAAATTTCCCAGGGCTCCCAATCAGTTTTTTATCAGTACTAAAACATGCCATATATCACATACCACATCCACATCCTCATAACCATATATCCATCCCAAAATACCATATAAAAACCACACATCACAACCTCAACACATATATTTATCATAGTAGGGTTTCATTAAAATGATAGAAATCAACCCTATTCCCTCCTATTACCATGAAAGAACCCCACTAGGTATCATCATCACTTCCCCATAACCAAGTTAGCCAGTATATCACATATTATAACTCTAATTCATTATAGTATAAAAGATTATACCCAACTCAATCTATCACAAATCATACCACACCTTTCATGGAGAGTATAGGAGAGGGCATATTCATCCATCCATTTCCACTCTAACATAGATATCATAGAAAACACTTGGAACCAAAAACCTATGAGTGCTAGTAAGGTTATATGACTTGGGTGTGGTGTTTATGAAATAATAAAGAAAATACAACATATATATAACCAGACACAATCCCCACCCAAGGGTTTATACCAAGACCATACAACCACACCCCTTATAACTTCCAAAATATAACCACCAAATGCTACCATCAATACCAAATACCATACCACAACAAACCACACTTTCCTACACTGAACAACCACAAAAAACCATAAACACATTTAAATTTAATAACATCTTTTAATTGTTTCCAGATTTACCATTACCATTCATGTTACATTCATTATAAAATTCAATTATATATTTAAGGAAAAATCAGCCTTTATCTTTTAACTACATTCAACCCAACCATTAACCATTCATTTCAAACATTAACATTCATTAACATCTCATAGTTATTTAAATTCAATCCCACCCCATTTTTGAGTTCATCATTACAAATTATATTTTATTGCTAAAGGGTAACTATAATTCATCCCCCACAACAATAAATCATCACCCACATAATTTGAAACATAAAAAATTCCAACAACATCAGTTTTATATATACAAAACCATACTACCATTCCATATCAACAACCACATCTCCTATTTCCAACCATGGAAAGGAATACATATCCATGCCACCCCACACATCACATCACAAATAAAAAGATATATAAATTACCAAAAAACCCCCCATAGTAGCCACACAATTCATAATACTAACAAAAAGTATAATGACCACACACAAAATCCGATTCGAATAAAAAGTCACTTCCACAATTCACTTTTTAAAATATTCCATCTTATTCATTTTACATCTCCTGCATGGGTGATAACACAAAAATTCTGAAATTGACATAACTAGTTTATTAAAATATTTAATAGATTAATCTTTTATGGAGGGGGATTACAAAAATAAAATCTTAGTAGTAGAACATATAACTTAGCATCAAAAAAAAAATCTTAGTAGTAACTATAAACTATTATCAACCACAAAACCAATATGAATAAATTATGTAACCACTTGAGTATCACCGTATTCCCATAAATTTTCTTAGTTTGACTCATTATATTTGTTAGTTTAATCCTTAAAATCCACCCAAATTAATAAAAAATAATATTACTTTCATATAATACACAAAATAAGAGTTTTCTTGAATCCCCTCCCTCCACCAAAGAATTACAATTTTTATGAAAGAATAAGGTGAAGAAGATATAACCACTAGGATGAAATCATGCATGATAATCCTAAAAAATATTTAATATTATAATCCTTATTAATAAAATCACAAAAATCCCACAAAACCAACCCCAAACTTCTTCCACAACCTTCAATGGATGAAGAATAGAGAGGAAACCTAGGAGAAAGGATAGGGAAATCATGTTAGATCACCACCGATCAATCACTTTAAGAAAAGGGATAAAACAAATCAATGGGGTTTTAAGGGTCTCTAGGGATGAATGTATGGTCACCTAATTTCTTATGGAAATTAAGAAAAATAGATAAATTTAGATGGGATTTTGAATTTTTACAAGAATGGGAAATTTCATTATCACAAAGTGATAAGTCAAAATCATATTGTGATTGGTACAAATTGAATGAAATAGCTAGATCCACACTATTATCTAAGAAACCTTCCTTTCTTTTATGCATGTTCAATTATTTAATCTAATATGACTAAGGAATGGTTTTTCCATGACCAAGACACACGATGCAAGGTCACCCAACACGTAACCCCCAAAATCATCCCCTGGGATATACATCGTGATAGTTATGGACACATTGTAAAATCCTACATGTGGAAAATATAAAAAATCCTAAGTAAACTTTGTGAATTTACTGAAACCTACACACCACAAAAAAAAAATCAAAAAATGGTAAAAAAATTAAGATTAAAAAAAAAATTGTAAGAAAGAACCAAAATTATGTAAGTGTTTTTTTCTAGAAAAGTTTAAGGATTATTACTTTTTAAATAGTCCCCCATCATACCTTTCATGTTGCAATGCACTTATGTTAGGCTATAAATAATATTATTTCTCAAAATAGTGTGAAATATTAATATCTTGGCCTAAAATTTTGGGATGTGACACATATTCTTTATTGCGAATCATCACCTACAGAACTACCCTCTAATATTGCTAGACCTTCACATCCTGAATCAGACAACCACAACACAACTTCTTTATCCCAGTTAAAACCTTATCTCTAAAAACGAAATTTTCCCTCTAATATCCCTCCCCTACCTTCAAAACCTATAAAAAAAAATTAATAGGCTTAGAAGGTCCATGCTGTTACACATACAATATAATTTCTATGATACTTTTAAACTTCTTGTAATTTCAACAATTTATTCTACATGTATACAAAAATATGTCTATATAATTTAGAAATTGAATTAATAAACAATGTATTTTATAAATTTGAGTAATTTTACTCACACAACTAAATTTAATTCATGTGTTTTTAATTTAAAATCATGTAGTTTATGACTATTATGAGGAACATTATGGGGTTTTGAGGATCACCACTTGATCACTCCCATTAAAGAAACCCATAAATATTCCTGACCTATCATTATAAATTCAAAATTTCATATAAAGAACATAAATATTATAGGAATACATAAAATTCATCAAGATCCATCACTATCAAACTTGAACAATTTTTTGATATAGATCATTGAATAATAACCATTAGAATATTTCATTCATAAGGATGACACAAGACACTTGGATCCTCAAATGCTACGAGAGGGCCCTGTAACATTAGAGGTTCTCTATCACCTTATTCTCAAATATAATTGTGAACATGGATGAATAGAGATATTTATCTATGGCTTATCAGTTCCATACTACCCCGATAGTGGGATCCCATCCCTTTATATAGGATCCCTTTATTAAATGAAGGGAGTCAAATGTCGACTTCCAAAACTTGAAAACTAAAATAAATTATGATAATATATGTGTATTGAGTGTATAATTATTTTAATGTTTCAAATTATTATAATCAATTAAAACATATGAAAATGAATCTACCAATTGATTATTAACCAATAGATCCCATGTGAAAAATGTGGCCTAATCTATGTACTCGATATCCCATATCCTCAACCTATCATAAACCATGATATATATAGATCATTTTCTATGATAAAGGTATATCTATTACATATCACATGCTATAACTCAGGTATATCATGTAATACAATATAACTATTTTAGTGAATTTCTAATAATCTCCCATCTACATTAAAATTATATAGGGTCTTATATAAAATACTTCAAAACTCATTGTGAATCCATCTAAAATATTTTGCATACATTTTATCAAACATTCTTAATTTTGGAAGAAAAACCTTGTTTAAAATTTTAATCCTTATCTTAATAGATAATCATGTGACCCTATGGGCCTTTATAGCATTGAAACAATATATGAAATCATGATTTCATAGATGTAAGAAAAGAGTGGACTCTATCGAAACATTAGTCCTACTCAAGCTATAAAGTGGACTGGTGTGATCTCAATCAAACATATTCTTATATCCATATAAACATGTACACCACATGATGGATCATATACATTATATGTACACCTATATAATACCTTTATCCATGACATCGAGTGTCAATTAGACATGGAAATTGTTAATATAATATAGGTTTATAGATAACCAACCTGAGGTTTCCATCCATCGGACTCTCAAGCCAGTTCAACACATACTTGAGGCATGCTCCCAATCATGCCGGGCTGGAAACTAATACCAGGGTCTCATAATGTAATCACTGGAAAAAATTTCACCCTGGAATAAAGAACCTAATTAATGATACCATAACTACATCAAAGTAAGAATCATAAATAAACAGAATTAGCTAGAGACTAAATAAAATAAAACAACATCATATACCCATGTATGAGTTACATAAATTAATAAATATAAAATCCTTGTAAGCATGATTTTATAGATGATATGATACATAAAAATCCACATAAAATAAAAATACAAAACAAATCCTCATGAGATAAAACCCATGAGACCATGTCTCATTCGATATCTCAACACTAGATAATAGTAATCGAGAAGATCCAGTGAAAATTAAGGTGCCCTTGTCCTTAACCGTGTTTGGTAAAACATAGTCTGTATATTCCCAAAGGAACATATAGGGTGTGAGGCACAAATAATAGTTAGATACCCGCATTAATCTATTTAAGGATTTTTATCCATATAAACCAATAAGTCTCATATGAAAACTTGTTTTTCAAAACAAATTCCACTTATTAAAATTGGTGAACTTGAAGAAAATACTTTATAAATCTCTTTTTTTCTCAAAACAATTCATATTTTAAAATAATGGTAAAAGAAATGATTTTACAATTAATTTATAAACATGGATCAAAATAAAAAAATAAATCCACCCAGAAAATCATGCTCAAACACCCAAAAAATGAATAAACATGAGCATAAAGAGAACGTAATTTTCATATGAAAGTAATGAAAAAATGGGCGTAATCATAAGTAACATAATTTATTAAAAAATGGTTTTCAAAAACATTATTGGGCATAAAATAATTTTTAAAACTCAAAATGATAAATATAGAAATAGAATAAATGAAAATAATAATCACACATGGAACTAAAAACATGCATAAAGCATATAAAATCAACCAGGTATAGGAAATGTGAACTATGGGATCTAACCATATGATTATAGTGTGATTTAGTATAGACAAAGTTTTTTAAGCCAACTAGAATTATATAACAAGTCTAGAAGCTCTGATGGTCTTCCTAGAGTCTAATATCCAAGATCTCTCTCGGTACCTTGGTCAATGTTTTTGGAACCTCACTTGGTCCTCCTCCAAAAAGGTTATCTCGGTCCCTTGAACAACACATCATAACTAGTCCATGACATAAGCCAAGGTCTCCATGCCTAAGTCACCACACAAAAACCCAAGGTCACCCATGTTCTATTTAATACCAAATACACAAAACAATCACTAATTCCAACACATAAAATACACTTTAAAAAATTATTTAAGAATATAAATTTCCCATTTTAAAACAACACCACCCCCTACTGTAAAAAATTACCATTTGTAATACAATGATTTCCTCAAGCCATAACCCATTCTAAAGACTCTACTTTATAAATACATTTAAATCCATAAAAAAATCTTTTCACACAATCCATTTAAAAATAAAATTCATAAAACATCTATTCCCATAAATTTTCTAGCATTAAACATCACAAAAGACCTATTTGAAAGCCCCTTTTAAAAACCCCATTTGAAAGTAAAAAATATCTTTATTCCATTTTTTCAAACCCTTGGGGTGTATTAATAGAAACCCTTTTGTATAAATAAATTTAAACATAAAATTTCCATTTTAAATCATGAATCATACCAAATATAGATAAATTATAATTCATAAATCAATTAAATTGAATTTTAATAAACTTTAAACAAATGAAACTAAGAATAATTGGTTAGTCATGAAAAAATACCTTAAATTGAGACACCTACCTCTCAATCATTCTAAAACTTGTTTCCTTTGATGAAAAACACTATATTTGATGTGGATATGTCCTCATACACATAAAACACAAGTAAAAAAACCAAAACCCCCATTATTAAACCTAGGAACATCCAAAAAGGATTCCTTGGTTTCCCTATTCTATAAAAATGGAATAACAAGGGTAAAATAGGGTAAGATAAAGAGAAAATATGAGGATATATGCTTAAATAAATCCAAACCACTAAGAAATTAAGAGGAATACAATAACTATCCAAGAGGAAGATCTCCTATTCTAAAGTAGAGGGCTTCATAAATGGGGAAAGTCCCACATTTTTTATGACTTGGAAAAACTACATAGTTTATCCACACAGTTAAGAAAACTATGCGCCGACTATGTAGGAGTCACTATATACCTAAGAAAAAATCCAAATGGTTACTCTTGAAGCTCACATGGTTTGAAAAACCATGCTCCCAATATGAAAAATGGAACTTCTCCTTAACTATCACCCTCGTATGGTTATCCTTATGGTTGGAAAAACCACATGAGAGGGTCCGTTTTCTTAAAAACCATGGTTTCTAAGCCCCAACACTTGTGAACTCTAAGAAAAAAAATCATATGTATAGAAAAACACTATTAAGTCATACCAATGAATTATATGGTGTCACATGGCTATAACATATATTCTAGATTTCAATGGATCTAACAAAAATTGTTAAAAATAATGAATAAAATATAGAAACCAATAAACAAGTTCAACGTTTCTAAATAAATGAAATCACACATATTTTAATTAAATAAACTTACAATCATATAACTTATACCATTGATTATAGTGGTAAAAATATTTATCCAAGATTGATTAAGATCATAATAGATGCAACTAAATTTCATCCCTTTTTCAGAGGTATCCATTGGCTAAACGAATCACCTCATATTCAGGTGGGTTTTATCACCTCACCACGGTATTCTAGTGCCTCACTAGGTAAATGTGGAAGAATTAGAGAGATTTAGGTTGTGGGAGTTTTTACCAAGACTTGGTAGTTCTATCTCTCTCACACACACACCATCTCACGATGATTCCCCGTTTATAAATTCCTTAAGGATTATCCACAATAGATAATATATTTACTTATTCATTATATCATATGAGTAAATTCCACTTTCTAGTTCATGAAAACATTGTATAACCATATCAAACCATAGAATATTTGATGATATGAAATATTTATTAAATGATATATTGGATGGAAGGTATTCTAGAATAATAAAAAAATATCACTTGGATTACCTCCAATAATAGCGTGTTAGAGTGTATCATACCATATAATTCAACATATAACACTAGTTTAAAATATATCCAATTAAAAATTATTACTTTATATAGGCATTAACATGATAATATACTTTAGAATAACCCCAAATTGTATAATATGACATAGACAAGTACATTATATACATAATTGCTTTTGGGAATATCTCATTCAATTTGCCACTTGAACAAAATACCGAAAGACTCATGTGATATTTCACCTTATATCCTATAATAAACAATTGTTTGATAAATCATATCCAAAATTCCTTTTGAATATCTTCCAAAACACTTTTTATATCCCATCTATCACATCATATGTAATGTATTTTTAATACCCATTTAAAACCTTTTTATATTAACTATAAAACACTTATAAAGATGCTCTCTAAGTCAAACACAATATCCACTAAATCATCCAAAAACCATGACCCCATGAGCCATTGTAGCATTGATAAAAACTATGAGTCACCAGATCCATAAAGGTTAGAAAATATTTCCCTCTAGAAAACTATCACCACCACTCAAGCTAAAAAGGGATCTAGTGTGATCTACATCAAACACATGTATCTTTATACTTGTTTCAACTAGTTTCATCACATGATAGAATGCATCATCTTATGTTATATTTTTTAAGACATTGAGTGAGTATGGGACAAAAAGTATGTCTTTCCCATATAGCCTACTCAAATATTCTGGACACTCTAATTATATACACACAAGGTTTCTGAATACATCACATGCGATTCACCTTTATGGACGATTGCATCACATATCTATCATCTGAATAGATAGTCAAATAATATATACAATCTAGGTGAAACCACACACTCACTTAGTCTATCTAAATCAAGGGTACAAATACCATACTCCTAATATTAGAGAAGAAAAATCCTATCTTAGTTGGGCTCGAACCGATGACATGATTAGTAACATACCCAAATATCCCCTAATAAACTAAGACTAAAGGCTTGTGTGTGAATGGTATCAAAATACGATTGTTCTCATACATGGTATCTTGTTAATATGAAGTAATGGGGACACTAAATATGATCCATGTACCCCTATTTAACCAAATATATAATGTATGATACTATATATGGTATATTTACTTTGCCACCCATTGCACAAAAAGACTCTTTTTTACCTCATGAGTATATTTCATATACCCATACAAGAATCATAATCACACTAACCTTAATATTTCATCATAACCTATAAAAAAATATAATAAACATTGAATAGTGATAACTAAAATTCATCCTTTGATAGGTTAATTATGATTAAAATTCATGAAATGTTTATCATTTTATACATATATGTAGACAATGTGAAATAATGATAAATTGGATATTTCCTTTTGTAAAATATGGTATATTTTTATTTTATTTTTAAACCCCTTCAAGAATAATTAAGAAAACCTTATATAAGAGCTTATCTACCATACATTATAGAATTCAATATTTTCCTTATGTTTTCTTAACTTTTTGAGGATTTGTTAACTCCTTAGATATATATATATATATAATTCCTATCACATATATTTGTTACCACATGGTAAAATTCTCCCACCAAACTATTTAGTGAGTAAAATATATGAAGTAATATAGTTTAAATTATTATGATATTTTGGAATCATATTCATAATTTTGAACTCCTTGAACATATTCAATCCCTTTAACCTCACAACATTGAATGTTATGATGAAAAATTATTTTGTCTACTTAGAACTATTTCCAAGTTCACCATCATCATTATTAAAAAACTTTCTATCAAAATTTTCCTTGAAAATATTAGAGTAAATAATAAAACTATTTACATTATCTCTTTTACAAGATATTCTAAACACATTTATTTGTTAAATTTGAAATTATATATGTTCAAACATACTCCCAGTAGCCTTTGAGACACTATTTTCTTCTTATAATATGTTTCTAAGATACATAAAATTCCTTTTGTTATGGAATAACTCTTAATTTATTTTTTATTATTATTTAAAAAATAAAAAATGTCTTCCATATGTTATATGGAATCCTATATGTTTGGATAAATTTTTTAAAATTGGAATTTATTTTTTATAATATACCACTGATAGGTGGTAGAAACACCTTCCATCATATTTTAAACAAATATCTTGATAAAATCCTTTATCTTGGAATTTTTTTATCCATATCTTCTTCTCAAAATATGTTTTAGAACTTGATGAATCATAAACCATGTGTATTGAATTCATTATCTCAAATTTTACATAATTACTATTTTCGAGTAAATAAATCTTATTATCATAGAAGTGAAATAAAATTATCATAAAAATTATTTTATTAGATACATATGAGCTTGATTTATACTTTTTAATTAAATTTTTTGAATTAAATTTTCTTTATTAATCACTTTAATGAAAACTGCACGCTCTATCTTTTATTCCCTCTATTTTTAACTCCTTTACATTTGAATCATTTGTAATGTTGAAATTTTATATCACATACTCTTAAAAACTAATGAATTTATTTTTATAATATTGAAAAATAACATAGATATTCTATGTTTTTTGATTAACTCCTTCAGTTATCCTAGAAAAATCCATAATATATAATCATTAATCATCCTTTCTGATAAAACGTTTAAGTTTCAGTGATATTGGATGGCTCATAAAAGAAACACTATTAGAATTTCCACTAACTTTTCTTCTTTTAGTTTGAACATTTACCCACTTATATTGTCAACACAAAACCAATACCCAAACATCAAATGCCTAGTTTATCTATCCTTCACATTTTGATAATATCATAATTTTTTTTCTTAAACTCATTCACATTTTCAAAAAATTTCATCAATGATAATAGAATGAATTACTTAACCAAAATATGCTTCATGGAAAACTCTATTTTGGAAAATTCATTTACATATCCAATCATATCGAATATATGATAAAATAATAAATTTCATTTATTAATCTTGCATCTAATTCTTGTGAAACCCCAAGTGAATTATTCTATGCTTCTCATAAGTATCTAGATTCTAATTATTAAAAAACTTCAACAACTATTTTATCCTAGAAGGTATTGTTCTAACACATTGATTTTTTATTTGTTAATAACTTTTACTAAGTTAAATATGTTAGGATTTTCTTACACCAATATTATACTTTTCAAGAATTAATTCAAAATAAAAGTTTTATGAGGAAAATTTCATTTATATACTATATAATCTTTTATAAAATGAGTATCATGTTTTAAAAAAATTTAATAAGGACTTTAATTAATTGTGATCCCACTAAAATGATGAACCCTTTTGAAATCATCATACCCATTAGTGGGAAAAGATCTATATTTCACTAATAAATGAGTAATATTTGGAATCCCTCTCACTACATAACTATTTAGGTAAAGAATTAGACCAATAATACAACAAATATCTCTTATATAGTTGGGTGAGTAACTCATTATCCAATCCATCAAATGGATAACCCTAACTCTATTACTTTGGTATCTTAACTCTCAGGGTTTCCCAACTAATTATTACCCAAGGATCACAATGGGATTTGGTTACCTAACTCTTAGGGTTGGCCTTATCCACCACACCTTACACAATATAATCTATGGCCACACTACTTTGGATGAACCTAACTAGTTGAATGATCATATTCATGACATGTTCTTTCTTTCGAAGGAATCTTAGACTTATTATAATTTAAAGATAATTTATTTTCACCAAAGTGCCTCATGTTATTCCCTTTATATAAAAATTCTTAAAGTTATTTAGTTTGGAATCCCATTATTTATCTGAAATAAATATGTACAAACCATATTGATGTGTAACTCTTTACACAACTCAAACATTGTGTTACTAACCCAAATTTGAAGTCAAATATATTCAAATAGATCCAAATTCATTCTATTCATAAGGTACAAGAAACTCTTTCATGTAATTATTTTAAATTATATGAAAGAAAAACTCTTAACATGAGTAATATTGGAGACACATATAGTCAACCCACACTTTTCTAGAACAAGGCATAAGCCTCCAAGCCTGTGGGAGGGTCAAAAAAATGTCCCTCTACCCAGAGATACTTACTCAAGTGATATGTCAATCTCCTCATAATTATAACACATAATATGTATAAATCATAATTAATTACTTAACTCAAGATCATAACTTAGTACACTCCGATTTCATGGTGGAAGAAAATTAAAACCATTATCATACATGGCATGTAAACCTTTAGGTTCATGTACAATAACATCTAGAAGTGGTTTAAAATTTTCAACTAAATCATAAAACCACGAAAAATATAAAAAAATTATAACTATGAATAAAGAGGGGATTAAATTTTAAATAAAAGAACAATTCACATATATTTACATGAGATAAAAATTTATGAACAATTCATAAATAGAAAATGATTATAAACACTTTATTATTTAGAAATTGATTATGTAAATTCCATAATCTTGAATAAAAACACATTATATTCATTCCATAATATGAAACTCCTTCATTTTATTTATTATATGGAATTTATATAACTATAAGATATTCAGTGAATAATAACATTTTATAATCCAATTTTCTATTATGTGAATAATTCATGTAATATAAATATCACTATTTAAATCTTGATCAAATTAAACATCAAAAATCCTTTTGATGGGGTCTAAAAAATATCCAAAATAATTCCTTTAATTTGAAATATTCAAATTAATTAATTATGAAAAATTCAAAAATAAATAGAAACACTTTTTTATTTCCGCCTTATTTTTTTTTGTAATTTATAGACCCTTTATAAATTACACTTATAATTTCCATATACAAATTTTATATCAAAATTATAATTCATTCCATATAATTTAAAAGGTATTCTAATATTTACATTAAATATTATATATTACTTATTAATACAAGTTTTATAAACATTTAATTAATTAATTATAAACACTTTATAAAGTAATAAATATCTCAAATTGAATTTTATTATAACTTATAAATAATTCCTAAATAATATAATTTAATTCATAATTTATTTTCAAGAAAATCCATTTTCTCTTCTAATATTATTTAATGATTCAGTGGGAATTACAAGTAATAATTTATATTCTAGTGGCTCTTAAACTATTTAATTTCTATCAATCATATTTTTTAACTAATAGTTCCATCATAAAACATGATAAGCGGGGTATGTAAGTTATTTCAGTTTTTGTGAAAAAGGAAAAAATCATATGTATCTATGAAAAAAATTTATATATAAATAGAAAAAAATCATTATTTATCAATCATATTTTATGATTCACATTTTTATTGTAAATGAAATATGATACTTTGTTTTTCAAATCATGTCATAATTATATCATAAAATATGATCACCTGAAGGCATACACTAGGACTAATATAAAACCAAGAGTTTTATTCTAAGAATCTGGTTATGATATCCCATATCACATTCTAGGACTCAATCATATTTAATGTTAGGGAATATGATTGAAAAAATACTTCAAAAACTTTAATTCTTGCATGATTTCATGAATCTAAAGGAATGGTAAGGCTATGATACCATTTTTAGGTTATATAATCAAAAAAATTTATTAAACATAGTGTGAGAAATATAAAAACCCAAAACTAAGATCAACCATTCTAGATAAATGAAATTAGATATACTATAAATGAAGAAACTTATGAACATTCACCTAACACCATTGATCGTATCAGAAACAATATTCATCCTTGATTAATGAAGATAATAATAGAGGAATAAAAAATGCATACCCCCTTCAAAGGTATATATAGGCTAAAAGAATCACCCAATATTCAGGGGGGTTTCATCTTCTCACCACAGTGTGCCAATACCTCTTTATATAAATGTGGAAGAAGAAAAGATCGTTGAGATGACGGAGTTTTGAACAGTGATTGGACAGGTTCACACACACACACACACACCATCTCTTGATGATTTCCCATTTATAAATCCCTCATGGATTCTACTCGAGGGAGAAGACATTTAATCATGCATTATATCACATTAGTAAATTCTACTCAACTAGTTCATGAAATCATTGCATTAATATATCAAACAACTAACTATTTCATTATATGTAATGTTTCTTAAATGATAGCTTATGTAGAAGGTATTATTAAATAAGAACAATTATCATTTGTATTCCCATTAATTAAAATATTTTTGTGTGTATCACACTATATAATTCTACTTATAACATTGCTATATGATATATCCAATTATACCCGTGATAAGCCAAAGGAGGTAGCATTATAAAATTCTATATGATATCCCCTAAAAATATAATATATCATAATCAAATGCATCTCATACATAATGGAATTAGGGAATATCTACTCATTCATCTAAGAAGTCAAGAACATCACAAGCCACTCAAATAAGCAGGGGAATGCATTTACTCAGTCTAACTAGATCAAGGCCCCATATGTTTTTACCCATTGAATGGGTGAATTTTTTTATCTTGGTTTAGTTCCAACCAACATCATGGCTCGTAACAAACCTAAGAACCCCCTAATTAGCTACGAATAAAGGTTTTCATAAAAAAGGTACCAAAGTATGAAGGTTCTCATAATAGTTATTTATTAATCCTTAGGTATTCGGGATTCATTATAAGAATACACCCCAAAGTATATCAATGAATTTATTAATTTCTATGTAATATACTTTGGTGGGTAATTCCAGATCATAAGGCTTTACTTATTACCTCATGAGTCTATTCTTTGTATCATATGTACAACTATTTGTATCAAGTACCATATTGTACTCACACTAATATTGATATATCATTATAAAAGATAATACTTTGTGATGATAATCAATTAGGGAAAATTGAAAGTCATACTTTGAGGGCATATTATCATTACATTATTCTAATAATATTAAACCAGCACACATGAATTAATAATAAATAGATAATACCTTTACTATAAAATGATGATACATTTTAAAACCATTAAATTCAATCTCTCATGCTTCTAATACTAATAGATTCAATATTAACCTCATTATTTTTCTACAATAATGGTTTTTACAATGGATATACTACATGCTCTAATATAAACACCAAATAGATTTTTATATCACCCATCTCAATGATATCTTAGAAGATATGGTACTTAAAATGGATATGTTTATTACTTTGTGGAGACTTAGGTTCCATATACTAATAAATATATCCATAGTTGTCATATTAAAGATATATTTCTCCCTCAATGGTAGGAATCACCCTAAGTTCAAAAATGAACTTCCTAATCTGAATTGATTCCTTTACATCATCTGATATAGAAGTGTACTCAATCTCTGTTGTCAAGCCCACTATGGTGTATTATTTGAAACTCTTCCAATTGATCACTCCATCATTTAGGTAAAACATGAAACAATATTGAAATATCATAACATCTTTTTTAGATTAGAAACTAGCATTAGTGTAACCATTTAAAATGAGATCATCCTCACCTCCAAAGACTAATAATATATCCTTACTTCTTCTAAAGTACTTAAGGATGTTCTTGACAATAATATTGTGAATCTCATAAGGATTTTATTGGTATCTACTTGTAATGATCAAATAATAATCCATATAATACTGAGTATGCAATATAAAATATATGGTAGATCCTATGATATAGGTGTAAGAAATCTTATCCATCCCATATAAGTATTTAGAATGATTTTGAATATTCCTAAGATTCATGCCATGTAATATAAGTAAACACTTCTTCTTGGAATTCTCTATGCTAAACTGATTTATCACTTTACCAATATATGAAATCTAACTCAGTCTAAGAATCCATGTTGATCTATCTCTATAGATCTTTGTAATAAATATATAGGTTGATTTGTCCATGTATTTCATTGAGAATAATTTTTCCATCTGCATCATTATAGAATGTAAATTAGAGAAATCATTTCTGATAAGTAGTATGTTATCCATATATAATATGAAAAATACCACCACAAACCCATTGACCTACTTATATACAACAAAATCATCTGTGTTATTGATGAAACCAAACCCTTTTATTACATCATCAAAATAGATATCCCAACTCCACGAGGCTTATTTTAATCCATTAATGGATCGTTGCATCTTGAAAACTTTAATATAATAATTTGGGACTCCAAAACACTTTGATCTAGAAATTCCATTCTAAATCAAGTAATGAAAGGATTTTGTATTAATATTTTATTTTAGGAATTTTATCCTTATGTGTTGATTTCCCATTTTATCTTATTTATCCTTGTAAATATTAAGTGGATTTTTTCACTAAAGTGATTATCCATGTATTTGATAAAATTTATGCATATATTAATTTATTTTTAGTCCATATTGAATTTTTGTTAATTTATTTATTAATTGACAATGATAAAAATATATATAAATAATTAAATATGAAACCAACAAGAATAAAATAATAAATTGGTAGAATTATAATATTTTTCTAATGGTTTGTTTATCTATAGAATGATACACCGACCCTTGAACCTAAAGAATAAACTCCTATAAAAAGCCTAGTTCAAGTGAAAACATTACACTTTTACTCTTATGTATCTCCTGGATTGGTTTCACCTTATTTCCATACATGAACTACCTCCACTCAGTTGGGATCACCATCCATTATATAAGCATTACTCACTTATAGGTGAGGGGAACCAAATGATTGTTTAGGGATTCATATAAAAGAAACTGCTGGAATGTAGACCCTTATATAATGAGAAATAGGGATGACATACAATACCTTAATTTAATTTAAAAAATTATTATAAAAACCATGAAATAATAATAAAATAAAAAAACCAATCACAAAAACAGGTCAGTCTAAAGATCATGATTATCCACAAACATGAAATGACTACACATTTAATAAATTAGCATTCATTTTAATTGTTATTAATTAAGATATCATGTATCCAAATCAATTAACGATATTAATTAATCAATAAATTAATTTATATTAATTTCTATCCAAACTATCCATGATATTATAATCCATTATAATTTTAAAAAAATTAAAAAAATTAATCTTATTTATAATTAACCAAGTACAAAGTATGTACATGGAGGAAACATAGTGGTTTGAACTACCTGAAATGTATTGTGGTTATATAATTTCAACTCATATGATATATATAATACATGTATTTTCATGTAATTATATGGGATATACTATCAATAAATGAAACATGAACACATGTTATTTATGTTACATGTAATACTTTTAATGCATGTTGGGTAATCAGTGTATTACTACTATACAAGTTATGTTGTTTTGAATATTACACATAAATTAATTAAGAATTTAATATATATATATATATAAAATATACCGCAAGAAGCATACTATCAATAAATGAAACACAAACACATATTTATTATGTTTAAATGTAATAATTAATTAATTTTACTTTTTTTTCATAAACAGGTAGTATACATGACATGTACTCTGATGCCCAACCTGAAATCTCCATCTGATTCAGTCTGCCACATAACCTCAAGCATGAATCCTCATAAACCATAGTTTTACGAATAACGGTGATGGCCTAATCTATACAATGGGGGGAGTATGTTCTTGAATTGGAGTCATACTACAAAATGGAATTAACCAAAAAACCAATCAGATAATCATCAGAGTATGAAAAATCTATAAATACAATGCAATATCAAAATATATCATGTTTAAGAATATAAACTTATGTTAATTCCAACCTAAAATACTAACCACAAACTCGACATATCACATATAAAAAAATAACCAAAAAATACAACACATGAACACCGAACCTACTTCCATCCTTCAACCTCACACACCCTACCTCTATACATGAACTGATCTGATCCAACCCTACACACTGAAGACCTTATACTGAACCAAATAGAAGACATAAGTTTGGAACATGCATTGGTGTTCCCATGTTGGGAATTATAAATACATCTTAGTGGGGTCTCACTAGGTTCCCCTAGTATATTCCCTCATATACATGTATGCATGAGGAAAACAAAACATGACACACATGGGCATTGGAAATCGTGTGTTAACTAGTCCACCATAATTCCCTATGAAATTGGTCAACATGTTCTGACCAGGACACCATGACACATGGTCACACCTTCTTCATTTCTATGCTAGAATCAACCTCATCACCTCATGTGTTAACTCGTTGAGTCATCATGTCCCATCTAGGATACCCAGACACCCAACCCAACCTTCTATGGCCAAACTTGGAACCCCTTTGTCACTATGAACCGTGCCATCAAACTTTATGATAAGTACATACCTGAATTATAAGGGTAAAAATCATCCTAACCTTGACCCCCTACCCTAAGGGATGAGAAATTATCATATATCAACATCCTAACCCACTGACTGGCCACTCAAGGTTGGGTCCATCAGTCACTTATTTAATCATATCATGTCCTAAACCTATCGCGAGATGTTCTAAAACAAAACCTAGTCAATGTAATGTTTATCATTCATATATATAATCACAACATGAACCATCCCCCCAGGAATTCCTAGACCCAATATTACTCAAGATAAGGTATAATATCTATGTCTAGAACCATACCATAACCCAACCCCTCATGGGAGGTCCTTGTACCAAGCCAACTAAGGCACGTTCTATATAGCACATGACCTAAGAAACTCATATAATTGCCAAAATCATGAACCAAGCCTATTCAAGGAAAGATCCATCACCTATTCCTTATTAATCACTTCAAGGTCATGGCTCACAATCCTCTCCCCACTTGGTCTGTCTTCTTGCATGAACATGTGCAACACAATAATGGCACATATGACATCATACAACTCATAAAATGATCCTATGAAACTAGTTTCTCAATACCTACACCCTCATCTCGAACATGTATCATATTTTCTATCAGTTCATCCACTATGTCCTTCAGACCTTCCATGGTCTCTATTCGTTGATACAATCTAAATCCCATAACCCTACAATGAAATCACTGCTCAAAGAATATTCCCAATCTAGACCTCAAGGTATTATAAAACCTCATCAAAACCCTAAAATAATCATAGTTCAGCTACCCCAATCCATCTTACCTCAAACCACTTAGAAACCCCATGTTAAGTCACTAGATAAAGTTCTGAACCAACACTTAGGTCTTGTCTCAAGTCTCCTAGGGGTAGTTTCTCAGCCCATCACCCATAGGAATCACCTTTATTTATATTTTTTACAGCCTTAGAGCGATCTTCCTACTCATAAAAATCAAGAGTAACTAGATACATCCTCAAGAGGGTGTTCCCCAACACATACAAGAGGCAAGAAATTCTTATTCATCATCACATGCCTCATTCCCTATATTTTCTATCCAATTGTTAATAGGTAAATCAATATAGGCTTCCCATGTAACCACTCATAAACTGAGACCCACTCAAGGACTAATGACAGCTAGACTAACCTCCCTTCTCCTTAGCGACATAGTCGCCGAGCAATCCCAATTACCAAAAGTGATAAAGAGTACCCAACCCAGGCATAGAAGACCCAACATTATTCTATCTCTTTTCCTCATCCACTCTCGATTACTATCTATTCTACCCAAACCAATGAAATATGCATAAATTAGGTACACCCATGCATAAAAAATCACATGGATTTGTATTAAAGGGAATACCTACCTCCGTCAAGGAGTTACCAACCTCACTAGATCTGTTGAGCTTCAAACAAACTAATCCATTCCTCATCAAAGCTCATATAGTCACCAAATCTCTCACATCACAAAACAATATATAAATAAATAAATAATTTTTTTAATTATTTATTTAAATTAAACCAACTAGGAATAATACTAAAAAACTCACCAATAACATCCATTATACTTAAACTATGACCAACTACCAGTAGAAGCTCTATGGGACACCCCCAACATTATCCTGACCAAAATCCCTATCAAAAAATGCCTAATTAATCTCAAAATTCATCCAATTTAGGAAAAACCCCTAAATAAAATCCCCAGGTGATGAAACTTTATTGAAAAAACTTCTAATGACATATATACATAATCTCAGATCCTTTCTATCCATAAAACACGAAAGACCCATCACTCTAGATGATACTTCATGCTTAAATGCAAATCATCACTAAAAATTAGGAAAAATTGAAAACAATCTGAGGGTTATAATCAAGGGAACACGAAAAAAATGGGAATAAAGGATTATAACTAAAATCAAAACTAAAAAATCACCCCTCACAAGTGAGAATCGTAATAGAAATAAAGGAAAGGAAAATTGGACAATAACAGCCTTCTACTGATGCCCCCAACCCCTAAATTGTGAAATACCCCGACCTAGAAAAGGTTGAGTTTTCCCTGATCAAGAAAGACCAACTGAGGAAACATTCACAGTGTGAAAAGGGAGTTCATAGTGTAAATTCTCTATCACTCACACATTTCACAGCCTGAACCTTGGTTGAAAACCTAAAATGTTTGAGGTAGAGGGACCATTACCCCATCTAACCCCATTCACACTGTAAAAAAAAGTTTATAGTGTGAATATCTAAGTAAAGGCCCCTAAACACCTTTGTAAAGTATAACTTCATAGCGTGAATTACCCTTTCACAATGCTGATGACTTGTGTAAGGGACATCTTCTTTTGTTTTTCCTCATTCATAGTGCAAACCCTTCATTCACAATGTGAACTTCTATAGCTACTAAATTTCATCCCCATGCCATCTTAACCCATCTCTATCACTCACTTGAGAACTCAAACAATGAACCAGGCATAGTTACTCATCTAAAAACATCTCATTGAGATATTTCAATGCTTATATTCACAATTTAAATCCCCATTCACGTTTTGACCCCCAATACAAATCTAAAAATTTAAATTCCCTCGCAAAATAATGACCCAAAAATTTGGGGGTCATTATAAACTCCAAAATTTAAGGACTATCATCATCAAGAAGCATTTGGTAGTCCTATGGACTAATATCTATCCTACTTAAATATTCAATTCTGTAATAATCCACCATGTTCTACTCAATAATTACAAACACACATCCACTTCACAACTCTAAAGACCTAACACACTATTTTCAAAGGTCGGGACACTCACTCACCACTAGAGATAACATTGGGACAATTCTCACTATACATGTCTCTCCCAAGACACATTGGTGTCTTTAATGGATTTATATCAATGTTTATGGTGCTCCCCTCCGTAAGACTCCACTTAAAAAATTTAAATTTTAATCCATGGTTCTCTCTACCATAGTAATTTCCTACATATACTGCACTTATAACTACCCTTCAACCAGAAAAAAATGATTTAAACAATGCCCCAAATGTGGTTTCCACATCACCACATCCGAACTCATGTAAAAACACCAATAAAAGCATGTATGACCATAGTTTCTTCAAAATTCTTGGCCCTACCCTCCTAAAAATTTTCTCACAACCCAATTACGATGCCAAAACTCTTAAAGGCATCACATGACAATAAAAAAACCCACAAAAATTCCAAACCTGACTTATAGTGTAACTCCATGGTCAGATATGTCACGACCCGTTCTCGGGGCCCGTGCCGTGACTACCCCAAGCCCGCCTTCCATAGGCCACGGGCTGGCGACTAGCACCAAAGGCGTAATTACTGATAACTGGGAAGACACTGCCTTTATAAAATAATGAAACACCACAGAGTACAAGCGGAAGTAATACACTAAGTACAAAAGGAGGTGATAAAAACTAAATGGGCCAAAATACAAACCCAATCAAAAGTACAACTACAACTGAACAAAGGTACAACAGAAAAAGACAACATCTAGAAGAAAGGTAGAAGCTCCTGGTTCGTCCTCCTTAGATCCTACCTGAAGGGTAGGTACAGATAGCGCAGCTCCTGGATCATCCACCACGGATCCTACATGAAGGGTAGGTACAGATAGCACAGCTCCTAGATCGTCCACCATGGATCCTACTTGAAGGGTAGGTACATATAGCCTCCTCTACGCTCTTGCCCGTCAACCTCCTCCGAGTATCGTCTCGTCGTAAAGTCCACCTCCGGATACTAACTCGTCGTGAGGTCCACCTCCGGGTACCATCCAGTCCTCGAACACTCGGTCTCTGTCAGCGTTGTTCGTCGTCTGCATCCAACATAACGAGGTGCGGGCATAGCCCGTGCATGTGTGAGTATAACGATACTCAGTAGGGACCCCAATACCCTCAAGGTCTCACTAAATCCAACAAGGATAACCACAAGGAAAGATCTCAATAGATAACCTCTACTTAGGTATATACCCATACATATACCTAAGTTATCAAGTAACCCATCTCAATCACGAGGAAACACAAAGATTATGAAATCAACGGATAACCACTACCCAGGTATATGCCCAATCACATACCTAAGTTATCAAGTGACCCATCTCAATAATGAGGTAAACACAAAAATCATAGACTCAGATCAAACCAAGATTTTCATTATCGAAACTGTAACTGCTGAAGAGCCCCGTCTTTGGAGTGTACAATGGTCCTGTCATGACTCCGAGGTACTTTTCACTAACCTAAGAATACTGAGGTACTCCTCCTGTCGAGTACCGCGGGTCAGCCACCCAAACACAGTAGTGCTTCCCGCCGGGGTATGCCACCAAGACACAGTAGTTCACACCCTCTAATAGCCTGCAGAGGTACTCTCCAGACGAGTACCGCGAGTCTGCACTGTCACACAGCAGTGCTCCATCCGCCATGGGTCTGCACCCAAACAAAGTAGTGCTCCGTCCACTGGGCTAGTTGACTCACTCCAAGTCGAGTCGGTCAAGCAGTCGTCAGGTCTCAGCTGGCTACACGGTCTCCGTACTCCGTACGTTCGTCTCCGGGAGGGTCCGCTCCACGAGCTAAAGGTCGATACTCCAAGTATCTCAAAGTCCCATGAAGAAGTATCTCAAAGTACCGCCTCGTCATAGGGGTCTCAACGCAATAGATAGTGCGTCAATCAGACGCCCGGTTTGTGAGTTATTAGCATTTTCGTCCCAGGGGCCCGGTTGGTTTCATGTATGAACGAACCCGGCCATATCTCAAATTTAACCCAAACTCTCATAGGGTATGATCATAGGGACCTTTTCTCAACATGATCACCAACTCCGCTAACGGTTCGTCAAACGGACGTCCGGTCTAAAAGTTATCAGCTTTTCCGTTCCAGGGGCACAGTTGGATTTCAGGTACAATCAGACCTGACCATACTCCAACTGCGTCCAATACTCAGGAGAAGTATTCCAAAAGTTCCGTCTCAACAAGAGGAATCCAACAAAGTCGACGACACGCCAATCGAACGTCCGGAGCTCAAGATATAAGTGTTTCCGCTCCGAGGGCCCGGTTGATTTCGTATCCGAACCGACCCGGCCGAATCCAAAGTTTTCCGAAACCTTGAGTGTAATATACCGAAATGACCGTCTCAATCCAAGGATCGCATCTCAGTAGACGGTGCGTCGATCGGAGGTCCGTGGCCCAAGATATGGGCGAAAGACCGAAAAAGGTCCGGAAGTTGGAGTTTCGGGCCCGGACCGATTTGGCCCGAGACCCCCTGGGTCGGCCTAAACCGGGTCGACCCGAACCGGGTCCGGCCCTCTTGGGCATAGCCCGGCCCGGCTGGCGCGGCCCGACCCGTCCTGGGCGCGGCCTGGCCCGGCCTGGCGGTCCGGACCGGCGTGCTGGCGCGCCGGCCAGGCCGGGTGGCTCGTCCAAAACGGCCGAGCGGATGCGCAAAGGGGGGGGGGGGGGTGCCACCCCCCTTGAATGAGACCGCGACCCCGTTTGGGGCCCGCCCCTTCCCAACAGACACGGCTGAGTGCCGCATCCCGCCTCCCTCGGTCCCGCACGGTTGTGGGAAAAGCGGCCTGCGGCCGCGGCTTCAGCCGCGGCGGCCCTCCCCGGTGGCGCGCCGGGGGCCGCCGCCTCTGGCCGCCGGCGCTGCCGTGCCAGCGAGGTGCGCCAGCGGTGCTTTCCGCGGACCACCGGACACGCTCCGATGGTCTGTTTTGCTCACCGCCTTCGCCAACGGTCCTCCCGGGACCCGACCTTCACTATGGAGGCTTCAAAATTACCTTGCGGCCCCGTTTTTCGTCGCCCGTCAATCCGCGCTCAACGTTTAACCAGCGGAGTCATCGAATCGCCTCTGCGGCCCTGACTCCGGTCGCGGGTTTTTTCGGCCTCAACGGCGCGGCGCGATGGCATAGCACATCCTTGCCGTATTTCTCCATGATTCCACGCGGTGCCGTTGCACCGCACCGCCTTCGTTCGAGCTGCAACATAATCAACAACAAGGGGGAGGAGGGTTGGCCGTGTTTGTGCGGTCTGACCTCCTCCCGTTATAATGATAGCAAGCGTCCATAAAATAGAAGTCGACGTATGGCAAAGAAATAATTCACGGGCAAAAACAATAAACCTCAACATCAACCCTCATGAACGAACGATCCGCGGATCAACCTGGAAATGATTGGTCCGCACTCATCATTCTTTTCTCAAAAGATAAGAGAACACCAAATAAATTCCCCTACCTCGATGAAAAAGTTGAACAAAGGTTCGTTGCGGAATTGCACGTCGCACGTCGTCGAGTCTCGGAAGTCGAACGTCGCGGTAGAACGACGTTGCGAAGAAGGAATAGAGAGTGACAACGGTCGTTGGTGTTCGTCGCTTCCGTCACTGTAGAAGTGCACCCGAAGAAGAATCGACGTCTCCTCTCTTGTCGCATGAAGAAGAGGATAGAGGGTGCGTCTTCGTTCTTCGTGGAAGGGTATGTTGTTCCTCTCCGGAGGTTTCAGTGTTCTTTAACGATGGAGGAAAACCCCTCTTCCTTCACAAAGCTCTCTCTCAAGAGGGTTCTCCCCACTAAACAAATGCCAACCTTATCAAAATAAGAATCCACCTTATTTTAATTAATCTTCCAAGCCATTCAAAATTTGAATAACTTAATTCATTAATTGTGTAGGTTTCATTAATTAAAAAAAGGTGTTTGGAAATAGTTTAAAGTGAAAGAGGAAGAGGGAAGAGGAAGAGTCACATAAGTTAAAGTGGAGTTACAAAATTAAAGAGGGAAGTGAGTTATGGGAGGTCAAGGGGGTTATGGGAAGATCAAGGGGGGTTAGAGTCTCGTGTGGGACCCACCTCCCACATATCCACACATGGGAAGTTGGGTGGTTGTGGGTCCCACCAACAACTTCCCATGGTAGAATTTAACTCCCTTGGTTAACAAAAATAAAATTGTTCACAATTTTATTTATTTCTTCCTTAAACCCCAAAATTTAACTTCTTCTCCCAAGAAAACGCACCTATAGTAAAAGTCCTCTTAAGCAAATACTGGCGTTGCGAGTTCATCGGTGTCCTCGGATTTCAATTCCGAGTACCGGTTCAAATGATAGAAAAACCTGCTCGTTCGTTCACTGAACGTACCTGAGCTAAACTTCGTAAATTGATTCTGGGCACACTGGGCCTCAGAATCAGGCGCCATCAGAAACTGCGTTCTTGTAAAATCCCAAAGAGAATAAAGAAAAAATTTCCCTTGAATTTTACGGGTCTTTACATTAATCCCACCTTAGGCCTTTACGTCCTCGTAAAGCTTTAACACAAACTAGGGATACAAAAGCAGTACTGAGCATGCATCTGAGCCTCCCACTCTCATGTGCTCACCTGGAGGTTCCCGTACTGCCAGTGAAAGTGCACCCGAGGAATCGACCGTCCTTGTAGGATCCACTCCTGTCGATCCTCGATCCCCACTGGAACCTCCGCAAAAGTCACCTCATCGCCAACATCCAGCTCCTCATGGTCGATGATATGCGAAGGGTCGTGCTCGTATCTCCTCAGTTGAGATACATGGAAGTCATCGTGCACCTGGTGCAACTAAGGTGGATGGGTCAAGCAGTAAACCACCTCACCTACCCTGCTGAGGACCTAGAAAGGTCCGTTGAACCTCGGAGATAACTTGTCATCTCGACCACATCTCTGTAAACCTCGTTGAGGTGAGAACCGTATAAGGACGTGATCATCATCCTCGAACTCTAGAGGTCTCCAATTCCTATTAGAACTGAAACTCAAAATGACTGCTGCCACGAGGGTAAGGTTGACCGACTCAAGAGTGATCGGTCACACCCTCCTGTGCATGAGTTTATCCTGCGCTACCTGGGATTTTCTTTTCACTGACCAAGGAAAACCCAACCTGATGTCGTAGTTAAACCACAACCTTTTTTCCTAATACCGTCAATCTGTGTATGGACTGTGATTGCCCAGTCCATGCTCAAACCAACGTCGTAAGGCCTCGACGCTGCCACCAAGAGATTCCAACCGAAACTCTCGCCTCGAGGGTCTGACCACACCGTCGGCGTAAGTGTGATTATCAAGTCTTCTCCCAAGGTATCTCCAGACGTGAGGGTCAAGTCTACGGCTTACCAGAAACTCTAGGTCTGGGATAAGATTTGTGAAAGGAAGGAATGATTCACATCGATGTCTGTTACTACGAAAGTTAGTAGTGGATACAAACTATCCCTTGAATCATTTTTTTAGTGCTATTGGGTCACACTCCTTGACCGCATGAAACCACACTCTTCCTCCTCCCTCCAGCTCCCTGAGCCTGGTGGGGACAACTAAGGAGAGTGGTTGTAGCATGTTAAAAAGTACACCACCGCATGCTGCTCTCATAGATCTGCCTCCACGTGTGATGCTTCGCAGACTCATCTCTCCTTAAATATTCCTCTTCTTGAATCATTTAACACACCCGAGTCTCTAAGATTGGCACCAATTTCCGGTTTCTTACTGCACTGTGCAGCCTTCATCTGCTCCTGGATGATCTGTACCTTCTTTGCCTATGACTTGAAAGAGCAACTAAAATTTCTCCTTTGCCGAAAAGAGAAGCTCGGTCTCATCCCCTGGATGAACCACGCCCATTGCCTAATACAGTCAATCCTAACATGAATGATGTATGCATTCCATGGATGATGTCGTAAGGCCTCGACGTTACTACCAAGAGATCCAACTGTCACTCTCACCTCCAAGGGTCGAGTCACACTGTCGGCATCAGTGTAAGGTCACTGGGTCTCCTCCAGTAGAAATCTTGAAAGTTAGGGTCAAGTCAACAGTTTTAACCAGGACCTCTCAGTTTAAACCAAACAAAAGGACAGGAAAGCAAACATCACTAAGATAAGTGTCTTTTTATTATTGCAGATCATAGTACAAAGACATAAATACAACAGAAACATGGAATTAGAAGTACAAGGGACGTATCCACTAGTTCCGATTCTATCCACCTACTCCCAGATCTCTACTACCTTGTCTACTGCTTGGATGTTGCTCAAGCACCCGCCGCTGCTTCTCCCTCGGTGGCTCCTCCAGCACCTGCAGATCGACTGTGCGGGGGGTCGGACAGTCACGTGCCAGGTGAACCTTCCTGCCGTATTTATAACACTTCTTGCTCCTCGTATGGCTGGCTCTAGTCCTCTTGGACCTCTGCATCATCTGTCTACTGCCCACAGATGACTCGGCTACTGATCAAAAATCCTGCGGCAAAGGTAGCAGCTCCTGTACATGCTCGGGGTGTAGAGCTATTGGAACAAACTCCACCCTGAAGAAGGTCTCGAAGTCTTCCCATGTGAAGGTAATCCCATCGCAAAACTGAAACAAGTGGCTCCACCACCTGCCTCCTGCTTCCTGAAGAAGGATGGCTGCAAAGATCACCATGAAGTCTGCTGGAATCCCCGCTAGCCTGAAGACTCTCACCACAGCCTCCAGCCAATCCTCAGCCGCCTGTGGGTCCGTCTCTCCCCGGAACCTTGGTGGCCTCTGGCGCTGGAACCCGTGCAGCGCGCTCAAGTGGCGTGAATCGCCTACTGCTGAGGCTGGTGGCATCGGTGGCCCAACGTATGGTAGTACCGCTGGTGCCTCAACTGCCAGAGGGCCCTGTACCGAAGCCTCTTTGCTCAGTAGGCTATCAGTACGCACATCCCTATGGGATCTAGCTGGTCGTCCGTGGAAAGGCATCCTGAAAGAAAAAAGGTGACACGGTCAAACGTTTATACCTGGTGAGATGACATGGTTTGAGCTGACTTTTAAAAACTTATGGAAACACACACGCAATCAGTGTTTTTGTGAACAAAGTCGGAAATCAGTTGTCAGGGTCCTGGTGTATGGATACGTCGGCCGCCCGCACCAACACTGGACTCCCTGAACAGAAAACCACACTCAGTACTCTTAACACTATCGCTTCACAGAAAGAAAATATCAGAGGTATAAGTTCTGCGTTAGAATCGACTCCAATGATACCAATTTGTCACGACCCGTTCTCGGGGCTCGTGCTGTGACTACCCCAAGCCCACCTTTCATAGGCCAGGGGTCGGCGACTAGCACCAAAGGCGTAATTCCCGATAACTGAGAAGGCATTGCCTTTATAAAATTAAAGAAACACCACAGAGTACAAGCGGAATTAATACACTAAGTACAAAAGGAGGTGCTGAAAACTAAATGGGCCAGAATACAAAACCAATCGGAAGTATAGCTACAATTGAACAAAGGTACAACAGAAAAAGACAACACCTAGAACAAAGGTAGCAGCTCCTGGGTCGTCCTTCTCGGATCCTACCTGAAGGGTGGGTATAGATAGCGCAGCTCCTGGATCGTCCACCATGTATCCTACCTGAAGGGTAGGTACAGATAGCACAGCTCCTGAATTGTCCACCACGAATCCTACCTTAAGGGTAGGTACATATATCCTCCTCTATGCTCTCGCCCGTCGACCTCCTCCGAGTATCGTCTCATCATGAAGTCCACCTCCGGATACTGACTCGTCGTGAGGTCCACCTCCGGGTACCGTCCAGTCCTCGAACACTCGGCCTCTGTCAGTGCTGTCCGTCATCTACATTTAACACAACGAGGTGCGGGCATAGCCCGTGCAAGGGTGAGTATAACGATACTCAGTAAGGACCCTGATACCCTCAAGGTCTCACTGAATCCAACAAGGATAACCACAAGGAAAGATCTCAACAGATAACCTCTACTTAGGTATATACCCATACATATACCTAAGTTATCAAGTAACCCATCTCAATCATGAGGAAACACAAATATTATGAAATCAACGGATAAACACTACCCAGGTACATGTCCATACATATACCGAAGTTATCAAGTGACCCATCTCAATCATGAGGTAAACACAAAAATCATAGACTTGGCTCAAACCAGGATTTTTATTATCGAAACCATAACTGCTGAAGAGCCCCGTCTTTGGAGTGTACAATGGTCCGGTCATGACTCCGAGGTACTGCTCACTAACCTAAGACTGCTGAGGTACTCCTCCTGTCGAGTACCACGGGTCATCCACCCAAACACAGTAGTGCTTCCCGCCGGGGTATGCCACCCAGACACAGTAGTGCACACCCCCTAATAGCCTACATAGGTACTCTCCGGAAGAGTAGCGCGGGTCTGCATTGTCACACAGTAGTGCTCCGTCCGCCATGGGTCTACACCCAAACAAAGTAGTGCTCCATCCACTGGGCTAGTCGACTCACTCCAAGTCGAGTCGGTCAAGCAGTCGTCAGGTCTCAGCCGGCTACACGGTCTCCGTACTTCGTACGCTCGTCTCCGGGAGGGTCCGCTCCACGAGATACTAGTCAATACTTTAAGTATCTCAAAGTCCCACGAAGAAGTATCTCAAAGGACTGCCTCGTCATAGGGGTCTCAACGCAACAGATGGCGCGTCAATCGGACGCTCGGTCTGTGAGTTATTAGCCTTTTCGTCCTAGGGGCTCGGTTGGTTTCGTGTACGAACCAACCCGCCCGTATCTCAAGTGTACCCCAAACTCTCATAGGGTATGTACATAGGGACCGTTTCTCAACGTGATCACCAATGCCGTTGATGGTTCGTCAAACGGACATCCGGTCTGAAAGTTATCAGCTTTTCCGTTCCATGGGCCCGGTTGGATTTCGGGTACAATCCAACCCGGCCATACTCCAAATGCGTCCAATACTCAGGCGAAGTATGTCAAAAGTTCCGTCTCAACAAGAGGAATCCAAAAAAGTCGATGACACGTCAATCGGACGCCCGGAGGTCAAGATATAAGCGTTTCCGCTCCGAGGGCCCGGTTGGTTTCGTACCCGAACCAACCCGGCCAAACCCAAAGTTCTCCAAAACCTTGAGTGTAATATACCAAAACGACCGTCTCGATCCAAGGATCGCATCTAAGCTGACGGTGCAATGATCGGAGGTCCTTTACCCAAGATATGGGTGAAAGACCGAAAAAGGTCCGGAAGTGGGGGTTTCGGGCCCAGACCGATCCGGCCCGAGACCCCCTGGGTCGGCCCGAACCGGGTCAACCCCACCCAGGTCCGGGTCCAGCCCGATTGGGCGTGGCCCGGCCTGGGCGCGACCCGACCTGGCGTGCTGGCCAAGCCAGGTGGCTCGGCCATAACGGCCGAGCTGATGCACAAAGGGGGGGGGGGGGGGGGCGCTGGCGGTGTTTTCCGTGGACCACCGGACGCGCTCCGGTGGTCCGTTTTTCTCGCCGCCTTCGCCAACGGTCCTCTCGTGACCCGACCTTCACTACGGAGGCTTCAAAATTACCTTGCGGCCCCGTTTGTCATCTCCCGTCAATCCGCGCTCAACGTTCAACCAGCGGTGTCATCGAATCGCCTCCGCGGCCCCGACTTCGGCCACGGTTTCATTCGGACCCAACGGCACGACGCGACGGCGCCACACATCCTTGCCGTATTTCTCCATGATTCCGCGCGGTGCCGTTGCACTGCGCCGCCTTCGTTAGAGCCAAAACATAATCAACAACAAGGGGGAGGAGTTTTGGCCATGTTTGGGAGGTCCGACCTCCTCCCATTATAATGATAGCAAGCGGCCATAAAATAGAAGTCGACGTACGGCAAAGAAATAATTCACGGGAAAAAACAATAAACCTCAACATCAACCCGCATGAACGAACGATCCGCAGATCAACCTGGAAATGGTTGGTCCGCGCTCGTCGTTCTTTTCTCAAAAGATAAGAGAACACCAAATAAATTCCCCTACCTCGAAGAAGAAGTTGAACGAATGTTCATCGCAGAATTGCACGTCGCACGCCGTCGAGTCGCAGAGGTCGAACGTCGTGGTAGAATGGCATTGAAAAGAAGGAATAGAGAGTGACGGCGGTCGTTGGTGTTCGTCACTTCCATCGTTGTAGAAGTGCACCCGAAGAAGAATCGACATCTCCTCTCTTGTCGCATGAATAAGAGGATAGAGGGTGCATCATCATTCTTCATGGAAGGGTGTGTCGTTCCTCACCGGAGGTTTCGGTGTTCTTCAACGATGGAGGAAAACCCCTCTTCCTTCACGAAGCTCTCTCTCAAGAGGGTTCTCCCCACTAAACAAATTCCAACCTTGTTAAAGTAAGAATCCACCTTATTTTAATTAATCTTCCAAGCCATTGAAAATTTGAATAACTTAATTCATTAATTGTGTAGGTTTCATTAATTAAAAAAAAGAGTTTGGCAATAGTTTAAAGTGAAAGAGGAAGAGGGAAGAGGAAGAGTCGCATAAGTTAAAGTGGAGTTACAAAATTAAAGAGGGAAGTGAGTTATGGGAGGTCAAGGGGGTTATGGGAAGATGAAGGGGGGTTAGGGTCTCGTGTGGGCCCCACCTCCCACATATCCACACATGGGAAGTTGGGTGGTTGTGGGTCCCACCAACAACTTCCCATGGTAGAATTTAACTCCCTTGGTTAACAAAAATAAAATTGTTCACAATTTTATTTATTTCTTCCTTAAACCCCAAAATTTAACTTCTTCTCCCAAGAAAACGCACCTACGGTAAAAGTCCTCTTAAGAAAATACCAGCACTGTGAGTCCATCGGTGTCCTCAAATTTCAATTTTGAATACCGGTTCAAAAGATAGAAAAACCCGCTCGTTCGTTCACTGAACATACCCGATCTAAACTTCGGAAATTGATTCCGGGCACACCGGGCCTCGGAATCAGGCGCCGTTAGAAACTGCGTTCTTGTAAAATCCGAAAGAAAATTAAGAAAAAATTTCCCTTGAATTTTACAGGTCTTTACAAGATAAAAAACTTCCTAATATTATTTTCATGCTCTCACTTTGTGAACCAACACACCATTAATACAACTCACCCTTTTATCACAGTGAAACCACCCCAAGACCGATACCAATGTTATTACTACATACGAAACCAAACTCAAATCCTGAATCTGGTATTTACTAGGGAACTATATGAAATTATACCTTTACCACATACCAACTTCAGGTATCCCCTCGACCATCTCTCTAATTGGTCTCACCGCCTCCATGACCCTTCAAACATCAAGGTTGTCCTCCTTTGAATGATATGATGCTACCCACTGTAGGTGTATCATTATCATCTATAAATAACCAAAAATTAAACTCAATGGACTATGATCCATACATTAACACATGAAATGGATGTAAATGGTCAAACTACTAATACCTAAGGGTGAACATGAAACACCAAACAACACCAGTTCTCAGATCACTAGGAATGTCATATTGTTAAAGTAAATGGTGCACTCCACATGATGTGGATTTCCTTATATATCTCGTCCAACACTGACTCCAAGGGGTCTCATCAATATTCCTCCTTGAATAAATCACTTTCAAGGATCAAAAACATGAGCTTCCACACACACTCACATCTCATCACCACACTACTTCTATATAAACACTTGAGTTCATCTACACCTGAACCATACTCAGTGGACCCACACATGGCCCATTTTACCACCCCACATCAAAACCAAGCACCACATGTTACCAACATGCACCAATCCTCACACACAAAGAATCTTCCATGAAAATACACACCAACACATAATATCCTCCTCAAGTAGTGTGATCCATTGGGGATCCTCTCACAAGTTCTCACTCATGATCCTATTTGAGCTCACCCAAGCCCAAAATTCATGTCCAATATAACCAAGGATCAAATGAATAACCCAAAAAACATGCTTCTAATACATGTAAGGATCACCCAACATCACAAGGCATATCACTCATACCTAGGATAACCATGGAATCATCTGCCTTGTGGGAATCATCCAAGATTACGATAATTTACCTATGGTCCCACCCTTTTACCCAAAATAAATCCTATGAACCAAACATCCAAGAATTAAACAGATCCTTCCCTCTAAGACCATCCTTGATACTATGCATAGTGAATCTTTATTCCTTTACTCAACCCATTTGGGGTATTCACACAACTACCTGGTTCAGTTAATTAGAATTCCACCAAGAATCTATATGGGGAAATACAATATAGTTTGTTTCTAAACATTTAATTAATAGAACTGACATCCTTTAGGAAACCCATACCCATAATCAAAATTTTCCTTAGATATAATATTCATGTACCAAACACACAAGGGTTCCATTACCATGGCATAAAATTACTACATGTAACTACTAAGGGTCCCTATATATCCCTTGTAGAGGGACAATATTAATGCCACTGTAGAATGTATGACACCTGGATCCAAATCATCTACCATCATAGAAATACCATGGTTCACTTGAGTCTAATTACACAAAAATTTTATATGGTAAAACTCATTATAAGTTGTTGTTTACAATTTAAACAACCAAATCCTTGTTATAAAATCCAATCACACAAAGGTAGACATATGTCATGTGAGTCCTATGTTCCAAATATGATATATTTACAAGATACTCTTTGTAATAGGTTAAGATTGAAAACCATAGATAAAAAACTCAAAAGAATAAAACGATTTTTGTAAACATATAAACCATAATATTTAAATCCAAGAACAAAAATCCCACATCCTAGGTAAATAGGATTTACCACCAGAAATGTGTTCTTGAATCACTAGTATGAGGTCCATTATAAGATATGACATATTACTAAACCAATTTTATACCATCTCACTAAATAGTAAGACAGAAAAAATACATGGGACCAATTTTTGATTCCCCGTACCATAACCACCATTCGAGATGGGCTGCAACATGGCCTAAAGAATGCCTCCCCTTCCACCATAGGTTGAAAACAAGTTGTGAAGAACTAATCTATAAAATAAGAATATTATATCTTGAAATAGAGACATAAAATAAAGTGGAAATAACTAAAAGATTCATCACATAAACATCATTGTATTCAAACTCAATACATACAATTCTATATCAAAATGTACCATATAGAAGAATATAAAATCATGGTCATGCCTATATATAACACTGATCATCTATATGGATGAACATGTATGACAAAATAAAAAAAAATTTAGCACATGAACACTGGCCCTACTTCTATTCTTAGACCTCTCACACCCTATCTCTACATAATTGTTGAGATGATGTAGCCCGAACCATTACACATTCAATGATAAAACTGGAAGAATACATAAGGTCTAGATACACCCTGGGTTTTTATACATGGTTTGATAAATACATATTAGTAGGTTCTCACCATCTACCCCCAGTATATTCCATCAGATAAATTTATTCATGAGTAAACAAAAACACGTCATACATGTGTATTCGACATCATATGCTAACCAGACCCCCATGAATCCCTCCATATCAGGCCACTTCTTTCTAACGAGGACACCATGGAACCCAATCACTCTTACTTAAGTATCATAGTAGAATCCAAAATTTCACCCCATGTGTAAATTTTTCGGGCCATCATATTCCGTATAGGGAATCCCAACTCCCAACCCTACTTTCTTTGGCCTAAGTTTGAATCCCATCATAACATCATCCAATTTGATAACACAATATGCTCAGCCGATACCTAAAGACTCATGGTAGGAATTTTCTTAACCTTGACCCACTACCCAAAGGGAAAATGATTAATCATTCATCCATATATTGATCCATTAAACGAACACTAAAGGCAATGTTAACCTGTCACGTATTGCATTAAATAATGATCTAACCATATCGTGAGTGGTCCTTGAACTAAACCAACTCATGGCAAGGTCCATCTACAACACCCAGAATTGTTGTGAAATATTTTTTTTCAAATGAATTTAATCTTTTAGATATTATTAATTACATACAACATTGAGTTTATCTTATGATATATGCAACATTCATTTTAGCTTACATTATATGAAACACCGAGTTTTAATGAAATGAGACATACTATTAAACTATTATTATTTAATATGATAGTTATTGAATTAACATTGAGATGATGGGTATGAATATGAATGAATAAAATATGTTTTTTACACATGTATATAAAATGAATTCTTTTATGACCAATTATAAATTAAAATAAAAACCATTTGAAAATAATGGAAATATTTTTCTTAAAAACTATTTCTATGAAAAAAATGTGTTTACCTTATTAAATTACAAAAAAACTTTTAGTGAATTATTTTAAGGAAATTTTTATATTATATATTAAATTAAATGTTTTACATTCATATTATATGTTCTCTAGACAAAATATAATAATAATTCAAATTTTACAATCAAAACTGTATTTTTTAAAAATTAGTTTAGTTGCCTTTTGCGCACTTATTTTAAAATTAATTTTGAAACTTTTAGAAAATTTATTTGAAAAAATAAAATGAAATTTTTGAAATAATAATTTTAAAATTATCTTTGAGTGAATTTTTGATATTTTTTTGATAATAAATTTTTTTCGATGAATAGTGAAAAATACCGGTTTTTATTAAGAATTGTCATTTCATTTAATGAAATTGAAAACGTCATAATTTGTTTAATATGGTTTTAAAAGTTAAATTAGTTCAAATATATATCTTTGAATTAAATTGAGGTTATTGGAATAAATTTTATAATAAATATTTATATAAAAACTTTTTATGCTTTTGAAACTTTTCTCTTTGGAGAATCGATTTTTCATCGCATCATGAGGAATAATTTTAAATAAAATTTTAAAACTTCTATGAATGTAATTTTTAAAAATTAAATAAATATTTTTAATTTTAATAAGTTATATTATATAATATGTTGAACTTATTTTTTGACCATTATGAATAGTGAAAGAAGTAAAAATTAATTACCGTGGTTAAAGTGAAAATGGTTTTTCTGGAGGGTTTAATAAAAAATATAAAGGGTAAAATAAACTAAAAACTTGTAAAACACCTTTTGGCATGAGAAAAATGTGTATAAACTTTTTTATTTTCAAAAATTATAAGTGTTCCACTTACCTCACTTATAAAAGGCCACAACCTATCCTCTCATATTCACAATTCTAAAACCCTTTGATATGGAAAATAATTACCCCAAGTTATTCCTTACTTCACTCCACACATCCTGTAGGACCTGTTGAGATTATAAAGACAATATAGGAAGGATTTATGTTAAACCTAAAGATGTTTTCTGAAGAAGTGGTAAAGTTTTTAACTATACATTTTTGTATTGCTTCTTCATATAACTCAAAATATTTTACAATTGTGATATAATAATAAAAATAGTATAACATATATACTTATAAGTTGTTATGTTAATTTATTAACCCATATTGGTCTTTAATTCCACCAAATTGGATATGAAGTCATCATTCATGTGTACGACATAATATCACTTCGTGAACCGATGTTATTCATTTTCCATCACTACCTCTCATGACTAAATATAATGATGTATGTATTGTTTATATATATATATATATGATATTTATGATATTATTACACCTCTAGAATTATAATACCACATATCACTTATTACCTACCAACACATTAGAAAAAAGTAACGTTACTCGTGTGTACAGTGGACTTCCACCTCACGAACTGATGTGATGTGTTGTTCGTTTTTGTTTTACTTGGATAGTAATAAGAATATATTAAATGAATTAATATAATTTTTAATATAATTATACCTTTTTAATTATTATATCACATATATCTTCTTACTTTATATTCTGTTGGGGATATAATAACGACATTTTGTGTACGACGGACTAGCGCCTCGCGAAGTGAAGTGATTTGTTTTTCATGAATGATTTAAATGAAGGTTAATGAGGACATGTTTAAATAAAAATTTGTGATATATATGGTATATAAATTATTATTTAATTGTAATATATTATTAACCATTATTTCATTAAATACATGGATAAAATTAAACATTCTTCATGCTTACGTACGACATACCCTCTCCATGAATAGTATATTTCATTTTATATCTCTAAATTTTATGGATTAAGCTAAAAAAAATATAATTAATATATTATATATTTATATCATGGTTAAAATTATAGATATTATGGATTCATTATCAAAGTGATAGGACTGAATATAAAAAATAAAAACATACCTTAAAAACAATGTAGTTATTACTGGTATTGTGATTTTAACAAGGAATTTTTAGAAAATAGGTAATAAAAGGTCACAAATAAATTATATATTGTATGATATACTTAAGTATGGTTCATTAATATATATATAATAAACTAATATTTATTTTATAGTAGGTTCAAACTTTTAAAAAGGAAGTCGATAATCAAGGTAAGGGATTTCCATGTCACCTTTTACTTCTATGAGACACATGCATTATTCACCACCTATTTATTTTATTTGTTGTATATGATGAGCATGAATAAATTTTATAATGATTTTATAGAAAATTATTGGGATTTACATATCAATTTTAGGACCTCTATTTCATGGGTATTACGATTAAAAGTTATCAAAGTGGTAAGGGTTTTATGATATAACCACATAGTCTATCATAATTGTTTATGTTTGTGCTTAAAATGATAAAATATTATGACACATCTCTCAAGAAACAGATAATTTTTCTTCTAATATTTTTTTTCATGAGAATAAATGTTTTACCTTAATTTTAATCTCGTCATTTATTCAATATTTCAAAATAATGTATTTAATAAAAACCAACTTTATTTTTCTCTCTGGTCAAAAATACTTTTTCTTCCATATCTATGTTTTCTGAAAAAGTTTTTAAAACATTTTAATAATACCCAATATATCTATTAAATACTTTTTAACATTATTTTAATTTTTAAAAATCTTTTTAAAATGAATATTCATGCCTTTTTCAAAATGAGACCCATTTGGATTTTACTGAAAATGTTAAAGGAATCTTTGTTTTAAGGTGTACGACATATTATGCCATCATAATCACTCAATGTTTTAATGATTATTTATAAATACAAATATTTATTTTCAAAGAAAATTATTTTTAAAATGTTTCATGTTTTAATTTTTTTTAAGTGGAAAGGTTATTTTACTCAATAATTATTTTATATGATATTTAAATATTAATTTATAACTTTCCATGGTTATTTTAAAATAAAAATATTTTGAAAAAGTTTTATGTTTTTTGAAAAATGCTTTTGAAAGTGAAAAGGTTGTTTTACTCAATAAATGTATCAAATGATATTTCAAAATCATTTTCCATCTAAGATGAAATACTTTGATTTTAATTAAGATTTAGAGGGGATATAATCTAATTATACCTTATTTATTAGTTATTTGGATGGTTTATGATTATGATACAAAGTATTTTTATTAAAACCATTTCTTTCCCAGGGTTATACCATAATGATTATTTTTAGAACCAGACCCATTTTCATGGGTTATGATATGTTTAATGTTTTATGATCTTGTGGAAAAATGATGTATGGATTATGTGATGGGTGGGACCTATATACTCTAAAAATGTATTGGGTAATAATGGATAAATCATGAGTAAATATGATATGCATGAACCGGGTTACATGTTAACAATATTATGGGTGAACCTAATGACATGTTCACAGTTTTATGTGTGAACTTGATTAAATTTTGACAATGTTATGTGTGGAACAATCTTTTATGTCCATAGGGTTATGTGTGGACTGGGTTGTATGTCCATTGTTTTATGTAAGAACTTAATTTCATGTCCTTAACTTAATGAGTGAACCTATTTCTATTTATATATGTTCAAAATGTTATGAGATTATGTGTATGCCAAAAAACAATGTATTATTCTAATTTTTTGTTCTTATGGATCATGTTATTTTATTTCATCATGATTAATATCTTATTAACTATTAATCTTTATTCCAAAACACTAGATTTTGATCATTGATATGAAGGGTATGGTTTTAATTTGTTATGATCATGTTCTCATACCTTATAATCATGTTATGTTTACATATTATCCATGTCTACCCTTATTGATCATTTTATCTCACCAATTATTTTGTTTCTTTTCCTTGGTTATGAAGAATGGTTTTATGTTGGGTATGTTTTTTAAGAGTATAAAAGTGAAAGATCATTATGGGAGATGTTGGACATATTTCAATAAATAAGAATATTTTGTGTCTAGTCTGTAAAGTCACTATACCTTTATTATCCTCATGTGTATGTTTGTGTAATGTAATGACTATTCATATAAAGATATGTAATATCTATGTATAAAAATCATGGTTCTCTATAGTTAGTAATAATGGAAATGTTTTTTTGATCTTTGGAGACTAGGATGAGAAAAATTTAGTGATATCTATAGGGATATTTGTATAAATATATCTAGGGTTAAGTCTAAGGAGAAGTCTATGGATGATTCAAAGTATAGGAAAATGTACTAGAATTTTTTGTAAAGGTTATAGTGTATGGTTTTCAAGAAATTACATCACTATTTGGATACTATAATTGGATGTGGATCTGGCATAGAGGTAACTAATGGTAATAAATCTGAAAAGTGCGCATTGAGATAGAATCAATCATCAGCTGGGGCCTGACAACAGGCCTAACTGTACACTTAGTTTAACACTCCTATGGGATATGTTTTGTATATCAACTGACTCTTTATAAACCATAATGAAGGATTTGAATAATGACCATTAATTACCTATGTTAAGACTAAGGTGTCACATATGGAAGAAAAGGTTCCTTGATTAAAACATCCTATAAATAAATTTTCATGATTACGTGGTTTTCCACTATGATTTGTGTTTCTCACACTATTATTTCTCATTTTATTCAATGGATTGAACCCAAATGAACCATGTTAATGTTAATGCAATAGGCAATGGAATAATTTTACTCATAAGAAACTGAATGTTATGGGAGCTAGAATAAAAAACCTCCTTGATATGATTGAAAAAATTTCTTGATATTTGAATCATGATGAACTTAAAAATGAGAAAAATAGGGAACAAAAATTCTGTTTATTCCTTTATGAGGAAATACACACCTTCTTTTAGTGGGTCCACGATCCACTAGTCTTTGAGAAATGTATCAGTATGACTGAAAATATATTTTCCTTTCTCCAGTGTTCAGATCATGAAAAAGTTATCTTGGTAGTATATAATTTGTAAGGACAATAATATGAATGGTGGAACCCAATTAAGAATATGAGTCAAGTAGAGATATTTAACTCCTTGGAATGGGATGAGTTTAATAGGTTATTTTTTAGTAAGTACTTCCCTTGTATTCTACGAACAAGGATGCAGAATGAATTTATTAAGATGAAATGGAAGGATAATGAATCTATTGGTACCTATCTGGATAATTTTACAAGACTTTAACAATATGATTTTGGATTTATCACCATTCCATAAATAAAAATTGACTGAATATTTGGTGTCTAAAGACCAAGTCTTCAAAAGGCATTGACTATAAGAGAATTTAGTAGCTATGAAGAAGTCATTCAATGTGTACTTAAGTTAGAAGTATAAATTGGATATTCCAATAATTCTAATTGTTTTGATAAGGAAAAGAAATATTGAGTCTCATGATAACTTAAATAAATCATATGGTGGAAGAAATTTTAGTTTCCTACATTCTATAAACGTGGGAAGAAGCACATAGGCGAATTATTGAAATGAAAAAGATATTTTTATAAGTATGGGAATATTTTCCATTTATAAAATGAATATAGAAGTGATATGAGGAGTCAAATAAATGAAATGAATTGATACAGAGCTCAAAAAAATGCACCAACCTCACTGTAGTGTTTCTAGTGATAGTAGTTAGGTCCTTTTGCAAATCGATGCCCCAATCAAAGGGGTAACGTGGATGATAATGCATAATAACTTCTAAATACAATGGAAAAATGAAAAGTTTATGTAACCATAATGGATTAAGTGAATCATGATAATTATGGTACACTTATCCCCCCTCTTTAGTTGGTAATTTTATGTTTGGTTTTGTAATAATGTGCCCTAGAAAAATATAACTTTTCATCCTTTATTGAAATTTCATTTTATTACCTCCCTCTACATGGATTCTAGAATAATTAAATCACATGTGATATTTAATCATTAAAAGGATAAAACCAAGATTCCAATGATTTTATGTAAAGGATATGATATTATATAAGTAATAAAGGGTGAATTAACTTTTGGAAGTGTATATGTATCCAAATAGGATTAACTTAAGAGTTATGTATACCATCACATGTTTATGAGTTTACAATTGATCATAAGTTCGAATTTGAGGTTTTATGTGATGAGAATTTACCAGGATTAATGATATTTTAAGATAAATTTATGGAAATTATAACCTTTGGTTTTAATAATGGTTTAGTGAAAAATTTAGTTAATGATGAATTATTTTTTAATTTTTGTACATATGATTAAAGGTACTAGTAACCTTTAGGGTTTATGTTATCTTTTATTTTTGGGAAATTATCGGTTGCATTTGATCACCTTATAAAGTCTTCACACTTTTTTGTTATCAGAGAAGATTTATCTCTCTATTAGATTAAAAGAATATAAATTATGGAATTATTAAGGTTGCATGGAGTACCAAATTCAATTGTATCTGATTAAGATCATAAGTTTTCCTCACATATTTGGTTAAGTCTTCCTCAATATCTTGATATAGTGTTGAGTTTCAGCACTGCGTGTCATCCTCACATATATGGTTATTATGATAGATCAATTCAAACCCTATAGGATTTTATAAGATCATGTTATATATATTTCAAAGGTGTTTTTGATCAAAACCTTCTTCCAATTGGGTTTTCTTACAACAACATATTTCACCCGAGCATTCAGACGACTCCTTATGAATCCATTTATGGGAAGAAGTGTAGAACTCTAATATACTGAAATGAAGTTGCAAAAATAAATCTATTGGGACCTGATCTAGCTCATTAAATTGAATAGATGGTCAGAGACATTTAGAATCATGTAAGTGAGACAAAAAAGTTGACATAATTATCATCCTGATAATCATTGATTCTATCTAAAATTTGAAGTTAAGAAGAAAGTGTTTCTATAAATTTCCTTATATGATAAAGAAATTAAAACTAAGACATAGGTATACAAATCTATTTGAAATTATTGATTTTACCGGGAACATAGCTTATCAGTTGGTAATTCCACGAAACCTATCTCATGTTTAGTATGTGTTCCATTTATCTCTCATAAATAAGTACATATTTGATCCATCACATGTAAGGTTCTATGAAACAATACCACTCTCCTGGTCAAATTTTTGTGGAGAAACCACTATGTTGAGCAAGTTACATGAGGACCTAATGGTGTAATGAGCCAAAAATATCCTCAGCTGTTGGTACAAAAGTGATGATTTTTTAGGGTAAAATTAATTTTAAGGGGGTAGAATGTAACACCACAAAGTATTTTGAAATATATATATTTTTAAATAAATTTATTCATTTTTATTTTTTTAACTTCAAGAAACTCATAGTTTAACTTTAATTACATGCAATAACGAGTTTAGCTTGCGTTACATGCAACACACATTTTTAATGAAACACAACATACTATTAACATATTATTATTTAATATGGTAGTTATCGATTGACCTTTGGAATGGTGGGAATGAATATGATTATATAAATTATGAAAATATATTTATACAAATTTATATATAGTTAATTATTCTATAACTAATTAATTTGAAATTAAAATCAAAACTATTTAAAAATAAGGGAAATCTTTTTCTGAAAAACTATTTTTATGTGAAAAAATGTGTTTTAACTAAATAAACTAAAAAAATAAATTTTGGTGAATTATTTTAATGATATATATATATTATAAATTCTATAAAATTTTTGACATTCATATTAGGTGTTTTATAGATAAGTGATAATGAAAAATCCAATTTTAGGCTTAAAACTGTATTTTTCAAAAAAGTAGTTTTGTGGCCTTTTGTACACTTATTTTAAAATTAATTTTTAAAATTTTAGAAAATTTATCTTAACAAATAAACTTCATTTTTGGAATAATAATGTCCAAATTTTCTTGGAGTTAATTGTATCAAATTTTATGAAAGGATAATTTTTTTGATGAATAGTGAAAAATAATTAACAAAACGCCCAGGGATGAATCAAAGATCCACCCCTACCAAACTTATTGAAAAATAAAGGCAAGAAACAAAGCATCATAAAGGAGATTTACATATTCTGGTAAACACCATGCCACAAGCATCAGCCTC